>CAEFZP010005460.1:0-600000 GCA_903064625.1 Mallotus villosus | reverse complement strand
AGCTGCCCTGTGAGTGGCTCTCCCCCTCTCACACACACACACACACACACACACCAGGGACACATACCCACACACACGCCATGGTTATCAGGGTCAAGGGCTTCAACCACAAGCTGCCCGTGAGTGGCTCTTCCTCTCTCGCGCACACACACACCCAGGGACAAATAACCATGGCGTGTGTGGGTATCAGGGTCAAGGGCTCCCAACCACAAGCTGAAATGCACACAGTCCCGTCCTCAAAGTCGCAGGCCGTTCTGTATGCCAACATACTTCTCTCAACGCCCTAGCGTGTGTCTCACGCCCCCCTCTCTCCCTTCCCAGCTGCTGCTGAGCCTGATCGTGGACCACCTGGCCGACTTCACGGCCGAGCCTGGCGTGTTCACCATGTTCGCCGAGCAGCTGAAGAAGACCTACTTCAACATCCTCATCAAGCCAGAGAGACTGGGAAAGTAGGTCTCTCTCTCTCTCTCTCTCTCCCCCTCTCCAGCTGTCCTGACCTGTCACTAAGGCAGAACCCCAGACTGCCTGTGACTCTTCAGCTCTCTCTCTCTCTTGCTGTGCCTCTCCTCCACTCGTTTGCTGTGGTGAGTCTGAGGCTGCCTCGTGGTCAAAGTCCCGAGTGCCACGTCTGACTTGTGTGTCTGTGTCTCTCGCTGGCCCGTTCCCCACCACCCATCTGTCCCTCACCCGTGTCCTCTCCCTCGCCCCTCAGGGACGTGCGTCTCCTGATCCTGGAGCACTGCCGCTGGTCCGTCATCCAAAAGTACCAGGCCATCATGCAGGGCCTGACCGTGCACGACCTCATGACGTTCGTGGGCGGTCTCAAGTCCGAGCTGTACGTCGAGGGGCTGGTGCAGGGCAACTTCAACAGCGTTGTGAGTCACCGATATATATATTTCATTTGTATCATTTGTCTCTGTTTAATGAATGATAGGAATTCATTTCTTTGTTTCTCTGCCACATATACTGATTGCTTTATCCATTTTCCTTCAACAGGAGTCCATGGAGTTTCTGCAGTATTTCATTGAGTAGGTGTCCCATCTCCTTGGCCCTTTCCTTGGGAAATCTTCACATCTGTAAACCCGGGTCAGAAGACGGGTAGGTAAACATCTTGTGTTTTTCCTCCCGTCTCCCCCAGCAAACTGCAGTTCAAGCGTCTGTCAGTAGAGGTCCCCGTTCTGTTCCGAGTGGTGGAGCTGCCCCAGAAGCACCACCTGTGCAAGGTCAAGTCCCTCAACAAGGGAGACGCCAACTCCGAGGTCACCGTCTACTACCAGGTAGGGACGCACCCTGCGCCGGTCACATGGTGGAGCAGCCCTGCTGCAGGGTTAGCATTTAGCATTAGCACGTGCTTGTTTAGTACTACAGTGAAGATGATGGTTTGTCTGTGTTCTGTTCTAGTCGGGCCTCAAGAACCTGAGGGATCACACTCTGATGGAGTTACTGGTGGTGAGTGTTGTTGCTAAGAGACCCTGACTAATATCGCAATTTGTCATTCTATTTTACAAGTGTCCTTGTAATCCGTTCGAGTGAAAGGACTGCTTTAAGAGTAGAGGGTTTACAAACCAGAATGGCTGAATTCACGGGTGCGAGAAGGCCATTTGTTCCTCCACCCAGTGCAGTCAGCGGGAACGTGTTCCCTGTGTGTCGACACCAGCCCTGCAGCCCACAGCTTCTAGTGCTCCAATAACACAGCTGACTGAGTCAGAAGCACAGGGCACAGCAGCACAGATAAGAGCTGCTCTTGTTCCTTCCTGTTTCAGATGCACATGGAGGAGCCCTGCTTCGACTTCCTCAGAACTAAGGAGACACTCGGGTCTGTACATCATGGGACATATCAAACAGTATTATAATATACTCTATCATCATTATGATATTTGGAGACAGTCATGCATCTTATAGAGGACAACCCTACAAGTCCTTTAAAGAGAGTACATTTTGTGGGGGGGACATGACATGAACGTTTTCATGTTTAGTAACTGACATCAAAGCAAGCTCTGCTTCCAGAGCTGGGTGGGGTGACCTTTGACCTTGTTGTCCGCAGGTACCAGGTGTACCCCACCTGCAGAAACACCTCCGGGGTCCTCGGCTTCTCCATCACCGTGGAAACACAGGCCACCAAGTTCAAGTGAGTCCCTCGTCACCTTGTTGCGTTTGGGATTTGATGGGTCAGGAGGTTTTCTTGAACGCAGCCCAGGGGAAAACAAACCGACTCTGGGATGATTTAAAGCAACAGTGAACCGCTGAGGTGACGGGGTCAGTGATGGATAACGTGTGTTGTCAGGGGCAGCACAGAGGAGAAGGATCTCAGCAGCGTATGCAGGTTAGACGGAACAGAGGGTTAGAACCACAGGCATGTCCATCGGCTGCACAGCCATCATACGTGCTCATAGGTTATGATCTCTGATGTTGCTTTTAACAGAACTGAAAGGTGAAGTTGGAGCGTAAGACTTACGAGACTTAAGATTCACACGTATTCCTTTAGCAGACCCTTTTATCCAAAGGGAGGTTCAAACAGTGCATACAGAAAGCACTGCGAGAGAATTAGGGAAGTCTGATCCGATATGATCTCACTGAAGTCCACCAGGCACACACAGTCAGTTGAATCAGATATGCTAAACAGGGAATCTCAACCATGACAAAACTCTCCCCCGCTCTCCCACCGTCCTCCCCTCCCCCCATCCTCCCAGCACTGACTTTGTGGAGTCCAAGATCGAGGAGTTCCTGGTGTCGTTCGGGGAGAAGATGAGCAGCCTGACGGAGGAGGGCTTCCGGACGCAGGTGACCGCCCTCATCAAGCTGAAGGAGTGCGAGGACACGCACCTGGGCGAGGAGGTCGACCGCAACTGGTTCGAGGTGGTCACCCAGCAGTACATCTTCGACAGGCTCACCAAGGAGGTGCGTACCACCCCTCCGGCCCTGCAGGGGGCACCACCCCCCAGCAGCACCAATCATGACTGACCACAGCAACGCTGTTAGAATGATGCACTTCTAATTATTTTCCGTCTGCCCTCCTGCCTATAGTAACTATTTGCATGTCTGCTTTTGGATAAAAGCGCATGGTACCTTTTTTATGTGAATGTATGACGTCTGTTATGTTCATTTATCACTGCTCTCATCAGATATCTGAATTGGGTCCACACTGATTCAGGCCACGTAGACGGCCCCTTAGCTTTTCGCTGCGCCATGTGGGATATACAAGTTAGACCAGTTAATGTAGGTGTGTCTCACTCCTGTCTCTCTGTGTGTGCTGCAGATCGAAGCCCTGAAGATCATCACCAAAGCAGAGCTGGTGTCCTGGTTCATGGAGCACAGGGATTCCTCAAGCAGGAGACTCAGCGTTCATGTAAGTGTGTGTGTGTGTGTGTGTGTGTGTGTGTGAGAGAGAGAGAGAGAGAGAGAGAGAGCAATAATGAGAAAGGTGAGTCAGACGTGGTGGTTAGAATAATGCCTAGATTGGAGCGACAGGAGCGTGTTGAATAGGAAATGTCAACATGTTAACATAGTGAGTCATTGGTCATGACTGGCCGAGAGAGAGAGAAACTGTAGGGCAGTCATCCATCCAGCTGACCTCGTGCTGACCCCTGGCTGACCCCCCTCTCCCTCCCAGGTGGTGGGCTTTGGCGAGGAGGAGGACGGGCCGGCTGAGCAGCCCTCCTGCAACCCTGCCGGCCAGGGCCCAGTCACAGCCTCCTCCTACGGCGAGGTGTCCAGGCTCACCTTCCTGCCGGCCTCGCCAGTGCTCCCCGACGTCACCCTCATCACCGACATCCGCTCGTTCACCTCCTCCCTCACCCTCCACCCCTACCACAAAATCCTCAAGTAAACCCCCACACACACACACACCCCAACCTTGGGAGGAGTGGGAGACGAGGCCCTGGTACCATGTGGCTTCTTCAGAAGGGAAACTCCTACCTGCCCCCCTCCCCCCCCCTCCTCTCTTCTCTCCATCAAAATAATAAAGGGTCGACCACAGCGGTCAGTATCTATAATTGCAAAGACCACTTTACAAAGAGGAAGCGGTTGTCGGGAGCGATAGTAAACGTTGATGGGTCTCCAGTGTTTGTCTTTAGTTTGTCCGGCCAGTGCCCCTGATAGAACGTTATTGATGTGTTAACAACTCAGGATGTTGGGTTAACAAGGGATAAGAAAAACAAGAAGTAGCCAAGAAATGGGGATTTGGTTTTCAATCATGTATTTGAAACTACATATCACTGACCACTGTATCACTAACACATGTAACATGTTGGAAGAAACTTGTATTTTGATAAGGGTTTATATATACATGTTTCAGGCTGAAAGATTTTGTTGATAGAATCCAAATCATCATTGTGTGTGAAGAAGACCTAAAATGGTGGCCAGTGTTGTACTTTTAAGTTGGTTTTGTCGTATTGTTTTAACGGACAGGTTGCGCAGAGGGGAGAAAGATAAGGCGTGATGATCTTTGTCGATTTAAAAATGTCATCCCTACCTCCTTCCTTTTAACCACTGGACTGGCATGTTTTAATCAATAACCTGTCATCAACTCAAATGTATATATTTATTAAAAGTGAATGTAGAACCAAGGTCCTGACTACTACTTATTTAAGGAACTAGGTTAAATGTTTGGCAAAATGTATTTTCCTTATTTAAAAAATAATAATGTATTTATTTAATGTAATTTGGATCAAAAATAGAGAGTGAGATGGAATATCTTTCAAAGTCCAGATGGATGAGAGCTTTATTCAGTACTGCAGCAGTGCAGGAAGACACCAAAAGCTAACAGGCACAAGATACAACCCGTTATATAGTTATTATGAGGACAATCCCGCCCGGCATTATACTATTCCTCAATGTTATTCGCCCAATGTATCCAAGGTGCGTCACCCTCAAAGAGACTGACATGCGTCCCCGTCCCCCCCCCTTATGTGGCTCGACCTGCCACTCTTGATCCTTATTTAATTCCCAGGGTAACATAGATCCCAAAATCAGTAGTAACCCAAACACAGGGCCTTCAGATCAGAGCTTTCCCAGCTGTTGCACCGTGGCTGCTTCCCTTTCCTGGGTTCTTGGTAAGATTCACTCACTCCCAGACTCAACAATCCTGTTTGAGACATAAGAATACATAACAGTCCCAGATAATGCTTGGTCACCGCCTTCGAGAATTTTGTCCATCACCCTGTTAATCAAGTTTTGGGCCACCACAGTATCAACCTAGTGTGTTGGATAGGATACTGAATCTAGTATAGGAAACGTCACCCTTAAGGAACGCACTGTACAAGAGTGTTGGAATGAAGTGTGGAGATAAAAAGGAGACTTCTCTGTATTAAAAATCTGTTTTCTGAGAGGCTGACATGGTTTTTAATGTGTAGTCTTGTAGATATAACTTGGAGGGAGACGTGTTCCGTCTTTTGAAAATAATTAAATTCCGGAGAGTTAAATAAACAAATGCTAGGAAGATGCACAGTTTTGGGGAGGAAAACCTTTTTATATATATTAAAATAGTAAAAATTACCTTTTTGTGGTCTGTTTCAGATACTGTATTGAGTACTGCAGTCAATTGTGGACTTCTCTTTACAGCTATTTCTATCATGACAAACTGGGTGTGGTGTAGCATAGAGTTTGCCACCAGTAAAACAAACCATGTGACCTATGTAGGTGTTCACCTTTTGATAGACCAAAGTACAGTATATGTTGTATGTCATTTGTTTGTTGCGGAGTCAAGTCATTTATGAGGTGTTAGAAGTGGACCTATTTTCTTTACAGGTAAGTTCACAGTTATTGAATGTTTACTATTAACAGTACCACTGTAAACTTTTACATGAATGGCCATTGTGTATGGAAACCTACATTGTTTGCAAAAACACTTTTGTATAGGGTTGTATGTAACTTAAAAAATATAATTAGACAAGCCAAACTTTTGTTCATCAGATGTATTGTTCTTATTTGAGCTTGGTAATGTAATATTTATGACATCAGAGTTACGATTGTCAGTTATAGCTAAATATTGTCATATGTTGGCTATAGGTGTAGACATTAAATCACATTGTATTTATAGTAGTTCGACTATTAGTAATGTACATTACTCTGACGAGACAACCTTGATACTTATAGTGAGCTCAGAAGTAGGAAGCATGATTCAAATGAATGATTGATTGAATGTGGTTGTTGGCATTTTTGAAGGTAAGCAGTGTGCCTTTTTAACCCTTGTGCTCCCTTCTGGTCACATGACCCAACGGTTAAAAGAAAATGCTATTTTGTATGCTGTAAAGTTGTTGCAATACGACGGTGGGTCACAATGACTGATAGGTCAGAATGACCCGAAGATAACACAAGGTTTAAGGAAATTAGGAGGCTATGTATGCAAATACCAGCTGGTAGCAGAAGGCCATAGCAAGCTAGCAAAGACTAGATACACCGGCTCTTTATTAGGCCTATGTTGGTATTCCACATTCAAACTTAATATGCGACCAATATATACATACATAAAAATAATTATAATTGCCTACATTTAACTCAATGATATACCCTTTTCCAATTAACATTTCTCATGGAATTTTTCCTAAACAATCTTTATCATAAATACACACATTGACACCTTTTCCCCCCTTCGTATATTTCAGGCGCATCAAATATAGACATCATCATTGCAGATGCAAAGCTTCATAAATAAAAATGAGCAATCTAACAGAATCGGAAGCTAAGATAAAAAAATGGACCATGGAAGAAGTTCACCAGTGGCTGAAGACAGCGGTCAACATTCCACACTTGTATGCAGATAAGCTCCTAGAAGAAGAAGTATCAGGGGAGGAAATGCTCTTTATTCAGAAACAAGATCTTCTTGATATGGAAATAAAACATGGACCTGTTGTCAAAATCTTAACATATCTAGATGAGTTGAGGAGAGGATCACAGCATGCATCAAAATATCCAGCATATGTCGACAAGTGGACAAAAGAGCAAGTTTGTCATTGGTTATTGGACAAAGTGAAGGTGTACAAACAATACACTGACCGGCTACTAGAGGAAGAGGTATCTGGAGACTGCCTAGTTTGTTTCAGCAAAAAAGATCTTACAGATCTACAGATAAAACATGGGCCTGCTGTAAAGATTGTAGGCATGTTAAGTGAGTTAGACAGTGAGTTAGAACCTGAGTTACAAACTCCTACGCATTTCAAGACTGACCCAGAGGACCAGCAGAAACAGCACAGAGACAGTCCTGTTTCCCTCCTGCAAACTACAGCTGCTCCAACAGAACCACCCACACAGAACAGGACTGGGAAAAACCCAAATGATTCAAAAACAACAGAATATTGGGAAACAGAAACTAAAAAAAAAGAATTGAAACATCAGGCTATGGGACCAGAGAGAACAGTAGTCAACAAGGTATAGTAAAGTATGCGTAGCATGTTTGCCTCTGAATGGATTTTGTTTTTTTCATGGTACGGTTTTGGCTGTGTGGGCAAACACTTGTTTTAAGTTTTGATAGTATTATGTAAGTACAATACCAATGTTTATTTACCTTTCAAAGCTAATGGAAGATTTTTGTTGAAATAACTTTTTAATGTGATCATTCTGGATCTAATATTAATTATTTAATCTTCTATCTTGTTTTGTCACTACAGATCTCAGAGACACGCAGAATATTGATCCAGTACTTAGAAGAACTACGGAAGAAGGAGTTGGAAAAGTTCTCTTCCTTTCTTACTGATGTACAGTTGACTGGATTTGCACCAATTCCACAGGGCCATCTAGAGGACAAGGACTGCATTGGAATTGCTGATCTGATGATGAAACGCTATGGGGAGAAGGCTTTGCAAGTCACCCTAAAAATGTTTAAGGACATTTCTCGCAATGATCTTGCTGATCGTCTTGAGACTGCTATGGGTAAGAAAACAATCGTGTATCTCTGACAGTGGACTTAATATCTACTATTATCAATCCCATTAGATAAAACTATATTAACTAAGGCATTATTTGATATTGCCTTTTGAATCCAATTTGACAAAAGAGTTGCCTAATTGTTCAAATTATTTCTTTAGGTATGAAGGCGGCACTCAACCCAAAAGCTGGTCCGAGAAGAGAGGCCAATCAGGGTGATAAACTAAAGAATTTGTTGACATGTGGAGGAAATTCCCTTGACGACTATGATAGATTTGTAGTTGTTATGAACAAGTGTCAAAAAGAACAAGTAGAAAATCTTGAGTTTCTGAGCAAATTGAAATTGTTCTGTGTACTGGATTTTGACCCAAACTCTGCAGCTCCTGGTGGAGTATGCAGTTGCTACAGAGAATCGCGTGTTGCAAATCTTCATAGCCCTGCCCAATTTCAAAGTGAACCAGAAGATGTGATCAAAAATCTCAATCTTGGCGTACAGACAAGCTGGGTATTTTGCAATGGCAGAAATGATATTGACTGTGAAGCAAACAAAGAGTTATCCTACAAGGAATGGTTTAGGACAGCACGCGGAGATATTGAGCAAATGGTTTCATTCATCTGCAAGCCAGAAGTTCTTCAGTCTAGAAGAAGTCTTGTCATATTTCTCCTACTGTCACCAGTGCCCACTGACAAAGACGCTGTCTTTGATACTTTCACGACTTTCTATTCACGTAGAAAGGGAGAAAACATAGTGAGTATTTGTGAATCTGAGAGCACATTTGACAAATGGAGAGACATGATAAAGAACAAGTGTGATTGTGACATCACCAAGCAGGCAGTATACCTGTTAACAGCAAGTGAGATCAATGGCGCTGTGATGACACTTGGACCACAGAATCAACCATGTGGTAGATCCCTCCCATCTTCGGATTCAAGCAGCGTAATTCTCAAACAGAAGGATGAAGACTATATGACTGCTTTGGACATTTTATGTGAAAATCAGTGTGAGAATGTCTTTGATGAGAAAAGCACAGACTTCCAAGACCATAAAATAAAAATGGAGGAGGAATTCTACAGAGGGGGCAAAGCCAAGTGGTGGAACTTCTATTTTAGTGACCAAGGTAGAGCAAAACCTTTCATAAAAAGAGACAAATATGCCAATGTAATGAAGATGGTCAAAGCTCAGACTAAAGATCCCAGATCTGCATGTGTTTTGTTGAATCTGTTTCATCACCCAAGTTGCGGGGGTACCACACTAGCCATGCATGTGATGTGGGATCTTCGCAAGGAATTCAGATGTGCAGTATTGAAGGACAATACTCTACCAAAACCTGAAGTGGCGAGACAGGTCGAAATGTTGATGAAGCTTGGGCAAGGTGAAAAGTCTACTCCAGTGTTACTGTTGGTAGATGATTCCAAAGATGCAGAAAACCGAGATCATCTCATTAACTGCATTCGCAAAGCTGTTGGTGAGAAATGCTCTAGCACAGATGTGGAAGATCCTGCAAACTCTCTTGTCATCATTCTGAATTGTGTTCGTTCCCATAACCCGAAGAGCCAGTACCAGGATTGTGCACAAGAAAGTAGCCAGTACATAACTGCATCACTTACAAAAAAGGAACAAGATGATTTTGAAGAGAAACTTCAAGAACTCAAAGAAACTCATACAAAACCTGAAAACTTCTACAGTTTTATGATCATGAAGAGTGGCTTTGATGAGCAATACATTGCTGGACTCGTCAGCCACACTCTGAAGGACTTTAACATTGAAACAAAGACAGCTAAACTCTTTGCTTTCTTAGCACTCTTGAATACACATGTGTCTGAATCATACATTTCTGTATCTCTTTGTGAGGATTATTTTGGAATGAAATTTTGGGGTATTTTGGTGAAAGACAGTGTACTTGACAAAATGGAACCGTACACAAACCTATTGATAATTGACACCATTGAGAACCAGGGAGGATACAAAGCTATTAGAATCCTTCATCATTCTATTGCCTCTGCATGTCTTAAAGAGTTAGGCACAAGGTACAACATTTGCTTGAGTGACATAACCTTAGAAATGCTACACTGTGATTTGTTTTTCAAAATTGGAGTGGTAAAACACACCCTGATGCTCTCAATTCAAAGCATGCTGATTGGAAGGTGCAAAAAAGATGAAGATCTCAAAACTCTGTTCTCACCTCTGATAGAAGATATCCACACACAGGAGGGGAGAGAACAAATTCAGACCATCTTTGAGAAAGCATCTTTACGATTTGTTAAAAGTGCATCTATTCCTCAGGCACTTGCACGGTATCTTTATATCAAAGAACATGATTTTTCCCAAGCAGTGAGATGGGCAGAAAATGCAAAAAAGATCACAGAAAATCAATTCACAGTTGACACGATTGGACAGGTTTACAAAAGTAATCTTAATTACAACATCCAGAATGAAACCCAGAAAATACCAAGTCCAGATAACTTAAATACAAATCTTAAGATTGCAAAAAATGCCATTCAGGCTTTTGAAAGAGCTCAAGAGTTGGCCAACAAACGGGACGAAGGTGTCAATGATCCTGAGGACAATTTCACAAAGTCAAGATACAGCATTCGTGGCTATGTTGGGATGATGGAAATTATAATAACAGTCTTTGAAATGTTAAGCAGTCTGCCATTCTTTGATGTGGCTAATCTAGAGAAAAAGAGGCATTTACTTGGCTTTCTAAATAAATCAATTTCCATCACTACAGTTCCAGACATAAACAATGAGGAGCACAGAGAGTATTGTCACATAATCCAAGAGCATAAGTCTTTTCTCCTTGATTTCAACTTGAAAGCTAAGGTAAAAGAAATATTTGAAATGTGTGATGACTACTTCACCTACATAAAGGGAACAAATGTAGGAGACTTTGGGAAAATCTCTAAACACTTTACCAAGTATCTAAAGCTTGTTTGCATGTCATCACAAGAGGTGCGCGAAGAACGACAAAAGAGGACTCAACTCAATCATAACATTGAAATTGAACGCAGAATGTACCTAGTGGAAAGGCATGCAGACACATTTGCAGGATTAATTCAACATTTAGACAAGACAGCCGAGGAAATGGAGACAGTTACTGAGTACTATGGATTTTTGCACAAACACTCAGTAGGCCTACTGTCTTCAAAAAACAAAATTAACTTAATTTTGTCCAACGTAATTCTCCACCTACTTAAACCAAAATCTAAACATTTAAAGAGTCACCATGAACTTGTTAATCTCCTTAAACAAACATTGCAAGATGTAGGATTGCAACATCCCTTTCCCGACCCATACTATCTGGCACTGCTGTTATTTTGGCCTAGTGCAGATACAGAAAAAACGGACATTGTGACATATGTGAACTCCATTCGAAAGTCATCCCAAAAGCATTTGTACGTCATGTTTAGGAAGAGAAGCACTGTTGCCCACTTCTACCTTGGCAAACAAAAGAGATTGAAGAGGCTTGTACCGAAACGTAACCTTGATGAGTGTTTTATGGAAATACCACGGGATAAGTTGGCCAAACTTTGGAGGACCGGAGAAATCTTTAAAGAAAAGAAAATCAGGGACCGTCTTTGTAGAGTCCATGGAACAATTGAAGAAGAACACGTTTTTGCTAATTACGACAAAATGAAAATCCCTGTGCGACCAGCCAACCCTGGTGTTGTAAGGAGCGGATTCAGCTCAGAAAAAGTGTCGTTCTACTTGGGTTTTGCTATCGATGGTCCTCTAGCATATGATATCAAGTATGAATCATGAAGTTGCAAGATGTTCCTTAGGTTTGTTACAATGGGAACTTTCCCCTAACCATGATCTACAACAAACCTTTCTTTTTTTCATGAAATGCAATTTGGATTGTGAAAAAAATACATCTCAAGTCCAAAAAAAGAAGGATTTTTGAATGGAGCCCTCAATAAACTGAAATTGACTTATTTAATGGCTTGTAGTAGTCAAGGCTATAGTCTCTTGAGACAGTATTGAAAACTGAGACTGAAATACAATTGCTTGGAGAGTGTCAAGAAAATGTAACATTGATTGTTACAAAATCATGACACTTGCAGATTTTGAAAAGCCTTGACAGATGTCATTAGTTACTATTGCTTGATTAATCATGACTACAGTCCTCACTGTGATGTAGCGAGGCTTCAACTATCTTAATTTCTTTTAGAAATTTTTGTTAGAAATGTAAAAAAAATGTTGTTTGCCAGGGTTTCTGTTATATTGATTTACGGTTTGTGTGTTTTGGATCCCCGCAAAGACTGCGGGTTGTGTTTTGTTGAATTACAATTTTATTTACATTGGGAAAACACAAAGACTGTGGCTCGAGATACCGCAAAGACTGCGGCTTGTGTGTTTTGGATTCCCGCAAAGACTGCGGCTTGTATTTTGTTGAGTAACAATTTTATTTACATTGGGAAACCACAAAGACTGTGGCTCGAGATACCGCAAAGACTGCGGTTTGTGTGTTTTGGATTCCTGCAAAGACTGCGGCTTGTGTTTTGTTGAGTAACAATTTTATTTACTTTTATTATTTTATATGAGTTACAAGTTTATTTACGGTTTGTGTGTTTTGGATTCCCGCAAACACTGCGGCTTGTATTTTGTTGAGTAACAATTTTATTTACATTGGGAAACCACAAAGACTGTGGCTCGAGATACCGCAAAGAGTGCGGTTTGTGTGTTTTGGATTACTGCAAAGACTGCGGCTTGTGTTTTGTTGAGTTAAAATGTTATTTACATTGGGAAACCACAAAGATTGTGGCTCGAGATACCGCAAAGACTGCGGCTTGTGTACAAAAGGGTTTTATTACTTTTATTACTTTTAATAACTTATTACTATAATGTTTTGATTGGTTTTATGTAAAGCACCTTGAGCTGCAATTCTTGTATGAAATGTGCTATATAAATAAAGTCTTATTATTAAATGTGTATTAAGCAGGCAAGGGCAAAAGTGCATACGATGACAAAATAGAAGTAATGACTGATCACCAGGACATGTACAGGACATGTTCAAATAACTAGCAGTAAAAGTTTCACTATTATTCACTGTTATAAAGTTAGTAAAGAAATCTAAATAACTCTATATGATGAGATTGTATTATTTTAAGCCTACATTTTATGAGTTTTAATGTATTGCTATTTCATGGTCTTATTGAATCTTTTCCATTTTTAGCATTGTGAAATAGTATAACTTTTTCAAAACAATGCAGCTATATCGCATAGCTAGAAATACGACAACAAACTTTCAATCTGTCTGTATATATCTCTAATAATAAATATACTTTGTTTTGTGTACCACAGTGTGCAGTGTCTTACATGCTTTAACTATTCAATCATACATATGTTATTGTGTTGCTGTATGGCTCAGGCTCCATTTACAAAACCACTCTGGATGAGATTTTATTAGCTTTATTAAAATCAGGTAATTATGTGAATGACACAGGTGACGGCAGAGGTGCGTTGGTGTCCATCAGAACCAGCTGATGGTGGTCGACACGTCTGGGTCGTAGGGCTCAGCGGGCAGCACAGCCATGTCCAGCAGCAGGGTGGATCTCCAGATCTCTGGTCTGGTTGTCTGGGCCCAGAGAGACTAACTGGTCCTGCTCATTGGCGCTGTGCCCCTGTACAATTCTGTTCCCTTGTGGTGTCAAGGTGTGTGTGTGTGTGTGTGTGTGGGGGGGGTAAGGATGGTGATAGTGTGGGGATAGTGTGCACCTAAGGCAGCATGAACCAACATTCGCAGACCGCTCCTGACAGGCCCTGGCTGGAACTCTTCACCTTCCTCCGCTTCACGCTTCCCTGGCTGACGAGGGCAGGCAGCAGGCAGGGGCGTGCCGGCGGAGGGGCAGGGACCAGCTCGGGCAGGTTCTTCTCCAAAACCAGAGGGCTACTGCTTTGCATGCCGTCGGATACAGATGGAGCAGGAAGACCAGTCTGGAGGGGGGCCAGAGGCTGCGGGACACTCTTCTCTCGACGGGCAGATATCAGAAGATGGGGGAGCCTGGGGGACAGCAGTCAGGGGGAACAGAGGGCCCTGACGAGGAGTCTATAGGGCATCGATGACTCCTACGCTCTCCTGGGGCAGTCTGATAGGAGGCAGTGGACCACCCTTGGACTTGGGCCCAGCTCCAGCAGCAGGGTGGATCTCCAGATCTCTGGTCTGGTTGTCTGGGCCTAGAGAGACTGGTCCTGCTCACTGGCGCTGTGCCCTCTGTTCAATTCTGTTCCCTTGTAGCGTCATGTGTGTGTGTGGGTGTGTTTGGGGGGGGGTAGTGATTGTGATAGTGATAGCGATAGTGGAGAGGATAGTGATAGCGATAGTGGAGAGGATAGTGATAGTGGAGAGTATAGTGATAGGTGGAGAGGATAGTGATAGTGGGGGGGGAATGGAGGGGGGGGGTAGGAATAGGGGGGAGGGAACGGCCCCTGCTGCACCTAAGGCAGCATGAACCGACGTTGGTAGACCGGTCCTGACAGGCCCGGGGTGGTAATCCGGACCTTCTTCACCTTCCTCCGCTTCACGCTTCCCGGGTCGAGGGCAGGCAGCAGGCAGGAGCGTGCCGGCGGAGGGGCAGGGACCAGCGGGGGCACGTGCTTGGGCGCGTTCTTCTCAGCCCTCTTGGTCAGCAGGGGCCCTGTGGGAACCACAGGCGGGGGGCTGGGGCTCACCTCTTTGGCAGGTGCCACCGCCGCCTCAGCCTGGCCAAACTCCGGCATGGAGAACAGCATGACGTTGTCGAAGCAGGAGTTCGGCAGGTCCAGCTCCAGGTCGTCCATAACCAGGAGAGGGCTGCTGGACTGACGCCCAGTCTCAGAGGAGCACACGGCGCTGCTCGGTGGCTCGTCTGGCTTAGAGGTGCTGCTCGGTCGCTCGTCTGGCTTAGAGGTGCCGACCGGATGGCTAAGCTTTTGTCGAGGAGGACGGCGCGCTGTTTTTCGGGGCCGATCTTCAGGAGGATGAGGGCACATCATCACAGGGCTGCTTGGCTTCACAACAGGCTTAGCCGCGCGCACTGGGTTGCTAGGCAGTGCGTCAGGTGGAACTATATTCCCAGGGCTGTCGGGACGAGACTCAGGTTGAAGGTTCTTTTTCTTCTTCTTTTTCTTAAGATTGGGCACCTCCTTCTTGCAGCTCGGTGTATCGAGCTGGGGGAGCAGGCCTGGAAGAACCAGAGGCCTGCTGGTCTTGATGCCGACGGATCCAGATGGAGCAGGAGGACCAGTCTGGAGGGGGGCCAGAGGCGGCAGGACACTCTTGTCTCGACGGGCTTCCTTGGTGCGCTTCTTGGGGCGGACATCAGAAGATGGGGGAGCCTGGGGGATAGCAGGCAGGGAGGGGAGGGCAGATGGCCTTGAGGAGGACTCTAGGCCATCAATGACTCCTACGCTCTCCTGCTGCAGTCTGATAGGAGGCAGTGGACCACCTTTGGACTTCGGCCCAGCTCCATTCAGGCTGGGGAGTCTTCTACTCATGACTCAGGCACTGAAGGTGAGATCTGGTGAATACATCATATGACATCATTTGCTTTGTGTTCTTTATATCTGTATATTCCATTTTAACCCAGCTCATTGTTCATGTAAAAAAAGGTTTGTCCTCACCTCAAACTAGAGTTTCGTCTTGGTGAAATGACTGGTACCAAAAATTACTGTTGAAGAAAGAGACAATTACTTGTGTTCTACTAAATCATACAAACCAAATATACAATCACAGGTATCTTCAATAAAAAGACAACAGATAGCCTACTGCATGTAATACAACATGTACAAATGCACACACACGAAGTCTAACATAATTACAACAAAGAATACTAAAGTAAATCAAGTACATTTTACATCTATTTTAGTTTTACTAGGTCACACAGAGTAATACGTTTTCAAAAATGTCCAAACAGTTATCAATTGTTCAATTAACCAAGGCGCAGACGGTGTAGTAGTTGTTTTCCTTACCTTCAAGATGAATGTCAAACCGCAAATGATCTGATTTCTTAGATGACCCTCTATAAGAGCAGTAGGCATTGTGACGCAACAATACACAATTCTGATGATGTCGATGGACAAGAGTTCACAACAAGAAACCCATAACAACCACTAGATATATTAAGGAATATGTAATTTGAATTAATTTGTTTTAATTTGTTTTTATTGTGACTTTACAATTAATGTCACCGGCATCACCTATGCTACCCCCATCGCTCAATTAAAATAGTGACTCTCAATTATTTTGTGGATAATTTGCTTTTCCTTATTTACTTGTTATTCCTTGTTCTAAAAGTTCAGAAAACTTTCACAAAACTCAGATCACACACACGCACCCACACACACACAGACGCTCACATATAATTTAACGTGAACATCATCTGTTTCGGTCTTATAATTATTTTGCTGGGCGGTGGGGGATAAGAACGAAACACCATAAACAAACATATTAATCAATAAACCTTCAGAGAATATAACTTTATGTAGGCAACACGTCAAAGCAGGCTGCAGTCAATGTAAAAAAAACGAATAAATAAATAAAGAGCCCAAGCACGCCCATTTTTGCAGCGCAAGGCCGTGGTCCAGCGTCCTTAGCAACAAGTCATCGGGGAGGGGGGGTGACCAAGGAATTTGAGATGACAGGAGAAAACCACAAAGTTTAGAGGATGTTTTGACATAGGCCAACTGTTCCCATATTAAGTCGGTTTGTCGTTCTTTTCCGAAGCCTCACATTTGCATCAACGCTATCCATCACAAAGTTGCTTGGAAATGGATATAATGCGTTTTTCAGCCGAAAGGTAAACTTCAGCCTAATTAGGCTACTAGTTAGCCTATTGCGCGGTAGCTCACTAGCTAGTACTAGTAGTACTGTAGCTAGCTAGCTATCACAGTTTACTAGCCAGCTGGTGTTGTGTTAGTGTTCAGTATGACTACATTCAAAGCAAGTCCGTCACCGCCTGTTCTACCAAAGCCGGAGGGAGGGCGGATAAAGTCAAATCATACTGTTATACCTACTACTGGGGAAGATGAAAGAGGTAGGCTAAGCAATTTACGTATGGACACATTGCGGAAATACATGATAACATTCTATAACTATGGGTTTAACTGTTGCTTCGTTGGTATGTTTGTACTCAGTGGCAGAACTGCCGGTGCTGAGAGAGAAAGGGACAGATCGGTCCAAGATGCAGCTTGTCCCATTGCAGAATGATTATATCCCAGATGAACTCATGGACACACTCACTTCAACCATCTATCCCCCAAACAAACTGGGATCCTCAAAGCGAAGCAAGACCCCCCCGAAAAAGGTGAAGGTGTGATTTATTACGAACGTTTTGGCATGTCTAATATCATAGCCTATTTCTATGGTCACAGTCTTCACTAATCTATTTCTTCTTTAGTTTTGTGCTTGTCATTAAATAATTTTCCGTCTCTCTTAGATCCATGGAATACGACACACAGATGCTGTTTGGCATCATGCTGTTGGCCGTAAAAAATACAAATATTTTCTTGACCAACCAACATCATTGACTGGAGCCGGCAGGTTAGATGACAGACTTGATTTATGGTTTGAAATGCAAAAAGAGCTGTACTATTAGATTATTTTGGATTATTATTGACGTTTTGTGTCGTCACAGAGATATCTCCTTCCTGTGTGACGCCATGGCATCCCAGAGAGAGAGGATCCCCCTGCCACCCATGGCTGAGAGGAACTCCAGCAATACACAGGGGATTCAGAAGGCAAGCAGAACATCAGGATGTGTAGATATATGTGTGTGTATGTTTGTATGGGTGTGTGTTGTGGAAAGCGCAACGCGTAACAGGGAGGAAAGGAAAATGGGATGAAACAAAATCTCAGCCAAAAACGATAAGTGAACAGGGGATGCCACATTGTGTGTGTGTTTGTGTTTATGTGACCCAGTTGTTGATTTCACAATCGCTTCCCTCCGCAGGACTTGAAGCACATGGAGACTCTGATCCCAGAAGAGTTTCACATTGTGAAAAACAAAGGGGTTCAAGCCCTGGGATGCTTTGACGAGTGAGTGAAGTCAGGCCTGCTGTGCAGCGTGAACCCCCACCCTACCAAACCCCCACCCTACCAAACCCCCACCCTACCAAACCCCCACCCTACCAAACCCCCAGTCCACACCCCCAAATCACTTCTCCTCTTAACTCGTCCTCTTAACTCCTCCTCTTAACCTCTCCTCTTTCTCTTCTCAGTAAATTCACAGTACTGCTGGAGGATGATAAAAAGATGCTTAAAGTCTTCCCATCCATGTGAGTAAAAAAGTAACATCTAACGCAAATACTTCAGTAATATCAATCCTGCAGATCACCAACCTTTCCCGGGCCTTCTGCATTCCAACACACACTGTCTGTGCAGATGTCCAGCTTATGGTCCTCTCTGTGGAGAAATATCGAGACGATTCAGAGCGATATCTGAATCTATAATTGTAGTTCTAGCTGAGAGGAAGCATAGGCGTGAGACTGTCCCAGGTATGCGACTGGTCTCTCTGTGTGTGAACAGGAAGCCCAGTGGTAGACTGGAGGCTGTCCAACTGATGAAGGTGATGGATGAGATGATGGACCGAGCAGGGGTCAACCAGGAGTACAGTGAACTGACTGGACTCTCACAGGTACGATTACAAGCAAACCATGGACTGAATGATTCAGCTTCAGTCAATTACTTTTTTAATGGGGGAAAATGATTGTACAAACAGAGCAAGGAAGTGCCTGTTTTACGAGACATTAAATGAAGATTCCTTAGAGTTTATTCAGTACCAGACGTTAAACAGAAGTTCTTATTGTTTAACGTTTGTTTTTGGTCTAATCTGTAGCAGCTGACTTTATAAACAGATATTGTAATCAAACTTTTTTCAAGACACAAACCTGTTTACACTGAAACGGTATTCAAGCTGTGGACTGCACCATTAAATCATAAAACAAAATGTTATTTGAACATCCTGAACCGACAGACTGTGTTTGAATGTGTGGTGTACCTCACCCTTTGTGTCCTCCTCCCAGATGCAAGGCCTGCTGGAGCTGGTGCGAGTGGAGCAGAACATCTACAACATCGTGTTCCACGAGCTGATCCGGCAGGTCAGTGTGGAGTGTGCAGAGAGAGGACATCTCCTCGCCAAACTCAGGTCAGTACTGCTACCAAGCCCCCTTCACACTCCTCCTAGATCTGTCTACGGAAGGATTCTCTGGTCAGTGCTGTTTGCAGGCAGCGGTGAGGTTTAGAATGATCAAATAGAAATAGAGTCATTCATAGTATTCGTTTAGCTCTAATCCAAAGCAACATGCAAACAGGTTCTATGAACGCATCACGTTCCGGGATGTTCCATGAGTGTGTGTTTCTCCTGCCCCAGAGAGAGGTATGTGGCCCTGTTGGACCGTATCCCCCGGCAACTGAAGGGCCTTCACACGGAGACCCTGGCCCAGAGAGCGCTGGACCGACGCCTCACCGAGGAGATCATCTGCTTCAAGGGCTCCCTGACCCAGCTTAACAAGTAAGCCTGTGTGTGGGTTTTTAAAACAAAAATCTGGTTGTTGACAGTTATTGACATTATGTGTACAGTTATAACCACCTTGTTGGTTGCTGGAAGGGCTCACTACATTACTGTCAAGATACTTCTCTTTTTCCATTCAGTTTCATTTTTGTGTGTTATGCATGAACTTGATTGTGTGTGTGTTAATGGTTGTGTGTGTGTCTGTGAAATGTCAGAGAGCTGTGCAGCATGAGAGAGCATGACGAGTATGTGACCAATCAGGGAGCGAGGGCACAGCAGCAGCTCGCCAGAGCTCTGGAACAATCTCAGAAGAACTCAGAGTAAGTTCTGCACAGCTCCTGTTACCTTTGACACAACACACATAGTGTTCAATACTCTGTTGGGTACTGTAAGAAACATGAACCAGAACAAAAAGGCCCATACTTCGTATGACTTTCCTAAACATAGTTTTGTGTTGCTCTACCTCTGGGTGCGTGTCCGCAGCATGGTGGGGGAGTACCACAACCTGTACGAGATGCAGAGGCGCCGCTTAGAGAGCCAGGTGGACCGGCTGACCGACGAGAAGGACCTCTGGAGCAAGGTCACCTACAACCTGGCTCTCAAGGTGATCACCTGACCAGCATGATATCTATCATTCATGTCATGCTATGCTAATGTCTATCTTGTTGTGCTTGTGTTAGCTACCCTATTAGGGGTCCCACAAGGATAGCATCCAGCTATGTACCTCCACTCCTGGACTTTTGAATGGTTAAGATAGCGCTTTGTTGTGTTGCAGGTGATCAAGGTGAACAATCTGCACCTGGCGAGCAAGCTCCACGTGAGTGAGCAGACCTGGACCAAGACGGCCGAGCACTTCACAGTCTTCCTCATGTCGAAGGTGAACCCTGACCCTATATATCGTGGCCCTTCAGTAAACCACAATAACCTTAAATCCTCTACCTTTCCCTGTCTTTAACGATAGTGAAGGCAAGGTACACAGGTCTGTGCCATCTACAAAGCTATCTCGACTATCTTGAATATCCTTCGGGATCAATGAAGTGAACTGAATTGAAGTGAATGTGGTGCTATCTAGACTAAATGACCTACGTAGCTGGCATGCATATACCTTTGACTAAAGGCATGTGCTAAGTGAACACA
Source organism: Mallotus villosus (assembly GCA_903064625.1). Classification (NCBI taxonomy): domain Eukaryota; kingdom Metazoa; phylum Chordata; class Actinopteri; order Osmeriformes; family Salangidae; genus Mallotus; species Mallotus villosus. The sequence continues at coordinate 579,513 of CAEFZP010005460.1, read as the reverse complement.
TGACATAGCGAGCCGTGTCGTGGTGTGCTGCAGGACTCCGAGGACATGAACCAGATCATCCAGCTGACAGAGCAGTGGAAGGAGCTGACGACAGGCTTCGTGCAGCGGCTGAGCGAGGCCGAGTTCAGGCAGTGTGAGAAGATCCAGGAAGTCCAGGCCGACATCGTCACATGTCACGCCTGCCTGAGCGCCAACGTCAAGTGTGTATGACACACATTCGGGTCATGTTTAGACATGTTTCAAGCCATGTTGTCACACTCCGATCGGCTGTTTCGAGCCATGTTGTATCACGGTGTCTGTTTTCTTCTCCAAGGATTCCGTATCCAAAATTAGAGAAATCCTTCGAAGAAGAGATGTATGATTACTTGAAAAAGTGGTCCAACGTAAGAACACTTCCTATTTTGCTTTTTTGTCTTTGTGGGGGGAAAAAAACCTCAGTGTGATGGGAAATATTTGTATTTAAAAGGTACTTTTCACTTCAGCGGTACCATGTATTGAATGTCCTGAATGTCCTTCTTTAATAGAAAGACTTTGGGTCCATGCCTCTCACCCCCTCCCCAGGAGTTCAGCGTGCAGTGTGAGCGCTATGGGGGAGAGGACCTCATCTCCTGCCAGGAGGACCTCAGCCTGCTGGCCCAGCTGCAGGACTCCTGGGGGGAGGTGGGCCTGGGGCTCTTCAGGAGACATCCAGCCCCGGACGGAGCGCCCCCTAGGGGCCAGGAGGCCATGAGGGAGCTGGCCAGCAACGTGTCTGAGCTGCACAAACAGCTCGACACACGCATTAACGGGGAGAGCGGTGAGGAGTTGCTACTGGCTACTGAGGCCGTAGAGCTGGAGGAGATTTGTAGCTGGTGCTTATATGCAGTTTGGTAACATACAGTGGAAAGATGAAAAGCTTTTTTTTGCCCCTCTTTTTAAGTTGCAGATTAATGTAGATCATTTGGATCTTCTAATGTTGAAGGCTCTTTCCATGTGGCATTCCCAGGCATCCACAAGCAACTGATGGCCCTGTCCGGGGTGATGGACTCCTGGGCCACCAAGCTGAAGGTCCTGATTGGACGTGTGGAGGTGCTGCCTCACTGTGATTGCTGAAGCTAGAGAAGGAGCTGGAGAGATGGATGAAGGTGGGAGAGGAGGCTCTGGTGTTAGTGGCGAGCACCCAGCCAGACAGCGGGGGGATCAAGAAGAACGCACACATCAAGTGAGGCCAGCGCTAAGAGATACTATGTTTGGTTCTCCACATACTACATACAGAGCCTACCAACAGACTGGGAGGTCCTAACACAACACATTACCTGGGTCTCTTTGGACAACCAGTTATTTATTAGGCATTGAAAGCAACCTTGCTTCAAAATTACCCTTTGGCTGGTTTGATACTGGTTTGATACCCCTTTGATACTCTTTATCATGCATTGAAAAGTTACCCTGTTGAGACTTTTGCCTCTCTGTGATTCCATAGGATAGAGATCGACGACGTGTTCAACTCCATCCGAGAGTTTGTCTCCACCCAGTCCAACTTCTTTGACTGTGAGAACCAGAGGCTTTGTGAGGAGGTACTGTTTACTACTACATTTCCCTCAATAAGTTGCATTAATATTGCATCAAATATAGGCCTATATTTAACCTATAAAGGTAGTATTGTCTTATTGTTTGTAGCTACAACGTTTTGTTTAATATGCACATGTAAAGACATTTTGGCCCTTGCTTCTCTACTCATGACCTCATACGTTGGTTCAGTTCTTGATGTTTGGCACTTCATGCACATCATTATTTTCACGTGGTCATATTGGCACCATATGAGCGATGATTGAGCAAACACTCAATCGAGCACAGCTGATGCATTTGAAACGGCGTCCAACACTATTTAAACGTACGGTAGTAGACACCCTGCAAGACCATGTACTGTTAAAACACAGTCTACTTATGATTCCAGAACGGGCCTCCCTTTAAAAAAAAGTCTGTGCGTGTCCCCCTGACCCGCCCTAGGTGAGCTCCATCCACACGGCTCTGACTCGCTGGATGGTGGACCTGCTGCTCCAGATGGTTCCGGACCAGTGTGACGAACAGGAGCCCCTGCCGGCGACGGGCCCCGGGCCCAGGGCCCTCAAGGAGGCCTCCATGACGAAGCTGGAGGAGGACGCCAGGAGCCTGGGGCAGGAGCTGCTCTACTTCTCCAAGTACATCACCAGGTCAGCCGAAGCTCAGCGTACGGAGAGAGCGGCAGTGGGAGGAGCGCTCGTCTGTTGTCGAGGGGACAGGACAGAACGCTCTTCCTGAAAACCGAGCGCCTCTCTCTCTCTCTTTTCCCTTCCTCTCTCCCTTCCTCGTCAGCTCCTGTCAGGATATCGTGGAGGAGGACATCCAGAAGAGGACCATGGCGCACGACGACACCGACAACGAGCTGTACGAGCTCAACAAGCTGCAGGTGCGCCCGGAAACACCTCCGTGCCCTCACACGCTGTTTAACGCATGCTCGAGGCCGTTCAGTATTCATGTATATCATTTCGTTTGATGGAACATGTGTGCAAGTGTTTGTACACATGTACGTGTGAGCATGATGTGTGTTTTCAGTCATTAGTGTGTGTGTGTGTGTTCTTCAGAGGGAGTGTGACGAGTGGAAGGACGCCTGTAAGATCCTGCTGTCGGATGTCAAAGGCAGCCCCGTGGACCTGCGTGTCACCTCCAACTTGGTCCCCACGTCCGCCACTGATATACTTCCTACCCCGTCAGCCAGCGTGGAATCTAATGTAAGGATACGGTCTGCACTCTCACTTCTACCAGGGCCTTGATATGGAATACAATTCTTGTGAGTGTCTCAAACTAAAGTAAATGTTTCTCAGACCTGGGGTGATACTGGGAGTTCATGTGAGACTGGTCTGTATCCTGGTGTCCAGCATACACGCATGGTTGTTTTTGTGGTGTTCCAGTGATGTTTTGATTATTCTGCCAGGTCCACAGACCTGAGGAAGACGAGGAAGACTCTGGACGGTCACAGGTGGAAGAGACCAGTCGCCTAGCTGATGTAAACAACCCTGAGGTAATAACTGCAAGATCATTCCGTTCGTTTTCTTGAAAATGATATGGCCATAATGCTTCATGTACAAAACAATGTCATCATAGTGATTTGGAACCGTCGTCTGATAAACAAATTGCCAGTGAGCTGGAATGTAGTTGTATGTTTTGACCTGCAGGGGGAGTCAGAGAGCCAAGAGGAGGCCGTGCAGGAAGGCAGTCAGGGAGGCTGCATCATGAAGCTGATAGGACACGACGGCTACGTCATCGAACAAACCCTGGGAGAGGACAGGGTCCATCTGGGGCAGGTCAGGCTGGAGAAGATCCCCACACACCCCTTTCAATGTGTTGTCTTCATTCCTAGCCGTGTATGTTGATGCTTAGCCAAAGCGCTGACGTGTGAACTGTTTGTGTTGGTCAGACTGAGGAGATGGTCATCAGTCCGCACACGGTGAACGCTCACCGGGCTTTCGATGCCCTGGCCACGGTGGGACTCCTGCAGACGGAGCTGCTGTGAGTTCTCAACATGGGGGTCTCGTGAAAAACGGGTGGAATTGTGTGTGTGTGTGTGGGTGGGTGGGTGGGCGACGGGAGGGTAGAAAAGATGTACATTTAATATTTGTGGATGTGTGTAGTGTATGTGTGTTATGTATTTATGTGTGTATGTATTTCTGTGTGTGTGTGTGTGCACCAGGGAGATGGAGGCGCGTGCCCAGGGGGCTGAGGAGCGAGCTCAGAAGGCAGAGGAGGACCTCCAGGCTGCTCTGGAGAAGATCCAGGACATGGAGAGGCAGCTGCAGGGCAGGCCCAGCCTGGAGCCCAAAGGTAGGCCACCTCTGTGACACACACCGCCCACACGCAGCAGTCATAAAACCATGTCAAGCAATCAAACGCTCGAAAGAACTTCAACTTGATCTTGTCGTATTAACAAGCATCGTTGTTTTATGCCCAGTATGCATACATCATCATCATCATCCTCCTGAATGTGTTTGCCTTTCAGTGAGTAAGAAACCTGTGGCTGCCACCTCCCAAAAGATGGAGTCGGCTCCTGCTCCCAAACCAGCCAGTCAGAAGCCCGAACATAGCCCTAAACCCTCCAGGCCCAGGAAACGCTGATCCCAGACCAGCATTCATAGCGTTAGTGTGATACACGACTTGACTAAAACCCTCTGATGAATTAGTATTTGAAGTGTTGAATTCTTGAAAAGGTCTGACCGTATGACTATTTATTGAAGTGCCTCTTCTCGTTTGGTCTTTGTTGTATTTGTCATGTTATGGAAATAGTTGAGTGTAGTTGGAGTCAATAGTTGGAGTGGCGTGAACTATATGTTGATGTGTGGAACATCCGATGATGATCGGGTGATGTTGCAGTATATCATGACAATAATACATCACAAAATAACAACTGATTTATTTTGATGTAAAAACTTAAACTGTCACATGGACTGTTCTTCCTTTGTGATTGCTGTCAATAATAGACAAACAAACACAAGACTCTACCATCCTCTCCATTTAAAAATTTCCCAGTCACAACATTCCATTCCCCAGTCACAACATTCCATTCCCCAGTCACAACATTCCATTCCCCAGTCACAACATCCCATTAGTCCCTACATCATGGGAGAGTCCGAGTCGCGGCCTTCCCTGGTCCCTCCTCCTCCGGCCAGGGCGGGCAGGAGGGAGAGGTCCGAGGGCAGGGTGAGGAGGTCCGACGGGAGGTTGAGGACCATGGTGGGGCGGTCGCTGCGCAGGGTGTGGAGGAGCTGCAGCAGGCGCAGCTGCACGGCGGCAGGAGAGCCCGTCAGGGAGTCGAGAGAGAACCTCAGAGCCTCGCAGGCCGCTCTCTCTCCCTCGGCCGCGATCACCTGGGACAGGACAGGAAGTAGAATCGTTCGTTTTGACTTGTGCCTCTAGCTAATGCTGTTTTCTACTATAGTGACAGGCGACACAGATTAATACGCTTCGGGCTAAATGGTATATTTGCCCACAGAATAAATGACTTCAAAACGTAAATTCAACTGATTTATTTGAACATTAATACATTTAAAGCGAAAGATGGTGTAGGTTTCATGGAATGTTTTATGACAAGTCCATTTTTTGGCAATCTTTTAATCAATATCAGGCTTTATGAAAAACCCACCTTTATCTGGGCTTGCCTCTTGGCTTCTGCCTCCACCGCCAGACTATGCTGCAACTCCACCGGGAGACAAATGTCCTCTCTTCAAAGAGAACCAAAACACAAACACAACAAGGTCAAATGTTTCACCACTACAGGGGTTTCTGGAATACAAACCGCTTCAGTGGCTCAGCCCTGTGTGACTTCAGTAGTGTAAACCTCTGTTTACTGACTCGACACTTACATTTCTGCCCGCTCCACCTTGATCCCCCACTGGCAGGTCACAGAATCAACGGCCACCTGCAAGGACGGAAAACATTTCCTCCATGAGGATGACAGGAATGGCAAAAAAAAATGTACATGTCCTTGATATACTCAAACATTTGACTTCTTCTAACAAAGTACGGCATATGGAAAAGATTTATATGTACTACTAACCCTGACCCCTCTGTACTAGTACACTAACTAAAGATGAGACCACACATCAAACCTGGATCTCCCGGCTTATCCTCTTCCTGTCCAGGAGCACCTGGGTGAAGTTGTGATGGGCCAGCACCTCTCTGAGGGCCACCTGGGCCACAGCCTGCAGCATGGTGGTCAGACCAGACAGGGCTGTGGAGCACAGGACCACGTTCTCTATCCGGTAGTAAACCACCGCACCCAGATCTGTGCTCACCAGGTCCTTAGTCACCACCTAGATCCATTTGATTAGTGCAATATGCTTCATACATTTCCACAGCCATGTATAGCCCATTTTGTTTGCAAAGCATATCTATCCATCATATTTCTATCATGGCAAACATTTACCGTGCATGTTCCGTGGCCCACACAAAGTACTGTACATTCTTGTGAAATGCACACAATTCAATTTATTGTACACAGCCCTCGTACTATACTTTGACATCAGTCAAATATTCATGCCTTTTCTACGCGCAGAGGAATTTAATCTGAATATTTGATGGCGTGTTGTGTTTTGGTCTTGGCTTGTCAAAGGAGTTACCGTACTGTGTGAGGTGGGACCTTGAGCATTTTCAGTCGAATGTCTACTCTCTGGCAAACGTCCACGAACGGGAGGTAGAAAAGAAGACCTTGAGAGAGTAAAACACAGTCCATACTCGTTGATCTGCTGTGTTGATTGTCTCATAACCTAGCAATTGTCTTTAGAAGACCTCAATCTTATGATGTGATCAGACAAATAACACTGAAATCAATGATTCGTAGAATAAACTAAGACCAGGTCCTCTGGGTCGGCGTTGCAGTAAGTGACCCAGTCTGAAGATCACAGCTCGCTCGTGCTCTCTCACTACCTGTCAATTGACACACACACACACACACACACACCACACACACACACACACACACACACACACACACACACACACACACTGTCCATCAACACCTTGTAAATAACGCACAGAGATGCTCAGTACAGTTTGTATTCATCTCAATGTGAAAATGAAACTTCATACACCTGAATTAGTGCGACTTCAACTGGAAATAAATGCGTTACCTTGACACAGAACCAGATGGAGAGGGGTAGGAAGAGGATGACCAGGGTCAAAGCCAGCACCATGAGCAGCCACTCACACACGCTTAGATTCCTCGGTTTCACACCTGGTGAGACGTGGTATGAAACATTCCAATTTGACCTCACGCATCTTACGTTCACCCCATGGATGCTCAGTTTAACTTCGATTCGATCCCTGAATCTCACCTTCCTCCTGCCACCCGCTCTCCAGTAGCAGCCCCAACGATTCCTCACTCTCCCCGGCCCTGTCGTCCTCTCTCACAGCATCCACATCCACCACTGTGGAGCTGGACTTCAGTGTGGAGCTGAACTTCACTGCCCCGTCCTCCTCGTCCTCTACCTTCGCTCCCTCGATTTCCAGAGTCACCTTCTTTTTCCTGTCTTTTTTCTCACGGGACTCTGTCAGTCTCACCGTCTTGTTGGCCCTGGGACGGTGGCCCTTAGAGGCAGGGGAGGGCCCCCTCCTCCCCGCCTTGCCAGCTTTGGAGGAGTGACGAGGCGAGGCACGGGCCGGAGGCGAGGCAGGGGCCGAGGCAGAGACAGGCTCTGGTCTTTTCTCCATCGCACGTGGAATCTCATCGGTAAGTAGCATTCAACTGGTGGAAGCTCCAGTGGCTGTGAGGGAGTGGATGTAGTTGCTTTGCTTTGCAACTATGCAAAGTGTTGGTTAGGACCTCCATGACCTTGTCTTTGAGGAAGCTCTTTTCTGGGAAAGAGAAAGGGGAGGGTGTGGGAGTGTTCACCAGACATAAGGCTGGAGGGAGGATCTTCAGCACCAAACACAAACGTGCACAACCAAACGAGATAATGAGAAGCTAAAAGTACTTTACACTGTATGATGCAACTAAGTGTAACATGTAGTTAAGAGGTTAAGATTTAATCTAGATAGTTGACACATTTCCCGAGGGACAAATTACAATAACAAAACCTGTTGCTTGACATTTTTTAATTTAGTATATTTTATCACGTCTTCGTTTAAATCTGGGTAATGTTAAAGTGATGTGCCACGGCCACAGGCAATGACGCAGTTACTTTTAAGGAGTCGCTCAGTGCCTCTTTAATGAACGTGCGGAGTCAGACATTGATCTCTTCCAAAGCGCTGATGTCAGGGTTCCTCTGTTTTAAATACAGGAAAGATACACATTCTCCCTTACACAATTTAATTAAATTGTAAATGAAGTCTTTGACCCACATTTTCTTTGCGGAACAGAAAATCATTGATTCTTGTTATGGCGTTAATTACACCGAAATATGTTATGAATACACATGGATGGATTGCTGAAGGTGCCCAAACATAAATTATCGCAGCTCTGTTTTGGTAATGCTCAAATGTGAGTACTTATACATCGCTTGCACCCTTTCAATGCAACATTCATTTCAAAGCCCTAACCTCGGCCTACTTGTTATTTCCTATCAACGGCATACACTTGATGGTGACGTCACTCAGTGAACCAGTTACTGAGTGCACGTGCACCTGTTTTGGGGATATGTTTAGATTAATTCACACTTAAACGTAATATATACAAACCTTTCTGGAAATTGCATAGCTAGTTTGGTAAGTTAACTACATATTCTTTTACTAGTAATAGTTTAAGGACTTTCTAACCGTGCATTATTTATGAAGGGAAGCTAACCCAGCTAACGAATGGAAAAGAATGAAACGCAATGCAACTCTGGCTTTGTTAGCCAAATAGCATGTAAACTAGCTACACTCAGTCCGGTTTCAGCCTTTATGTTAAATGTATTTATCCATGCAGGTACTATAGCCATATAGCTTATTCTGAATTCAGAGACAGCAAATAGATTCATTTGGAAATGGACAAATTATTCTTGGTCGTTTCAATGGTCAGTCAGCCTGTTGGTCTGTTGTTTTAGAGAGAAAGTCTTAATCACAAAATTAATTATCTGTAGCTAGCTGGTTAATTGTACTGAAGTTGTTGACCCAGTTAGCCATCTTCCTCACACATCCAGCATGCTTTGTTATTGTACAGACATCTAAGTTTCATGTTATTTCCCTAGTTACAATTTATCTTTGTACATGCATGTGTTCATCCATTCTAACCCTTTTTATTAACTTTTCAACGACCCCTCCCAAATAAATCATCAAAATGTATGCCCCATCTCTCCCGAGACAGATCATCGCTCCAAACGTGTTGACAGGATTTGAAGTTGATAGAAAGGATGATGAGCCAAGAACAGATGCTCACAGAGCTGAAGAAGGATGTGCGCTCTCTCCTTATGTCGGCTAAAATGGGCCTAGCCCCCGACCAACTGAAACGGGATTATGCCAACATGGTTGGCCATCCACTTCCTCTGAGGTCCCTTGGGTTCCGCAACGTGCTGGATATGGTCAGGGAGATGACAGATGTGGTTGCTTTAGACTACCTGAACGATGGCAGCTTGGTGTTAAAAGGCAAGATCACCCGGTACACTGTTACTCTGCATTATTTACCAAACTGTACACATCATGTATGACGTCATGTCTTCCTCTTTTTTTTCTCCCCCCTTCCTCTCATTCCCCCCTTTTCCCACAACAGCTATTTCAGACGAGAGCACCCGAGGCATCGAAGAGCTGGTGGCCAGGCAGCGCGTCGCCAAAGGCCGCCCCTCCAACCGAAAGGGCGGCACGGCCTTCTTCTCCCCCCGCTACCTCCACCGCTCTGGTCCCATCACCCCCATGGTGCTGCCCAGGCGCGGATGGGCTCCCCCGGCCCTCCCCGCCCAGCTCCGCGCCCAGCTCCGCGTGCTGCTCTCCCCGGGGCCCATCAGCCTGTCGGCACTGGAGGCTTCCTTCGCCCGCTGCTTCGGCCAGCCGCTGCGCGTCACCAACTACGGCTTCTACTCCGTGGCCGAGATGCTGGGGGCGGCGGCGGACATGGTGGCGGTCCAGCAGGGCCGGTCGGGCTCCGTGCTGAGCCTGAAGGGGCCCGGCGTCAGCCCCGGGCTGACGGCAGCGAGCGCCTTACCTGCAGCGTCCAAAGCAGACCGTGACAATCCAGGCGGCTGTGAGGCCGGCGGTGAATTCGCAAGGTGGGTCGGTGCCTTTTGGTTGTGACATGTGGACCACGGCCGACATTATATGTTTATGTCGAGTCTGAAGGAATAGTTGCAGACCGAGAACACAGAAGGTTTATACATCGTTCCAGCTTGTAAAACGTGTTGACACGAGCTTGTACTTCCACGGGTAAACTGAACTCAAGCGATGTTTATACTTTTTATGAACTGTATTCATAATTTAGGCAGTTGCTGAGCGCCCGCAATGTAAATAGTATAATACATACATTAAAAGTGAAGTATGCTCACATTTGTGGTAATCTATAAGTATATATAGTCATACTCAGTAGTAAAGCATTTGACTGCAGGTCAAGAGGTCATCATTTCCATCTGCCCCCTCCTTTCAGCTCCAGTGGACAGCCCCAGGCCGCCCAGCACTCAGAACCATGTGGCGTGTCTCTCCAAGGCCCCGGTCTCCAGAAGCCCAGGCCCAGGGGCCACAGAGAGGGGCCAGCACAGCCCGGGGGCTACAGAGAGGGCCCAGCACAGCCCAGGGGGCCACAGAGAGGGGCCAGCACACGGAGCCCACCGCACCTGAGCCCCAGCCTTCCTCTGAGGACCAGCTGTTCCAGAAGCGTATCATCAAGGTCGCCTTTTGCTTTTACTAAAATGCAGTGTTGGACTGAGTGAAAAACAGAATATAGATTGACAGGCATACATAGACAGAATTACAGTTTATAAATCCATTCTTTTTTAGAGTTTATGATGAATGTATAATTCTACATGCCATCCAGCTCTGCCTGCCTGCCAGTTGATTCCATGATATGTCTTTTCCATTGGCATCGGCAGCTTGAGCAGGAAATGCAGCAGTGCATCCAGGAGAATGGACACGCAGGCACAGTCAGCTCCGAGCTGAAGACCAGGCTTCGACAGGTCCGTCTGCACCACACACACACCACACACACACACACACACATGTATACAGAAATACCCAAGTCAGTCTGCACACACACACACACACACCTATACAGACATACCCAAGTCGGTCTGCACACATAAGCACAGCACACAGAAGGAAGTGTATCACCGATCTGCCCCTTCATCCTGATTGATGTTTGGAAGCAAGCACCGGTGAAGGCAATCTTATGGGGAGCCTTGGGGAACGTGTTTTCTCACATCAGTCTGGATGAAGGATGGGAGGCAGGAGACTGTTTCCAGATGCACCCATACGTCTGCCCTGACATCCATTGAAAGCTCAAGTCGTGCATCATCATAGCAATGATGGCGATTCTAATATTAGAATCCTAAAATAGACCTGTAACCTTTTTGCAGGTGGTCAGTCAGAAGAGCGAAGGGATATCTGTACATGATCTCCCTTCAGAATACCAGGTAAAATGTACTGTATCTTAATAGTACAATGATGGTGTTTCAGTGGTGTTCCTCAGCTGAACTTGACCTCTGTATTTGACCTTAACCCTCCCTGACCTCTGACCTCCTCAGAGGACATTTGGGGAGGAGCTACCCGTGATCCAGAGCGGCTTCCTGAGCGTGACGGAGATGGCGGGCGCTCTGAACGACACGCTTCACCTCAAACCCGTGAAGGAGGGCGAGGGTGTCCGCTGGATGGTGGCGGACATCAAACACACCAGCCAATCAGGTCTGCTAGTGTAGTTCTGGACGCCATGGCATCCTCTGTGAACCTTTAAGATTTCAATCATTTGTGGGATCGAACGTCATAGATGTCTATTAAAGGAGCTTGAGTGTTTTGTGATGTTGTGCGTTTCATACATTTGCGTAGCAGGTTTAAATGGGTTGAACGTGTCATTGAGCTTCTCTGCGTGTGTCCTGGTGTGTCAGAGCCCAGCGGTCCTGGTGGAGAGGAGAGTGGAGAGAGCCTCAACCCGTCCAGAGCAGGGTACTACCTCAGCTGCAAGGACTCTCCCTGGGAAGGCCCACAGAGTGACCCTGTTGCCAGGGACGATAACCCCTCAAGGTTTGACGAGGCGCTTGGCAACACCAACAAGACCTACCACCAGGTGAGCCTCACCTGCTCTCGGTGGGCGTGGCGGAGCCTCTGTCTCTCAGGGCAACAGAGGGGAAGAACTGAAAGTTGATGGCGTCGGGTCGAATCCCTTTTTTTTTGCACCATGTTTTGACCTATAGAGGCATATGTGTGCGCATGATTGTTTCTGTTTCATAAAAGTGTTTCTGTTTTTACCATGGTAGTGCTGTGTTCTTGGGTTACACTACGAGACCCGTTTGTGTGTGCGTGCTCCCAGGTGGCAGATCCGTACCCCACCATGCGGGTGATCGTGGGTGGCGACGGGCTGGCGCCCCCTGACGCCCTGCGCGGGCAGCGCTTGCGGGCGCCCACCCGCAGAAGCCCCTCGGACCCTGGTGCCCGTGCTGGTGGAGTGGGTGGAGTCGCCCAGCCACTTCTACCTGCGCTTCGACGAGAACCAGGAGACCCGCGCCCTGGAGAACATGATGATCGAGATGAGGTGAGGCCACAAGCACAGCTCAGGGGGAGGAGAGGAGGAGTGCGAGGGGGAATGTTCTGGTCAGGTCATTTTGACGATCAGATTTTTAACTTCTTTTTTTATTCTTTGCTCAGATAATATAAGACCAATCTCTCGACATCTGTCTCACCAACCCCTTCCTTCCTTTCCTTCTCCACCTTCCTCGTCCCCTCCCTCCTCCTCCACCTCCTCCTCTCCAGGAGCTGCTACACCTGTCCCAAGGTGTCGGAGCGCTACCACCTCCCCCCGCGCTACGTCCGGCGGGGCCAGGCGTGCTGCGTGGCGCCCAGGAACATGTGGTTCTACCGCGTGGTCATCCACCGCGTGCTCAGCGACACCCAGGTCGAGGTCTACTACGTGGACTTTGGAGACCTCACCAGCGTGGACCGGGCCAGCCTCAAGTTCCTCAAGTAGGAACTCGATCCATGTTTTGTAGACCAAACCTCTCCCCTAGGCCTCAACCCTAGGATGATAAATTTTAACGTCTGTATATGTTGTGTGCCACATTAGTGTCAGATTATCCGCAGGCCGTTGATTTCATGCTCCTGGCCAATCACTGTGGTTGCCCTTCTTGTATCCTGCTGTGCTTACTAGGTCTTGTTATTCTGAGCTCCCAGCACAAGCAGTCCCCTCATGCCTAGTTGGAGTCAAGCCTATCAGAGTAAGTACTTATCTTCCATCGAAGAATCTCCCCACCTCAAAGGCTGATTAGCCGTTTGCTGCTAAACGTCCCACTTCCTGCTGCTAATGCTACTGCTCGCTTCCTGCTCCGCCCGTGTTTGTTCGGTCGGCCCAGGCCGAGTGGAGCGCCGAGGCCACCAGCTCCTTCCAGAAGCTGTGCTGTGAGCGCACCCTGGTGGCCGTCCTCCACAGCTACCAGCGGGACTTCCTGCAGCTGTTCCTGTGCGACACGCACACGGAGGACGACGTGTACGCCCACAGCGCCCTGCAGGACCAGGGCCACGGCCTCGACTGCAGCTCCGCCCACAGCGCCGCGGTCAGCCTCTCACACACACACACACACACACGCTCGCACTGTTTAGACACACTTACACACATCCACTTTATATACATGCACACTTTCACATATACTGTTTACACACACACACACACACACATGTATGTTTTGCATCCAGTGAGAGTTGAGTTGTGTATTGCTCACTCCGAGCCCTTGTGTTTTGTCCGTGTCAGCACTGTGGCCAGCTGAACCCCGTGACCCTGTACCTCGGGGAGGGCGTGTTTGATGAAGGGATGGAGATAGAGGACGAGCCGGCCCCAGCCGAGCCCAGCCTCGACACCCCCACAACTCCACCACCCAGCCCCTCTCCCTCCCAACCGCTCATGGTAAAACCCTCTCTCCCTCTCCCACGCCACATCTTTTTCCTCTGCATTTTCATTCTTTGCTTCCCCCTTTCTCTCTCCTAGCCTAGCTGCCGCGGCCCCTAGCTCCCGCTCTGTCTCCCTGGAGCTCCGAGCCCCGCCCTCTCCTGGGTGAATTACTAGTGTCCAGGCGCACGACAAAGAGAGGGGGAGGAGTGGTGGAGAGAGGCAGTTAAACTTGTTCTACAGAAACAGGAAGGATGACTCGCGGCCAGTTGTGAGCCGCGTTGAGAGCAGGGCACGTTCTGAGAGAGAGGAGAACTCTGGCCTTGGGGCTGTTCAGTCCCATGCATTTCAGAATCAATCCTGAGAATGTATTAGGTCCGATGAAAAGAGGAAAGCTACCCAGTGGAGCTGGTGTAGTTGTATTGGTTATTCGGGATAGGCATAGCTCAGTGGGTGGAGCAGTTGCAAATCCAAGGTTTAAATCCCCCCTTGTAGGTATCCAAGGATAAAAGCATCTGGTTGATGAACTCATCATTTTGTGTATCATTACCGGTAATCATATGAATTCCTTTGCTATTTGTATGCTTCATAAAAGAAAGGTTTATGCAAATAACTGTTTTTCAGGCTCTTTATCCAGATTTTGACGACCTTCCAGAACTGGAGGTCTTCAACGAACTGAACCCCCATGTCCAGGTATGACCCCTGACCTCTCACACCTCCGAGTAGACATGTGGTATTGAGTAGACTTCTGCTGTACAGTCATCACAGCGGGCCCTGCCTGCAACAGTAACTTCCTGAATGTGTACAGTACAAATCCCTTATTGAGGTGCATCAACAGATGGAACTCTGGAACTCTCCGGAACGTTCTGGTTCTTTTGTAATGGAATGCTCCGGAACGTTCTGGTTCTTTTGTAATGCCTCACGGGTTTGACCTCCTCCAGGATCACAAGCTGGACCAGTTTGAGGCTCTGGGGAGGGAGGAGCCAGTCCTGTGCTGCAGCGTCTGGGACCAGGCCTGGACACCGGACCCCGATCCCAGAGAGGTGAGGGGGGGGAGCAGGGAGGTGGGGAGGTGCCTGTGCTTCAGTGTCTGGGACCAGGCCTGGACACCGGACCCCGATCCCAGAGAGGTGAGGGGGGGAGCAGGGAGGTGGGGAGGTGCCTGTGCTTCAGTGTCTGGGACCAGGCCTGGACACCGGACCCCGATCCCAGAGAGGTGAGGGGGGGAGCAGGGAGGTGGGGAGGTGCCTGTGCTTCAGTGTCTGGGACCAGGCCTGGACGCCGGACCCCGATTTTTGTTTTTTTATTGTGCCTGTAGGCTGAGATGTGGCTACTTAGCAATGTGGCTAGTAAACACTTTCTTGACTCTGACCAACGAAATACTGCACATAACTATACTTTACTTTCTACATGCACTATTGCTTTGGATAAAAACATCTACCAAATAAATACAAACGTTATGTGTGTATTTACAGCCCAAGGCGGAACCTAGTTACCATAGAGACGCGGCCGAGGTACTGACATGCGTTAAACGTCAGCTTAAATCTTAGATAGGGTTGTGTTAATGTGATGTGATGCAAGCTTGAGAGCCTGACCTCGCTGTGGATGTAATCAGGGAGTGGGATCTCTGGATTACTCTCGCTTTGCACCAAGTCATTTACATTTTACAGACTTGCTGACCAGAGCTTAGCACGTCTTTTGTGTTGCGATCAGATAATCATTGCGTGTGATTTATTTTTACATTTAAAAGGTAATTACATTTATCTGCAGAACGAGGACTGTGCTAAATGCATCAAATTAAATCTAAACCATATCATTTGATATAAAATATATATATATATAAAACAAGTATGGTCAGGTGTGTACAAGCACTGGATCTCAAGTTGCTGGTGTCGTTTGGGGAATTTTATACGAATATAAACGTGAGCCAATACATTTATTAGGTGTTAATGGGGAGGAAAAACACCACCATCCAAGCTACTACATGAACCAGTCCAATCAACAAGCCACATGCCAAACATAACACTTCTGGCCACATGCCTAGTAGGCACACTGGCTACCAAACAGCTGCTGTGGGTCCCATAGAGTTCCTAATGTTTGGGAAAGCAGCTGGAGCTTGTTGTTGGGGTGTGGGTCAAGTTGAGCTCATTTCCTGTTGTGGGCTTGTTTGTCACTCATCAGGCCTTTACCCCCCTGCCCTGTCTCCCGGGAAACCCCACGGCAAGGCAGACTTAATTGTTTGTTAATTGGAAGAGAACAAGAGCAATTTTCACCCCTTGGTGTACTTGCAAAGTCATTATGCACGAGCGTGTGGGAGGAAAAAAGGCTCATATGTTCAAATACAAACGTTCCAACCACGGAAATGTGTTTTAATTTTCACACATTTGAAGTTAAAACCCCTTGGTATTCCTGTTTCTATTCCCCTGCCTTTCACCTGGAACGGAGTTCTGATGGAGTTCTGATGGAGTTCTGATGGAGCTAGCTCCTAAAAGAGCAATGCTTCTACCCAGGATTCATTGCTCACTTGTTGTTGCTCACTCTGTTGCAGCTGATCCCGGCCCTCGAGGCGCACCCCCATCCTCCTAGCCTCCCTGCCCCCCAGCCTCCTAGCCTCCCTGCCCCCCAGCCTCCTAGCCTCCCAGCCCCCCAGGCCTCCAGCCTCCCAACCCCCCAGGCCTCCAGCATCAGGACTCTCAGCCTCCTCACCCCTGAACTGATGGAGTCTCAGAGCTGCTATTACGGTAATGCCATCACGCAAACCCACGCATACACATGCAAACACCCCACACACAGGCAAACGCACACTTCACACACTTCCATAGACATGCGCCTTTGCGTTAATGACGCTACAGCAAAACCAAATGAAATTAGCCTGTGCCATGGATGCATGCAGGGCGTATTGATTTCAGACCTGCGGGGCCCCAGTGTTGGATAGTCCTGCACTGATGAACTGACATGGATTCAATTAGACCTGTTCCAATAGCCAGTGCATTGGCCTTGATATTGATACACCCCTGAGACCGCAGTGGTTCCAGTTCAGGTCCAAAGAGAACACGACCCACTTGGCACACAAAAAGCCCATCCAAAGGTTGTAGAAATGACATTGTTCATTGCCGTTCTTTCCCAGTCACATGTTCATTAGGATCATCTTGTGTTTATCTGGAGCGACACACATTCAGAAAGGAGATTTCCTCCGTGCTTTGTTTATCACACTCAGTAGAACAGCCATTGCCTTATTATATATGTATCCAGTCATGTTATTCAGTCATATGTATGTGTTCATATTGTAATGTGTATTATGTTCTGACGACAGTCACGGTTGAAGACTGTGTTGACTGATGTTTTTTCTCTCTCCAGGTCTGCCTTTCACTCCTGTCCGCTCGCCCACCAAGTTCATCTTCCCTCTGTTTGGGAGACTCAGCTAGTCTGTGCCACGCCATGAGACCTGCTGGGGAAGCTGGGAAGCCTGTGTGTTTCCCAATGATCGGAAACTCATAGAACTCATTGTGTTTCATATGTTTGTGTTAATTGTTCAGTGGTTTGAGAAGAAGCCTTTTTTCGAATTGTATGTTCAGAAACAACTAAGAAAATGACAGCCGTTGATTTTATTTTTGTACACATATCTTATTGTATACCTTCAGCTGTGAAGCCCTTAACTTTCTGAGAACTGTTTTGTTTTTGCTTATTTTGTAAACATGAGAATCGTCTTCATTTTACAACCTCCATGTTGTGTCTTGACAGTGTTTGTCATGTTCCTCCAGGCTTCCTCAGGCCCTCGCCCCTCGACCCTCTCTGACAGAGCTGTCTCTCTGACCCGGCCACAGTGGCAGCCTGTCCTCCCACCAACCCCGCTGACTCATCCTTTTTAATCCGCCGCCGCCCGGTTGTCCGAGCGGCCTCGCCGGTGCTGCCCTCTCTCTCGCGACGCCGCGTCACAACAGATCAGGGCCGCCGCCGCGCTCACGCCTCCACGCCGCGACAGCGAGTGAAACCAAAGGCATGACAACAACGCGGGAACGATAAATAAAACAACCTGGGTTAGTAGCCGGGCCCGCTTGCGTAACTCCTCATCAGCTGGAGCTGCTCACCGAGCCGTGGGGAGCCGAGGCGGTTTTTACCTCACTAGATCGCCCTTCCGCTCGCCGTGTTCCCCCCCCCTCCTGCGTGCCCCCCCGTCCCTCCATATGAAATAGCTAAATGTTCCATTTTGGGGGGGAGGGTTATAAATATAGAAACAGGAGAACATAAGAAAAGAAGGATTTCGAAAACCAGCAGGCCGTATCTGGGCACAGATCACATGGCTGGGAGGTTGCGCCCCGTGCTTTCTCTCCACTCCTCCTCTCCTCCCCTTCTGTCTCCACTCCTCCTCCTCTCTCCACTCCTCCTCCACTCCCCTTCTGTCTCCACTCCTCTCCCTCCTCCCCTCCACTTCTCTCCTCCTCCACTCCTCTCCCCTTCTCTCTCCACTTCCCTCCTCCTCCCTCCTTCTCCCCTCCACTTCTCTCTTCCTCCACTCCACTCCTCCTCTCTCCACTCCTCTCCTCCTCCTCCCCTCCACTCCTCCCCTCTCCACTCCCCCTCCTCCTCCCCTCTGTGTGTCTTTTTGATATTCACTCGCTGGGCTCTGACCTCGCCTCGTTCAGCCAATTAGTCTTTTCATACGGGTCTTAATGAGGCTTGCTCCAGTGGGCCTGGTCATTTAGCTGGCCTTAGCTGGGGAGAACTGGGAGCTAATGCTTCATTTAAGCTCAGAGGGAGGGGGCCGAGCTGCAGAGAAACCCTATTAGCCCCAGAAACCTGGTTGTAATCAGCTTCGACCAGATATAGCATCAGAGCGTACATACAGCTGATCATTTGCCCTTCCAGGCTTCGTCCTTTACATTTGAATCCTGAAAGCAGAGCAGGCTGTGCCTTCAGAAAGCCTGTGAGACATCAAAAGGTGATGGATGTAAAAGGGGGTTGAATATTTTCCAAAGGTCTTGCAGGCCTATAGAAAATGCTACGTACTATACAGTGCTGACATGACACACAACCACAAGGTATTTTCTCAGCACTTCTGCTCGATCGTGCCCTTCCGTTCTCTTGTCTCTGTATCGAGGTTGCTGAATACTAATTTACTGATCCTCAGTTCTTCAGTTGCGTTCATCAAGATGCATACGGGTATATTCACGTTATGCGAGTGTGTGTGTATGTATAGTCGGCGAAGGCTGCACGTAATTCATGAAGAAGAAAGGCCTTGGTATTTTCATCCTTTGAAAGTCTTATCTCCCCTACTGAATTTGAGGAACAAATTAACTCGAGCCAGTGAGAAGCGAGTCACTTTCATTTGGAGGCCTCAGATACCCAGAGGCATTTCAGTTGTATATCAGTGTCATTCATTGTATGGACTGCGATAATGAAAGATTTTCCTATTGCACCAGATGCTACCAGAATAGAAGCATGGTTAACCACCAACCCCACCAGTATTCCCTCAACAGTATCCCATAACATTTACAAAAACAAAATCTCGGAACAACGAGATGCGATCAACGAAAGCTGCCCTCCCCGGCTCTCTAGTGTCGGGTCACGCTTAATCTGCGTCTCGAAGAAAGGGTCCTTTAACAGCTGCCTCTTAAAACCTCCCGCTGACAGAAGCCCCACCCTATCGAGCCATAAGTCAGTCCCAGAGAGGCTCCACGGAGACCCCAGCAGGAAGGGGGAGCGGTAAGCCCCTCACACGCCCGGGGGATGGGGGCCAGACGGGGCAGCCGCGGCCCCGGCCTCTCAGGGAGAATTTATGGCCGTGTGAATGAATGCAGGCCTTGAACGAGGCCCTGGGGACACGGTCCTCCAGCTCAGCCTGATGAAGGGGGAGGAGCCTCGCTGGGCGGAAGGGATGGGCTGGAAGAGGACGGAACTCTCCCTCGGTTAGTGGTCGGAACTGAATGGGAGTTCAACCACTAAACTAGAGTATTATGGCATAGCATGTGTAGCTCATGTTTAGGGGGGCTATGACTATTATGTGGGGGGGTGAAGAGGAAGAGGACTGGAATCTTTACAGTGGGTGTCATTGACTGCTCGCTTCTCCTCAATAGGGTCTGTTTATGGTTCTATACCTGCCTGTCAACAACATGCAGTTATAAAAACCATACATTGTGTATCTGACTATACATACATAGGTACCATTCTCATCTTTCCTAGTGTATTTGCTAAGATAGATGTTGTGCCATTAGGTTACCACAATTAGCTGTCAGCTCAGTTTGGAATCGAAGCTCTGTTAATATGTGTTGGCACAAGACGACAGTTCCATTAAAGCTTATTTACGACGGCTCTTATAATAGATATGCAGATATGCCCACATGTAAGCAGGAACATGATTGGTTCTAGAACATTGGAATGATATCTATTTTGGCATTGGTGTGGTGGTAAAAACGATTGAGATATGCTTGACAACCCTATCAGTAGAATAGTCCCCAATGCAAGACAATAAATCAACTCCCATCTTATTTACAGATCTGGGTGGAGGCATCCTGAAAATGTACTGTTGATTCAAAGAAGGATCGATCCTCATAGCTAATGTCACCGCTTAGTGGTGTGGGTCTAATCTGTGTGTGTGTGTCGGTGTGTGTGTCGGTGTGTGTGTCGGTGTGTGTGTGTGTGGTTCAGCCACTGGCAGAGCGGAGACGGTGGATCACCTGACGGATGGATACACTTACAGTGAGCCCGGCACAATGCTTAGTCATGATCAATCATCTCCCATTCTCCTCTCAGCCGTCCCCGAGGTAATTTAGTCCCCCTTACACATTCTGCATCTTCATATCCTCGTGTCAGTCTCAATCATATTGTGGTGAGTGGTTTTGCATGAAAAGAATAGAGCATTATTCATAAGTTACCAAGACTATTCTTAGTCGTCCGTGGTCCGGCGGGGGAAGGCTATTGAGGAGGATATTGATGGTGTAGGTTATTTAATGAAGTCTCCTGCATAGACTCTGGTCATACGGAACAGTACAATATGAAAGATTGTCCCCTTGAACATAACATTCAACTCTTTGTCAAAAACACACCCGACTGTATATCTCAGTCACTCTGCTCTGTTCGAACGAAATGGTAAAGTGATGAATGATTCTTTTACAGAGCACCGCGTCGGCCCCTCCCTCTGTCAGAGAGAGACAGAGAGAAAATGCGCAAGGTACAGTACGTCGCACCAGTCCTGGGGGGTGGGTCCAGATAGCCATCATGTAAGTGAGAGCGTCCAGCCGTACAGGAAATGACATTAGCTCTGAGCTGACCCACGCACACAAACCTCTCACTCACAGCCCGGAAGCTGACGGTTGCCATGGAGACGCGACGGATTCCGCCCCGGGATCTCATCGCGGGGTCTATTCGCGGGAGAGTCGTAGATAACGCTGGACATAGGCCAGCGTCCTTCAGCACCAGATCTAACAGTGGTGAACCGCAACCGCGCACCACGACTCCAACCCCCACGACTAGATGATCTATCTGGCTAGCTCTGTGTGAGTCTGTCTTTTAACACCCCATCCTCTGACCCCTGTGGGGGGGGACGGGAACGACAAAATAGGAGACAGAAAAAGGATTGGATGGAGGATGTGGCAGCCACTCGTGCAGACAGGGGCCCACTCTTGGTCTTGGCTGTTGTTTTAAAAAGCAGGGCTTGTTCCCGCTTGTACGTCTTCGTTTGTGTGGAGTCCTCTTAGTAGGAACAAACTATCTAAACCGTATTCTCTAATAGGCCTATCCATCAAGTCCTTTAGCAAATAACATTTACTTGTACATTTTACTGCCTCCATTTCACTGAATCATCAGTTGCTAGGGGAGTGGAATTTGAGCGAGCAAGCCGGTTGCCCGAATAGTCGTTAGTTTAAATGGATTGCTTGTATGCAAGGCTGATCTTACCCTTTCGCATCTGTGCAATATCACAGAGTCGATGGGCAAACCGGGGCCCATTAATAACCATCAGACAGCGCTGATGCATAGTGTTTGGTCTTTAAGGTCACGTCTCACTGTACGGTCACTGGGAGAGAACGCTCCCTATGTCTGGGGGAACTGACTGACCCAGCACTTCACGTGGAGATCGCGTTTCAAAGCTAGTCCTTACATCTCAACCAGATCGATACTGTTTGTCCAGCATGTTCATAAACCTTCACTGGGTTATGTGCTTTAGTGACCTCCACTTCGGTCTGGACTGGTCTGTCTGGTTCTCTGGGTTTCAAATGATAGCGTTTATCTTTGTATCACATTCCAAAGATCATGTCGGAGATCTCTACTGTTTGTTTTCCTAATATCCCAAAAAGGTTTGGTGGGTAAAAAAAACACTGTACATACAGTCTAAAACTAGAATACGTTTCAGATTTTGTTTCGGAAAATAGATCAACACTAGTACCGCTATAGTAATTTAGTCAAATAGATGCTGATGATCAATAAGCCCCGCGTAGATGTAAGGTGGTATTTAGTGAGCTAGTAGCCTGGTAGTAGGCTGCTCTCTGTTTGTTTCGTTTATCTGGCGAGCGAAAGAGTGAGTCGTCCATTGTCCACAGTAGCACAAAGCACCGCTTGCAGGCTTTCAGCACCTTGGACAGCGTCAGCACCTTGGGCAGCGTCAGCACCTTGGACAGCTGCCTTGAAAATCTCTGGACCGCACAGCTCTCTCCAGTTCCAATAAAGAGGAGGGTTAAGAGCCACTCCAGTGTTGGCGGTGTCTTTATTTCGACAGTGACGAGATTAGAGGAAGACGTAATTGGCGGCAAATCAATTATAATAGCTTAATTGTCTGTATTTGAACCTTGTGTTGGTACTATTGATGACCTGAAGAAAGCTTAATATTGTCAAACGACAGGGATATTCAGTGTTGTCTTTTGCTAAGACACTTTCTTCACCCCATTAAGTGAAACCATACCTGTAGCCTATAACGTTGCCGCTTGGACAGCGCCTCCAAATTGACTCCTCCTTTCGCATAAAGCAACTTGCGACAAAACTTGTTGGCTTGGTTAAGATACGTATTTCTCCTGGATTGTATTATTTAGGTTTACAAACGACGCTAAAACCGGACGATCTACTGCAAGAAGATTCTGGCTAACAGCAGAACACAATGGAGTATTTCCTGACATGTATCTAGTTAACCGTGGCTTTTAGGGTACTCTTTGACCTCTGTCGAACACGATCCCTCAGCAGGACCGTTACGTTACGTTCTTTCAGGGAAATCGGCGGCGCGCTGAGCTTCTCACTAGATCGATGTGAACCATGCACCGCATTCCCCATAGCCTACAAGTGCTCTCGACTCTTTTGTCCCGATAATGCTGTAACAATCAGCTGTCCGTATCGCTGTTCAACTCGAGAGGAATACTGCAAGTTGACGAAACGAACAATGTGACCGCCCAAACGAGTGAGTAGCCTTTCCTTTATTTCTGTAGACATAGACCAGTGTCAACGACGCGCAACATCAGTCTATAGCTCGTTTCATATACATTTGATGAGAACATGATCATTCGTGAGATTAGGCAAGCTATGAGAAAAATGCACTTGTTTAGAGTCGGTTCATTTATGCACGTGTCATTCTCTCTCTTTGACGTGTTCTACACTGCCAGGAAACATATACTGTGGTTTTAGTTCATGCTGCAGCGTTGAGGAAAAAAACATGTCAGTTGAAATGTGTCAGGACCTGAACTGTAACGTTGGTCTCCAAAGGCTGTTTTCTGCAGTTATTTTCCTTTCACGTGTATCGGCTGTGGTTAATGGACCTTGAGGCACATTAAATGAAGTGGATGTAGAATAGCTGACAATGACCTAAACTCGAATGCACCCTCCTTGTCTTTCACACCTCGCCTATTTTGTTACACTGTGGCTGGGGAATATCCTGCCCATAGCTGGTGCGGAGCTTATACTGTAGTTACTGTCCTAAAATAATAAATAACAATTACATTGTTATCTCCATCAGTCAGTCACCTACTCGCTCACTCACACAGACACACACACATAATGATGTTTCATTTCCAGATGTTAAGCTCACTCACCCATGTCCATCGAAGGGGCTTAATACTACAGGGGATGCTCAATACACTCGAAAATGCCACCCCATTTCTTCCCTCTATATCTCTTCATCTTGCCTCAGTTCTTCCACCTCTTGGCTGGGTGATGCAATCAGTCCTGATTTCCCATGGGTGCTCAGTGTTGTCCATGCCAGGCTAACAGGATATGGGAATCAGAAGGCTACAGCCACTGATTCCCTGGGTGATTATTCCATGTGATACTGGATGTAGCGTTAGCCAGGAGCCACTGTTGAGGGAGGCTAATATTTAGCTAGCCTTAGTTACTTCTTTCAGGTAGCAGGAGGGAGCTGGAAGCACACACCACCCTACTACACACACACACACACACACACACACTACCCACCCCATTACACACCACCCTACTACACACACACCACCCTACTACACACACACACCACCCTACTACACACACACCCCACCCCACTACACACACACCACCCCACTACACACACACCACACCCACCCCACTACACACACACACACACCACCCCACTACACACACACCACCCCACTACACACACACCACCCACTACACACACACCACAATCTCATAATTACATGTTTGCTACTTGGTCTTACTGAGATAATGGTCCCACTGAGATCATCCAGTGATAACTACTATTATTGCTGGGAGGGCTTGACTTCATGTTGTTATAGCTTACTGTAGGAGAAATATAATGGTAGTTGGTAGTTAATTTGTACTTAGTAAGATAATTTTTGGGTTTGAGAATCCATATTTCATAACAAACTTCAATCTGTGGTTTTGGAATGTAAAGTGTTCTAAAAGTTTCAAAGTCGTTATGGCATCAAGGAGCCATCATTCACATTTGATGTTCTGAGTTGATAAAGAATTCACCTTCATGTTGGAAGTGAAGTGACTTTTAGAATCGAGTCAAAGAATCGTCCTGTGCCATCCTCACTTCTAATGCAACACACATACAAGTGCTGTATGTAAAAAGTAAAAAGTCTACATGTTGACTTCCAAAGGCATGCTCTAGAGAAAGCACTCTCTGTATTCTCCTAGGTCAAGTCAGTTCTACCTGCACTGTACATACTCTGGTCTGTTTGGTCTCAGAACATCCTAACATGACTACTCTTCGCAGGCTCAAGCCCAGTATCCTGTACTTGCATATAACTAAAACTGACCCTGAGATGAGAGAAGCAGTGCAGGGCTGGGTGGTAAATTATTCAACAAGCTAGTTTTTTTGGAAAGGTTGCTATGTTTGTGTTTGAGGCAACTCCATCAAAATATGAAAGGTGAATGAGAGGATTGTGATAAAAAAGAGGAGGAGACCCAAGGTTCTCCAATCAGAGTTCCCATCCAGTTAATTGTATAAGACAAATCATTTCTATAATCGAGTTATTTGGACTACTTGACGAACAGTGAGTGGAAACATAAATACAGTATAATAATCTGCTGTTATATAATCCCAGACAGGATTGTTTTGAAAGTGGTATTACATTTACTTAACTGTAGGGATTGGGTTGTCAGCTTGGATGATTGTTCAGGTATTTAGCATATTTAGTGGTTGCTTGATTGAATAGACGTTTTGTGATGGTAGTGCTTCATGTGGGTTTCGGGTATTTAAAGCTCTCGAGGAAGTAGCAGAGAAAGGCTCCATCCATGATGTGGGTCTTGTTTCTAAACCCGTTCACGGGTTATCTCACAAAGGAACGGCATTCATATCTTTTGAAGACCTAATGCCTCATCAGTAGGTAGGTGTAACCAATAGGTGCGTAGAAGGGATGTGTAGGATCTCTCTGCATGTCTGTTTCCCAGTGGTTTCGGTGTTGTTGAATGCATCATACTGCTCGACCAGGCGTTCTGAGCCGATGTCATGCTGTGTGTGAAGGGGTCAGAGCGTTGAAACGTTGCCAAGGCGACGCTTGTCAGCCCAGTGTTTCTGCCAAGGCGTATCCTTGGCACCGTGCCTCCCAGAACCTCACAGAACCTGGGTCTTGGGGACAGTAGCAGCCAGCGTTGAGATGATTTGTATTCTGCTAATTAAGTGTTTTTCCAAACCAATCCTTTATATCCCCCTGCCGTTTCATCATTCAGCTTCTGCTCTAGAATAGCATTTTTTTTTAAAGCTAATTATTAAACTCCTGATTGGTTGTGTGAACGCATGCTTAAACACACTTTGCAGGGGATGGCTCACTTGCTGAAGGGCCGTACTGCTGACCAACACTCTGCTGTGGACACACGACACTGTCAGACAGAGAGCTGTAGGTCGTGGTGCTGTAAAACCAACGACAACGCTCGGCGGTTTGGACACGAGACGGATCTCGGCACCGCTCTGTCCTAGAGGCGGTCCCCGTCTCGTGAAGCTAAGCCCGGAGGCCTCCTCCTGGGGCCTGTTGATGTAAACAAAGCTGAAACGCGTCCCGCTCCGAGGCGCCGCTGAATAAGCTGCTCGCCGCTCTGCTCCAGCGCCTGAGCACGACATCTGAGTCTGACCGTCTGTCTGTCCGCCCGCACGTCCGTCCGTCTGTCCTTGGAGTGGGACACGCGGGGAGGGGGAGGGGGAGGAGGAGGAGGGTGAGGAGGGGGAGGAGAGGGGGAGGAGAGGGGTGCGAATCCAGCTGAGCTACTTGCATACAGATCTGCAGAGAAGCGCTGGGAGATCTTCAACAACTCTGTGGCGCACCATCACAGCTGTAACAGTAACGCGTCGACTCTGCACCACTGCTGAGGAACACGAGTGCAGGACGATAGAAGTATACAGCATAGTAGATCAGAGTAGAGTGTCATTAGTTAATAGAAGATAGATGTGTTGGGCAGCATGTTTGAATTCCCTAGAAGGATACCGAAGCGTGGGAGTCTGAATGAGGTTCTAGAGTACGGGAGCTCCTTGTTCCGGAACATAAGTTCAACCAAGAGTAGAGCTCCGATGCTTCTGCAGTTTTCCCTTCCTGGCAGAGACTGTTAATTGGCTGAGGTGATTGGAGGACCATCTCTTCTTCATAGTACCAATCCATACTGTAGGATACTGTCGTCATTATTGATCCATGGCTTTCACTAGGGGGGAAAAGGATTGCTTGTTACATTCTACGTCTAAATCAAGCAGTTAAACAAAAAATACTCGATATTGTCTATTTGTGTCTATTGACCCTTGAGCCATTAGGCTGTGTGCAGTGTGCTATATCCCTGACCTCTGGAATCCACTGGAAGGTTAGCTTGCTCCTCACAGCACTGCGGACAGACACGTCAGTGCTGGTCAGATGTTACATCCATTGTTGTTCCCTGCTTCAAACCAATACTGCCATTAATTGACATATTGATTATAGAACATTTCAAAGGGGAAAAGGGTTCCTGAAAGGGACACCAGCCCAACCCGATCCTAAATGCTTTAGTCAAACAGGTGCCTGTCTTTGAGTTGGGGTTAGTCAAGTCACGTGACATTCACATTTCTTGATTCGCCGACCCCAGTTCTTCTCATACGATTAGTCTACTATTACCGCACGGCAGAAGGAGTCAACCTGCTGTTAGTCTTGGGGTCCTTCTCTAAAGAACCCACCCTTGAAGCTCTCGGCCTCCTCTTCTCTCGAGCCTTGTTCCTTTCGCCCAGTCACACGCGCGTCGCGCTCATGCGTCACGCCAAGAAGGTACACAGAGAAGATGTGCAGAGAGGGAAAGCCTACTGGAGCTTCTGATAAGAGAATTACACAAATTGCATTAACTCTGTGACCATGAGTGCCAGTTGGTTGTGTTTTTTGTGTGAAGGGTGGGTAGGGGGGGGGCGGAGGGGGGGAGGGTTGAGGGGGTGAGGACAACGAGCCTGTGTATTTCGTGTGCAGGGGGAGGATTGTGGGGGTTTCCACATGATGTGCTTCGTGCCCTCTGAGATGTTCGAGGGGACGCCGCTGGAGTGCGTGGCTTACAGCTCGCCTCTGACACATGAAGCTGTGGAAGATAAGGGCTCCGCCCCTCAGCCGTTCGAAGGGGTGTTGACGCTGCTGAGAGATGGGAGAACGGGGCTTGATATCTGGTCAATCAACATGCATTGAGCTGTCGCTGTCTGTTAGGCCCTTTGGACTGCGTGTTGTAGCGTGGGCTCTTGAAATCAAGATTGGTTTCATCACGTTGTTTGCTTTGTCATCCCTCCTTAGTTGGGAAAAGCAACAAAGCGAGTTAGACAGAGACGTGAAGAGAGAGGGGGATAGAGGAGGGGTGAGAGAGAGAGAGGTTGACATGGGATGAGAATGAGCAAAAACAGGGATCGCCGAATACAGAAGAAGCGACTGAAATAAAAGAGAATGGGACGGCATCAGGAAGGGAGGGAGGTGAAGAAAGTGACAGAGGTAAAGAGCGGCAAAAAGAGAGAGAGAGAAACAAATAGAGATGGATACAGAGAAGGATAGATAGACAGAGAGAGAAAAAAAGAGCACGAGAGATAGTGCTCACCAGAGAGAGAGAGAGAGAGATACAGAGAGCACGAGAGAGAAAGAGAGAGAGAGAGAGAGCACGAGAGAGAGAGCACAAGAGAGAGAAAGAGCCCTAACCCTGACCCACTGCAGTGTTGGATGCGTGGCAGGCGCGAGTCTCTCTCGGGACGTGGACTACACCGTGCTCATCACACCAGCATGTCCAGCATACTGATTAGCCTCGCACACCCCAACACGCTCTTCCTTTCATATACGTGATGACCAGTAAAGCCCCGGCGCCGATGCACCACGTGCGCCAATCAATGTGTTCCTGCAAGGGGTTCATAAAGGGGGGTGGACAGGGAGGCAAGTGCTTGGTGCTGCAGTTGGGGAGCGCCAATCAATGTCTTGTAAAAATCCTCACCACGGATGAGGGGCTCGTTCTCCTGAGCAGAGCGATGGCCATGCAGCTGGGGTGAATCCAGAGAGATTTTTAAGGCGGATTTATTCAAACTCCAAAGTGGATTGCAGGTAATATGCCATTTCATCCATACTTGGAACATGTGTCAATGACAACCTAGGTCAAACCATGGAAGATTCAGTGTGTCTGTCTGGACGTGCTTCCAACGAAGCCCAGGACCAGGCAAGCTGTCTGATATGGTACACAGAGCATGGTCGCTTTGAAATGTCTTTAAATATACATGTGTGTGTACATGTAAAGCCACTTAAAGAAATGTTCGACCCAAAATGTTGAAGTAAGGCTCATCGGTTTTGTCCTGCTCTGGTCACATGACCTCATTTCAGTGTCTCAGCGGGTTGCCACAGTTGACAGAAAACACATGCCTTGCTTGCAGAAGCCACATTGCGGAGGCTGTTGCAGTCAGTGACTCTGTCTTATCAGTGTTTGGGCTCTTCAGGCAGTGTGAAGGGATTGAAGGCAGTGAAGGGCCCGGCTATTGTTCCTCTAATCTGGGCCCAGAGGTGGTGTGTGAGAATGGCTGATCCAGCTCTCTCCCTTGCCCCTCCCCCCCCCCTCTCTCTCTCTCTCTCTCTCTCTCTCTCTCCCTCTCTATCTTTCCCTCTATCTCTCCTTCTCTCTCTCTCTCTCTCTGATGATCCTAGATGTGTGTGTAAATGTGCGTGTGTGTGTGTGAGTGTGAAATATCAAACGCTGCCCTGAAGTCCCACAGTACAATCCCGAGCTGACACTCGCTCGGTTTGCCCACCGCTCGCAAATAATGACAGGATGACAACAGTGACACGGGGTGAAGAGACGGCATGAAAAGCTTCAGCTTGGATTGTTCCAGAAGATAGTGTGAGGGATAAGTCACATCTATTCATATTCCCATTGTAGCTCTACTTATTTGTATAGTGTGCTTATACACACATTTACATTGACAAGAAGAAGATAATAGTCACTATGTAGTATAAAACGTATGATTATTATCATCATTGTTTCAAGGCTACAGAGAATAAAAAGACAAAAAGACTCTGGCTAGACAGGATTGGACCACTTACAGGGGCTACGTAACCGCTTTCGAAGCTGTAGAAATGAAATAGGATTCTGTCATGTGGTGCCTTGAGGAGAGGAAAGTACAGACTTGTTTGGTCTCTTCCTGCCATTTCCTGTCTGGCAGGAAGTAGTGGCGCCCGGCGTCAGTTCGACTTCCCTGATGTGGCAGAGGGCCGTCCACCTGCAGCAGCTGTGGGGCTCCATCTCATTACACTGAGTCCTTAATCACATCTGCCCTGCTACTCAAACCCAATTCTGTCTGGCTGACTGGGACTTCCTCTGTCAAACCACACACACACAGGACGTGCACAGACACACACATACACACACAGCAGACGTGCACACACACACACACAGCTGATGTGCACGGACACACACACACACACGCAGGAACGTACACACGTGCAGACACACGTAGGAGCACAGACAACACACACACATGCAGCGGACGCAAGAAGACAAAGACGCAGTGACACGCACCGACACAAAGGCGCAGGCACGCAGATAGGCGAACGCGAGCGAGCACACATGCAGAAACGGAAAGGCAGAAAGGCATGGACTGTAAACATTCAGGCACATACACACACAGATGCACGTACACACGCACAATGGAAATGGCTATAACCTCATTTGGCAACAAACTGTAATTGCGTACACATGCGCACCAACAGGGAAAGGGCACGCGTTGGTAAACACATCAACAGAGGCTTCGGTGCAGACATGCTAACGCGAGCAGACATGCGATTTGAGAGTCGAACACCTTGTGCACACGCGTGTGTGACACGCCACGGGACATCTGTCAAGGTCGTGTCGTGTTGTGTTTGCGTGTGGCACTGTGAAGAGATGCCACTCTGTGGCTGTGCACACGTCTTCCTGTGTGACAAACTGTGCGGGTCACGCTGTGTGACGACGGTGTGACAGACTGTCTTTGTCTTTGTCCAGGTCAGGGGTATAGGTCAGGTGTCGTGTAAACTGCTTTGTGTGAGAAAATAAGAGGCACATCCCTTTCAGGGTGTGTGGGTGTGTGTGTGTTTGTGAGTGTGTGAGGAGGGATGGTGTTGGTTTGGCAGTGGTTTGTAAACAACGGTACTGAATAAACATTACTGTGGTAGTGTTGATCGAATTCTATTGGATTGGATGACCTGTCGTGTAGCAAAACAGCCAGTCACACCTTTGGGTTATTCTGGTTCTCCATATTCTTATTCTGAGTGTTTATCTGCTTGTATGTACTGTGTGTTTGAGTTTGAAACCAAATGGGTCAGGCAGTGACTTAAAGGCTCACCATGATATGACATACATGCGTGAATGTGTATGCATGCGTGTGTCGGTATCCTTGCGCGTGTGTGTGTGTCGCCCGTGCGTACGTGTGAAGGGATTGTACCTTTTGGTCAGTGTAGCCGACAGTAACTGCACATTCAGTGTCAAATAACAGCTGTCTTATGAAAACAAATGGGCCCTGGAGAGCAAAGTAACAGACCGCTAAGTGACTTCAGAGCCCCCGCTCAGCATCGCGCTGGAGGCCGTGGGAATCCATTAGATACCGCACGTCTCTCACACCGGCCTAACGTCTGTCATTCTGACTTTACATTACAGCAGCGGTTAGCCGTCTTTGGCCTTGACTTGACATGCAGAGGCGTACGAAACGTATTGTGCTGTGTTATGTGTGTTATGTCAAGTACTGTGTGGCTAATCTGGATGGGCTGATACATCAGTGTAAATGAATGCAAGTTTTAAAGAAATATTTACATTTGACAGAATTACAGATTATGACTTGAATATGGATCAACGAAATACCATGAGATCTTACGAGTCTGTGTAGTACATAAGGAGCAGGAGACATACCTTGGCACTAGTCATATGAAGGAAGCAACATGTGCACTTTGTAAGGTTTTAAAGGACACCTGTACATCGTCATTCCTGCGCACAAAATAGTGATATCAGACCAAACTCATGCTTTGCATTTTGCTTCACTGATATGTATTCGTGTACTGCCATCTTGTGGTAAATAGTGGTACTTCCACACACTTTCCTTGTGCCCAAGCATCTTTCTTATTATGACCTCTTTATTGAAGTCCTCAGTTTCATTATAAGTTTATATTATAAGTGCTTCTTCCTTCCTTCCAGGTTCAAGTTTGATCTTCCTCCTGTGACGAGCATCTGTCCATCAGTCTGATCATTTACAACCTGCTGACCTCAGTTTCCCCACACCTGTTCACCAACACTCTTCTGATGTGAGTAAGACCAAACACAAGTTTCCATTGTAGAGCATATAAACCTTTTTTGATGAACATTCTAGAATTTTCTTTCATGCAGAGTGGAAGGGTCCCCACAATTCTTTCCTTTGTATGGTCAATTAGTGAGGTGTGAGAACCATAGATATATATAAAGTGTTTATATATATCTATGGTGAGAACTACACTGAATGGTGACAAGAAGGGCCGTTTGTGTACCTCTATGTGGTCAGACACTTTCCCCAGAGTTGACATTGAATACAAGTTGTTACAAGGGCTATACATGTGACCGTTTAAACTGTCAGTACAATAATGTTTTGTGTGTGATTAACTACACAACAGAAAAGCAATGTCTTCTTTGTAAACATTACATGTTTATTATTTAACATGTAATTATCTCTGTTCTGCTTTGATTCAGGTGTTAAAGCACACTTTATTGAACGTAAGTACAAGTTTGTTCCCTGTAATCACATAAAGTACACAGTATAATGTGCACTGTTGCCAGTTGTACTCTGTGTCTATTGTATGCATGCTGGCTTCTTGATGATGTAATTTCCTGTCCTGTCAGAGTTTGATGGAGAGCTGGTCGGATGACAGCTGGAACTGTTGTCATAACCGGAGGAATTCTCGCCACGGTGATACTCCTGTGTATCATAGCAGTGCTCTGTTACTGTAGACTTCAGGTGGGTCTACTGCATGTGAATCTGTACTGTACATATGTGTTTGTGTGTACAGTATGCTTGTGTCTGTACATCCAGGTATGCGTGGAATTTGTCTGCAAGGCATTTACCCTTAAATATTGTACTGTATGTCTGTACAGAAACATATGCCTGGTATTTCCTCAATTGCCCAACATTTGTGATTTACTTCCTCTGTCTTTCTCCTCCTACTCTCCCTGACATCCGACTCCTCCCCTCACCACCCTCCTCTTCCTTCCCTTCCCCTCTTCCCCACTCCTCTCCCCCCCCCACCCTCCTCTCCCTTCCCCTCACCACCCTCCTCTGCCTTCCCTTCCCCTCCCCTCCCCTCACCACCCTCCTCTCCCCCTCTCTCTCCCCTTCCCCTCCTCTCCCCTCACCACCCTCCTCTCCTCTCCCTTCCCCTCCCCTCCCCTCACCACCCTCCTCTCCCTCCCCTCCCTCCCCTCCCCTCCCCTCCTCTCCCTCCCCTCCCTCCTCTCCCCTCCCCCCCCTCCCTCCCTCCCTCCTCCCCTCACCACCCTCCCTCTCCTCTCCCCTCCTCTCACTCCCCTCCCCACCCCTCCTCTCCCCTCCTCCCCTCCCCTCCCTCTCCCTCCTCCCCTCCCCTCCCTCCTCTCCTTCCCTCTCCCTCCCACCCTCCTCCCTTCCCCTCCCCTCCCCCTCTCCCTCCCCTCCCCTCCCCTCCCTCCCTCCTCCCCTCCTCTCCCTTCCCCTCCTCTTCCCTCCCCTCACCCCCCTCCTCTCCTCTCCCTTCCCCTCCTCTCCCACTCACCACCCCCCTCTCCCTTCCCCTCCTCTTCCCTCACCACTCCCCACTCCCTTCCCCTCCTCTCTCCCCTCCCCTCACCACCCTCCTCTCCCTTCCCCTCCTCTCCATCTCTCTCCCCTCCTCTCAGTACTACTGCTGTAAGAAGAATGGGTCTGACACCGGCTCCATCTCTCAGCCCCACTTTGCCTGTAACGCCTGCAGCGCTCCCAGGCTGGAGGGGGCGGCCATCACCCCCCTCTCTCTCACCCCAGAGCCCCCTCCGCCGTCCTCCGCCGCCCAGACCCCCCGCGGCTACTGCCCCACGTGCTCGCCCTACGAGTCGCCCTTCTACATCCGCACCACCGACGAGATGCGCAACGGGGGCGAACGCATCACCTACATGCCCACGCACTATGAGAACCAGGCCCTGGCACTGGCCTTGCCTCCTCTCCACGGGTCCCTGCTAAGCGCCGGTCAGTCACTGCAGCCAGTGCCGGACTTCTATACGAACACCCGCGCCATCAGCACTGAAGTGTGACCTTGGAGACGAGTCTAGACTGCGCTCATGTCTCTGAGCGTCGCCGTCTCGTCTGGATGCACTCTGAGGACATGTCTACTGAGTGGTCTCGGGAGAATCAGCTGGTTCGGGCTTCCTGCTTGATTGCCAGTCCATTCCCTAAAAAAAAATTGTCAACCAGCTTCCACTTATATTTGAGGAAATTGAAATAGTATTTTTGTCTTCTATTCAGAAGTAGGTGATACTTTAGCTATAATGTTTGATGTATTTCCAAACCCATTGAGGCTCCTGCAGCACGGAGACAAAGGGCATTTACAGCAAGAGTCTGCATTTTGCGTTTAAGGAACGAGACCCATCCACTGTCTATAAAGGTATAGTGTGGGTTCAGTAACTAATTGAGGGCTATCTACTATCACCAACAGCTACTCTTGTTATGTCCTGTATCTGCCAAAAGTGAAAATATGAAGAAGAAAAAAAATATTGTATACTGTATGAACTTCTTGAATGTTTCATTTTGGAAAGGAAATGAAAACCTAAAACATTTTTGAGAATGAGAGACATTGGAGAGAGAAAAAATTAGAGGAACAAGTCTTAGATTTTTTTCAATGATTGACACCAGTAGAGAGACTCTAGATCTAGATCTTTCTCTATGCAAGTTGTAGCACTTGTAGCACCTGAGACGGGCGTGAAGAGGCCAAACCACGCAGCTGTCCATCTTCTCAATGTTTATCTTTCAATGGTTTCGTTTTCATGATGTAACTGAAACTCTGTTATTGTAGTGCATACCACTGTACCCAGAGTATTTGGGGGGGTAAACTGGAAATTACTCTGTACAAAGTCTACTTTGACTTCATATTTTACAACAATTATGAAATGATGGAGATACAGTAAAACTGGTAGTGTGTCCTCCATACAGTATGTAATCAAGTGAACTAGCGGTATTTTTCAAACTTCAAAATACTTACACTAAGGTCTTACTGAAGTTGTATTTCTCTTTATTGATGCAAAAGGTGAGATATGTACAGTATATTAGCAAATCAGCAGTGGATGCATATTTGTCCCTGGATGAGCTGACTTTACATATTCATTGGGGATAGGTTTTTAAAATGAAGAATGCAGTTTCTTGTAAGTCTTGTATGATCTAGATGTAGTTTGTGCCATTTTGTCTCTGCACTCTCCCAAATGGTTGAGCCTGTGAACTGTACATTCATGTCATTACTTTCCATGTTTAAGGTGTTTGTTTTGACATGTTAACAACTTGAAATACAATATTTAAGAAATTAGAATATATCATTATTAGTCTGTCACTTTACATCGCTCACTTTTAACGAATATTGGAAAACTTTGCTTGCATTGTTTTATTTCAATTTGCCCCTTTTTATATTGTGTAAAAAAAGGATTTTAAAGTGAGATTGGTTGAATCAGCAAAGCAAAAAATAAACGTAATAGTCATAATAATTTTGCTAGTTATCCTGAAAGTTATGTTGTGTGATGGAGTTTTTGGGGGGTACTTAAACAATGCAGGACACATGATTATTCCTACAAATCAGAACAGAACTAATGGTTCTCCATTATACTGTAATTTGTCTACCTGCAGTACATTCAGTTTTAATAATATAGAGCTATTAGTTCATCTAACCCTAACCATAATAGAAATGACATTCAAATACCTAATGAAAGGCAGACAAGCAGTATTTAACAGTCACGTTTTGACATTCAAATTGTTTATACATTAAATGTCACTGTGTGTTACTGCCGTGTAGAAGTGTTTAACAGTATGTAGTTACTACGCTTAACACATTTACTCGAATCTCTAATCTGACAATAATGTATCAAGCACACGTTTCTTTAGCTGTGTGCGTGTGTGCACTACTACAGTACACGATGTGAGCGCGGTCCCGCAGCTAGTGCCAACAGAGAAGTGTACGCGCTTGGAACGGCTGGCTCCGCTGGTGGTGCCTGGTCAGTCTCGTGCACTGCAACTCAGTGACAGCTACTGCTGTTTAGCAAGTCGTCCGGACGAGTCTACATACCTCAAAACAAGTAAGTTAGACAAATAGCTATATACTTAGCCTACACCATGAAGCAAATGCATTGCATGTATTTAAGAGAACGGCTTGTTTGCGTGGTGCAGTTAGCGATAGCGGTTCTCCTACAATAGTTTGTTTACCATTTTTGGGCGAGGGTGCAAATCAAGTGCTTCACTGTTTTGGTTTACCGACCGAGCAAGCCAGCCAGATAACTAGCTGTTCTTACATATCATACAGAGGCTAAGCACTTGATTTGAGCGTTCCAAAACTCAGCCTAGGTTAGCTAGTTATTGAAACTTCCTGTTTGATATGGAAAGATACCGTGAAATGCCGTCGATAGTCCTCAATATCATTTCCGGTCTTGTGAATTTGTCTTCAGAATAAGGGCATGACTTGAGATGTGCTCGTAACGTGTTCAATGTTTTGTAGTGCATTTCAGTAATAATACGAGTTCGTTTTTGTGGTTTAATGACAAGTAGAACTAAGTAAAACGTGTATTTTATTGAACTACGATGTAAATTAACGTAATACCCTTCCTACCTTTTTGGGGTCATAAAGTTGACTTACATTTTGTTATGGTACTTTTATTTTGGAGAATGTGAAAGAAAATGATGTGATTCCATACGGAGACTGGCTTCACGCTGCTGTAAAGATGGCTAGCTAGCCTATGTAGTAGCCCAGCTAGTTTTGTAGTGACAGCTCTGTTTCAACCTTTCCATTGGATGATAACACCTTTAACCCTGTAGAAATGTTTCCATGAACTCGATAAAATAGCATGACAAACTCGATTGTGTGACATTTTTTTATATAACAGGCTAGCTGAAGCTATCTAGCGATGCTAGTTAGGTTTATGATCTCATACCTGTAGCTAGCTATCGTTTCTTTCTATGTTTTCTACGAAACATACATACTAAACGATTTCGGTGGTTAACGTCAGTAAGTAAGCTTATAGACAAATGCAGCTAGCAATAGGTAGGTGTTGTCAAGCAATAGCAACGTTATGTTGCAAGCGAGACAAAATCGAGTCATGCCATCCTCGCTTATCTAGAATAGCAGGGGTTTATTTGTCTGTTCATGTGACTGCTATCGAAGTCTACTGCTACTAGTTCACGCAGAAGACTTATCAGCCATTTGCATTGATTTGCCAAGAAAAGGTATGGTTGGATACTTTGCTTTGTTGCCACACCTTTCCTGTACTTCATACTGTAACAGCTTTACAACCCAGACATTGTAAGGAAGTAGAACTACTTTAAATTTCATGAGAAGGTGGTAGCTACTAGTGGGAAGTTTTGGTCTGTCACAGACATACATTGTAAATGTTCAATAATGTAATTAAGATTCTGCCAACAAACAGTATTTCGTAGCATTCAGATGTAGACCCAATGTTCAAGACGTTATACTTAGCAGCTTGCACACTGCCCCGACAAACGTAACATTCTACAACAAACGCCTACAAACACCAACAGTCGGGTCAGTGTGGGCCAGCAGTTTGTGTTTGTTGGTCATTGTCAGGTACTGTCGGAAGAGTTCATAACTGTGTGTGTAAATGAAAGGTGGAAATACATGTACGGTTTAACATAAAGATGGAGCATGGGGGTTTTCTGTCTTTCTTGGTGAACATCTGAATGGATACAGCAGATAAAATACTAATTTTTGTTCTTTGAGAGGCAGACAGACATTCCACCATCTTTTGGTCATAACTGAAGGGATATTAGGTTTGGGCATGTCAGATCATGGATGATCCCACCCTTCATTTGTCAGACAGTTAGAAACAACTTGCTTTGAATTTACTCTCGCACCACAGAGCACAACGAAGTCAAATAAATACTGCATTGTGTACCGATGTGTTTTTGTTACAACACTGTCACAAAATGTGCTTCATTCTTGCCTAATGGGTCTCATTAACCTGGTTTAAGGATGGGCCCCTTTGACTCAGTGTCCAAATGAATCACCTGGGAGCCAGTTACACCTGTAAGACAGAATGGCCTAATCTTGATCTGCCCAACCAGTTGTAATGGACGTAGTGTATTGTCTTTGTGTTTAGAGAGACAGTTTTATGATTTGGTATTCACACCCATCCTACCTATCACCATTGCTTGGTTGCAGTGAGAGAAGGGCCTGTGGAACAGGTCTCACCATTTAGCTTTGGATGTAAAAAAAGGTTTGGTGACAAATGATTAGGACATCATGTTGAAGTAGGCCTACTGGATCAGATCATTCGATTTGATTTGGGATTTCGAAAGGTGTGTATAATTGTGTCGACTTGAACCACGGAAATCTTTGTTAGAACGATGCACTTCTGAGCCTTCTCTCACTTTCTGTATGCACCGTTTGTAGTCGCTTTGGATAAAAGCTTCTGGTAAACGAATCAAATGTAATGTAACGTAGATATGCAGGCCTAGACCACCTGATCATCCCTGATAGTTCTGCATGTAGCACAGTTGGTCATTGTGGCACAGACTTTCCCATAGCAAATTGATCTGAATTCTCTCACAGACCAGTATGCACTTATCACTGGGAACATTCATAATAATCCTTCCTCTGCAAGTTTGTAATGGGCATGATTGAATGAGTGTGATAGGAGCACATGACTCATATAACTCTATCTCTTAAGTGGGGCACAGTTTCCGAGCCCAACAAGCCGTCTGTGTGTCCCTGCCTTTCGGCGGGGGCTCTGTTGTCAGGAAGGGTCAAAGACCCCCAGCTAGCCCGGGGTCAACTCCACGTGTCTCACTGTTTAGGCAACTAATAAGTCACCTATTTCCTCTTCTTCGTCTTCTTTGGGACTGCATTTAGTTTAAATGCAAGGTAAATGTATCACCTGATGATGTATGAATCAGATAACCTTTTGTGTAGATCATTTAGGAGACCCCATCTTAGCCTTACGGGGCATGGTTATACTGGATACGTGCAAGTATGAAACATGTCTAACTTGATCATGTAGCCTAACTAGATGCAGTAATACACAGATCAAAACTAACTACGATTGCAAGCTCAAAAAGAACCTACTCCTCCAGATGAGCTACATCACTCAGATCAATAAAACTGGTCAAACATCTCAACTGTAGTCCTGTAGTTACCAAAATCACTTGATTATCAGCACTGACAGGATGAGCTTTAAGCACGTTCAGCAGAAAGCAGACCTAGGCTAAGCGTAATTTGACTGCTGAATCACTGGCATTCATTTCAGATGACGTGGTATTAATAGAGGCTACGGGTAATGTCTAGGTTGGCATCTTTTCGGGGCACTCTGCTGTCAGCTGATTGGATGCCCTCTGTCTGTGCGTTGGCACCAGAGACTGGCCTGTGTGTGGGATGGGACTATGAGATGTTTCTCCTTCCTCACACTAATGGCTTTTCACGTTGGTCCACAAGGACATCATGAGAACCAAGTGTGAATTGGTGTGAATTTCACCAGCTTATTCCTAAAGCTTTGAGAGTCTTCACTCATTTGGGGTGCTGCATTTAATAAAGGGAATTCTGTCTCGGCAGTATATTTGTTCAATTGTTTATGAAGTATACATGTATTTGTCTTCTCCCCTGATTTTCCCAGGGCTGTAGCGTCAGGGCTCTGAAGGCTGCAGGCTGCCTTGTTCCCTGAGTGTGAGGGCAAGCCAAGTCGAGGGGGAGAGCTCTGGCCCGGGCTGGTCTCCGCTAGCAGACTAGCCAACTATGGAGGACAGCTCCTCTCTGGGCAAAGTCAGCGGCTCCACCGAATCGGTGGCCACCGTCACCAGCGAGGAGTTTGTGCTGGTGCCCCCCACCGCCGGAGGGTCCCCTTCAGGGTCCGAGGGGAAGCCCCGGCTTAAGGTGCTCCCTCCCTCCCTCTCTCCCTTTCTCTCTGTCTCTTTCTCTCTCTCTCGTCTCTCTCATCTCTCTCTCGTAGCTCTCTCTCTCTCTCTCTCTCTCTCTTTCTCTTTCTCTTTCTCTCCCGCCCTCTCACCCCCTCTCTCTCTCTCTCGCTATTTTTCTCTCTCCCTCCCCGTCTCTCTCTCCCCCCCCCTCTCTCTCTTTCTCTCTCCCTCTCCCTCTCTCTCTCTGTAACGTCTTCTTCTTCCCTGCCCCAGATGTCGTGGAACGGTAACGAGCAGCTAGAACGAGCGATGGAGGACGTGCTGGACGACGAGCTGCTGAAGGAAGAGAAGGGTGGAGATGAGAAGCCAGAGAAGACCACGGACCCAGAGCCCTCCATGGGCCCAGAGCCCCCCATGGGCCTGTCCCCTGAGGCCAGGCCCCAGGGCCTGCTTCTGGATCCAACACCAGCAGGTACGGTAGTATCCCAGTCAAAAGATACATGCGCTTGGTGCCCAAATAGACAAAGAGATAGGATATGACATGATGGGGCTCTCTTAATAGTGTGTTTGATACGTGGTTTGTTACTATAGTAACTATGACAAAATGCCCGATGAAAAAGTTACACTCAATTAAAACTCCTAAAATATGGGTTTAGGGTAACCCTATTGTCACAGAACAGTGGTGTACATTGTGTTTGACAAATGACAAGGATAGTTCCGCTGAACTCAGTGATGTGTGGTGACCCAAACCTGTGAGCGAGGAGGATCCTCACCACACATGCTGCATGCCACACTACACGGAGCAGAGTGCACAGGAAAAGTGCTGCCAACACAGTTTTTCCGTAGCATGATTCACCTTAGTCTCGATTGCTCCACACAGCATGTACGCCACTAGATGACTCATCAGAACGAAATCAAATGACTAAGAAAAAGGTTCATTTACTGCTTATGTCACACCCATTTGACTTGTTTTTGAGCAAGCTCTTCTCTCTGTTCAGAAATCAATGCACTTCTGCTGCCTCCTTTAGAAGTGGCAGCGCAAAACTGTGTGTTTGACGACTGCTAGGCAGCTGCAGGTGCTGCACTCTTCATTGTTCTGCTTCCTGTTTGTAGAGTGCGAAAGTGTAGGTTAGACTGACCCCCAACTTCCTGTCCCCAAAACCTGCTTCCTCTGCAACTCTGAGCTAATTTGGAACCAAACCGATAGTATTCAGCTATTATCCTGTCTGCAAAAGTGAGAAATGTGAAACTTTGAAATAGCGTTTCTTCTCGTTAGCGGGGGCGTGAATCTGCATGCTCTTTCACTACTTCCCCCTGAAAAACATTTTCCTCGCTTCCGTTCTACGTCGGGTAACTGCTGTGCCCCAACCCTCCGTTCTACACTCACAATCCTTGACCTTTAACCCCGACCCCCCCCACCCCCACAGTGGCGGAGGTGTGTCCCGTGGGCAGCCCCACCGCCCAGGAGGAGGACAGTGTCCAGTTCAGCAAGCTGTCCTACCTGGGCTGCACCTGGGTGAAGGCTCCCCCGCAGTGAGTCGGAGGCCCAGAAGGCCATGGCCACCCTGCGGGCAGAGAGTGCCATCCCCATCCCCGTCACCCTCCACGTGCCCAACGTGTCCGACGGCTGTGTCCGGTCAGTCTCATAGCCTCGTGCACAAGCACACACACATATACACACGCTCACATCCACACATATACACACACACACACACACACCTTTCCCTCATAGCACTCTGTGTACGAATGTTTACGACCCTTATGGACACCCACCCATTCATACAGTCTCAACCTTCTGTCAGTCAAGTATACACACATTAATCAAATCTGAGGTTGTAGCTCAAGAATACCGCAACATGTAATTTGGCAGCTTGAGTATTGCGCTTGGTGAAACATGTGCAAAACCCCCTAACCCTCCCAGGGCCACAGTCAGTCTCAAAGATGTTCGTGTGCTGTAACCTTTTAAAAGAGGAAATGGGGTAACTAGAGTTGCGAGGTGTTGCATTATTTTGAAAAAATGACTCCATACACTTGACGGGATTGCAACAGAATTGTTCTAGTGACGTCACATCAAAACACACCGCCCAACCACTACTATCCCATTGTTAAAAAAAAGTATGAACAAAAAATGAATACAGATACAGAATTCCTACACCTTCAACTGAATCAGATTCAGACGCTGCTGCAGCATTCCTGGCATTACTGCCTTCTAAGTGCACAGTAACTGGAGTGGTGAAGTGAAAACCTCTGTTGTTCCGCTGTGCGTCAGGGTGGTGGACCAGGCGTCGGGCACGGAGATCGCCTCCTTCCCCATCTACAAGGTGCTGTTCTGCGCCCGCGGCCGCGAGGGCCTCCTGGAGAGCGACTGCTTCTCCTTCACCGAGAGCTACCGCAGCTCCGAGGACTTCCAGATCCACGTGTTCTCCTGCCACATCAAGGAAGCCGTGAGTTTCCTACCCTGTCCTAAATGACGCCCCTGAACTTACCTATCCTCTCTCTCAGACGTTTTCCCTGGGAGGAACTCCCTAAGCTAACTGGACTGGGATGGATGAGATCATGTTCTGCTCCAAGCAG
Organism: Mallotus villosus; assembly: GCA_903064625.1. Classification (NCBI taxonomy): domain Eukaryota; kingdom Metazoa; phylum Chordata; class Actinopteri; order Osmeriformes; family Salangidae; genus Mallotus; species Mallotus villosus. The sequence goes on along the minus strand of CAEFZP010005460.1, from coordinate 537,502 downwards.
GTGAAACCAGTCCAGTCTTATCCCATCAGGGAATTCCATTTAAGGATGATTGGATGGGGGGCCTTGGAGTACTGAGACAGGGCCCAAATGCCATCTAAAATGTTTGTGGTTGAAGCTAAATGTTCATGCCACGCCCTGTGGGTTTGTGAGAGCCCATCCGCTATTGATTCCCTTCGTAATGCACACAGGAGGCCGTGTGAGGGTGCGTCTTAAGACCAGCCTCGTAGATTTTTCCCCCCTCTGCTCTCCTCCAATCCCAGGTGAGTCGTATCCTGTACAGCTTCTCCACGGCGTTCAAGCGTTCCTCCAGGCCAGCGCCAGACGTGAGGGACCCGGCCCTGCCCCTCTCCCCGGACAGCGACACGTTCACCTTCACCGTTTCCCTGGAGGTGCGCGAGGACGACAGCAAGGGCAACTATAGGTCAGACACAACCCACAGCCTGCACAAAACATCTCCCCGATACACAGTTATACAGACACGCGCATATATTTCCACATCTTATGAAAGAAACTGGATTTTACCTTGCTATTTGATTTGGAAATAGTTGGCAAGGGGCATGTTGCCGTTGACTAATATTTCACCATCATGTTTGTTATCTCAAGGATTGTGTTTGACCTCTTTTCCAGAAATAAACCGTCCATTGTTATTCATAAAGCCGGCCAAGTTGAGGAAATTCCATTTTTGATAAGGTCGATAGTTGATGGAAATGTTATTTCTATTAAATTTTTCCTGTTATTACATTTGAACATCTCCTCAGCCCGGTTCCTAAGGACAGAGACAAGTTTTACTTCAAGTTGCGTCAGGGTGTTCAGAAGAAGGTGATGGTGACAGTCCAACAGATGAGCAACCAGGAGCTGGGCATTGAGAGGTGAGGAGGGCTGGATGCTACGCAAAGGGTCTTTAACGGCACACTTAAACAACCCCTTTTCAAACAAGTTCTAGAAGGGTCATGTTTGGGGAGAAAGAAAACACAGTACCCTAACCTATTTACAGAAAAGGTGTCGAGGCAAGTTACTGAAATAGTCAAAGCAAAACATCAACAGGAAATGTTGTCAAAGCAATTAGCGCATTAGTTCAGAGGAACTAACCGTACCCTCTTTCCCCCTGGTTATTGTGCTAGAAGAAGTTCTTCATGTTATAAATAGGCACTCTTTGTCCTGTTTCTGAGTCAGTAGTCTTTATAACTTAACCGTGATGGCTGTTTACTAATGTGCTTGATCAGCAACAACAACCAAACCAGAATTGATTTATGGTCATCAAAGTAATAAAAACAAACACATTTTATACATAATTATTATTAAGTGGTTCATTACTGAACTTTGGTTTCTAATTTATTTGTGGAAGTGCATAGACAAAAAAAAGCTGTGATTCTCACAGCAACCTCTTGATGGCGCTCTGTCTTCACGACAGGAACAGGAAGCGTTTGGCATCCTGATGCTGCCATGGCCGGGCTCCAGTACTATCAGATCGCACTGCCAAAATGTATTAATTTATTAGCCAAACCAGGCCCCTTCACAAAGTCAACTGTCAATTGTTTTTTTATTGCTTCAGTAAATAGAAAACTGAAGTGCATATTTCATTTAGGGATATTTCAGTAGTGATGTTAATTATAATAATAATAATATTTATATTAAAATTCTAATGTTATTATAGCACAGAGATAAGGTTATGAAATATGAGCTGCATTTTCTCACACTTTGTTTCTGTTTTGTACTCTCTTCATCTCCACTAGGTGCTTTGGAATGTTATTGAGTCCTGGACACAAGGTCCGGAACAATGACATGCATCTTCTAGATATGGTGAGTTCCCCTGGAGCCTGGGAATCAGATAGTAAAACTAGAAGCAATATTTCTCCACTACCTTTACCTGTTTTCTGATACATTAGTGTATGTACAGATACATTAAAAGAACTGGTATACATATTTAACATGAAGTGAGAAATGTATTTATTACACTTGTAAAGATATTTATGAAGATAAATGGATGGATGGACGGACAGACAGATAGATAGACAGATAGATAGATAGGTACTTAATAAACTTGGGGTAGAGTGTGTGTGTGTTAAGTGGTGTGGTGTGGTGGTTGGTGTGTAGGAGTCCATGGGGAAGAGCTCGGATGGAAAGTCGTACGTGATCACAGGCGTGTGGGACCCCAACATTGCAGCCTTCCAGGCCCTCAACGAGGACACTCCTAAAGGTAAGGCCCAGCATTCAACTCTGACGGGTTACTTTAGAATGAATACTCTTACCATCAAATATATATAGGAGTATATGAATTTACTTTCAGCTCTTTCCATGTGCTGACACAGGGATGAAAATGAGAGAACTTCTGGAAAATATTTCAGGTGTTTGAGTCATTTTCAACCAAAGATCATGACAGCCAACATGCCAGCCTGCAGTAGTCACCAATCGCATGTTAGCGACTGCAGGGCAGTTTGAAACGACAGTATTTGTCTGTGAAGCTCTTGTGTTGTATTAATACATTTAAATCCGGAATCCACATCAGGACATCCCCATAGTCCTTGTGTGTGTATCCTGGCGGCATGCTAATATATCCTTGGCTCCTGTGGCGGGACAGAGGTGAACGTGATGCAGGGCAGATTACAGGGTGATGGATGGAGAAAGGCTCTGGAGATTTTATCCTTTGCCTGTTAAAGGGTAAATGTGTGGATCTTTGGAGAATTGCTAATATATTCTCCGTAATAAAAACACAAGACGGCAATATTTCATAACCGGGATACAGGCAGGATGTGCCGTAATCCGACAACAAAGAAACGATTGGAGTTCTTAAAAGGCCATTAAAATAAATTGAATGCTCAAAATGATTATTGTTGTTGTTGAGATTCATATTCCTCCACATTGTGTACACTGCAGTACAGGCATTCTAGAGAGTGGTGTTAGCGCAGAACCTCGCCTCGATGAACTCATTATATCAAGTAAATTAGAAAGCCCGGCAACATGCTGACTCTTTCAGTCCTGAGAGTTTGACTTGAGGCTGTATGGCAGGTTGTCAAACCCACCTAGCTTAGGGGAGTTAGGTGGTCTGAGCTACAAGCCACACCAGCACACAGAACCACTCTTAAAAAGTGTTGATTCTGAAGAAACAGGCCTGGAGCTGGGAGCATTGATAACTGAATCAGAATATTATTGCATCTTCTTCTTTAAAGCACTTCCCTGTTACAACATTTGCTGATTGACATACATCCTACCCTCAGAATAGATTTGAGTAAATTGGGGTTAAATTGTAAGACAGAAATTGTCTACAGATCTAGATGAGGCCTTCTCTAGTTTTTCTCGTTTTCCCCAGACTCATTTCTCATTAATGTCACTGACACTGTTTCACGACGGCGGAGAGAACTATCCTCTACCAAGTGAAGTTTGAGAGGATCTTGTTTTATGGAACATCCTTCCAAAACCAACATTTTACGCTTGACTCTATCGTAATTGGAATCTATTTTAGGCCATTTCTTACAGGGGCGGTGTGTTTTCTTTTTCAAGTTAATTAAAATAATAAAACCCTCTGAGTGTGAAAGAGGTTATTTGCCTCTGTAGCACCGTTTGTTAGATTGCTATCTGTTCTTGTTTTCCTCTCCTTCTATCATTGGGTTCCCAGTTGGTGAATCTGCAAGATTAGTCAGCCTGAATCACCTTTCTTTTGTACATTATTACATTTAATGGTAAAATCTGGTATTTTCTACAAACTATTTTGTATAGATTTGAGTTAACGTCTTTCTTTTTCTTTGTGAATACTGTACTTCTCACAACTCCCCCTTTTGAGTAAATCTCAGGGAAATACGTTGCAGTGATGGCACACGAAATGCTTCAAGAGAAACCTTGTCGTATGGCGTAATGAATTATAAATCAAACAAGCGCAACATGCAAATCCAAGCAGGCACCGTTCTGTACCCTTAGATGGTGTGTCAACCCACAACAGCCACTTTGACTCGAGTCGGTGACACAATGTATGTTTTCATGTCCCTGTTGGCACCACAAACACCAACACTAAATCACCGAGCCCTGTCCGCACACCCTTTCTGACAGCGTGTCGCCCCCATCACCAGGTGTGCTCTTTGTGATTTTTCAGATAAGCAGGTGTACATGACTGTGGCGGTGGACCTGGTGGTGACTGAGGTAGTGGAACCGGTTCGCTTCCTGCTGGAGACCCTGGTGAGGGTCTACCCTGCCAACGAACGCTTCTGGTACTTCAGCCGGAAGGCCTTCAGCGAGACCTTCTACCTCAAACTCAAACAGGTACTGTACGCCAACTCCTCCCCGAGTTATTCTCTACGCGGTAGCTGCGACCGACCCCTTACTTGAAGACACGAGACGGTTCATGGCGTTTCTCTGCGACGGAACGTCCGTTCTCGATCCGTTCGTCTCTCCGAGCTGAATCGGCGATCGACGCCTCGAAGGCGGCGCCTCTCCCGAAACAAAGACACCAGACGCGTCCGCCGCATCCGTGTCAACGTGACCACGCCCAAAACACTCGACCCCCGCGCACGACCAAGCAGAAGTCCTGTCGTTAAGATATGCGAGGGGCAGGAGTCAAAGAGGAATCGATGACTTTGCCCGCGGATACAGGGCCCCCCCCCCAGGCGAGTCATTTCCCCAGGTGCTTCAAAAGCAACAAGGCTTAAGCAGCAAGGTTCTCTTCGCTGTCCTCTCTGTCGTAAAGAAAAGAGAGACAAATCTCCTTAGCATGCTCTTGGGGACCCCACCAAGCAGCAAACCGTCGGCTTTGTATCATCGAAAGCTAATAAGAGTCTACATCTCATTATCACGCGATAGCAATTAGCGTCGGTGCCTGAATCGCTGCCTGATTGCCTCTCTAGTTATCTCATCAGCACCAGGAAGAATGCCTGCGCTGTGGTTAAAAGCTAATTAAAAGATAATACGGTCTTGTTTGCAGCCGATTCGAATCTGACGTCCGTATTATTTTATTCTTATTTGTGACTTCCAGGCCCTCTCATTAGGGTGTGAGGAACGGGCTCTAATCATAGCCGGCTGCCTCGCAGAACTGAACTGAAAGCGGGAATGGAAAGCGTTTGGTGATTCCATTAAAACCATATCAAACGTTCAGCGTTACCGTTATTCTGTTTGCGTGACTTTAGTGTTTAGGCTGCAGTACACTTTGTTTCCACTCTATTCATGTGACTGGGGACACATTTGAGAGATTCAGTAGGGAATGTGTCTTACAAAGTTGTATTTTAGATATTTTTTTTACCTCCCAAAAAATCTGAAGACTGAACTGCTCAGAGGAGACTAATGTCATCCTGACACACGCAGGTCGTTAAGCGTTTTATCCAGCCATTAACCGGCTTGATGGAAGATTCTCACACTAAGCTGACAACTCCTCCCATGGAGCCTTGGTGTAGATCCCTTGGCTGGTGGAGGCCGGCGCACAAGTCAAGTGCAACTGCCAAGTCAACACAGAGACAGACGTGCCAACGAGACTACAAACTGGAGTTATGACAAATGTGCTAATTTTAGAAGAGACCTGCGTAGCCGAGCCGAGACACTGACTCTGACCGTGCCTGTCTCCCTGTGAACCCCATTACCAGACACTCTCTCTCCCCTCGCGTTCTCTCCTTCTCTCTCCTTCTCCAGCTCACTCTCTCTCTCATTCCTTCTTTCTCTCGCTCTGTCTGCCAATTCTTCATTTAATTTCCTCCTGTACGTGTAATTATATTTTCCCTGCTCCCCCCAGGGCAGTGGCAAAGGTGATGCTAACTTTGGGATTGGCTTTCAAAGGTTTCAAAGCTCTAAACATATTGAGGTTGCAGAAGGGGACCCCACTGCGACACTGTCGGCTCTAAGCTGATGCTATTTTCAATTTTGGGGGAGAAAAATATTGTCCTTGAGCCATTGTGGATAATAGCTTTACTTTATGTTCGATCCTAGTTTTACACGAGGGTCTATTGCAAAAACTGCTTGTGAGCTTTTGGAGTGTGTGTACGAAATATTGAATCGAGTATGAAATGAGTGCTTTCCTCTGTGGTGTTTGATGGTGCTTGGTATCTAACATATGAGGATGATCAGATTGTGATTGTGTGTGTGTGTGTGTGCAGGGCAGTGAGAAGGGCAGTCAGGGCGACGCTGTGTTCGAGGTGGTGAGCCTGCAGAGAGAGACGGAGAGGGCCACCGGAGGACGAGGGAGACTGGGCTCCCCAACTGAGGAAGAGGAGCCAGAAGAAGGTATGTGTCTGTCTGTCTGTCTGTCTGTCTGTCTGTCTGTCTGTCTGTCTGTCTGTCTGTCTGTCTGTCTGTCTGTCTGTCTGTCTGTTTGTCTCTGTCTGTCTGTCTGTCTGTCTGTCTGTCTGTCTGTCTGTCTGTCTGTCTGTCTGTCTGTTTGTCTCTGTCTGTCTCTGTCTGTCTGTCAGCTGTCTATGCTGGTTTGGCCATACAAAATATTTTGACAACCATAGGCTACTTATGGTATTTGACAATCCAGATTGGTATTTGACAATCCAAGGTGGTCTCTCTATCTGTCTTTATCTGTCTCTCTCTTTCTCTCTCTCTGTCTCTGTCTCTCTCTCTCTCTGTTGTTTTCTGCCCCAGTTTCCTCCACTTCAGCCTTCTGTCTGCTTTTTAGCTTCTAAAAACCTGTCACCATCATCCCCCCCCCCTTGTGCTGCCCTTTACCTTTCTAACTCCCGAGGTCACGGCTTCCCCCAGGTGAAAGACGTTTAGTTTCACTCAGCATGTGAGAACTGATGTCGACATCATTTCATTATTACCAGACATGTCTTGATTGAAAATGTGCTCCATTTTCCGTTTTCTGAAAATGCACAACATGTTCTGTTTCAGTAAAAAAAAACAAAGACTTTGCTCTGCGTAATTGATTGCCTTCAAGGAATGTGTAGAAGTGTCAAAAATACAGATTGCTTTGGCACAAATAGCTTGCTGGGAAAAAATATTATTAATGTATATGTATTTCTCTTTCAACCATTGTTCTTCCTTGGTAGCGGTAAGGTCTCATACAAATGAGAGAATCTGTACACATACCCCTCCCCCCCTCGCAAATTAAGTGCTATCAACATGTAGGCGTTCTTCACATTTTCTTCAGAGACACTTCCCCCCCTCCCCCCCACAAACGCTCCTTTCTATTTGCCTGCTATGAATCAACTGTGAAGTTTAATTTAGTTTGGGCCCCCTGGAGAAGGAGCCCTGGCAAGCATGTGTGTGTGTGTGCATTTTGTGTAGTGTGAGTGTGTGTTTGTGCACGTGTGCATAAGTTGATGACTGGTGTGGACACGTATGGTGTTCGCCAAAGTGTGTCTGTTTTGTGTTTGGGTGAACATGCTGTGAAACCATGACTACATGGGCCATACGTGTGTGTTACCCGACAGTGTGTGTTTTTGCGGTGTGTGTGTGTGTGTCGACAGAGAGGAAGGTGTTTCTTTTGGAACGGCCAGGCCAGGGGCTGGGAATCCCAGGGGCTTTGCAGGCTCAGTGAATTCACTGGACCAGAGTCCAATCTGGTTAAGTGGGGTTGGCTTGCTGTTGGAGCACCTCAGCATGACACCACCTGGTGCCTATCTTGTCCCTGCTCCCGGCACCAACCCTGCTCACTAAACCCAGTTTACTAACAGCCCTGGTCAGTCTGACATTTGGAACGGCTCCGTTCTGATTTCTGAAAAAACGAAACCATTTTTTAATTCTAATGATCATAATTCGATACCATTTTAGCGTTTGATTTTTATTTGTATGTTTCGACAGGTACGTAACTATCAAAAACACACATTGAACACCTGTCAGTGAAAGAACACCGTGAGAGGTTATCAGTAAGAACATGGTCTTTTTGTTCGCTGTCAATAAGGGCGTCTTAAGCTTCAGGAAACTGGAAAAACACACGAGAAAACACCATGAGCAGTCCAGAAACACCCGCTCCTCTCCCACAGTGTAAACATGGGCCCCTCGTCCATACGAGCCCTGCCAGAGGACAGCTTACCTCAGCAAGGCACGGCCCTTTCCATGATCATCATCACCACGTCATCGGGGTTTAGGCTGCGGAGAAACTGTTTCTGAACTGTAAGCAGGACAGTGATCTTCCCCAATGTCATTGACTGGAGTGCTAAAATGACTTAAGTTGATTTATTTTAGTCGAGCAATTTATTTGGCCATATTAAATATGATAGTTGACTCCAGAAATCAGAATCATCATTCCAATGACCACACAATAACACGCAATTCAAGTGTTCAGGCGCCGACCGTGCAGCATTCATTTCCCCGCGTGGCGATCGTTCCGATCGAGCGATGAAGCGGGAGCTCTTACCGTGAACCACATTTTCATTTCGAAAAGGAGCCAAAAGCGAGAGTTGTCTCCTGAGTTGGAGGTGGAGAGGCGTCCGCCCACACCTGCTCGATCGCGGCCGTCGTCCTGGCAGAGACCCCAGCTTCCTTCAAGGGCCCTGGAGGGCTGTCTTGTTAAAACGCGCCGTGGCAACGCTCTTCTGCCAGGGACGAGAAGGCATTCACAGGCATTTCTAAAGAATCCACCGCTTCGCTCCAACTGTCAGAGAAGCCGGGTGAAAAGGGAGGCTTTCAAGGCATGTAGCTGGAGGTCAGCTTCATTGTCAATAGCCCTGAATGGTTTCCCAGTGTGAGAGCTGCAGCCCCTCCTCTTGCCATCTTCACAGTGATCGGCTGTGTATCTGCCATTATTGTCTTCCTGGTTCAGAAAACGTGTGTTTTTCGACTTTCTTTTCACCCTTCCTGCAAGGATACACGAAGAATCATCTTATCCGCATAACAGAATAGCCGGGGCCCGGGTGCAATAAAGAGAGGAGACTTGCTGATTTTCTATCACCATTTACGCCCCCCCCCCACACACACACACGCACACACAAACACACGTACGCACACCAAATCCGTTTTCAACATGGTTACACAAATTGCAAGCGAGTGTGTGTGTGTGTGTGTGTGTGTGTGAGCTTTTACACCCTCTCCCATTATACACCTGAAATGAACCACAGCAATTCTCCAGAGTGGTAGAGCCTGGGCACCAAAAATATAATAACCACAACACATAATCACAAAGCCGAGAGACAACTCCATCCAGAATGAGTTGCCTCGCTCTTCAGATAAAAAGGCTACCGGCACCATGGTAATGACCTTTGTGTATGTCGCGGTTCACACACACACACACACACATTCTTTTTATTACCTTGAGAAGCAGCTTGCCGCTCGGGCGCTACCCATGTCACGCTTCTCAGCCACGTGCCGTATCCAATCACAGCCCTCTCTTCTCCCGGGAAAGCCAAGGGCCGCCGTCTACCACTTGAGTTTGACGAGGTCTCTGTGAGCCCCATTGTACGGCCTACATAGTCCTACCAGAGTCCTTTACTGCGTAAGCCAGTGCCCCTGCCGCATAGAGAACGACTGACACGCCAAGCTGTGTTTGGTGTTCCACAAATGCAATGATGCTAGAAATAGTGTATAACTATAATATCACTTTGATTGTTTTCCTATAAATATGTTTTCTGTGAAGATTTTTTATAAATGTGGGGAAAAACTGACTGCTAGCAGTACTGCAACAGTCTGGGATGTAAATGTGTTTTACAAGGTGGCCGTGTCGTCTGTAAAGACTGCGTTCCATCCACGCCGATGAAGTTGTACGTCGTGGCGCCCGTTCGAGACAGTTACCGTGTTTTTACTGTTTATCTGTGTCACGGCGTTGTCTGAACAGAGAAGGGGGAAGAAGAAAAAAAAAGCATGGAAATGGATTTGAGAGCCGCTCGCACCGTGAGATGTATAATGTATCTGGGGCCTCAGCGTGGTGTTTTAGCTGTGTGCGCATGGTTATTGATGTTACACTCGGTGACGCATCACTACGACCCCGCAGGACTCCCTGTTCCCCGCCCACCCACCGCGCGCGCCGACTGGAAGTGCTAGGTCAGCCTCGCTCTTCATCACACTCCGCCGTGTCAGACGGTACGTTCCGGATCCAGACGCAGAGGCCACAGCCACTCACCAGAGGGAAATGTGTGTGTCGCACACGCCTGCGTGTGCCCCCTGCTGTTGTGCGTACGCGTGTGTGTGTGTGGGTACTCCGACGTGAGAGCGTGCAGCAGCTCACAGCTGCAGAGCAAATCATACCCCTGTGCCGGCTCGCCACGTTCCCTCTTCAAGTGGCACGGAGCTGATTGTGTATTGTGCGTAATCAGTTTAGGAACCATTTCAGAATTAGAAATGTGTATGTAATGTGTGTGTATGTAATGTGTGTGTGTGTGTAATGACGAGCTATCTGTCGCTTCTGTGGTCGTTGCTGTTCTGCCGTTTCAGGGACCTGTAGCGTGTTCATGTTGATCAAACTGTTGTTCTCCATCAGTTGTTTTTCTCTCTTGCTCCCCAAACGTGGCTTTTCCCAGTAAGACAGATACTAGGTGTCCCAAAAGATTACAAACTCGTGTTGATTCAACTATTTAAGGTACAAATATGACAGGTGTTTGACGATTTAGTGTGAGTGAGATTTAGTGTGAGTTACAACTGTGCACCAAATACATACCTGAATTCATCCTTGGCTTTGGCGTTAGTCGACACATAATTAACGTATTTTAACTTTAAAATGGTTGTTGTCATCTGCCACCTGAAAATAGTTGTCATCAATTTATTTCCTCCAGGAACACAATGACACTTATTGAGGGACCTGTTGCACTTGTTGGTTAGTTGTAACTGACTTAACTACTTGTACTCTCTGTGAATTATATTATTGTTGCTTGCTTTCCTCCGGGTACACTCTAGTACCTTGGAGGATCATGTTGTTTAATTGTAACTTGTATGCTCTTCTGGTTCTACCCATTGGCACTTATTTGCTTTTCACAATGTATGCTTCATGTTTTGGCTACCCGCAATGTTTTCGTGTATGATCATTGACCTATGCACTTTTGGTAAAGCTCTTTCTTGTAAGTCGCTTTGAATGAAAGCGTCTTCTAAATGAATAAATGTAAAAGTCAATTTAATTTCTCAATTCACTGTGGGTAGAGATTCTGTGGTGTTTCACTGTATTGTTTGATCAACTATGACCTCACTTCCTGTATGACGTTCTACAGATGTGTAACCTAAGATGTATCTCCTGCAGATAGCGACAGCGAGATCTCCAGTGGCACGGGTAACGTGTCCAAGGATTGCCCGGAGAAGATTCTGGAGTCCTGGGGTGGAATCCTCAACAGATGGTGAGTCTCTCAGAACACTGGTGAAAGAGCTACTTTGTTCATGTTTGATTAGCCCACACCAGCCTGTATTTCTTTGATTCCGCTTCATATATTGAACTGGACTTGTGTGCGTGCCAGGCATGGGAACCTGTCTGCGAGGCCTAAAGGTCTGTCAGCGCTGGTGAGGCCCGGGGTCCCGGAGGCCCTGAGAGCAGAGGTCTGGCAGCTGCTCTCCGGCTGCCACAGTGACCAGGCACTCCTGGAGCACTACCGCATTCTCATCACCAAGGTAGGCTTCTGACGTGGAAGACGCTGTCTCTCTCTCTCTCCTCTCTCTCTCTCCTCTCTCTCCTCTCTTTCTCTCTCACACACACACACAAGCGCGGAATAACACGGCATACGCCAAACCCGGGACGTTTGTCGATTGTTCATTGTGCTGATACGGTTCTTTCGTCTCAACACCTGCTGTGTGTGTGTGTGTTGGTGTTTGCATCGCGGCGTCGTGACCTCCTCGTCCACATCTCCTTGTCCTTGTCTCTGCGAGGGGGGTGTGTGGAGACCGGAGAAGCTATGAGAACCTCCACATCTCCAGGGCATAAAAATGTCACTGTGAATATACAGTACCCTCCAGAGCTATGGACTAACCCTCAGCTACACCTCCTCCTCCTCCCACATCAAACTCACAGTCCAACTCCACTGGCTCGTTGTCAAGTCCTAAAGTACAATGGGGCCGGGCAGGGTGGACCACAATGCTTCATGGTGAAATATAACGGCATGTTTCGAGATCTGGCCATTTGCATCAGGTGATGATATGGGGAGGTTAACAAGATGAAGCTCCCAAGGTTTTATGGGTAATACAATACCCATTCCCTGTGGAGAAAGTGGCTTGAAATACAACGCGGCAATCAATAAGCAGAGAAAGAAAGATTGGTGAAAGGTGGAGCGAGTGTGTGAGAGTGGGGGTGGCTGGAGAGAGGGGAGGGGGGTGTAGATGGAGAGTGGGTGGGTGTGTGTGGGGGGGGGGAAAAGGACCTATAAACAAAAGGTTGCAGCTGGAGTGAAATAAATAGGCAAAGTCACGTAATGAAAGAATGAAACAGGATAGAGGCGACTGGTGTCTTACTCCTTGTGTATTTATATTGTGCCCACCCCCACCTCCCACCACCCCCACCCTCGCCTGGTGGTGTATATTTCCCTCCCTGCCACGCTTCTGTAACCCACGGTCTGTGTCATTCTCCTCTTTTTTTCCCTCCCCACCCCCCCCTCTCTCTTTTCCTCCACTCTCTCCCGTTCTCCTCTCTCTATCTCTCCCTCTCTCCACGTCTTTCTCCTTTTCTTTCCACTGCCTCCCACAGAGGCAGAAAATAGCAGCAGTCCAGATGAGTTGCTAAATATACCTCCACTCTCCACCTCCACCCCCACCCCTTGCGTAAGTCCTGGTTGAGAAACGGAGCTCACACGCTCATTTAAATACCTTGAATGGGCCGCGCCCCTCCTCATGGCAATGCTGCTATTGACAGACAGACGGACGTTGACATTGATAGACGTTGACATTGATAGACTCACTCGCTCGCTCATTTAAATACTGTGAATGGGCCTCGCCCCTCCTCCCGGACACGCTGATATTGAGAGACGGATCGCCCGTGCTCTAATAATACCTGCTAGGGGATGGGAGAGAGATGCACACGGCCTAGAGGACTGTGGGGTACCGCGCAATGTCAGCATTATTAATGGCTCTTGTCTCCCCTCGATGATGACTCTAATGCTGATTGAATCCTAAGTAATTGGGCCGTAGACGGATATGGGGGGGAGGGGTGTGAGGGGGGGAGGAGGTGTGAGGGGGGGGGGATGGGTGAGGGGGTGGGGAGGGGTTTGGGGAGGGATCGGTGTCATAAATTGGAGCACATTTCACACTGCTTGCTCCTTGACGCTGACACGCATTTGGATAATAATTTGTGGCACTCGAGACACTGAGTTTGGGTCTTACGGCTAAGACAGGAGAGTAGAGGTGTGTGTGTGTGTGTCGTGTGTGTGTGTGTGATCAAGTCAGTGGTGGAGCTCTGGCAGAGTGTGTGTGTGTGTGTGTCGTCTGGGGAGCATAGCCGTCCTTCAGGGCATGAGACATGTTACTGCTGCGTTCCGTCTGGCTGTCGCCTGATCGGATGGGACACCCAGCGCCGGCTTCCCCCCCCCGAACACAACAACCCGGGGAGGAGAAGCAATCAGGACGGATGGCCTGGCCCCGCCCCCGCGCGGTCCTCACCTCCAAACACACCACTCTCGCATGATTTATTGATCGAGACAATTACATAGTATTGAAAAGCAGCGCCTAAATACACAGGCGAGGACGAGAGAGGGATGAGGAGGAGAGAGACACACGACAGGAAATAGAGGGGACCTTGAGGATCTAACGAAACGCAATAATACCAGCTAAATGGTTCGGTTTTTATATGTATTATGCCTTAAGGTGTGTAGCTGCCCCTGTCCTTTCATTGAAATAGTAGCAACAGGGAATTTTATATTTTCTAAGGACCAGATAAGTTGGGCATTTTGTCTGTCGGCCAATAACAATGATTTGGATCATTTTGTCGGTCATAGCGCTGTCATTAAGAAAACTGCCGATTTAGAGCAAGAAACGAAAGTTGTTGTTCTTCCTTCTCGCTTTATAATATTTTAAGGGGCCATTCAAATACCGCAGAGCTCCAAATAGAAGTGCTATCATACCTCTGCTGGTGCGTGAGGCATGAAGCGGTATTACGTGGAACATAACTACTTTCCACGTGCCCGCGTGGCTTTGCCGCAAGGAAGGTGTGAAACTGACATTTTCACAACCTTTCCCTCTCCCCAGAGTGTGCTACCAAAAGGTGTGCTGTTGTTGAACCGTGGCTTTAAAAAGCCCTACAGGCTGTGTCTGGAGTGCTCCCCCAGAAAGAACAATTTCACTGTAAAACCCACAATAAACTTACGGTTCCTCTGGCCGAATGAATCGAAAAGGGGTTTGATTGCTCCCAATTGGAGCTGTAAGTGTACGGCCGTAAGTGTGCTCGGTTACAGTATACTGTAGCCCTATATACGAAATTAAAGGTCACTGATGTAGTATTGCTTTTCCTTGAATGAGGATTGATTTGAACTCGAAGCTACTCAGACTCATTATTTCCTAGCGTGGGGTTAAGAATCCCCTTTCTCCAGTTTTTCCCTCCGAAACAAACTGAAACAGCCGGTACTTTTGTGACGCGTTTCGTCTCAGATGAGGCAGTGGTTTGGTTATGTCGGGAATAGAATGTTCCTTTTGAGTCGTCTGAGAAAAGCTCACCTGAGCTTTGTCTCTCTCTCTCCCTCTCTCTCTCTCTCTCTCTCTCTCTCTCTCTCTCTCTCTCTCTCTCTCTCTTTCTCTCTCTCTCTCTTCCTCCCCCTGTCTCTCTCTTCCTCCCTTTCTCCCCCTGTCTCTCTCCCTCCCTTTTTATATCTCTCTCCCCCCCTCTCTCGCTCTGGCTGATAATGAACTCCATTTGAGTCTTTATGAAGCATGTAATTAAATCTTAGATGAGGGGGATCTTTTTCTTCCCTTTCCCTCTCACCTCTCCAACGGTGCTTTACATTTTTTATGTACCGCCATATGTGGGCCCTGCTCCTGCTTCGCGGTGGCATTTAGTGATAGCCCGCAATCAAAGGTAGCATCAGCATCACAGACTCAGGGAAGAATTAATAAGGCGCCCACACATGATAACCCACATGCTGCGAAGGACAATGTACATGGGATAAGCTGCCATGGAAACATGCCTGGATTTATTGAGTGCTCTCCCTCTCTCGTCTCTCTCTCTCTCTCTCTCTCTCTCGTCTCTCTCTCTCTCTCTCTCTCTCTCTCGTCTCTCTCTCTCTCTCTCTCTCTCTCTCAGTCACTCTCAGCTTAGTGATGCCTCCTGTGCCAATTCTGCCTGTTGTCTCCCCATTTTTTACTTGAGGCGCTTGTGTGGCACTCAGCGATATCTGCATAATTATATTTTTTTCACCGTGTGTGCGTAATTGCTATGTCGGTACAACTTTGCGGCGCATTGCATAAAAAGGTAGAAGAACAGTGTCGATGCTGTGGCTGGTAACACGGATTCCTCAAAATTATTTCTTGTTTGGAACAGGTGATTGTTTGACTAGTTGTTGGTTCAGGCATGGCATCACCTATGGTGGGTGGCTAATTTGCTATATCTGTCATTGACCTAGGTGATCTACTACTCAGTCATATTAACTAGGTCGTTCAAATCTAATTAGCAGTAATCCTTAATTTCAATGAATTACAGAGTGCTTCAACCTGTGCAGGCTGGATCGTGATGTGATGTTGGTGTAATGTGGTAGGTGGATGAATCACCTGTAGTTTCCTCATGCACTCTTCTCTGTCCCAGTTCTCTTCTCCAGATCATGCCCCTTTGTCATACTACACTTCTGCATCGAAAACGCCTTCAGGGCTTCATATGAGAGTGTGTCACTCACAATCCACCCCCTTCCCACCCCTCACCCGGCCTTGGTGTCTTCAGGCCAACTGCAGTGCTCAACCACAGCCTCTCTGCCCCGCACACACACACCACACACACACACACACACACACACACCACACACACACACACACACGACACACACACCACACACTCACTCTCTCTCTCTCACTCACTCACTCACTCACTCACTCACTCACTCACTCACTCACTCTTAATGTACTCCTTTTAACAGGCCCCACTCCAAGCCCTATACATGAACCCTTTAACGCAGCCCATCGCTGTCCTTGACTCAACTGAGCCATTCACACAGATCAGCGGTATGCATTAGCATTGCGCTTCACCACACGGTTTCTGTCCCCTCCATGGAGAATCAATATCTTGGGGGAGAAAAAGACAATGGATTCGATTTGTTTTTCTCCTACTTTGAGGAAAAAGGAGAAAGTCCTGTTATCCAAATGTGTCCCTCTGAGCAGCTTTAACGTCTTACATTAAGCGTGCGAGTGTGCGTGTCTCTGTGTCCTGTGGCCTCCGAGACATTTCTGCTGACACAGAAATGACAGTTGAGATTACGGAGAGACACCCAAAAGCCAGGTTTGCTGGTTGTGAGTGTGAGGACCACATCATAACAGTTCTGTCTCTCTATCTCTGGATCTCTCTTAGCCTACGGTGCAAGGTCCAGTTCAACTCCGAACACAAAAAACCGGCACTGAATTATTAAATCATGATAATGTATATTGTAAAATCGTGTAGTTTTGCCACCAATGAATGCGTTTACAAAATGTTGTCATTTGTAAACAGACAACAATTGTACTTTCCTTTTAATCACGGTTAACATTCCTGCATCACCGTCAAACGAATATATTGCCAAACCTGGTGTGTTATCAGGTCATATTTAAGCACAATATGATCATTTTGATATTAAAAATCCACTTCCCTGAAGGCGTAGTCATTAGCATCTTAGCTTAGCCTAGCAGCTAAGGTCCTGTAGCCGCTACAGGCGTTAGCGCTGTCTGTTGGGGTTTGTTGATCTGCTGATAGCTGTATTTCGAAGCGCTGATCTCTTCTATTCCGGCCTCATTCAGCCCCTCCCCAGAGGGTGTCGGGGGCAGTGAGAGCTGTACTTCACAACAGTAGCCCCTTAGTCCCAGCCCCTATTTACCCAGCCGTGACAAAAAAGCATGACCGGGCGCTGCCTGCTTATCCCAACACACAGCGATAGTGGCTCCCAGGGGGGGAGGGGGTGGCAGGCTACTGTAGTAGTTTACCACCCTCCTCCTTTTATTTATTCTCTTGCGAAAAATAGTTACAACGCAGTCTGGCCTGTGCCTTCTTCACCAGCCCCGGCCGTCACCAGGTTCAAAACGATCAAAGTTTGCCGGCTTTACTCCGAGTGTGTCATTACTCACATGGGGGGGGCTCTCTCTCTCTGTGTGTGTGTGTGTAATTTCACACCTCGAGAAACACAAGCACACAGTGCTTTATATTTCACATCACGATTATTCCTTAGCTCGTGGGGGTGGGCTTTGTTTTTCTGGAGAGGGTCTCTTCTGTATTGGTTCACTTTCTAGTGTCTGACTCAGTGCCCCCCTCAGGAGTGCCCTCCTCCTGCCTCCCCTCAGGACTGCCCTCCTCCTGCCTCCTCCTGCCTCCCCGGCTCGGCTCTGCCCGCTACATCTGCCCAGGGATGGTCCCCACTTTACCGAAATGCCTGGCAACTGTAACCAAGGTGCAGGGAAAGCCGGGCTCTGTCATCGGCTGGTGAATCTGACTCGGGGCAGAGAGAGAGAGAGAGAGAGAGAGAGAGAGAGGGAGAAGGAGAGAGAGCGATGGAGGGAGGAAGAGAGAAAATAATGGGGGAGGGGGCTGGGTACTGTAAAAGAGAATGGCCAAAGATTAGCTTAGTAAATTCGGAATAGGAAACGTTTCCATAAATAGCTCGGAGGGGGTTGGACAAAAAAGAAAGCAACAGAATAATGTGGCAGAGAATCTCAGGTGCAGCCGGAATGGGAGGGAGGGAGAGAGAGAGAGAAACTAGAGAGGGAGTGATAGAGAGAGACAGCCGGCTGTAGAGTGTCTGCGGGAGGTTGAGTGTGTGTGTGTGTGTGTGTGTGTGAGGGAGAGAGAGAGAGAGAGAGAGAGAGAGAGGAGGAGGAGGAGGGAGGGAGAGGGAACTGTAACCCAGTCACAGCGTATTCTTCTCACTGCACCGACGGCGAGGGACAGCACATCTCGTCGGCTCTATCGTAACGGATTACACCGTCTATCCACTGACTGCAGCGGTGCCGGCCGAAGCTTTTCCCCTTAACCGTTTGCATTACTTTCTGACTTTTCGCTTTGATCGACGGATGTCAGCGCGTTCCTTTAAGTGATTCGTTCGTTAGCGGTAAAGCTGTGGGGCTGACAGACGCATGGGAGCTAAAGAGGACTGAAGGAACCTTCACAGGAACGACCGAGCTGAAACCGGGACCCGAACTAGGACTCCCCATTCTCTCTTTTGTGTCTTTTGTCCGCTCGACCAGGCGTGGGCTTTTGAGTGTGGAGAACGAGAGTCAAAGGCTCTCGACGGCCACCTGAACGGAAACAAAACGCATATTTCAACGGATCTATGCCATAAGTAATAACACCGGCAGCGGCATTAAGCCCCCTTTCTGCTGACGTGAAGAGCTTCTACCCCACCCGCGGTGTTGACGAATATCTCTGGGCGAAAACGGAAACCCCAAACAAGTTTCTGTTCTGAACAAGCGGAATGCGTATTGATCCCACACCCAGTGCAGCCGGCGCCCTGAACAGGCTTTCTAAGAAGACGCTGGGAGAGGATCACTGAGGGCTCAGCTAGCCTCTCTCGGGTCCTGTGGGCATCCGTTGACCCGCCTGTGGTGGAAGATTTTTGGGGCTAAACAACCACCATCTACCCACCTGGACACGGGGGGGAACTAACCACTGCTCGGCTTGACATTTGGATTGAAGCCTAATCGCATCTGGATACTTTGATGTAGCTTCTTTAGTCCCCCTCTCTCTCTCTCTCTCTCTTTCTCTCTCTCCCTCTCTCTCTCTCCCTCTCTCTCTCTCTGACTGGGTAAACGCGTTGTAAACACTATTTTCCCGGCCCTTTGTGGAACCAGAGCTGTGACATCAACCCCCGTAGAGATCCCCCTGTTGTTCTAGCATGTGTCTGTGTTTTGATTTGGACAATAGCTGGGCAAACATGGGGTCCAGACACTGATGAGGGGACGACTCTAAACTCCAAAATAAAAGGATGCCTGCCACAGAAGTGAAAAACAACCCGACTGATACCGATGGCACGTTGGAACTTTAAAAGGGGAGACTTCACATTGACGGTGTGATTCTCACACGGAGGTTAGCGATTGTAATCTTCCCTCTGTGACTGTTTTGTGTGGAGTGGATTGTTAAGGATCTGTCCCTCCCTCCCCCCCTCCCCCCCACCCCCGAGCTTCATGCTGAAAAAGCTATTTTTGAAAGTCAAAATGACACGGCGAAGGTAAATGCTTTAATACCATTTTCTCTTATCTATTGACCTAAAATAGAGTCACATGCTCCCTGACTTATTCAATCTGTGGTAGAATCGTCAGAGGAAGAGAGAATGCCAACCTCGCACGTCCGGTCTCTCTAGTTTTTGCCCTTGCAAGGACAGCTCCTTCCCCCAAGCCCCCAATGGCCACCATCATTAGAATCAGAAGATGTGGCCACCGATTAGCCGTGTGAGTGGTGTGTGAAAGCCCAGCCCTTACGGTAGAGGCCTGGCGTAAACCTACCGGTTTGCCTTTTTGTTTTTGGGTTCGCAGAGGAAATATACCTTCACCCGCTACCTCCTTTAAGCATGACTGATTGGAAAAGTGCAGCTGAAGTGGACGTCCTCCCCTCCCAAAGGCTGTATTGATTTTTCCCTCCGGTTGGCGTTCGGTCGGTCGAGACCCAGCTATGTGAGAGCGAGGCGGAAGAGAGAGCGAGCGAGCGAGCGAGAGAGAGAGGGATTGTGCTCCGTTCGCTAAGAGGAAGGTACACCGACGAGCCCGGGGGGGGCCCCAGACGACGGCTCTACAGTTACAGACAACCTGTGCTGCCGGAGGCACGGCGCAAACCTGACCTACCTGGATCACTCCCAGAACAATGAACCAGTCGCTACTGATGACAGACCTGGTGCCCACTGCCAACAGCAGCCTCGCAGGCCACCCGGGCAAGCCCGGGAACCACTCCTGCCCCCTGGGATGGGGCCAGAACGAGGGGCTGGAGGCCTGCGTCTTGGAGACGGCTGTCATCGTGCTGCTCACCGTGCTCATCATCGCCGGGAACCTGACGGTCATCTTCGTGTTCCACTGTGCCCCTCTGCTGCACCACTACACCACCAGCTACTTCATCCAGACCATGGCTTACGCCGACCTTCTGGTGGGCCTTAGTTGCCTGGTGCCCACCCTGTCCCTGCTGCATTACCCGGCCGGCGTTCAGGAGCCCATCACCTGCCAGGTGTTCAGCTACGTCATCTCCGTTCTCAAGAGCGTCTCGATGGCCTGCCTGGCCTGCATCAGCGTGGACCGCTACCTGGCCATCACCAAACCTCTGTCCTACAACCAGCTGGTGACGCCGTGCCGACTGCGCGGCTGCATCGCCCTCATCTGGGTGTACTCCAGCCTGGTGTTCCTGCCCTCCTTCTTCGGGTGGGGCAAGCCGGGCTACCACGGGGACATCTTCGAGTGGTGCGCCCACTCCTGGCCCACGTCGGCCCTCTTCACGGGCTTCGTGGTGTGCCTGCTGTACGCCCCCGCCGCCCTGGTCGTGTGCTTCACCTACTTTCACATCTTCCGCATCTGTCAGCAGCACAACCGGGAGATCAGCGAGCGACGGGCGCGCTTCCCCAGCCAGGAGATGGAGGCCGGGGAGGGCGGCGGCGGCGGCGGAGGAGGAGGAGGGAACGGCAACGGGCACCACGGCGGCCACGGACCCGATCGGCGCTACGCCATGGTGTTGTTCCGCATCACCAGTGTCTTCTACATGCTTTGGTTGCCCTACATCATCTATTTCCTGTTGGAGAGCTCCCACGTGCTGGACAGCCCCGCGCTGTCCTTCGTCACCACCTGGCTCGCCATCAGCAACAGCTTCTGCAACTGCGTCATCTACAGCCTGTCCAATAGCGTGTTCCGTCTGGGCATGCGCAGGCTCTCGCAGACGATCTGTTCCTTCAGCCACTGTGCGGCAGACGACCGGGACTTTGGGGAGCCCAAACCCAGGAAGCGAGCTAACTCCTGCTCTATTTGAAGGAAGGAGGTCTCAGAGGAGATGTTTGCATAAGCCAAGATTCGAAGGATTTAAATCCTTCAAGAAGTTGCCGGACGTGGAAACGACAGGGCTTTCCCCCAAAGAGAGTGGATTCCCAACCCCGAAAGAGTTGATTCCGTATGAAACCGATAACAATAAGTTGTGCTAAAGCATAATTTGCAAGAAAACTTGTGAGTTGAAACGGCATAAAGAAGCAGTGAATGCTTGAAGGTGTAGTGTCTGAACCACGGGATATTTGAGTGACAGGCTTTGAAGCTTTTGTCATTGGGGTTTTAGTTGGCAATCTATTGTAGGTGCATCACGTACAACCTAATTTGTTCATGGTTATCTCAGGCTTCAACGTTTACATTTTCTGTGTCAGTCAGGTAAGACTTAGCAAAATTACCCAGATATTAGTTCTAACACTGGAGAATAAATGATCTTAAGCTCGACCACATGTAGGCTTTCTTCAGATTTCGTGGTGGATGTTGGTTTATTGATTATTGGGTTACCAATGACGACCTAATCCTGAAGGTCTGTATTTTTTTTTAACTTTCCTTCATAGGAAAGTTTTCATTTCATTAGCATAGACAAAGTAATCCTCATTTGCATAGACATTCCCTTGGTATGCGGGTTCAAATGGCTGACTAGACTTCAAGTGTTAATACTATCACTTTGGTCAGAATTAACAACAAACAACTAAGAGCCTTAACCGGTATGAGAAAAAGGTTTTGCTGTGTTGGCAGAGTTTTTTTGTTAGCAAACACAACAACATTCTAAAGACTTTGGGTCAGCCCCCTGAAGCAAAAGTTTGTTTGTTGTCAGTTTTGTGAAACATAGAACTTTCAGCTGGTTGAATTAGTCTTGTTGAATTGTTCTATTTAGATGTAAAACTACTTAACCTGTGTCAGTTCTCGACGACTGTTGAAGAGGGCAAAAGATGGATTTGTTCACTTCATTTTATACTCTGGTTGGTCAACGGAGACGTTCTCTAGTCTACTTAGGTTAGCCTCCCTAAAATACTGTCCTCTCAACTTGTTAAAGCTATGTGCAAAGACTGTTTCCCTTTTGGGACTTTTGTTGTACAAAATGCAGATGGAATGTGCAACGAATGCACCTTAATGACTGCATTTGGTCATTTATTAAACTGTTAAAAGTTGACCGCTGCACAGGCACAGTCATTCCAAGTTCATGTTCTCTTGTACATTCCCAGAACCATCGGTTTTTATAGACGACGTCGAAAAGAATTCATAGCTGCACACACAGTTCACAGCACCGAGTTCTTGTGCGACCCCTTTCAGCTGTTGTGATGGTGTCGGCCATTCGTGTTTAGACCTCTATGCCTGTACTGTATCTTTGACGGTGTGAGAAAAGAAAAAGAAAAAAACACAGCAAGCCGAAACCTTCTATATTGTGACTATTGTACAACTTTAATGCTGCTTAACAGTTACCTGTGTAAATCATCCTCCCCTCTCTGCATTACAGATTGTTCTGTGTATGTGCCTAAAGATGTATATTTTTTCTTTGGAAAGAAAGAAGAAGACGAAAGATGTCACAATGATTTCCATCCTTTTCCTGAAACAGTTACATGGACACACTGCACTTTTAAGACATTGTCTGGCTGCATGGCGTTGTATTTGACCATATCTTGTGACGAGGCCCTTTTTCTTTTCGACCCAAGAACTGTAACAGTCCCATGTGTTGATGCAGTACTAAGGAAATGAGTCTTTGATTGACTTTACAGTAAGGTTTGAATGCTTGCTTTCTTCTGTGGCAAACTCGATGAGCCAGCTTTAGAGCCAGAAATCATCGACGATGATCTGAGTCCTACACAGCACCGAGTGTGGACACCTTCTCCTCTCTGATTGATACTTGATGTCTACTACTGTAGAATAGATCAGAAAAATCTGGGCGGGTTGTTTATCTATGAAGTGCGTTCTCAAAACATACGGTAGCCCTAGATCAGATAGGACCAAGCACATGCAGTATGTTTAAATGAGTTGTTATTTTTTTGCATTTTAATTCAAGTTTTATTAATTTGACACTGTGTCTAGTAAACACCAAGCCATTCCCTGGCATTTGATTCGTGCAGTCAGCCTTCATATCCTGGTTGTTGGGCTTTATGTGCTCCTACATATTACACCCATTTCTCACTTCTAAAAAGGATCCCAGTCTAGATGTCTGCTTCACATCCAGTCTTGATCTGGTGTTACGATTAGAATAGTTTTGCTCCATCTTTCCACGATCCTTCGGCCTTTAGACCAGATAACCTTCTGCATCTGGCGTCCCTTTGATCAAGACAGACACAGGAACCACTTGAAGATCAATTTTTGCTTTGTAGTGTTTCATTTTGGCTCGTTAAACAGATAAGGTTCAGATTTAGGAAACGACTGTGGGGGAATAAAAGTACAAAATGACCCAGATCTTACCCAAATGGAGTTGTCTTGTCTATTATATTTAATTTCTGTTTATTGTGGCCATGTTATTTCTTTTTTATATTGGTGTAAATATATATATTTTTTACTCATGCACCATGGACTATCACTAGTTTTTGACTATCATTATGACCAAATGGGTTTCTTCTGAAATCATGGTAGTGCAGAAATATCAAGTGCATTGATTAGAGTGTTGCATCATATTATTTGATTTATACACTAAGTATATTTATTTATTTTATTGTTTCCAAATGATGAAGCTACTTGTGAAATAGGAGTGTGTGTACTGTGTGTTTTTACCCTGCTGTACAGGCAAAAAAATAATCTGATGGCAAAATCTAAAAGGAACATTGGCACATTCATTTGTGTTGATTCAGCTAGACTGCTGTGACTTTGAAGTATGATGTTTTTGACTAGGAAACAAATCGATTAATTACACAGTATCTATTTTTTTATTTCTGAGATTTTGTCAAAGGCTATTGTTTTGTTGTTGCTGCCAATCCAATAAAGGTTAAATGATTAGAATCAATTTTCAGATTTTCGTTGAATGGGACTAGATGTGTGTGTGTGTGTGTAGCAGAGTTTTTAACACTGCATTGAAACAAAAACAAAAAACAGCTTGCTAAATGTTGATTCTCAAAATTATTCTGTAAATGTAGGGCACACGCTTGAACATTTCAACTCGTTCATGTCAACAAGGGCAGCCACAGTTAGTTATTTTGGTCAAATCAGTTCAGCGCCATTCCTTGAAAAGAGAGAAGGCCAAACGTTTCAGTATTCACGGGTAGTGCATTGTCTCATGACACATCCATTGACTCAGACACGTCTGGAAAAACCCGAAAAGAGATGTTTGTTTTTAGCCTTTCGCGCTGTCGGCTGACAGAGTTCAGAACTGTGTAAATGAGACTTCCCAGCTTGGTACACTCAGCGTGACCTGATCTGTTTAGGCTGGATCTCCAGAGGTGGCTCTGCTCTGAGGGGGTCTCTGAGGGGGGCTCAGTTTGGAGCTCTATCACAGAGAACCCTCTGTGACCTTTATCCCTTCCCATCTAATGAGAACATCAAATATTTGTCTGATTGGGCAGGTCTTTGCACTTTCAGTGGGTTCATGAATAAAGGATGTGGAGACTTGCTCTTTAAGACCCCCCCTCTCTGTCCCCTCTCTGTCCCCCGTTTCCAGAAAAGAGGAGGAATTGTTGACACAAATTGTATCACGTGTGTGTGTGTGACCGGTGGAGTGTTCCGTATGGGTCTGTGGAGGTTCCGGATTCTTCCTGTACTGTGGCTGTATGTCATCTATCTCTCTATTAAGAAGGGAGAGGCCCGGAGTAATGCCGTTTAATGGCCCCACGGCGAGTAATGGCTTTGCAGGTACCTTGCCCTTTACTGACATTGGGGCTAATGCGATACCGCGTCACTGGCTCTCTCCCGCCGTAAAGAGCTGTTCGCTATGCGGATGATCCTTCATTATCCCGAGCCCTCAGCCAGCATGCCAGCTCCCATTTCACTCAGGAAAAAAATATATATAAAAATGAAACCAGAAGCAAATTGGCTCGGCGAAATCTATACATTCACCTCTAGATCGCAGTCAAGTGGCCCGTGGTTTATATCCCAGGGTGCTTTGATTAACGGTGCGATGGGGCCAGTCGAGTTCTTTTAAGGAAATGATGATAGAGAAATCCTGTGTAGATGCCCTCTCCGATTGGTCATGTTTTTGTTTAGGTGCAGCTGCGGGAGACATTTCGAGGGTTTCTAGTGTGTTCTGAGATGTGTCAGTGGCTGCGTCCTCACGTTTTTCCCCTTTATTTTCTCATAATAATGCGAGGCTAGGTTGGTAGTGCGGCCGATCCCTCCTCCTCC
Source organism: Mallotus villosus (assembly GCA_903064625.1). Lineage (NCBI taxonomy): Eukaryota > Metazoa > Chordata > Actinopteri > Osmeriformes > Salangidae > Mallotus > Mallotus villosus. Next base: position 512,296 of record CAEFZP010005460.1, on the reverse strand, counting down.
TGAGTCTGGGTGTTGGCCCGGCCCAGGTAGGTGAATGTTTTCCAATTTTCCTCAACAGTTTTTATCCTCTTATCGAGGTATGGAGGCGGGGACACAAATTATTTTCAAAAGTTAGTTATGTCCTGACCTGTTGAAGTTGATCTGAGGCTCGTGGAACTTGTTGCAGAAGTTCCATTTCGTGTATTTCCAGCACCTTCTCGAAAGCTTTCATTTCCTCACGTTTGTCCACAGCATCGGTGGCCATGTGGGCCTGCAACCCTGTGTTTTTCCTCAACATCGATTTTCTCAGAAGCCAACGCTGATTAGACCTAACCCGTTGCTTTTGTGTGTGTGTCTGTGTGTGTGTGTTTCTCCGTGACACAGACCGATCATTATCTGCCTAACCTTTGGCTGATAGATGGTGCTTAGACCCACAGACTCCGGTCTTGCGTTGCATGTTACACGGCTGTGCCGTTTGTCATACGTTTTGTCTTTCGTGCTCTTGGTATCGTACCACCCCCTCCACCCCCCACCCCCCCCCCTCCTCCTGGTGTAGGCTGCTCGACATTTGTTCCTCCTGCCAGCCTTTCATCCATATGCATGATGCTAACCAAGAGGAGCTTACAGTCCAGAATGATGAATATTTATGCCCAAATCCTCTCCATGCAGTCTGTATTATGAATTCCCTTTAATATTAATCGTCACAGCTGCACTTTTGCGCGTGCGAGAGAGCCTCATCTATTCCCTGTCAAATGGATTGTGCGGCCAATGGCGGGAAGAAACACCTGCCCCCTCGCCGCCGCAAGACGAGGGAAGCCCTAATCAAAGGCGAGCCTCTCACGCTTCCGTCCGAAACAATGGCCGCCCTCTGAGGGCCCGCAGAACAGCTTTAATGGGGGGGGGCGGGGGGGCTCTCTGCCAAAGAAGGAGCGGCCAGATAGACAAGAGACGCCGCGCTCATGTATTTTGCATGGAGCCGCTCTTTGAAAAGGCCGGGAGTGAGTTAAAAAACGGGGGCCTCGCATACGCTGCCGAACAGGTGTCTGCCACATCACAGCGAGCCCCGGGGCCCTTTGTGTTACGGCGATGTGGGGCTGTTTGGAGTTCTGTCAGATGTCTAGCAGGTGACGAGAACCACCCCGGATCTGGCTCTTTCTAAATAGGGGGAAGCCCCCCCTTATGGTGTTTCAAGGTTGAGGCACACCAGCCCAGAAGGCTGGTTCTAACTAGCTGGTTTGGGAACCAAGGGGTTACCGTGGAGTCTGGCGTAATTGTTTTTTTTTCATCCTGCGACTGCACCTATGGTCACTCTGCCGTCCATGACCTCGGTCTAGACGGAGCCAGATCTAAAGCCGCCCCTCGTGAGTGTCTCCTTGATCTCTCGCTGTCGCCGTCGTCTCCTTCCACAACCTACCGTTTCATTTGCAAATTGACACAGGTCTTAACATAGACGAATAGAATACAAAGCAACGACCTGACAGCGACATCGTATCAATGCAGGATTAAATTATCTCCTGGGTGTGTGTGTGGGGGTGTGTGGGTGGGGGTGGGGGTGTGTGTGAGTGTGTGTGTGGCCCTGTCACAGCGCCGACTGCTCCTGAACACAGTTGATGATGGCAGATGAATGGCCCGCGGTCTGTTGATGCTAACGCTAGCAGACAGCTGCCCACTCAACGCTATTAGGCTGGTCGCATGCCCACCTAGCCAGCTAGCGCCATCTGGGGGTGGGGGGGGCCGGGCGGGACGGGGGGGGCGCGGCAGTGGCGTGAGAGCCAACCATCTGTGTGCACGCCCACGCCATCATAAGGATGAGGGCGGCTGTCATCAACCACATATAGCTACAAATAGATCAGGTGCGCGCGCGGTGTGGCTAACCATTTGGCGTTTTGGGGAAAGGTTGAATGGTGCATATACATATTCAATGGAGAACATGCACCCTACGTACACCCGAGATGTTCAGTATGTTCATGCAAGAACCCCTGGAGTAATCGAAGCAAGCTCTCTGCCACAGCAATAATGACATGTCCCCGGATTTAGAAGACGTCTCGGTGATGTCACATCTGTTATGGATGGCAAATTGTTGTATTTGTCTCAATTGCATCATCTCGCTGTCTTTCTCTGTCACTGTCTCCTCTCTGTCTTGTCTCTATCGCTGTCTCCTCTCTCTCCCCTCTCTGTCTCTATGTCTCTCTCTCTCTCTACCCTCGGTCATCTTATGCAATGCAGACTCTAAAAGCACTCACGAAATCCATCTACCCCTCAGCACAAAAAAACATCTTCATGGCTGCCCTCAGTTAGAGAAGCCCATTTAGGTCAATGATATTATTTGGCCACCAGCATTTGATAATACGAGACGGCCCGTGTCACGGTGGAGGACGTAAGCCCCGTGTCGTTTCAGAACCAGGGTGGATTTCAGAATGACTAGGGCTGGCGTGATGAGGATTCTTCGGCTGTTTCCTGTTTGAATTCATGATCTTCGCTGGCTCTGAGTGAGTGCGTGTGATTTGGGGCGGATGGGCATAACTGTGTGTGTGTGTGGGGTCTGTATTTATAACTTTGCCCCACTGTGTGTGTGTGTCTGCTGAATTTCAGCCTTAGGACCATTCCCCAGCTGGCAGTCTCGTGTGCTATGCCTCACTCTGGCACCAACACACCCTCCATGACAGTGGTGCCAACCACAGACACACACCCACACCCACAGAGAGAGAGATCAAGGAAGGATATATGATCGTTAAGAAAGAGAAACAGACAGATCAACAGACAATGTATTCGCCAAGAGGGTCTGCATGTGCAGTAAACCTGGCCATGTATTCCCTTGTTGTCTAGCCCGGTAGAGCCCGTTCTTTTAAGTAAAGTGTATGTGATGCATTTGGGTTATGGTAATCTCCTCTCTCTCTCTCTCTCCCTCACACAGCCCCAGCGCACGCCCCGCCCAACCCCAGGTGAACTGGCAGACTGTCTCGTCCCGAAGCCTCTCTACGGGCGTTTAGCAGAATTAAATACCATACGACAGCAGAATAGCCCCTGCAGCAAACCTGCTCTGCATCCCAGAGCTGCGTGTCACGTGACCCACACGCTGCCATGCAGCTGATTAGTGTTCTCCCCCCCCCCTCCTCCCTCTCCCCTCCGAGCCATCATCAGTATGGTTAGTGCCACCGCCATGGCATTTGCACAGGAAATGGAAGGGATAGGGAACGGTGTGTGTGTGTGTGGTGTGTGTTAAAGAGATAGGTTAAAAGACACACTCCTTCATTTGGCCTGGATGAGCTTGCCTGGCTGTTGAGGAACACAGCAGCTTGTGGATTGTGGAATGTTTGCATCTTGTGTCGTAGTAGAACAATAGACGGACATGTTCTCAAAATGCACATAGCTCTGTTGATTCACGTGTGTGTGTGTTTGTGAGTGAGCGTGCGTGCGGGGGATTTTCTTAACAAATATAGTAGCCTTAATTGGGTCAAAACCAAAAAAGAAATGAATGTTGATTTCATTAGTTCGTTTTGAACAACAACCCTTCACCCTTCTCCTTAAAATGATGTTTCTGAACGTCTCCGCAGAACGGCGACGGCCGTGTATTTGATGAAGGACGCCGGGGTAACTCATCTCAAGATAAAAGAGAAAAACGATTCATAATGAGGCTTTTATCATTGTCATGGAAACCGCGAGGGACGCTTCCGACCGCGTGTTCGTGCGCGTCGTCCTTGGGTTCCTACGGCGCCCGCGTTTGGGATGTACCGTGCGCGTGTTCTCTCTCTCTCTCAAGCGTTGTTCTCCTAAGTGGAACCTCACATTGTTGCCCTGTTGGAGAGCTGTGTGTCATCTGAGTCCGGCTTCATTGTTTTTCGGTGAAAAGCCCAGCCAAGGGATCATGTGTCTCAGCTCCCAAAATAGAGCCTGCCATGGAATAACCAACTAATGTCATTAGGAGCTGAACAAACAGGTTATGAAGACCCACAGTAGAGACAGATGGAGGGAGGGAGGATGGAGGGGGGGGGGAGAGAAAGTGAAAATTCACTTGCAGCTCCCTAAGGAGTGCTAACGTTATTTAATTAGCCAACAAGTGGCAGCTTTGGAGGAGGGTTGTAACCGCCTCTCCAGGGAGTGTGTGTGTGTGCCTGTGTGTGTGCTGTGTGCCTGTGTGTGTGTGCGTGTGTGCGTGTGTGTGTTTGCCCAGTTGCCCAGATAACCAACAACACTCGCTGTAGCTCATACGAGCAGCCTTTGAGCAATCGAAAGGAAAGGTCCTTGGAGTTTGAGTTAGACAGACTGTCAGCATTGAGAACTGAGCAGTGGATGAAAACGGTGTGTGTGTGTGTGTGTGTGGTGTGTGTGGTGCGCCTGTGGTTGTCTGCTTGTGTGTTCCAGCGTTACTTTGCTTTTAAGAAACCAACTGTTCCCTGACACGTCTATGTGGGCTGCTGTGAATGTAGAGATTGACAAGAGAACAGTGTACACATGGCTTGGGAAGAAATGCCCTTCCCCACACACACACACACACACACACACACACACACACACACACACACACACACACACACACACACACACGGACATGACGCACTGTCTCTAAGTAAGCCTGAAGAACATATCTGTTTGTGTGAAAATGAATGGAGAGGCCAACTTGCACACGCGTGTGCCCAATTCAACGTAGCAGTCGCTGCTTACACTACAGAGCTCGTAGCATGACAACGGGCGGAGACGAAAGCCCGTTTCCGTGGTTATGAAATACGGAGAGAGGAAGGGTCAGAGGTCAAGGTAACATATGAATAACTGTCCACGCTCCAGTTTCGTGTGCCCTGGAAAAACCGGTATGTTCCGTGACTCCTTCGCCATGCTTGCACACAACAGGCTACGACCTCGCCGAGGTAGCGTAGCTATGGCAACCTGGAGCTCTGGAAAGGAAGAGGATTTTCGGAGTTTATTTGAAGTTTATAAATAGGGTGCAATTAAAATGGATATTTGTGCCGCTCCGAAATAGCTACGTTGTTATTCATTCATGTATGCATTTGTTCTGAGGATAAACGGACTCGGGGAGAGTGAAAAAAGAAAAGAAAAGATTGGTTCCTTTAACTCGGCAGATGCAAAGCTTTGTACGTCTACCCTGAACCAACTCTATCATTGTTGTAGCAAGTAGGGCTCTTCCGATGGCTAGTGTTGAGACTGGAGGTAACCGTTTCTTTGTTCTGTCGATGCAACTGAAGTAGAACGTCTGTACACCTCACGTCTGTAAAAGTATGACACATTCGGAGGTGTACTGGGGCTCCACATTCCCCCCACGCCCCACCATCAATGTCGTTGGCTGTAACCAACCCAAACCCAGACCTTACTCGGCTTCAGAAAGCTGTTTATATTCATGTACGTTGAAGTGAAAGCGATACTTCTGTTCTGCTATGGGATGACTTGTGTGAAGTGACGCCCCGTGGCGGGGGGGTACACAAGCTGGTACGAGTGCAGGGGAGAGAGAGCCCCTTGTCTGTGAGGACAGGAGCCGCAGCTCGGGTGGAACACACTGTGTACTCTTGTAGTGTTCGGCGGCGTAGGTCGAAGAGGTGACCTGAGACCCGGCTGTCTTTGACATACACAAACACACACGCAGACACACAGACACACACACACATACATACACACACACACACACACACACATACACATACACATACACACACAGACACAGACACACACACACACACACACACACACACACACACACACACATACACAAACACACACACATACATACACACAGACACACACACACACACACACATACATACGCACACAAACACGGTCCGACCGACCTGTGCGACCTCTCGGCTGCCTGCCCCAGCTCACCAGGAGTGCCTGTCCACCCAGATCAATTAGCCCGTCCCTGGAGTGCGTCCCTCACAGGAGCACGGCTCAGGAGCACGGCAAGCCAGGGCCACTGTGTAAAGAGGGACACGAGCCCCTTGTCATCCGGTAGAACAAACGCAGAGAATGCCAGGTGTCCTGGGAGGGCTCTCCTGCTCTCTCTCAGCCAGGGGAGGGGTGTGTGTGTGGGTGTGTGTGAAGGGGGATGGGTGGGGGGGGGAGTGAGTCAGTGAGTGAGTGAGTCAGTGAGTGAGTGACGCTGCACCCTTTCATCCAGCATGCCCGGTTTCTGAAGTGCATCTTCCGACACGGAACACGCCTACAGTTTCGAGCCAATTAGAATGCATAACCACTCGGCCCGTTAAGACCCACGGTGACAACAGTGCGACGGATGAGTTTGCACTCTGTCAGGAGGACCAGCTGTTGTGTCCCCTCGAGGGACCTCCCCCAAAATTCCTCGCCGCGGCCCACGCTGAAGGACAAAGGTCTCGGAGGAGGGACTTGATTTTTAATTAACGGACTGCCGTCGTCTGAATATCTCGTTTATTATCGCCTGTCTTTGGAAGATGAAAAACGAGCAGTGATTCTGCATCCAGGCGTATCCAGGGCTTATTGTTGTCGTTGTGTTTCGCTGGTTGTTTTTCTTCATTCGGGGTAGTGCCATTTTTGATGGTAACACGCTTTAAGGAACTGGCCTAGATTGCCAGGCAGCGCCAAAGGTGAATTCTATGTCAAGATATAGCTGGATCACAGCTGGTCACTTTAGGGTGCTCTCTAGCATTTCCTGACACAGATTGAGTTCAAGGTGTGTGTGTATGTGTGTGTGTGTGTGTCTGTGCAAGGTATGTTTATGCCCCCGTGTTCTCCCCGTGACACACTTAATAACAGTCCGTAAGTACGATCGCACACTGCGCACGCATGCATTATGCATGAACAAGATTAATCTGTCTCTACTCTGGCACAGCTTAAAAGGCACCCCACCCCTGTCCTCCTCTCTCTCTCCCTCTCCCGCCCGTTCTCTTTCTTTTCCCTCTCCCTCTCATCCTCCTCCGTCTCCACCTTCCCTTTGTGGCTCCGTGGCAAGGTGGGGCCTATGTGATCAGGGTAATGCAACTGTTTGTCAATTTCAATTACGTGTTCCCTTTGAGGCGCTGGATTGCACCCGGAGAGAAAAATAGACCCTGTAATATCCTTCCTGTCAATCAGCTCTCGTCTCCCTCCGCCTCCTTCCCTCTCCTCCTCCCCGACGGAGCAGTGGAGCTCCGTCTCTCCTTCCGCCCGCTCTGATATCGGCACGGCGTCGCAATCTCTCTCGGCTTGCCAGGCTTCGGCTTTGCACGGCACACGCGTGTGCAAAGTGTAACGATTCAGGTGCGCGAACCCTAATCTAGAAATCTGTGAAAAGCCTCGGGCTTGGTGAGACGGAGCTCGGGAGGAACTTCCCGGGCAACGCTCCAGGGGGCGTAATCCTGGGACAGACGTGCCTCCAACATCTCCTCCTGTCTGTTCGTCTGGGGCCTCTTCGTCTCCAGCAGATCGTGCCAAACGAAACCCCCCCTTTGCCCTCGTCGGGCACGGCGCGCGACGTCATCGCTCCTCCCGGCGCGCGATTGGGTGTCCTCGCGATTGGCGGCCCGCCGGTCAGGTGTCGTCATGGAGTCGGCCCCGCACCCCTTTGGCCTCGCTCTCTTCGGGGTGTGCGTGAAGGCGAGCGTTGTTTCCGGCGTGCCCTCCCTGTGCATCGAGGGGCTGTTATGAGCTCGCTGGCGTCCTCCAGTGATCTGGGTCATGGCACAGCGTGGTGGACTGCTGGTGACAGCCCAGATCTCCCCCAGCCTGGCTGAGGACGCCCGCCTGCCTCTCAGAGCCTGCTGGAGAACCACAGGCACACGCGACACACACTCACTCACACACACGACACACGCAGACACACCAGCGGGATACACCGTCACTGATAGATCAGGATACTTCAGATATGTGTGTCATAGTAACCTGGCTTCTTCACTCTCTTTTTTTTTATACTCGTCTTTAAAGGTTTGTGCATGTCAAACCGAACAGAACTTCTGCTGCTGCGAGTTCTCGTCAGCCCGGGCAGAGAGAGAGCTGTCTCTCGCCCCTGCACAATACAGCTAGCCGTCTTTACGCTACTTATGGTTAGCCTCGCGGCGGGATGCCAGCGGCAGTTGTCAGGCAGGATCTCCTGCCACACTTATTAGGCTGGCTGTCACGTCGGGCTTAATGGGGTCTGACTCGTCGTCTGTCTGAGCCCCACATGCAGCCCCGACCCAGAGGTTTAGCTCAGCGCGGCTGCCTCAGCACGGCTGCCTCTCAGCAGTGGATCCGCACCGAGCGGGCTCCAGTCAGCACACGCCAACGCCGCGCAACCTTGGGAAGGGCACCGTCAAGGATTGACATCTGTTTCCAGCCACAGTTTGTGATTCCACATGGTGGTTTGGCGTGGAAACGTTTGGGACGGTGTGGGGATGGGGATAGTCGAGGCACGGCCAGAACCCGTTAGGAGCCATCCGCCTTGTTGTGTGTCCAGGCCTGAGAACTGGGAAGACCTGATGCGATGCCGTGAGCGTTCAGAAACTGTTAAACACATTGTGAAGTTCAGAAGTAAGAAACATACACTTAGTATTGCAAAAACGTTCTGGAGTATTGTTATATATTCTTTTACTATACTCACAGTGCTACCTTTTCCCACAGCAAACAAGGATAGGCACGCGAGGCCGAAACGGGTTTAAACCCTTCCTCGGAGGTCGGCGGGTTTGCGTTTCCCTCCCGAACGAGAGCAGCGAGCTGACAGCAGCCGGGCCTGCCTCAGATCAGCCGTGAGCCTGTGGCTCTCTCCATCCATCAACACGGTGGAGGCAAGGCCACAGGAGAAGGGCTCTCGCTCTGATTTAGGCTTCGCCATCCACCGCAGTGAAATTACACAAATGGGGGGGGTGGGGGGGGGCTGGGGGCTGACAGCATCTTATTGGATATTGGATTGGCCATATATATACACACACACACACACACACCTTTCCACCCACATATTCCTTCTCTTGTGTGCCGGAGGCTGGCTTCACAGATGTTAGTGACTAAATGACCATTCGGAGCCCCTTCAACTCCCCCTGCTTATTCATGAATACGATTTGTTGAGAACTAGAGGCTTGACGCCGCGGCTCTGAAGATGAAAGATTCATCTCCAGACTTTCAGAAAAAGGGGGAGGGGGGTGGGGGTGTCGAGAGAGAGAGAGAGAGAGAGAGGGAGGAGGAGGAGGAGAGAGGGATAACAGAGCAGGCTCCTGTCTTTGCATAATAACCAGTCGCCATGCCTACAGCTTATTTCCAGCTTGGACGACCGTTTTATTTCTGTGTTTTCTTTTTATTTATTTTGTCATTCATGTCATTTATTTTTCACTTTTCTCTAGAAACTCACGACCCTTCCTCGGGGCGCTCGTTGTACTTATTTGTTTAACGCTATGTACTGTAAATTGCGTCTGAGCTCGGCACAATTTCCCCAGCCTCTTTATAACACATCGCTCACACACACCGGAAAAGTCATCAGCATCCCTTAATGGTCTGACCTCAATTCACCCTGCCGGTGTTCCACTCAATTCCCAGTTTGATCCCAGGAGAGGGGCGGGCGAGCGAGGCACATTATAAGGCTGCTTATGACCAGTGGGGGAGTTCTGAGGCTGGTGGGCAGTGCAGGGGGCTGTTAGGCAGTTTAGGGGCGGGTGGGCAGTCGCAGGAAGCTTCGAGGTGTGAGTCACACGTCAGAGGTTGAGCAAAGGGCTCGGCTAAATCAGCACTTCTTTTTGGGGTGGGGGGGAGGGGGGGGCGTTAAATGGGTTACCTGCTTGTGTGGACTCGACAGGGGCTGAGTAACGCTATGTCTGAGTATGGCCCCCTGGCTGCAATTAGAGGAAGTCTCTCCCCACCCCACCATCTCTCTCTGACTGTCCTGGTCTCCCCCTCCCCTAAACAGTCAGCTTAAATGGAGCTGAGTGACTATTAGGAAACACAGAGACACACATGCTTAAACAAGGACATACACCCACACACCGACTTACACACACACACACACACACACACACACACACACACACGTACCCGCACACACACTCATCTCTCTTAGTCTCCTGGAGGACAAACTGTCAGCACTATAATATTATCATAGATGGAACAGCTTTAGCCTGCTACATCAGCTGTCTTGATTTAATTCCCCCGCCGTAGTTAATACTTAATATTGTTTCCAAATGCGTGCATATTTATCTTGTCATCTACCACAATGTAGAGTCAGGTCTGGGTCTGACCTTGGGGCTACACAATGTTTTTCCTTCTTCATGCAATTATATAATTACGTGAATGACGCATCACTATATGTTGAAAGGAATGTGTGTGTGTGTGTGTGTGTGTGTGTGTGTGTGTGTGTGTTGGCTCGCGCCTACAGGAATGCCCGCGAACTCTCGGTGCACAATGTTCCTCGGACGTAAGTGGTGCTTGTTAACCGAGTGGATAAGGGGGGAGTGTGGTCTTCTGGCCCGGGGGCAGAACAGGAGTCACACAGTAGCACATGTTGTCCTCTGTCGGGCTGAGTCGCTGGCCCTGTGGCCTCACCTTATCTCCCCACTGGAAAAGAAAAGCAGGTCAACGAGATACAGGAGACAGTGCACACACGTGTGTGCGCCCTCTCAGTGCAAGTGGGCTACACGACACCCCCCCCCCTTACACACACACACTTTAGAACACCCCCTCAATAGAAGTAGGCGACACACAACCCCCCTCCCTCCCCCACCCCCACACAGACGCATAACACATACACAAACGGATGCACGCATGCACAACCCCATAGAGGATCAAGAACATATCGCTGTTGATCCGTTTGTCCCATACTTAGAACCCCGTGTTTCATAGAAGTAGAGACAGGGCCCATAGCTTTATTTATTGGCGTTAGTTGACTAATGACGCTGTTAATTGCTAGTGACATGCACCGTTAATTTAATCAAACTGTTTACAAGTCACCCTGTCAACGAGATTTCTCCCGGCCCTGATTGATATTGCCATGGTATGGCTCTTTGTTTAATTATGGCACTACTTAGTTGAGATGGGGTTTGGAGAGTGTTTTGCGTCAGTGTGTGTGCGCGTGATGGTTGTGTTTGTTCTCAGGGTTGTCTGTTTGAAGCCACACCAGACACAACATGAGGGAACGTATCGTCTCAGGTTTAAGAGCACTATGTACATTTAAAAAAATATACGAACACTTAGTCATTTTTGCTCCACACTCCAATCACCACAGTAAGCAAACTGTTAGTTCCAATTTCCCTGCATAATACATTGTGTCATACCTCCCTCTCAATTCAAATCTCATTAAAGCGCTTCATGCAGTTTTGCCAGCAGTCTGCATCAAACCTTTTTTAAATGGTTTGTTTGCCTGCTTAAAACCGACGAGCGCTTTCAGGCTATCTGGCACAAAGTGGATCAGAGGGGTAGAGCGCGGCGTGGCGTCTCACCACACGTTATCAACGGCTGAGGTTTGTCTAGCTAGCTTTGTATCGCATAACATTTGATCCTCCTGACGGCAGCCGGGTGGGGGAAGGGAGGAGGGGGGAGGAGGGAGGGAGCACGTCGCCATACTCTCAGCTTTGACTCCATCACACACCTTCGTTTGTCGTTCACCTCCGTGAGTCTGTAGCTCCCCAGGTTTGAACGCACTGGACCCGTTCGCTCTGCAGCTCGGTGACTCCGACCGAGGAGGAAGAGAGAGAACGGGAGCTAACGTTTCTCAGTCTGACACACACACACACACACACACACAGAGAAACACTTTTCAAATGCACAAACACGTTCACTGACACTCTTATACTCCATCACACACAGACACACACCAGCTCGCAAACGCATTCACGCGCGCGCACACACGCACTAGCTCGCAAACGCAATCGCACACACAGACACACACCGGCTTGCGAACACATTCACACGCTCAAACATACACACCAGCTAGCAGACACACACACACACACAGACAGACACACACACACACACAGACACACACAGACCAGCGTGTGGAGCCGTCAGGGCTGTGGGCTGGTTTATCTGCTGCTTACAGTGGGGGCTGTGTGAGAATGCCAGGCAGCCAGTGTTCCTTGAGGGGTTGTTGCCACGGCGCTGCAGATTAGAAGGCCAGACTGGGGCTGAATGGACGGGGACAGCCAGGAAGTGTTCAGAGCTCCACGTGCTATATGATAAACCACAGGAGAACGCACACAGGTCCTCTGCAGTCTGTCGGTCTGTTGGCGTTTTGTCGTCAAGGAATATGGGATTGAAGCCATTCAGCCACCATGTGGCAATTACAGATGTTTTGATCGAATGTATGTTGTGTCTCAGTCTTTTCCGGCGTTGTAATGCAACCGTCTGAATGTGGTTGTTTGTATCTGTTTTTTCGTTTTTTATCTTCCTCTGGGTTCTGAACGAGTTCCTCTCATTTGTCAAGGAGGAGAGTCTTGAAGTGTCTTCAATTCGTGACGGTCGCCTCGGAGTCTTTACCGAGTCTTCCCCCATTCTTCTTACGCCTTGCCTCCCTTTATACGCTGTGCAACTTCTGTCGAAGCTTTTAAAAAAGCAACTCAAGACTTTGCTATTCAAGCAGGCTTTTAGTTAGTCAAGGTTTTTTTTAATGGTTGTTTGTCATGTTTCCTATTTAAAAATGTTCCTGTATTCCTAATTTGTAGTGTTATATTGCATTTTGTTGTGAAGCACTTTGTGATTTTTATCTGCGAGAGGTGCTATACAAATAAACTTGACTTCCTTCCTTCTTTGGTTCTCCTCCAGGATTCAGCCCAGGAGGGGGTGATCACCAGGGACATCCACAGGACCTTCCCAGCCCACGACTACTTCAGAGACTCTGGAGACGGCCAGGACTCCCTCTACAAGATCTGCAAGGTAAGTCTGAGGCAGACCGCCTCACAGGTGCATCCCACACGGGGTCTGCGGGGTCAGGTGGCTGAGCGGTTAGGGAATCGGGCTACATATCGAAGGTTGCCGGTTCGATTCCTGGGCAAGGCAAATTCCTGGGCAAGGCGATTCCTGGGCAAGGCGATTCCTGGGCAAGGCGATTCAGGAAAGTCTAGAAAGTAGCACGAGAGAGTCAGAGAGTTTATGCTTGTTGATGACACATCTTCGATTCCAGTTGTCCAGCTGAATCTGCTCAAAGCTGGTGGAAAAGGTGGCCTGGTTTGCAAAATAGCGCCTTGGTTCCAATCGTCCTGAAGGGAACAGGTTCGAGAACCAGAGCTAGTTCGGTGGGAAATGTGTATCTGCTCGAATTGTGTCTGATGCCCACTAAAACTTTATTGGAAAAGGAAAGCTTAGTCTACTTCCAAATAACATACTAGAAAAGCAGTTAAACATATGTTCATATATGTTTCTATTAATAGCACAAGCACAACTATAAACAGAAACTGCTACTAATGACAAATGAGCTGTGTCAAGCTGTGATTTACCAGTGAAGAATCACAGACCGGCAACCAGGCGCATAAACCATCGTTTTAAACTGACACGTTTTAAACTGACACGTTATATACAACTATAGTATACTATATACAACTGAAATCAAATGTAATCTCCTTTTTTGACCGATGAGCGAGACTTGTGCGGCTTTTTAGTTCTGTTCTGCTCAGCCAAAACTCAGAACTTTTCAGAAACACTCAACATCTCTTCCTGGATAGAGTTGGTCATTTGCGAGTGCTCATTTGTATGCAAATACATGTAGATTGCCTCTTGCTAGGGTTAGGTAGTTTCCTAAAAAGCCACGTGTTTGAAGCCCACAAAGCGATAGCCTAGTAAGCCTACAAATCTCAGGTAACTTCACACAGTACACCTTTTGAAATCGTTCCCAATCCTCCGCGGGGCCACGATTATAAATAAACTCGCTCAGAAGTAGACCAAACATAACAACCGCTCACGTCGTGAACATTAGGTCAGAAGTTCGCTGCCGTTAACCTAATCACACGCTTCACGCCGTTCCCTAACCTAAACAAATGAAAATGAGTCGCGCTGATGAATGGGCGATGTCTCCTGTCCAAGACCCCTATCAGTCTACCGGTGTGCGCGGCGGCGGTGTGGTGAGCACGAGGCGACGGCGTACGGTCATCAGATGTATATCTGTCTAACTGCACCCCAGACAGCTAGCGAAAGCGATCTCCTCAATTACTGCCATGCCAATTCCCTGACAGCTGCAAGGGCACGTTGACATTTCACAAATGTCTTTTCGTTGCCTTTTGGGCACGTTGCCCTTTGTAGGTGACTTTCACGTTAACGCAGTCGCAATGACCGTATGCTACATTTGTCGTTTTGTAGTGTAAACAATCAGCAGGTTTTCATACACATTCCAATCAACAATTGCTCCCGAACTGTTCTTACGTCTTGAGTATATACACTGGCATGATATAATATCGTTGTCCACACTGACATATGTATTTTCTCTATTAACTGATGTAATTAGAGGCCCTTACCTCCTGACCACTCTGACTCTGTGCCTCCATTTTATCAGGTCAGGATAGACGGGTCCCTCTCGTGTGAAAATGTGTCCTTTTGAAAAAGCAGGGCTTAGCCGAGTTCCTCTACCATCTCCTGATTGCACACCCAGATTAAAGACAGCCAGAGTAGAGCCCCAGAGGCTGTCCCAGGAAACAGCTAATGGCCAAGACAATCTCGCCTCCGCAGGAAACGGTACTTTGTATGCTGTTTGAGGTGCGCGTGAGAACATGCTGACAACTCCACATCTACATTAGGGTTAGGCAGTCGGGGCACCACGTGCTGTGGTCTTTCTTCTTAAAAGACTGGCGAGGATAAAAGGGAAAACTCTTTGCTTGAGAGGCAATTAGGAGTTTGTGTAAATTCTTCCCGTAATTTTTTCTTCTTCTCCTTTGCTTTTAAAAGTAACTTTATTACAGAAGATGCAGCCTAACTAGCATGTCCTGTGTCTAGGGATTCGGCTTCACAAGGTCTCCAATGTTGTTTTTGTGCTTTTTTTTCTCTCTCTCCCAGGCCTACTCTGTCTACGACGAGGAGATCGGCTACTGTCAGGGACAGTCCTTTCTGGCGGCTGTGTTGCTGTTGCACGTAAGTCGGCCTGTCACCGTAGTGTCCTGACAAAGGGTCACACGCCGTCCATATGACATCTGCTCAATGTCCATGACCCGTCTGTGCGGGCGTTAAGAGGGGCGACGCAGAGGGGGAGGGCCGAGCAGAGAGGCCGGGGTTCACGCAGGGAGGAAACGACCAGACCCGAGAGGAAGTCAGAGACAGATGTTAGAGGATGAGAGATGAACGGAGCGGAGCCGGAGCAAGGGGTGGAATCTAACCGAACTTGGGACGAGAGAGATTCAGTTGGCAGAGAGGAGAGAGGTGGGAGGGAGGGATGGAGGAGGCTCAAGAAGCGACGTGTTGTGACAAAACGAGGAAACGTTTGACGGGAGAATGTGTGGAGGCCGAAACGAGCTTGGAGAGGAGTAGTGTGAGAGGGGAGAGGAGTGTGTGAGAGGAGAGGGTGAGAGGGGAGGGTGAGAGGGGAGAGGAGAGTGTGAGAGGGGGAGGGGAGAGTGTGAGAGGGGAGAGGAGAGTGTGAGAGGGGAGGGGAGAGTGTGAGAGGGGAGGGGCTAGTGTGTGAGAGTGTGGAGATGGGAGCAGGGTGTACGAGGGGAGTGTGAGGAGAGGTGGAGGTAGAAAAGAAGAGAAGTCCTTCCGAACGCCGGAATCGGAAATAGATAGGTGAAAGACAGAGGTGCATGGGGGTGAGCGAGAGTGTGGAGTGATTCCGGAGAGAGGGGGGGGGGTTGCAGGGAAGGAGAAGCGGAGAGGTCCTTTTGAATGCAGGAAGCCCAGGAGATGTCAGGAATATTAATGGCTGTGCCTGTCTACCTGCAGAAGCCCATTCAGCCCGGGACACACAGGCTGTCGTACTGATTAAATACCCTCCTCTGTCCGTGTGTGGATCTGTACACACACACACAAACGTCCTATCCTCTTATGTGCACACACTCCCCATTTATTGTCATAAGGATTCAAATGCCCTAGTCTTCGGGCCTCGCCTCTCTCCTCATCCACTAAACCAACTTCATCTCCACTGAGACAAAGAGTGACAGGTCTCAATATTCAGTATTTACAATGTTCATATTCTCAGTTAATTCAAATAAGTACTTACAGTATCGCAGAGTGAACACTTCTTACTGATCCCTCCTGATAAAGAAGTCTTGTGATATTCTGACCTTATTTTCACTCTCTCTCCCCTCTGTTCAGATGCCAGAGGAGCAGGCTTTCTGCGTGCTGGTGAAGATCATGTATGACTACGGACTCAGAGCTCTGTACAAGAACAACTTTGAGGACCTGCACTGCAAGTTCTACCAGCTGGAGAGGCTGCTACAGGTCAGTCTGCACTGCAGCTGCCCTCCTCGCTTGGTGCCTGTCTTTTAAACTTTTGTGTGTCGTGTGTGAGTGTGCTATACCCCACTGAACCCTGACACACACACACACGACACACACACACACACACGACACACACAGGTGCGAAGGTCAGTGAGAGTAAAGGCATGTGTTGGAGTCAGCTTGACTCTGACTTGAGTTGAGACTAAATCCACTCCTAATTGGAGTTTAATTTGGCACTCAAACCCACTTTACACCATTCCTTAAGTGGCTTTCTTTCAGCATTAAATTAAACCGGGTTAGTATTGACAGTCTCCAATGGCAAGGGAGTTAGCATCGACTGCTAAAGGTTAGCATACGGGTTGGAGTCAAGCCAGTGTTTACAGCATGGCTTCTTCATGGCTCTTTGCTACCATCCTCTATCTGCTCCTACTACAAGGTGCGAGTTGTTAGGTTGATTTAGCCCCTGAGGTAACAGCCTGGCGCACGCTTGACACTTTGATGTCCGAGCATGCCCACGTGCTTCTCTCACACGCACTATTGTTTTCAGGGAAATAATCCTTCTACTCAACCATACAGTAGCTACAGCAGACAGATAACAATACAGGCAATTAGCTAGGAGCTACCGTTGCCATCCCGGGCAAAAACATTAGCAAGAGAGATGGGCCAGAATATATACAGTACAGTTGGTGGCACTTTTTAAAGAAATATCTTTTGGCAGGCTTTATTGGACAGTTTTAAGTGAAGTGGGGTAGGGAGAGTGGGAAGGGAAGACATGCAAGGCCGTATTCAAACCCAGGCTGCTGCTATGTGGCCTCACCCTACATTGTATGTCCGCTTATCCGGTCAGCTACCGGGGCACCCCATTGCAGCCGTTTGTGTCTAGAAAGGTGTGGGCCTTTTCGGCGACGATGAGTCGGACGTGCAAATCTCCTCAGTCTTCTCGTTCATCTTCTTCTCTCCTCGTCCCCCAGGAGCAGATTCCCGAGCTGTGGTCCCACTTCCAGGAGATGAACCTGGAGGCCCACATGTACGCCTCGCAGTGGTTCCTCACCCTCTTCACCGCCAAGTTCCCCCTCTGCATGGTGTTCCACATCACGGACCTGCTGCTCTGCGAGGTACGCACGGCAGACACACGTTCGCCCGTACCGCGCGACGCAACGGGGTTTCCACACACACAGAGAGAGACGCGGGGAGGCACGGGGCGGCCAATCGCCGCCGTCGGGGGCTCCGGCCTTGCTGTGCGAGCGTTTTTTCCCACGCGACGCAACACACCGTCTTGGGTTTCTCAGGAAGACAGGAAGGCTCACATGTCCCCCCCCCCTCTCCTGCGTCCCCTCTTCTCAACGTGCCTCTGAGATCTCATTAAAAACCGACATCAGATGAAACGGTGACAAGAACCTCGGGGGCCGTCAAGTACACCCCTAGTAGATCCCTAACCCGGCACTCCTGAATGGCACCCTCAAGGGGCACTACAGGTTTCTCTTCGTGATTCTGCCTCTCCTCCTCCTTGTTTCATGTCATTTTCACCCCTCCTCCCTCTCTCTCTCTCTCTCCCTCTCTATCCCCCAGCCCCAGGCGGAACAATTAAAAGTTTCCTGGGCCTTTCTCAGCCAGTGAGCCGCATGATGAGAATCTGTTGCTCCTTGTCTTTGACCTGCTCACCGCTTCCTCTGATAGGCTGCCTCTGCTCTCCTCTCTCCTTGTTCGCTCTCTCTCTCTCTTTCCGTTTCTCCCTCACTCGCTCTGCTTCTCTCGTTTTCTGTTTGTTTCTCACTCCCTTGCTTTCTGTCTGTCTTAATCTCTATTTCTCTCTCTCACCCTCCCTCTCTCTCTCTCCGTCTCTAAATCTCTGTTTCTCTCACTCTCTCCGTCTCTAAATCTCAGTTTCTCTCTCCCTTGCTCTCTCTCAGTTTATCTCTGTTTTCCTCTCTCTCTCTCTCTCTCTCTCTCTCTCTCTCTCTCTCTCTCTCTCTCTCTCTCTTACATACACACACACACCTTATTTGTTACCTTTATTTCATTTCACGTTGTACTGGACTGTCCTTTTCCGGTCATCTTTGTTGTCATTCTCTCCTCTCACGTTCTCTCTTGTCTCTCCATCCCCCTTTTGGTTTCTTCTGTCTTATCTGTCTTAGTCGGTAAGTAGACATCTGGACTTCACTGGCATGCGTGTGTGTTACGTTCTGTACATCCCCCCCCCCGTGACACAGTGACAGTCTTAACCGCAGGTAGGCGAAATACTGCGCACACATGCATTCTGTGCCTTGCGCTTGTGTGCTCTTTGCGTGCACTTTGACACGTTTGTGTGCGTTTTCGAGCCACATCGAAGCCGCCTCCCCAACTTGCTGACTCTGTCGGACTCCATCTCAGTTTGACACACGCATGGCGACATTTGTTGGCAGACCGCGTGTGTGAAGAGTGTCCATGCCCCTAGACACACACACACACATTCACACACATGCACACACACACACACACACACCTACACCCTAGCGCCATCTAGAGCCAGTCAGAGAGAGGCAGATAGAGACCCTTCCTTTGGTTATTTATAGAGGTGGAGGGATATTTTTAGCTCCGTGTTGCCATGTGAACGGGTTGTCGGAGCGATGGAGGAGACGGGTGTTCCCATGCAGAGCTGACATCAGCATTGCATTTCACTCTCTCTCACCCTTTCTCTCTCCCTTCCTCCCTCCCTCTGTCTCTCTCCCTCTTTCTTTCTTTCTCACTCCCTCTCTCGCTTTCTCACTCTCGTTCTACCCTCACTGTCTCCCACCTCTCTCAAACACACCTCCTCATCATCACTCACTGTTCTATTTTCCCTTTCCTTTTCCTCTTATATCTCTCTCAGCCCATCTCCTTATCAATCTTCCTCTTTGCCATCTATCCATCTGCCTGTCACTCAGTGGTCGTGATGTGTCCCCACCTGGCCATGAAGGGGACTGTCTGTTTCTCCTCTCCTCCTGCTGCCATCTGTCCCACACTCTCTCACACTCTCTCTCTCTCTCTCTCTCTCTCTCTCTCTCTCTCTCTCCCCTCTCTCCCCTCTCTCTCTCTTTCTCTCACACTCTCTCTCTCTCACACACTCTCTCTCTTCTCTCCCCCTCTCTCTCTCTCTCCCCCCCCCTCTCTCTCTCTCTTCTTCTTTAAGATGATTATGTTACTCTTCATAGTCAGTAGAAGTCGCCCTCGAAAATGCTTTTGCGATGTGGTCCACGTGGACGGGCCAGTGTCTGGTGTTGAGAACTCTCAGACACGGTGGAATGGGAGGTGGAATTGTGATACAAACATGTCAATGAGGAACCTGCTCTAGAGCCCTCTGCGTTGTTTATTTTTAGCACTGTGATCTGTCGATGAAGGAACACCAACACACTGCAATTACGTTCCTAGAAATAGACATGATGTTCTCCCGACACTACAGCATCATTGGTGTCTTAAAGGGATAGCCACATACTTGCCGTAGACACATATAAGTACAAGTCAAATATTTGCTATGGTTTTTAATCCTGTCCTTCTCTCATCCTCAGGGTCTAAACATCATCTTCAATGTCGCCCTTGCCCTTCTCAAGGTCAGTATTCTTCTCGTTTATTCCCGGTTGCTGGGTTCTTTTTTAACCTCGGGTTCTACTGGAACCTTCTAACTTAGGTTTAAGATGATTGGCTGCAACTTTGTCAAACACTCAGTCAGTGGAGTTTAACTCAATTGTGTGGACTCGACCAACATCGATATTCACAGTGGCTTCCACTTTGAGTCTGTGCTTGAGTTACACACTTTTCAATCTATATATGACTGTGCAGTCATTAGTGCTGTTTGTTTTCTGTGGCTCTAACTTTGACCACAATCCAAATATAAAGCTATCCAAAAATGCTTTATGTAAGATCGAAACAACTTTATCGCTGGTCTTTCTTCGTGATGCGTACTGGCGTGTCCGGTTTGACGGGGGGGGGGAAACGTCTTTACTGTTCAAACTGTCCTCCATCTACCGCTGACCCCCTTCACAATTTAAAATTCACAGTTGCTCAAGGCAATTTCCTCTGACGGGGTATTGTCTGTCTGAAAGCGACTTCCTCTCTGGCTCCTCAAACAGAGCTGTCCACAAGCGCCTCAGAAGTACTCTATCACCTGGGAGTTGTTTTCAGACTGGATCTATTCCGTGCCCGGCCAATGATGTAAGGAGTGTTGTCTGCATGGGGAAGTGGAGTGGAAGGGGATTGGTTAGCACATGTCTCCCCCTGCTGGGGAACAGGGAGGAGAGCTGTCTCAAGGAAATGTTTTCTTGAAGTTGTCTCCTACTGCTGGTGTGAGGAGAGAGAGGTTTGTCAGCTTACGTAGCCACGGGCTGCATCTTCGTCCTCTCCGCAGTCTCATTGGTTCTCAATTCACTCTGCAATGAAAACAACCAAAAATCTGATCAACTAGAGTTGTTGTTCTTCTGTTGATTCTTCGTTTTGGTCATTCTTTATAATGTTTTGTCAGAAAGCCGTCTCTCCGGTTCATCGAGTGCTGATGTCTCACCCTTCGGGTGCTGGTCTGTCTTGACTCGGCAAGTTGCCTGGCAACTTGTTTTCATGTGTCAAGCTTTTGTCAAATGTCGACGTCTTATGGGTGTTGTAGCAGGGTGGCTTTGGGCGACGACACAGAAAAGAACTGTCGGCACATTAGCTATCCACCTCTTTCAACACCCAATGATGTTTGCTGAAACCCATGTTAAGTTCACCTCAAATATCTCAGCGACCAATCAGAATCCCACATTTCTCTGTGCCCAGAATCACGTGATTCCATGTCAAATGGATGGAGCACATTGAGTGAGAATGGAATTACCCTTCTCTCTCCCCCCTTTCTCTTCAGTATCGAACGTCCTTCCGTTGTTTGTGAAACGGAAGCATTCTTAATCTAATTGAGCATGACAGTATGAATGTAAGACCACTTAACAAAATACAAACCGCCATTCGGGAAATGGAAGAAGGAGAGAAATCAGAGTAATACTGGTGTCATCAGATCCAGCTGTGGTTGTATTGATCTGTGTGTCTCGAAGACGCTGCACACGATAGGCGTCTGTAGTATCACAGACGACAGTATAACAGACGACAGAATCCCAGACGACAGTATCACAGGTTCATTGATGTCGTCCAGACATTCCTCTCCAGAGGTCCACGTGATCTCAGACAGAAATATTCCCAAGAGATGCGTTGTTATCCGAGGCAGCACAGTGAACCATCGACACTCCATTTGAATGAATGGATGAAATGGATATCGCCTAGCCAATTACAGCCGTTTATCTGACAGAGGGTGTGTTTAATACGAGGAACGCCGTTGAGGCATTTTCGTTAAAAAAAACAAGATGGTGTTTTGTCGCTCTGATTGGTTGCATCTCTACTAATTGCTCCCAAATGCTTTTCGCTCTGTTCCTGTTGATAACTCCCCTTCAAACACAGTTTCAACGAGCATTTCAAAGAATATACATCAAATCACGTTGAGACTCATTTCATTCAATCCAGACTGCCTAAGCGTTCACTTCAAACAGGCACCAATCCAGCTCTTGGCCTTCCATGCACCACATCCCATTAACGAGAGCTTCCGCTCATCAGAACCACACATGAGGCAGGAAGTGAAGAGGAGGCGCGAGATGGGGTCACTTAGCCTCGCAGGTTGACTCATCCCTTCATGCACCGCGCCCAGTCTGAGAGGCAGACAAAAGGAAGAGCTATAGAGGGGAGGAGGAGGTGAAGAGAGGCCGACTACTGTGTGGACTGGGGGAAGAGAGATAGAGAGAGAGAGAGAGAGAGAGAGAGAGAGAAGAGAGAGAGAGAAGAGAGAGAGACAGAGACAGAGAGAGAGAGAGAGAGATGACTGCTAGAAAAAGATGAAGAGGGACAAAAGGGCTTTGTAATGGAGACACTTTGAGCCAGCGCCACTGGAGGGGCTGTGGTCCCGGATCCTTCTAGATGGATTGGAAGAAGAGACACTGGCTCTTCACATGTCCTCCTGTCTTTGTTATTATAATGCTCTCTGCCGCTGTAAGCTGGGGAGCTACGACACAGTTGTGCTCAGAAAATAAAATGTGCTGTGCAAGGGAGAGAGGTAGAGACACGGCGATATGAAATGGGAGGATGAGAAAGGAACGAGTGTGTGTGTGTGAGGGAAGGGAGGGAGGGGGGAGTGAGCGGGGTTGCACTGCCTGTTTCTTATTGGCTAGTTATGACGACATGCTTCCCTGAGGCTCCCTCTACCCCTCCCCTTTCACTCTCTTGCCGTCTCTCGTTCTCTCTCGCTCTCCACCACTCCCTAGTGTCTCCCCCTGTGCACTTGCCTGTCAAGCCGATGCCATTTGGAGCGCGCACGCACGCACAGTAGCGGTAGCATCAGCTAGCGTTTAGCATTTAGCAACGGTGCAAAAACAAGAGAAAGAGAGGTTGGGGGAGGGCGTTGCAATTTTTTTTCCAAAGGGACGTCTACCTCAAGCGGATCGGCACAGCCAGTCCCCAGACCCCTCTCCTCCTCCTGTGTCCCTCCCTCCGTTTCTTCTCTTCTTCTCTTCTAGCAGTGGACGCTCCCTCCCTTCCTGCTGCATGCTCGTTCAGTCTCCCACCTTTCGCGTCCACCTCTCTCTTTTCGTGTGTGTGCTCTGCTGTGGACCGCCCAGCCCCTGAACTCTGCAAGGGAGAGCTCGCCTGGAGAGCGGCGATGGCAGTTAGCCGTTAGCATCACAAGCCCTTCAGTTTGGAGGACCACGAAACAGAGGAGGAAGGAGAGAGAGGGAGAAGGGAGGGTTGGGACTCCGCAGTGGTCTCTTCACCTGCCTTGCCAAGCCACGAGACAAACGCATGCTTCAGAGATCTCTTTGCATCCCTCCTGTCTGCGTTGGGAACCCCCGTCTCATCAAATTTGACTTCTTCTTCCGAGGACCAGACCCCAAGGACCGGACCTATTTGCTGGACGTCTGCTTGAAGCAGCCAGGGTTCTCTCCGAGGCTAATTGCCCCATGTTGTCTTGTGCTTGACTGGGCAAGTGTTTGGGGGGTCCTCCTGGAAAGGAGGTGGAAGAGACAGACTGAAACTCTCTCACATTTCAAGGCGCCATCTGTCTGACTGGTTGCCCTGCTCCGGCCATGGCTGTTTGTAGCCTGGGAGGCCGGGGAGCCGTTGACGACGCCACGCTCACACGCCACATCCGGCCAACCGCCCTGGGTCTCTGAGAACAGTCCGGAAAACTCTCCTCTCTGCGAGGACTCTCTCTCTCGAAGTTTTTAAAGCCAACTGTCAGTGACATCGATGATTATCACCGATTTAAAACATTTGCTTCGATGTGTCTTCAGTGATTGAAGGTTTCTTTTCTCTTATCTCTCTCTCTCTCTCTCTCTCTCTCTCTCTCTCTCTCTGAAGAAGAAAGAGGAGGAAGAGGAGGAGGCTAAAAGGTTTGATACTTGTCCGTCACCTGCCTAAACCCCAACCCAGTGTGCCGGGTGGGTTTGTTGCTAGGCAACAGCGTGCCTGCGTAACATTTTTGGGGAAAGAAAAGGCTTTGTGAAAGGAGACGGGCGTGGAGAAGCCTGTGGGCCGTGTTCCTGATCTAAACGAGGAGGTAGCTCCGGATCATCACACTATGCTTGCAGCAGTGCCCGTAGCTCTCCATTTTATGACTGTTGTCTCATCAAGCCAATGGGCAGTTTGGGGCCTCTGACAGTGGATGAAGCTGCATGGATCTGAAGCTTTACAGTGTTATCGAAATCTCTGTGGTGCCCTAATGAACCGGATCAATCGTGCCCTGGGCTGACGTTCAGCCGCTTTTCTGCTGAGTTTGTACAATCCAGTCGACCGCATCTTGTTCTGTTCTCCCCCGCCCCCCGTGCCTCACCGTGTTGTGAGACTGCCCAATGAGGACATATCGACTACCTCTCCGTAAAGGTCAGCCACGTTGTTCATCGACACTCGGCCGGCGGTGCTAAGCGACCGAAGGAGGGACAAACCCCCGGACCTGGCCCACGTAGCTCGAGCTTGGAACTCTGGTGGGACCGGTCGAGTCCGTTTGACGACACGCTGGAGTCACCCGCCACCCTGGCCCCTCCGAGGGACTCTCCCTCTCCTCTGCCCTCCCCCCCCGCCCCTCCCCCGCTGCCCTGCCTGGACCCCCAGCTGGCCCCCGTGGCGGTGCACGGGGCGGCGGAGGAGGCAGGCAGCCCGGGGGAGGTGGAGGCTGGGCAGGCAGACTCGGTCTGCAAGGTGATGGGGATGCTGGGGATGGGACATCGCCTCTTCGTACCACGGCTGCTGGCGGTGAGAGAGAGAGGGAGAAGGGCGGGGAAACGGGGTACAGGATTACAGGTTGCAGACTAGAAGCGCTCCTCCCATACCAGAAAAACTTAATCCAGAGTTTTTTAAATCAGCGCCCATGCTCCCCTGAATGACTGCTAACTCTGCTGTCGGAATGACAACATGTGGAAGGCTTGAACTTGTTATGCTTGATGCTACAGACGTTTTGCAACTTGCAGTGACTCTGGCTTTACTTACTTTGCGTTTTTTATTATTTATTATTACAGTACAAAAACTGGACACAAACTCTTACTTTCCTTGAAAAACCCAAATAATTGCATTGGAAGGTGGGATGCCCAGACTAGTTGTTAGAAGTTGTACCATTGGGGGGCGCTAGAGTCATAGAAATGTTTATTGTCTGAATGTTTGAAGTTGATAGAAGTTCTGTTTGGTTTCCTTGATGCTTAGCTGCAGAGTTGTCTTTTACTTGTAATAATTAAATACGAATATTAACTATGATCAGGTTGGCCACGGTATGACAGTAATTTCTCACACGCCTCAACAGTGTACAACTCCTTCTCACCTGACATAGACATGAGTGCATCTTGAGAGATTCTCTCTAGGGAAATGCCAAAACCGAAGCACACGTAAGTCTAAGCATGGTAGCGGATACCCAGCAGTGCTAACGGGGCGTCTCTCTGTGTCTTCTGTCCACCAGACGTCCAAAGAGGACCTGCTCCAGGCGGACTTCGAAGGGAGCTCTCAAGTTCTTCCGGGTCCAGCTGCCCAAACGCTACCGGGCCGCCGAGAACGCCCGCAGGCTGATGGAACAAGCCTGCAACATTAAGGTAGGACGCCAATACTAGCCATCGTTAAATACTACGCACACACACACACACAACAAGTACACAGATACCAAGACACACATACAAATACACACCACACACACACACCAGAACACACACACAATTACACAGATACCAAGACACATTAAAATACGCACACACACACACACACACACACACACACACACACAGAACACACACACAATTACACAGATACCAAGACACACATACAAACAAGCGCACACACACACACACACAGACACCAGAACACACACACAAGTACACAGATACCAAGACAAACATACAAACACACACACACACACAACAGGACACATTCATCCCTCATGCTATGAATTGATCCAGAGCTGTGTGTGCGGTGTTCATTGTTTGGAGTCTCCAAGCCATGCTGTGCTACGACACAACACACAAACCTCAACAATAACTCTCCTCCCACACGGAGTCTGTAATGAGCTAGTGGGTATTTGAGGAATGTGCTGAGGTCAGTTGGAGGCACCCTTGACCCAGAGCAGACAGACAGGGCGAGGAAGCATCGTTGGCTCAAGGTTAAAGTAGAGGAACGCTTACAGATATACACACTAGGTGAATGTGTTGTTTTTTTGCGTCTGTGTTTATCTGAGTTCCCGTTCGAATGCTGCCAGTGGTTAAGAGGAGCAGAATCCCTCAAATGATGGGTAGATGATGGGTTTAATCTAAAGGAAATATTGGGCCCTACTCAAGCATTTCTTCGGGGGTTCTTGTTGTCTTGTTCATTCACTCGGGAGGGGTAAACAGACGAGTGAGAGCTGGATTTCCACATCCATCCTCTGTTTCATCCATCCCCTATGTCATCCATCCTTTATCTCGCCCATCTTCTGTCTCGCCCCGTCATTATCTCCTCGTCCCCTGGGTAACTAACCACAGGATATCTCCTGAGCAGAGAGACTTTGCATAAGTTATGCAATAATTGTGTTGTAGCAGCTTATCTGTGAAAGCTCCAGGAGAAATCCCCCCCTAGGACTGTGCATGTTTGAGTAGGGCAACTTATTAACGTTCACTAAGTTGACAATAAAACTTTCCCCAGCAGCCCTGGTTGAAGAATGCATTTGTGATAAGACCGTATGTGAGCGTAAGGGGGAAATGTGTGTGTGTGTGTGTGTGTGTGAACATGAGTACTTGCTTGTAAAAAATGGGAGAAAGAGGGAGGGAAATGGAGCAAACAAAGAGAGGGGGGGGGTCAGAGACAAAAGGAGAGAGAAAGGGAAAGAGAACGGCAGGGAGATAAAGAGAGAGGGAGGGACAGTGATAAAGTAAAGTGGAGAGAGAGGGAGGGAGGGAGGGAGGGAGGGAGAGAGGGAGAGAGACAAAGAGGGAGGGCGAGAGCGATAGAAACGGAAGGAGAAAGGAGAGAGAGAGAGAGAGAGGAAGGGAGATATGTGGCAGTTGCAACCAGCGGTGACTGTAATGCTCAAGGTGAGCTGAACAGGTGCATTCGTCGTCTGTCGGACCGTGACTCAGCAGGAGAGAGCAGAGAGACTCCTCCCCCCGTTCTCCCGGATGACGTCTGTGTCCTCTGGCGTGGCGCTCGCCCTCAGATCTCGTCCGCTTGGAGATTGGATCTCACACGAAGCCACTGCTTTGTGATTTATCTCGGGGGAATGCGAAAAGAACACCTTTCCTGTGAGGTGTGTCTGTCTGAGGGGGCCGTGCGAAGCTGGGACTGGTCGATTGCGATCAGAGCGCGCGGAGATCCTGAGCCGTCAAAGTGAAACCAGCCCTGATCTCTGAGGCTGCCCGGCTGTTTCTTTGTGGCTCGCCTTTTTACCAGCCACACCAACCAGGGAATACGTAGGTGACCTGTGCTAATGCTTGCCACAGATGTCCCTACATGAGACAGTTATTTTGGACAGCCTCGTTTTCAGACCTTTTCTGGCTGGTGGATGACTAGTTGCTGATCCTGGAGTTGTTTTGGAGCAGATCTCTGGATGCTGGATCGTAGACCGTACCGAGGACCTGTCGTCCTCTATGAGCCAGCTCGTCACCCTGACTCTGATTAGGTGTGAGGAGTGTGAATGTGCTGCTGTACTCACACTCACTGACACACACACACACACACTTCAACGTATTGTATCGGGAACTTACTGTACCTCTCAGGAGTGGCTGACATAACCCCCACCCAGCAAAAGTGAGAGAACAACAGAAAGAGAGAGAGAGAGAGGGAGAGAAAAGGAGGGAAGGCAAGAGGAAACCACATGGCATCTTGGGACTTTAATTCTCTCCTCAATTTCCTCTGAAGTGACACTCTGCCTGAGGAGGTTTGACAGGAACGAGGCTCGGCGCTGGAAATAGTCGCTCTATTTTTGCAACTCATCCTCTATCTCGACACACTTTCTTTCTCTCCACATATACCTGTCTTCTTTTTAGTTTTGGAGTATCCTTTCTTAAGCTGTGTTTAGTGTGATGTCTCCTGGCAGTAGAAGGTAGAGAGGCGTGTTTGAGGAGGTGCGTGTGTGTGTTTGCACTTGCATGTGTGCGCTTTGCTCTCTTGGGAGGAAAGCATGTAGAGAGAGAGGGAGAGAGAGAGAGCGAGAGAGAGAGAGAGAGAGAGCGAGAGAGAGAGAGAGGGAGAGAGAGGGAGAGAGAGAGAGAGAGAGAGGGAGAGAGGGAGAGAGAGGGAGAGAGAGAGAGGGAGAGGTAGCTTTGCGTTGCATCACATCACTGATCAGAGCTCTCTTCCATTAAAAGCACTCAAACTAGAGCGCCACGTTTCAGACCCCAACCCACTTACCAGCCGGCGCGCTCAAGTAAAGACCAACCTCTCAACCGTCCTGCTTCATGAATACGTTCATGAGAGACCCCGAGCTCACAACCTCTACCCTGCAAAGTCTGCCGGACCATTTCATATTTTCCTCCTCTTCAATTTTTATTTTTTTCACGTCGAGGTCTAAAGCGGATCAACTTGACTCCTAAGCAGCTTAGGAGAGGAAAATAATTCACCGGCACCTGCTTGATGGAGACAGGGGGCTAAGCCGTCTACAAGCAACCCCAACCTGAAGGATTAGGGCTGGAATTTGAATTTCACAGCCCTTAAACACCCCAAGGACGCGGCCCGGAGACGGGGAGTTGCCGATCGAAAGGCGAAGAACAGAAACATCTAAAGGCCTTGAGCCTCTGTCGTTTTATTGGCTGACAGGATAACTGGTTTGTGGATCCCTAACTGAAGACTTTCAGTTGGGAGTTTGAGAGTTCCGCCGGATATGATTGGTTAAGCCGGTTGAGGCTTACACGTATTTCTGCCTCGCCTCAAGAATTCCTCTGACTCCGACTCAGCAGTTTCAGTTAAGAAGTGGAAGAGGCATGCTGGGGGAGAAAGAGAGTGGTACTTAATAAAGAAAGAGGGACATGCATGATTGGTAGGGGTTGCTACGATGCTTCTCCCCTGAGTGGAGGAAAGGGAGGTCTTACAGGGAGGTCTGTCCAGATATAGCAAGACTCTGTTCTAGAAGGTTCCGATGCTACAGCTTACCCAGGGTCCTCGGGAACTTTCGCAACACACGTAATGGACAAACCACGGAGGCGTTGATGGTGTGGAACTGACAAGTCATTGCGGTCTGCCCGACAGCTCCAAGACTTCCTCTCTCTCGCTCTCTCCCCCTCTTTCTCTGTCTCTCTCACACACACACACACAAGGAGGGGTGTGTGACCAGAGTGTAACTAAACCAAACGTAATCTTACTGAGAACGGAGTGTGCAGGGGGGTTTAATAACACTCAAAGCGCAACCTGAGAGGAGGAAGGACAGACGACACATACCTCCGCACGAGCAGACGAGCTGGAGAAAAGAGAGAGAGAGAGGAGAAAGAGGGGGAGAAGAGAAAGAGAAACGACCTGGCCATTTGGAGAAAGAGAGGAAAAGACCGACCGTCCTCCTCAGCGCTCGAGAACGCCGGCCGAGCGAAAGAGAGAGAGAGAAACAAACAGGTGTGTGTGTTGTTCCATTTGACACTCCCCTCGGTCGCTCCCTCTCTCTCCCTCCCTCGGGGGCGGGGTGGGGGCGGGGCTAGTGCCCTGAGGGACAGGCAGGAAGACCAGTCGCTTTTCAGAATCAGCCACCGTGACACACGAGCGAGTCCGCCCGGCTCCCGTCTCCCCCTCGTCCACCTGCCTCGAAGCCGGCGCTCTCAAGATGATGGAAGAAATCTCCATCACGGTGGCGTACGACGCTCACGTCATCAACCAGTTCTGTGAGGAGGACGTCCTGGCCAGCCTGGTGGCCCACTCCAAACCCAGACACGTGGTAGGTGTCTCTCTCACTGTGGCAGGCTGCAGCTCGGATACCAACACTGTCAGAAGTGTCGCTGGAGCACCTCTCTGTCAAAAGCGAAAGAGGTCGTTTGTGACGTGTTTGTTCGAACGAGAACACTTTGTGTCTTTTCCTGTGAGCGTCGAGATGGGATGTGTGTGTGTTGTGGTGGAGATAACGACTTGCCAGTGTAGAACAGTACATTCCTCGATTTGCCGTCTTTTCTCAGGTTTTGTAACATTAGCCCTTCACCCAAACTCTGCTGGATGTCAGAATGCTAACAGCATTAGCGGTTGTCAATTTGTTTCAATTAGAGCTTTTTTTCTGAATCAATGGAGACCTTATTCTTAACCTTAGCGTGAGTGAGTGAGTGTGTTTGTGTGTGTGTGTGTGTGTTTGTGTGTTTGGCATGCACGCGGTAGTATGTGTGCCCCTCACATTGGTCTTTGAATTGAAACATGACCCAGTTTTTTTCTGAAACGGACATTCTGACTTTCATCGTTTGAGTATGCAAAGGCCTCTGGGTCCCCCTTACACAAGAGACAACCGCCTCTCTCCGTATCACTCTATTCTCCAACCGACTGTCCTGTGAGTTCTTAAAAGAATATCCTTTTGGTCTAGCTTGATGTCATTCTTGTTGGCGGGGGTGGGGAGGAGGTGTATTGATAGCTGTGAGCTCGTAAAAAGAGTTATACAAATACATTTGATAGTCTTATCAGTTAATTACCTCTCGCGGCGAGCATGGCTTCACACATGCGTGCTGGCATGTGTGCGGTGTCTGTATGTTTTGAGGGAGAGGCAGTGATTGGGGCGTGGAACAGAGTGTCGCTAACGCTAACAAGCAGCGGCGGCATAGCACAGCCGCGGTACAGAGAGGGTTGTGAGACAGGTGTGCACAGGTGTGACTGCTCTGCTATTCAACCTGCACTTACTCTGCCTTTCCACTGCTTTTCATAGCCTTTTACGCTGTAGTGTGTAGATGCAGTGTCTGGATGATATAACGGAGAGTATAGTATGTTGGGAGGCCATGTTCTAGCCATGAATAATTTAGGCACTGGTGGACTATAACATGTTGTTGTGTTTCTGAACATTTTGAAATACTGTAGCTTGTGTGGCATAGTAACTATCACTAAGGCGTAGCAGATGTGAGGTGGCATGTCTTTGCATTGTGTGGAAAGGATGTTGTCACAAAGCTGAGCATAGATGGGAAAAATGGGTCTTGAACATTTGAATAATCCAAAGTAGTCGTTATGCCGTATTTGACTGGCACGTCCACGTCGGACATGATGGACGGAGATTCAGGCTGCTGTTAGAGAAGGAAACGCTGAATGTGTGTCGAGTATTTAAGTCAAATGTTGAATCTAATCTTTCCTACCTAATCTCTGTTCCTAGAAGTAGTGGTCGTGATCTCTCTCACACACACACACACACACACACACACACACACACACTCTGTTGGCTTCAGTTGTCAGGAACAGAGGGGCTGAGGGGGTGGAGAACCTTCTTCCAAGGTGCCTATTGTTCCAAAACAAGGCCATTGGGTCATCAAACAGCCCCTCCATGTTATACCTTTAGCACACACACACACACTCACCATAGATGCCTTCTCACAATGACATTTAAAACGATAGATTGCTGGTTTTTACTCTCCCTTCCCTATAAGATACATTGTTGACTAAGTAGTAAGGACACAAAGTTACGACGCAACGACTCTCTGAGGTAAATCAAGGGGCTGAGATGCACTCGTGTGCTCAAGGACATGACAGGATAATGGATCATCTGTGTGGTGGGTACCATGTGCTGGAGCAGTGATAACCCTGGGGGGGGTGCGTGCGTCCTGGGTCACAAAGGTTAAAGGTTGTAGCCCACGATCTGGGTCGGTCGGTTAGGAACAGTGTCACAATAGGCTCACTTGACAGCCGTCCTTCACAAGAGCAGTTGACACATCAGCGTAATAGGTGACCGTTGGCTAACTTCCGAACCCTGGTCACGTGATAAGGCAGTGTTTTGAGGGAAGTCGTGCTTTCAGTCTCACCAGATGTCGTTGTGTGTTTTGAGGGTACTTAAGACTCCAGGCTTGACTGGCCGGCGGACAAAGGAGATTGTGTTGTTCTCTCTCTGTCTCTCTCTCTCTCTCTCTCTGTTCCTCCCATCTCCTATATTGTTTATTCTTTCGACCCCATTTGTCAGCTTCCTTGTAACAGCCATCTTCCACACACACACACACACACACACACACACACACACACACACCAACACACACACACACACACTCATCATTTACTCTCTTGCCCTGTGATCGCATCACCTCTTTGCGTTCTTTGTGTGGCATATTTTTTGCATATTTTTTATTTTATTTTTTCAGCCACTGTCGTCTCTTGTACATCCCTCCCTCTCTTCCTGTCTGTCGGTCGCCCTCATTCATCCCTCATCTCTCGTTCCCTTCCTCGCCTGCTTGTTTTCGGTTTCAGTCGTTGAGACCCTCTCGTTCTCACACACACACACACACACACACACCCTTGAGAGGCCATATCCATGAACATAGCTCCTCCCTGGCGACTGGTTTCTCCACAGACTAACCTGTAACCTACCTCCTTAACAACAGGTGCCATGGCAACCCCACTTTCCACACAGGAGGGATAACGTTTCCCTTTCCTGGCTCTGAGAGCCCAGACTCAATGAGCTACAGTGTCTGTGTTGTTGTGAGCTAATGGTGTTCGGGAGCTGGTCTATACAAGTGCAATAAGACCTTTTTGATCTTACTGTATTTACTACATGGTAAAAACGTTGACTCATGATGGTGTATAGGTGGAGGTAGATAGTTGTTGTACCTTGGATGACAACTGAAGAAGCTCTTTCATGAGAGGACCTTTAATGGGTTCACCTTGCTTGTAGTACTGAAATTGACTTGGAATAGAGTAGACCTCCATAGTAGTACAGTATGAAGGAGAATCCCTGAAGAATTCTCAGCCCTGCATGCGTTTCCATCTAGTGGCAGAAGCTGTGAACTGCAAAATCTCAAATAAACTATCCTTTCGTCTACATGGGTTAATTTATCTTAAATTGACTCCGAATTTAATCATTTATAGATTGAACCCTGACTTTTAGAAGGTTACTTGACAAAACACCTTTAAAACCCATCAACCAACGCTAACTCCCCCACCTGTCTCTCTCCCTCCTCCCAGGTGCCCACCAAGAAGCTGAAGAAGTTTGAGAAGGAGTACCTGTCCTTCAGGGAGAGCCAGCTCCAGCAGGAGGACCCTATCGACCGTTACCAGGTAAACCCCCTCCACCCCCCCTTAACACACCCGGGCTCAAGTCTCACCTCTCTTCACCATGAGAGAGTGAAACTGGTCAGATTTGATGGTTGGATGTTTGGAGTTTTTAGCTCCAGCATGTGGCAGTCCCGCTTAAATATACCCACAGTGTCCTCTTTAGTTATATCCTGGTATGGTGGACGTTCTCTCAGAGCTGTCAGCCGTCTATTTAACCTGGTCATCCAGGCCAGGGGCTGGGTGTAGCTCATTTGACTGCAGATAAAGAGGTTGCAGGTTTAAATCTCCCTTGTATATGGCTTTGGATAGAAGGATCTGGAAATTAAGACATGATTGTTATTGTTAATATTACACCCGTGACCGCTGTGTTGTGGGCCTCAGAACCCAGTCACACCCACAGCCTGTCTCTCTCTCCCTGTCTCACACCCACAGTCTGTCTCTCTCTCTGCCTATCTCACACCCACAGCCTGTCTCTCTCTCCCTGTCTCAGCTCAGGTCTGTGTAGAGTGCTGCGTTGAACATGGCCGCCGACGCCACACACACACTGACACATGAAAGAGAGAAAGAGGAAGGGATTGTGAGTGAACTCATACACGTTCACTGGGCACAGACGTGGAAGTGGTTGTAATGACAGTTTGAGCTCATTTCCTCTCCTCAGTTAAAGTATTATTTTTTTGATATATGTTTTTGTAGATTCTCAACACCTGCATTTGAAATGGGAAATAATGTGGCTTCTAATGATGTGAGATTTAATTGAATGTTTCTTCTTTCAAAAACTGACATTTAAGTTATAATAATTACAGGGGTTTGTGATAACAAAAGCAATTTTGGGGGTAATTTGTTTTGTCTCCATGTTCACTGACATTTATTTTTATTTTTATATTATATTCATTAAATATGAATGCAGTTTTATTGTATATGTTGAAAATCGTTCATAATTTCATGAGACTCTTGATATGGGATATCACTAGAGAAACTTTTTTATTTTCCTATAGTGAACAAATCTAAATAAAGTGTCTATTTTATTTAAAGAAGCACAGTGGTTTGCGTGAGGTTTTCACAAGCCGTAAGAAGCTAGTAAATTATTTTGAATGAAAGAATCTTTCATTAGTAAGCTTAGACCAGGCAGTGTAAATCACTCATACTGTGCCTGCATCAGGTTTTATATCTTCCTCCTCTGCTTCCTGTACATCTCTACTGACCATGTCCCTGTCTGTAACACATTTCAATTGGAGACATTTTATTTTGACTTCCTTATCAGTGGTAGGAATGAGTACAACCCTTCAAGTGCAATCTCCTCCCTGTTAACACCATGAGGGATGGATAGAGAGGGATGGATAGAAAGAGAGGTGGGAGGTGTGAGCAAGGGAGGGTTGGAACAGAGGGAGGGAGAGTCTGACCAGTCGAGAGAAGATCATTCCGAGGTGTTTCGGTGTGTGATTCAGGACGTGTCTGTGTGTGTCTAAGTTACCTGTGTGTGTGTGTGTGTGTAGATAGCTGTTGTCTGGGGCCCTTGCCCTTGTTAGTGTGACTGGATAGACCCCAGTAAGAGCAAGGTAAGATACCTCTCCACTTGGAGTTTGCATCGCTAGCTCATGTCGTCGTCTGCGCCGCTTCTTGCCCGTCAGTGCTCCTGCCTGCAAACAAGGCAGCGCTCTTGTTCAGCGAAGAGGCGTGAAATCGGACGTCGTCATGTGATAAGTGGTGTGTGTGTGTGTGTGTGTGTTTTATGATGTGATTAGTGGTAAAGGAGGCTATAACTTAAGGGAGGACGAGATGAACATTCCAACAGTGTTGTCATGTGAGACAGACACGCTGTGTGAAGAGTAGGCCCTAGTCATGAGACCTTGTTAGTAGGAAACAATTGTGTGTGTGTGTGTGTGTGTGTGTCTGTGTCTTTGTGTGCACATGCGGCAAAGCTTTGGAAACAGTGCCACTGGAGGTTGGAAGGTTTACCACCATGTTTGAGATCAACATTTGATAAAACCACAAATCGAAAGTGTTGTCTCATGTTGGTAAAGTCGCTTGTGTTCATTGTGCCTCAAAGCTTCGGTAAACCTGCTAGCTACAGTGTACGTCTTGTTGATCAAGTAGCATTGCAGTTTTTTTATTTTATTTTGTATTATCAAATACCAAGCATGTCTAATCAGCTTTTGCGTGTGTGCCCTTGTGTGTGCGTGCCCCTGTGTGTGTGTGTGTGTGTGCCCCTGTGTGTGTGTATCCACAGAGGGAGAACCGTCGCCTACAGGAGGCCAGCATGCGTCTCGAACAGGAGAACGATGACCTGGCCCACGAGCTGGTCACCAGTAAAATCGCCCTACGCAACGACCTGGACCAGGTACTGACCCCTGACCTTTGAGTACCCCCGCTCTCTCCTACACACCTCACCGATCACTAGAGGAATACTTACAAGGCCCCCTAAAATATCCCAGACTGAGATGTGACTAGTGCATCGTCCACAATAGCCCTCAACACCTAATTTGAGCTCATCTATAGCCCACTGTGACATTGCTTGAAAAAAGGGCCAATCAAATTGGATTTGATTTAAAAAATAATAACGATTGGGTAGGATGTGTGAAAGGCAGCCCTGTCCAGCCGCTGGGAGGACCTCCCCCTCCTTGATGGGGGTCGACACACCCGTAGAGCAGGCTGTGTCTAGCCGGGGTAAACGAGCGTGCGATGGCGTTGTCTTCCAGGCGGAGGACAAGGCGGACGTGTTGAACAAGGAGCTGCTGAACACCAAGCAGCGTCTGGTGGAGACGGAGGAGGAGAAGAGGAGGCAGGAGGAGGAGACGGCACAGGTGATCACTTCCTGCTCATCACTTCCTGCTTGTTTGAGCCTGGCTGGTTCCATCCTCCGCTCTTTGCTAAAGTATCGATGGTGCCTCGAGTTGGCTACGTTTGCATGCAGAAAAAAACATTATTGAACAAATTGGACATTATTAACGAAGGGGTTTTTAACACCTTGTGTTTAGCTGAAGGAAGTGTTCAGGAGAGAGCTGGAGAAGGCCGAGTCAGAGATCAAGAAGACCACCGCCATCATTGCCGAATACAAACAGGTACAGTGGGACCCTCCACTTTTCTCTGAGAAGCCTGGCATGTCATAGATAGCAGAAGTGGACAAAGCTGTTCTAACAGACGTCGTTCTTCTCTGTGAGAAGCGTATGCCACTCTAGGTTTTATAATTCTACTGTCTACTGTGTGGTGTCTCTGCCCTCCAGATCTGCTCTCAGCTCAGCAGCAGGTTAGAGAAACAGCAGGCCGCCACCAAGGAGGAGCTGGACATAGTCAAGGTGAGCTTGTTTGTCTGACTGACATACTGTCTTATTATCTGTCTGTCTGACTAACATATACTGTCTGACTGTCTTATTATCTGTCTGACTGACTAACATACTGTCTGACTGTCTTATTATCTGTCTGACTAACATACTGTCTGACTGACTGCCTGTCTGAGTGATTCACTGTCTGGTTGATTGACCGACACAAGCGTGTTAACCCGTGTGCGGTCCGTGCAGAGTAAGGTGATGGCGTGCGAGCGTTGCCGGGAAGTGTTCAGTAAAGAAGGACCTCTCCAGATGCCTCCGCCCAGCAGGGACTGCGGGCCCGGCGATCAGGACGAGGAGAAGGACTCTCTGAAGAGCCAGCTGAGGGAGATGGAGCTGGAGCTGGCCCAGACCAAGCTGCAGCTGGTGGAGGCCAAGTGCAAGATCCAGGTGAGTCTCCATACCCTGAGTCGACTCATTCGAATGGGCCGCTCCTTATTTTGATACCTATCACTAAATCACTTGAGTGACCGGTCGAGGGGATTTCCCCCCCTTATCATGCTTGTTCCCTGACTACAATACGGATTCATATACATTCCTCACTCCTGTGTTGGCACGGCCCTCTCTGATTCCTCTCCCCACCTCGTTCTCCTCCAGGAGCTGGAACACCAGAGGGGGGTCCTGATGAACGAGATCCAAGCAGCCAAAAACTCCTGGTTCAGCAAGACCCTGGGCTCCCTGAAGAGCTCCGGCAGCTCCCAGTCCTCCCAGCCGCCCTCCTCCCCTAAGGAAGGGCCCCAGTGAGGCCCGACCCCCGGCCCCCGAACTGACAGAGGTGTGGAGGACACCATGCACATGAGAGCCCTGTGAACAAGAGCTGAGGAACGCCTATGACGATGCAGTATCCTCTATCCAAACAAGGGGGGGGCAGTGAACACAGGAAATGGTCCTGCTTCTTCCTTTCAGGAGGGGGGGGGGAGCACAGAACCATGCTTTCACTGTCCATCCCAAACGTGACCTGCCCCGCTCACAAGCCCCGCCCCCTCCCAGCCCAGCCGTCTCCAGACATTCGCCTCTCTACTGGTTATGTGGAAAGGGTGTTTATCGCAGAGTCATTTGCATACCACCCCGGCTGCTATGGCACTTAATGGGTCCAGTGCTTCATGTATATATATATATATATATATACACAGTACATTATGTTGGCCTGGGGATAGCTTGGACTTAAAACAAATATACAAACCTTGCGCAGATTAGAAATCTCACCTCTAGGGGGCGATATTTCCCCCTCCGCTGCTGTGGAGGAATGGCTTACAAGCATGGTAGGTGTTGCCTTTAAGGCCCCACAGTAATTTGCTGGGTAGAGATTAAAACACCTTGGGTCTGCTTGCAGGGATAGTGCAACAGTTACTGGCAAAAAATAGTTTGTAATGGATGCTGCTTCAACTACGGAAAATATCTTCAGTGTAGTTCTTGTAGCAGCTTTGCGGAAGGGGATACTGCATTTAGAATCAAATACAATACATCTTTATAGTGATATTAAGTAACCAATGTTGTTATATAAATATGTATAACTAATTATTGATCATTTTTAATCTTGTACAGTTCTGTAGAGGAAGTTCTTTGTTAGTTTTTTTTTGTTTTTTTACTGTTTGAAAAGTGAATGTTTTTAATGTGGATGTGATGAAGCACAGTGTGTCAGGTCTGAACACAGAGCGCCAAAGTGACATTCCCTCCTCAATCAGATCCCGCTTCCTCCAGCAGCGTTTCTCAAACTGCCACAGTGCACACAGAAACACTTTGACAGACAAAAATGCGAAAGCTCGGTCAGAATCGGATACTGCTTAGCTTTGGTGCCTCTCTCAACTCATGCCATCGATATTCAGCTTCTAGTCTCAGCTAGGATCTTCAATGCGAGGCATATGAGTGGTCATAACCCCAGACTTAAAGGAAGGTGTGTAATCTAGCATGCTACTCCAACTTCATACGTGAGAGCCCCTCTCGGCCTCTGTACTGTTACCCATCCCAGTGTAACTGAACTTTACACGCAGCCGCAAACAAACTACAACCTGTAGAAATCGAAACAAATGGCACAATGCAATATCCCTTACCTACAGAGGTGGTGAGTGACAACAGAAATTATACCATTCCAAATATTTGCTTAATGGGCATCATGTGAATTGACCGTTGATCAAAAGTACACGTTTTGAAGCCAAGTCCAACCCGTTTATGGAGGGGTTATGTAACGTGTGGTTACACTGGAGGCCTGGGGACACAGCTCATAGCTGCAATACATGTGCCAAGAATACTGCTCTGACCTATGTCCTGCTCCATACCCTGTACCTGTGCAGGAAATCCCCCATGACTCGTGTATGTATATGTGTGTTTGTGTTTGTCCTGCACTAAAACCTGATCGTTTTCCAATTTAAATGGCTTTCTCACTTTGCTGCCTTGTTTTAGTTGTTTTACTGTACTCATCCAAGCCCAGTTGACAGAATGAAGGAAGCCATCTAAATGCTTTGTACTTAGTTGGATTCTTTCGCTGTGCCAAGACCAAACTATTCTCTATCTGATGGCAGTTGGTAAGGACCTTGGTAAGAAAGTAGGATTCTGGGGCCCATCCCAATTCTCTCACCACACTTCCTTGTCCCTGTTTACTTTGTCAACCACTGAGCTTGACAGATGTGCAATATGAAGCCTGTGCAGGCCTTGGATATAACAGATATTGCTATCAAATCAGTCATTGTTATCTAGGAAATAGAAGGACAGGAGAAGGATTGGAGGAAAGTGGACAGGATTTGAGACATGTTTTTGGTGTGCTATGATGGAGCAGCCAGCTAGTGTATCTAACACTTGGCGCTCAGTTGACGTTGAAGTGCTTGAGTCTGTCATTTTAAGTTTAACGTTAAAGCTTGAAAGCCTGTGTCTTTTACCTACACTAACATTGCATATGTATTTTAAACACTATTTGAAATGTTAATTTGTTCTTCCAAGTTATCGGTGAGAACAAAATCCTACAATTAATAATGTTACTTTTTTCTGTTGAGAACTCAGCTGCCAAATCATAATCCGCCTAGATACCAGTAATGTACAACAAATGCAATGACATTTGTTTTCCTATACATCACGCAGTAAGGATGTCCACTGACCGCTTGTGGTTTCATTTTAAGTTATCAGCCATTTCTCGTCATGTACATTATAGCCATCATTTTACTCCAGTTGTATTTTCTGTACAGTAACTGTACCGTCTGGCTAACTGTACATTAATAAAGTTTCCGTTTCTCTGTCTACTGACTGTTTAATTGTTGCTTTATTGGATTGCAGTTCAAACACATTGTTTTTATTAATGTCAAAATATTTGGATTCATTGGCTGTACTTACATTTTCACCCAACTGAAGTTCAGCGTGCTTTTTTTAAAGATACATTTGATAGTTGCACATTTCTGACTAATTTGCAACAGATCATGGAAGATATACAAGTGGGATTTGAACCCCAGTCCCTGCAGTAAAACCTCCACTCACACGGTACACACACACACACACACTTAACCAGTGAGCTAATAAAAGCCAAATTTGCTGAAAATACATATTTTTAAGATGCATTTTCATTCTACATGAAAGGGAAGGGGGGGCAGTGACCTACCAGATAAGCATGTGCACAGGGACCTGGTCTCGAATCCTGATTGGCTGATCATTATGTTGGTCAACGTCACACTGAAATGCACGAAGGAGAGGTAGATGCAGCCGTCTAGTCATGCATGACGTTTTGGGCTGAAATTTCCAAAGGGATTAGTATGTGTTTTTTGGACGAAATAACCACTGGGGGTGTTGGCAAAGGGGCTACTATGCGTGTTTCTGCCAAAAACAGACCAATCGGGGAGTATGAATTTTTGGGGTTTGAAAAAAAGACGAAAGTGGTTAGTATGACGTTTTGGGCTGAAATTTCCAAAGGGATTAGTATGTGTTTTTTGGACGAAATAACCACTGGGGGTGTTGGCAAAGGGGCTACTATGCGTGTTTCTGCCAAAAACAGACCAATCGGGGAGTATGAATTTTTGGGGTTTGAAAAAAAGACGAAAGTGGTTAGTATGACGTTTTGGGCTGAAATTTCCAAAGGGATTAGTATGTGTGTTTTGGACTAAATAACCACTGGGGGTGTTGGCAAAGGGGCTACTATGCGTGTTTCTGCCAAAAACAGACCAATCGGGGGGTATGAGTTTTTGGGGTTTGAAAAAAAGACAAAAGGGATTAGTATGACGTTTTGGGCTGAAATTTCCAAAGGGCTTAGTATCTGTGTTTTGGACGAAATAACCACTTGGGGGTGTTGGCAAAGGGGCTACTCTGCGTGTTTCTGCCAAAAACAGACCAATCGGGGAGTATGAATTTTTGGGTTGAAATTTCCAAAGGCCTTAGTATGTGTGTTTTGGACGAAATAACCACTGGGGGTGTTGGCAAAGGGGCTACTATGCGTGTTTTTGCCAAAAACAGACCAGTCGGGGAGTATGAATTTTTGGGTTTGAAAAAAAACTAAAGGGGTTAGTATGACGTTTTGGGCTGAAATTTCCAAAGGGCTTAGTATGTGTGTTTTGGATGAAATAACCAATGGATGTATTGTCAACGAGTTCATGTTTCCTTGTGTCCCTGATGGCTCAGTGGATAAGCATGTGTACCATGAGCGTTAAGGGTCTTGGGTTCAAACCCCATGCAAGGCTGCGTCGGTCTTTCCTTGCAGAAACTGTCTCTTGAATGACCTCACACTTCACATTAAGGATGTGTATTTTCAACAAGTTCAGTTTCCTTGTGTCCCTGATGGCTCTGTGGATAAGCATGTGTACCATGAGCGTTAAGGGTCTTGTGTTCAAAACCCATGGAATGCTGCGTTTGTCTTTCCTTGCAGAAACTGCCTCTTTAATGACCTCACACTTCACCTTACGGATGTATTTTCAACAAGTTCATGTTTCCTTGTGTCTCTGATGGCTCAGTGGATAAGCATGTGTACCATGAGCGTTAAGGGTCTTGGGTTCAAACCCCATGGAAGGCTGTGTCGGTCGGTCTTTCCTTGCAGAAACTGTCTCTTTAATGACCTCACACTTCACATTAAGGATGTATTTTCAACGAGTTCATGTTTCCTTGTGTCCCTGATGGCTCAGTGGATAAGCATGTGTACCATGAGCGTTAAGGGTCTTGGGTTCAAATCCCATGGAAAGCTGCGTTGGTCTTTCCTTGCAGAAACTGTCTCTTTAATGACCTCACACTTCACCTTAAGGATGTATTTTCAACGAGTTCATGAATCCTTGTGTCCCTGATGGCTCAGTGGATAAGCATGTGTACAATGAGCGTTAAGGGTCTTGGGTTCAAACCCCAGGGAAGGCTGCTTTGGTCTTTCCTAGCAGAAACTGTCTGTTTAATGACCTCACACTTCACATTAAGGATGTATTTTCAACGAGTTCATTTATCCTTGTGTTTTCTGATGGCTCAGTGGATAAGCATGTGTACCATGAGTGTTAAGGGTCTTGGGTTCAAATCCCATGGAAGGCTGGGTTGGTCTTTCCTTGCAGTAACTGTCTCTTTAATGACCTCACACTTCACATTAAGGATGTATTTTCAACGAGTTCATGAATCCTTGTGTCCCTGATGGCTCAGTGGATAAGGATGTGTACCATGAATGTTAAGGGTCTTGGGTTCAAACCCCATGGAAGGCTGCATTGGTCTTTCCTTGCAGAAACTGTCTCTTTAATGACCTCACACTTCACATTAAGGATGTATTTTCAACGAGTTCATGAATCCTTGTGTCCCTGATGGCTCAGTGGATAAGCATGTGTACAATGAGCGTTAAGGGTCTTGGGTTCAAACCCCATGGAAGGCTGCTTTGGTCTTTCCTAGCAGAAACTGTCTGTTTAATGACCTCACACTTCACATTAAGGATGTATTTTCAACGAGTTCATGTATCCTTGTGTCCCTGATGGCTCAGTGGATAAGCATGTGTACCATGAGTGTCAAATGGTCTTGGGTTCAAATCCCGTGGAAGGCTGGGTTGGTCTTTCCTTGCAGAAACTGTCTCTTTAATGACCTCACACTTCACCTTAAGGATGTGTATTTTCAACGAGTTCATGTTTCCTTGTGTCCCTGATGGCTCAGTGGATAAGCATGTGTACCATGAGCGTTAAGGGTCTTGGGTTCAAATCCCATGGAAGGCTGCGTTGGTCTTTCCTTACAGAAACTGTCTCTTTAATGACCTCACACTTCACCTTAAGGATGTATTGTCAACGAGTTCATGTTTCCTTGTGTCTCTGATGGCTCAGTGGATAAGCATGTGTACCATGAGAGTCAAGTGTCTTGGGTTCAAATCCCATGGAAGGCTGCGTTGGTCTTTCCTTGCAGAAACTGTCTCTTTAATGACCTCACACTTCACCTTAAGGATGTATATTCAACGAGTTCATGGTTTCCTTGTGTCCCTGATGGCTCAGTGGATAAGCATGTGTACCATGAGCGTCAAGGGTCTTGGGTTCAAATCCCATGGAAGGCTGCTTTGGTCTTTCCTAGCAGAAACTGTCTCTTTAATGACCTCACACTTCACATTAAGGATGTATTTTCAACGAGTTCATGTATCCTTGTGTCCCTGATGGCTCAGTGGATAAGCATGTGTACCATGAGCGTTAAGGGTCTTGGGTTCAAATCCCATGGAAGGCTGCGTTGGTCTTTCCTTGCAGAAACTGTCTCTTTAATGACCTCACACTTCACCTTAAGGATGTATTTTCAACGAGTTCATGATCCTTGTGTCCCTGATGGCTCAGTGGATAAGCATGTGTACCATGAGCGTTAAGGGTCTTGGGTTCAAACCCCATGGAAGGCTGCTTTGGTCTTTCCTAGCAGAAACTGTCTCTTTAATGACCTCACACTTCACATTAAGGATGTATTTTCAACGAGTTCATGTATCCTTGTGTCCCTGATGGCTCAGTGGATAAGCATGTGTACCATGAGCGTCAAGGGTCTTGGGTTCAAATCCCATGGAAGGCTGCGTTGGTCTTTCCTTGCAGAAACTGTCTCTTTAATGACCTCACACTTCACCTTAAGGATGTGTATTTCAACGAGTTCATGTTTCCTTGTGTCCCTGATGGCTCAGTGGATAAGCATGTGTACCATGAGCGTTAAGGGTCTTGGGTTCAAATCCCATGGAAGGCTGCGTTGGTCTTTCCTTACAGAAACTGTCTCTTTAATGACCTCACACTTCACCTTAAGGATGTATTGTCAACGAGTTCATGTTTCCTTGTGTCCCTGATGGCTCAGTGGATAAGCATGTGTACCATGAGCGTCAAGGGTCTTGGGTTCAAATCCCATGGAAGGCTGCGTTGGTCTTTCCTTGCAGAAACTGTCTCTTTAATGACCTCACACTTCACCTTAAGGATGTATATTCAACGAGTTCATGGTTCCTTGTGTCCCTGATGGCTCAGTGGATAAGCATGTGTACCATGAGCGTCAAGGGTCTTGGGTTCAAATCCCATGGAAGGCTGCGTTGGTCTTTCCTTGCAGAAACTGTCTCTTTAATGACCTCACACTTCACCTTAAGGATGTATTTCAACGAGTTCATGGTTCCTTGTGTCCCTGATGGCTCAGTGGATAAGCATGTGTACCATGAGCGTCAAGGGTCTTGGGTTCAAATCCCATGGAAGGCTGCTTGGTCTTTCCTAGCAGAAACTGTCTCTTTAATGACCTCACACTTCACCTTAAGGATGTATATTCAACGAGTTCATGGTTCCTTGTGTCCCTGATGGCTCAGTGGATAAGCATGTGTACCATGAGCGTCAAGGGTCTTGGGTTCAAATCCCATGGAAGGCTGCGTTGGTCTTTCCTTGCAGAAACTGTCTCTTTAATGACCTCACACTTCACCTTAAGGATGTATTTTCAACGAGTTCATGGTTTCCTTGTGTCCCTGATGGCTCAGTGGATAAGCATGTGTACCATGAGCGTCAAGGGTCTTGGGTTCAAATCCCATGGAAGGCTGCGTTGGTCTTTCCTTGCAGAAACTGTCTCTTTAATGACCTCACACTTCACCTTAAGGATGTATATTCAACGAGTTCATGTTTCCTTGTGTCCCTGATGGCTCAGTGGATAAGCATGTGTACCATGAGCGTCAAGGGTC
The DNA here is from genome assembly GCA_903064625.1 of Mallotus villosus. Taxonomy (NCBI): domain Eukaryota; kingdom Metazoa; phylum Chordata; class Actinopteri; order Osmeriformes; family Salangidae; genus Mallotus; species Mallotus villosus. The sequence continues at coordinate 467,980 of CAEFZP010005460.1, read as the reverse complement.
TTGGGTTCAAATCCCATGGAAGGCTGCGTTGGTCTTTCCTTGCAGAAACTGTCTCTTTAATGACCTCACACTTCACCTTAAGGATGTATTTTCAACGAGTTCATGTTTCCTTGTGTCCCTGATGGCTCAGTGGATAAGCATGTGTACCATGAGCGTCAAGGGTCTTGGGTTCAAATCCCATGGAAGGCTGCGTTGGTCTTTCCTAGCAGAAACTGTCTCTTTAATGACCTCACACTTCACCTTAAGGATGTATTTTCAACGAGTTCATGTTTCCTTGTGTCCCTGATGGCTCAGTGGATAAGCATGTGTACCATGAGCGTCAAGGGTCTTGGGTTCAAATCCCATGGAAGGCTGCGTTGGTCTTTCCTTGCAGAAACTGTCTCTTTAATGACCTCACACTTCACCTTAAGGATGTATATTCAACGAGTTCATGATCCTTGTGTCCCTGATGGCTCAGTGGATAAGCATGTGTACCATGAGCGTCAAGGGTCTTGGGTTCAAACCCCATGGAAGGCTGCATTGGTCTTTCCTTGCAGAAACTGTCTCTTTAATGACCTCACACTTCACCTTAAGGATGTATTTCAACGAGTTCATGTTTCCTTGTGTCCCTGATGGCTCAGTGGATAAGCATGTGTACCATGAGCGTCAAGGGTCTTGGGTTCAAATCCCATGGAAGGCTGCGTTGGTCTTTCCTTGCAGAAACTGTCTCTTTAATGACCTCACACTTCACCTTAAGGATGTATATTCAACGAGTTCATGATCCTTGTGTCCCTGATGGCTCAGTGGATAAGCATGTGTACCATGAGCGTTAAGGGTCTCGGGTTCAAATCCCATGGAAGGCTGCGTTGGTCTTTCCTTGCAGAAACTGTCTCTTTAATGACCTCACACTTCACCTTAAGGATGTGATTTTCAACAAGTTCATGTTTCCTTGTGTCCCTGATGGCTCAGTGGATAAGCATGTGTACCATGAGCGTCAAGGGTCTTGGGTTCAAATCCCATGGAAGGCTGCGTTGGTCTTTCCTTACAGAAACTGTCTCTTTAATGACCTCACACTTCACCTTAAGGATGTATTGTCAACGAGTTCATGTTTCCTTGTGTCCCTGATGGCTCAGTGGATAAGCATGTGTACCATGAGCGTTAAGGGTCTTGGGTTCAAACCCCATGGAAGGCTGCGTTTGGTCTTTCCTAGCAGAAACTGTCTCTTTAATGACCTCACACTTCACATTAAGGATGTATTTTCAACGAGTTCATGTATCCTTGTGTCCCTGATGGCTCAGTGGATAAGCATGTGTACCATGAGTGTAAATGGGTCTTGGGTTCAAATCCCGTGGAAGGCTGGGTTGGTCTTTCCTTGCAGAAACTGTCTCTTTAATGACCTCACACTTCACCTTAAGGATGTATTTTCAACAAGTTCATGTTTCCTTGTGTCCCTGATGGCTCAGTGGATAAGCATGTGTACCATGAGCGTTAAGGGTCTTGGGTTCAAATCCCATGGAAGGCTGCGTTGGTCTTTCCTTACAGAAACTGTCTCTTTAATGACCTCACACTTCACCTTAAGGATGTATTGTCAACGAGTTCATGTTTCCTTGTGTCTCTGATGGCTCAGTGGATAAGCATGTGTACCATGAGAGTTAAGTGTCTTGGGTTCAAATCCCATGGAAGGCTGCGTTGGTCTTTCCTTGCAGAAACTGTCTCTTTAATGACCTCACACTTCACATTAAGGATGTATTTTCAACGAGTTCATGTTTCCTTGTGTCCCTGATGGCTCAGTGGATAAGCATGTGTACCATGAGCGTCAAGGGTCTTGGGTTCAAATCCCATGGAAGGCTGCTTTGGTCTTTCCTAGCAGAAACTGTCTGTTTAATGACCTCACACTTCACATTAAGGATGTATTTTCAACGAGTTCATTTATCCTTGTGTCCCTGATGGCTCAGTGGATAAGCATGTGTACCATGAGCGTTAAGGGTCTTGGGTTCAAACCCCATGGAAGGCTGCGTTGGTCTTTCCTTGCAGAAACTGTCTCTTTAATGACCTCACACTTCACATTAAGGATGTATTTTCAACGAGTTCATGTTTCCTTGTGTCCCTGATGGCTCAGTGGATAAGCATGTGTACCATGAGCGTTAAGGGTCTTGGGTTCAAATCCCATGGAAAGCTGCGTTGGTCTTTCCTTGCAGAAACTGTCTCTTTAATGACCTCACACTTTACCTTAAGGATGTGTTTTCAACGAGTTCATGAATCCTTGTGTCCCTGATGGCTCAGTGGATAAGCATGTGTACAATGAGCGTTAAGGGTCTTGGGTTCAAATCCCGTGGAAGGCTGGGTTGGTCTTTCCTTGCAGAAACTGTCTCTTTAATGACCTCACACTTCACCTTAAGGATGTGTATTTTCAACAAGTTCATGTTTCCTTGTGTCCCTGATGGCTCAGTGGATAAGCATGTGTACCATGAGCGTTAAGGGTCTTGGGTTCAAATCCCATGGAAGGCTGCGTTGGTCTTTCCTTACAGAAACTGTCTCTTTAATGACCTCACACTTCACCTTAAGGATGTATTGTCAACGAGTTCATGTTTCCTTGTGTCCCTGATGGCTCAGTGGATAAGCATGTGTACCATGAGCGTTAAGGGTCTTGGGTTCAAACCCCATGGAAGGCTGCGTTGGTCTTTCCTTGCAGAAAAGGCCTTTTTAATGACCTCACGTTCCTCATGTTACCTCATGTTACCTCGCGTTACCTCGCGTTACCGAGCGCTACCTTTAAAAAAAAAGCTGGACTTATAAATAAAACTGATAAAATCAATTTTCGCGTTACCGAGCGTTACCGAGCGTTACCGCGCGTTACCGAGCGTTACCGAGCGTTACCCAGCGTTACCTTTAGCTGGACTTATAAATAAAACTGATAAAATCAATTTTCGCGTTACCGAGCGTTACCGAGCGTTACCGCGCGTTACCGAGCGTTACCGAGCGTTACCGAGCGTTACCTTTAACTGGACTTATAAATAAAACTGATAAAATCAATTTTCGCGTTACCGAGCGTTACCGAGCGTTACCGCGCGTTACCGAGCGTTACCGAGCGTTACCCAGCGTTACCTTTAGCTGGACTTATAAATAAAACTGATAAAATCAATTTTCGCGTTACCGAGCGTTACCGAGCGTTACCGCGCGTTACCGAGCGTTACCGAGCGTTACCTTTAAGCTGGACTTATAAATAAAACTGATAAAATCAATTTTCGCGTTACCGAGCGTTACCGAGCGTTACCGAGCGTTACCGCGCGTTACCGAGCGTTACCTTTAAAAAAGAAAAAAGCTGGACTTATAAATAAAACTGATAAAATCAATTTTCGCGTTACCGAGCGTTACCGAGCGTTACGCGCGTACCGAGCGTTACCGAGCGTTACCTTTAGCTGGACTTATAAATAAAACTGATAAAATCAATTTTCGCGTTACCGAGCGTTACCGAGCGTTACCCAGCGTTACCTTTAGCTGGACTTATAAATAAAACTGATAAAATCAATTTTCGCGTTACCGAGCGTTACCGAGCGTTACCGCGCGTTACCGAGCGTTACCGAGCGTTACCTTTAGCTGGACTTATAAATAAAACTGATAAAATCAATTTTCGCGTTACCGAGCGTTACCGAGCGTTACCGCGCGTTACCGAGCGTTACCGAGCGTTACCCAGCGTTACCTTTACCTGGACTTATAAATAAAACTGATAAAATCAATTTTCGCGTTACCGAGCGTTACCGAGCGTTACCGCGCGTTACCGAGCGTTACCGAGCGTTACCGAGCGTTACCTTTAGCTGGACTTATAAATAAAACTGATAAAATCAATTTTCGCGTTACCGAGCGTTACCGAGCGTTACCGAGCGTTACCGCGCGTTACCGAGCGTTACCTTTAAAAAAGAAAAAAGCTGGACTTATAAATAAAACTGATAAAATCTGACTGGCGCCATTAAGCATGGGGTACACTGCCTTCAGCCAGAATCGAACAGGAGGGGTCAGGACTCAAGATCCCATGCATATCCACTCGGCCACCAGGACCTTGATGAAATTTCCTCGGAATCTAATTATGTCTTTATGAATTCCACTTGAAGACATTAATTCATTGTTCAATTGAAAGCTTTTGTAACAGGTATGTAACAACTGCGATCTTGCAAGTTCCGTCAGAGGACCAGGCACTGTTCACTCCCATTACCAGGAGATCACTCCCACCGGGAGTCGAACTCGCCATCTCTGACTTACCAAGCGCGAACGCTACCAACTACGCCAAAGAAAAGCTCGCTCTTCAGTGACGTGGGAGGCTCTTTACATACCTGCGGAGTGAGTTTCACCGATACACATCGGCTACACTTTCATCTAAAAGCACCTTAGGGGACGTGATCCCCTAACCTCCTGATCTGTAGTCATACTCTCTAACCATTTAGCCAACCTTACAACCACAAATGTTACCTGTGGACAGTCATACTTTGTCATAAGCACATCACTCATTTGTGAACCACACCTGGCAATCGTTTGTGTTGATTGGCATTCAGATCACATGACCAATACCACCAATCCAGATGAACGAGATCTAATGCACAATCCCCAGGATAGAAACAGTTAACAGATCTAGCTCTAACATTGAGTCTAAAAACTGACTGCTCGTTTTAGATCTGTGGGTGCTTTCAAAACTGATCGGCTTGACACTGGGTCCCATCCAGTTGGGAAAGCACTTATCCTGTATGTGTGTTTTGGATTAAATAACCAATGGGGGTGTTGGCAAAGGGGCTACTATGCCCGTTTTTGCACAGAAAATACCAATCGGGGAGTATGAATATTTGTTGGGGAAAAACCCCCCAAAGGGGTTAGTATGACGTTTTGGGCTGAAATTTCCAACAGCCTTAGTATGTGTGTTTTGGACGAAATAACCACTGGGGGTGTTGGCAAAGGGGCTACTATGCCCGTTTTTGCCCCAAAAATACCAATCGGGGAGTATGACTGTTTTTTCCCCAAAAATACGAAAGGGGTTATAACGTTTTTGGCTGAAATTTCCAAAGTGCTTAGTATGTGTGTTTTGGATGAAATAACCAATGGAGATGTTGGCAAAGGGGCTACTATGCCCATTTTTGCCCCAAAAATACCAATCGGGGAGTATGACTGTTTTTTCCCCAAAAAGACGAAAGGGGTTAGTATGACGTTTTGGGCTGAAATTTCCAAAGGCCTTAGTATGTGTGTTTTGGACGAAATAACCACTGGGGTGTTGGCAAAGGGGCTACTATGCCCGTTTTTGCCCCAAAAATACCAATCGGGGAGTATGACTGTTTTTTCCCAAAAAATACGAAAGGGGTTAGTATGACGTTTTGGGCTGAAATTTCCAAAGGGCTTAGTATGTGTGTTTTGGATGAAATAACCAATGGAGATGTTGGCAAAGGGGCTACTATGCCCATTTTTGCCCCAAAAATACCAATCGGGGAGTATGACTGTTTTTTCCCCAAAAATACGAAAGGGGTTATGACGTTTTTGGCTGAAATTTCCAAAGGGCTTAGTATGTGTGTTTTGGACGAAATAACCACTGGGGGTGTTGGCAAAGGGGCTACTGTGCGTGTTTCTGCCAAAAACAGACCAATCGGGGAGTATGAATTTTTGGGTTTGAAAAAAAGACGAAAGGGGTTAGTAGCCTAGGCCTATGACGTTTTGGGCTGAAATTTCCAAAGGGCTTAGTATGTGTGTTTTGGACGAAATAACCACTGGGGGTGTTGGCAAAGGGGCTACTGTGCGTGTTTCTGCCAAAAACAGACCAATCGGGGAGTATGAATTTTTGGGTTTGAAAAAAAGACGAAAGGGGTTAGTATGACGTTTTGGGCTGAAATTTCCAAAGGGCTTAGTATGTGTGTTTTGGACGAAATAACCACTGGTGGTGTTGGCAAAGGGGCTACTATGCGTGCTATGAACTATAAAAGGTTACATAACATTGGTAAACAACTTTTATTATACAAACAAAAGTTACATCAAAAAGGCAATAAGAAGTTGAACACGTACCCCCACTGTCATAAGGGTTGGTTTAAGGTAACTAACCTAAGACTGTAAGTTGGTGGTAATAAAACGATTTCCCAACTAAAAGAAATCCATGAAAACAGTACGTTTCCAGTATCCATATATCATGGGTTAGGAGTGTGTGGAAATGTGTGTGTGTGGAGCGGGGGGGTAGCCACTCCCGACAATTGAGATGCACCCATCTAGTCATGCACATCGCTTATGTCATCAAAGTAGTTGTCAGTGCAGCGCAGCATCTGGACCAGAGCAGTGAGGAGCAGGATGTCAGTACTCAGGTCCAGCTCCAGCTCCTCGCTGTAGTTCTTCACAGGAAGCACACAGGACAGGGGAACACCGAGACGGACACTGACTTCCTGGGCCTACGAGAGACGCCAACAGTATGTTTATCTTTGGAGTTATAGAAGGACCAGAGCTCTGAAATACAGAACATGTTGTATCATTACTTTAATGACAGGTGCCCTCACCTTTGTCCTAAGGTACTGGCTGATGTAGATGTCCTTGAGGTCACCTGCCACATTGGGACAGGCCTCATCCACTTTAGTCATCAGAACCAGCTGAGGGATGCCTGGAGAACAGATCTGCATTAGTGGCGTTTGACTTTGAAAAAAGAAAAACGAGGGTTCATATGCATTTCACTTACTCCTACTATTGTTACACCTGGTACTGTATCCTATCAAGTAGTCAATAGTCTAATTTAAAATAAGTTGTGTGGTTTTACATTTGTTCTCCACATCTGTGGCACATCTTGAATTAAGTTGGCGTCTACTGTAGCTCGTGGGTCAACTACACCCCAGTGGTTGCCATGGTTTTCACGACTGACCTAGCAGATTGACCTTCTTGCGAATGGCAGCAAATTTCTCCTCCATTTTGGCAGATAAGATGGAGACTTTGCAGGCATCGACAACGTAGGCAACACAGTGGATCTTATCCTGCAGCTCAGGAGAATGACGGTAACCATGGGCCTCTGGTTGAAGAGGGACTGATGGATGGAACTAGACCAAGGAGAGAAAGTTCAAATATGAATGCACATATGTGTGTGTGTGTGTATATATATTTGTGTTTGTAGATGTGTGTACCATGTCTTCACCTGGTGTCTGTCAGGCATGTGACCTCTGAGAATGCTGATGACATCATCAATATCAACTCCAGCCCCTGTGGCCTCCTCCAGTCCCATGGTGTCACACATTAGAATCGGCAGGGGTTTACCATCTCGTCCAGCCTTCACAGAGTAGGTACGAAACTGACAAGCAAAAAAAGTTCCACATCAGCACCTCAGTCTCATACCATTATCACTACAAAAGGAAACTGACATTTTTTTTAAGTAGCATGGGTGAGCTCATTACAAAAGTAAAATCAATATTATCAGTGTTTCCCCTACCATTATATTGGCGCCCCGCCCCCCCCAACGGCCCTTCCCGCCCCCCCTGGAAGGTCAAGTTCGTTTTGTAAAAAAAAACCTTCTTATATAGTGCCAGATCACCCAAAAATTCATTTAAGGTTACCTTTCCTATAAAACAGGTCTATACCTTGCTCTCTTATTAAGCAAACTAAATGGCCTTATGTTATTTATCTTATTTACACAACGTAAATAAGTCATTCTCCCCCCACCTGCCCCGCCGCCGCCATCCCACCCCCCCCCCACCCCCATACTATGGTTGAGTATGTGTAAGAATTTGTAGTCAGTCTCCACTACATGCAAAGACTCAAACTATCACGTGTTTCTGAAAAAAAGTCAACATTGAATTAAACATTAAATACAGTAGCTTGGAGGAAATGGCAGCTCACTACCACTCTAAGGTTACCTGAGTGGAAAGGCTGGTGCTAGAGCTTCCTGATATAGCCTGGCTGGTCACATAACCTCTGAAGATGGAGTTGATGGAGTTGAAGAAGCTGGACTTTCCAGCACCAATGGGACCAATGAGCAGAACCTTGGCCCGAGACACTGAGCTGATCGTGGGCTTGTACTGCTTAATGGATTCCATCAGCTCCTTTCTTTTCCTGTGGAACAAGAAAACATATTTGCCAATTTACTAATGATACCAAATGGTGTGTGCACATTATGATATTCCAACCAGTGTAGAAAATGTATTTTTCTAATTACATTTCATTTTTGTAATTCAACGTAAAACAAACTACATTGATGAATTACATAGTTGGACCTACTCATCTTTCCAAATGATGTTCCTCCATGGTTTTTCCAGGATGTCACTACACTCTGAAATAAAATAAATCTTTGTAGTAAATACTTTGGCATATTTATCTGGACATAATTATTAGGGTTACCGTTAGATCATACTGTTGGAACACAGCCTTCGAGACATTGTATGCGTTCTCACCTGCCACTTGAAACACTTCACATTCAGTTAGTACCAGGTTGTTGCCAAGCATTTCAACTGCATCATAGATGTAGTGGTTTCCTGGATTAGACTGAACACTCATTGTGTTATTTGGTAAAAAAATCAAATCATTTCCAAAATAAGGGCCAGAGCCGTCCACTTGATAAAGTGCTGTTGTGTCATTTGTGACAGGATACTTAACAATATTTCTCCCGTTATAGCTGAACAGGAAAGCTTTGTCATCCTGTACAAACTGATTGGTTATGCCAAAATCTTTGGTAGTGTACCCTCCAAAGATGCACCCAGAGGAGTTGTACCCTATGGTGAGTGTGGGACCTCGGCGGTCACATAGCTGGTGAAAAACAGCTGCTGTGTGACCATGGAAAGTAGCCTTGTAAAAAAGACGGAGTTTGACGTTTCCAAGTAGGCGACACAACTCCCTTTCTTGCTCCTTTGTTAGTTTGGTTTCCATATTGTCCTGGACAATCTTGGTTACTGAGGAACTGAAGCTTTAGGTGTTGATGGGTATTCTTGGTTAAGTGTTGTTCCTTTGGAAGTTAAAATACAAATTATATTTAATATAGGGACCCCCAAAGATATACACTGTCTAATGAAGACAATCTTTCACAAATACGAGAAAAGCAAAGCCCACAGACTTCACACCAGCTTTCTCAGGTGATTAAAGGATACAAACATGCACAAAAATGATTTCCAAATTACACTGTGTAGACAAAAGTATTGGGACACCTACACGTTACACCTACAGGAGCTTTTATGACATCCGAAGGCAAAATATGGACTTACATAGTACCAGAAACTCTTTGGTGTGATGGTCAGGTGTCCCAAAACTTTTGTTGATATCGTACAAGTATTTCTTATCTTCAGCCTCAAATTATTTAGCTGAATGATAACTTTCGATTCAGCCTTCACTGCACTGTACCGCCCTTTTCCTTGCCTTGACGAAACGAAACCAAATCTTGGCAAATGTTGTTTGCTGATAGATATGTGCTAAAATACTAGGCTATTGAACATTGAACCTAGTAACAACTTTAGAATACATGACCTAGTAATGAAAAACTAGCTTCAGGGGCTTTGCTAAACATAAAACTCTACTGGGGCACAGCCTGCTTCGTGCAATTAGTGTGCAACACAATGCACTGATAAACGACTATTCCTTCACTACAATTCCTTCACAAAAACAAATACTGGGAATGTCATCTTCAGGAACCAATAACGTTTGAGTCAAAATAAGATAATCGGTATTATTTAGAAACTTGCTTAGTTTTGTCATGTTTTCATAGCCTACCTTAGTTCCAACTTGCGTGCCGACACCTGACTTCTGTGCGCGCGCTGTAGTGGTTTGGATCAAGCACGCAGGCGCGCAAGGATATGAATTTCTGCGCGCAAGCATCAGTGTTCGGTTAAATCTCCGTTGCTTTAGCATGCTACTGCGTTGCATTGAAATAAATAAAAACAGTCCTCCGCAGGGGCGTAGCTATAGGCGGTGCAGCCGGTGCACCGGGGCCCGCGGGGTGCAGGGGCCCGTAGCCGGCCCAAAAATTTACACGGCCCCCCCCTAGAAGTACCGTCGCCAGACGGGCCGTCCCTTATTTATCAATGTACTCTCCGATATGCTTAAATTCAACTACATGTCGTCATTAAAGTGACCTCAGCGTCAATGTTATTTATACACCTAAAAAGCAAACTTATCTCAGTCATGGTTGTTATTATTTTTTGGGGAAAAGTCGCAATTTATACCAAAATCATATGTTTATCCTTCATATATTATAGAAACTATCAAAAAACTATTCAATGAAATGAATAAGTTCTTATTTTTTGGGGTATTGTTGTGATTAGCAATGATGACTGCTGGGTAATATGTATGTTGTTGTCCAATGTCAAGTCTCTATTTGATCATGTGACGATAAAATATAGTTACACCAATTCGCAGTTCATTGAGCACAGGGCAGGCTCAGCACTACTGAACGTTTAGGCTAGCAATGCCTTTTAAACATAAGAGTGGAAGCAGGAAAAGGCAAGAAAAACAACAAGATGGGAAGGCGGCAAAGCTCCCGAAATTAGATACTTTTTTAACTAGACCATCTAGTCGCCAGCCCACGAAGTCCGCCACGGACGACCCCGCCACGGACGTCCCCCCTGCTAGCAGCAGTGCAGCAGGTCAGCTGGGATCAGTATCTCTGGCCTCAGACAGGTAACCTACGGCTATTGTGATAGATACATTTCAAGCCAAGCTATAGCCTACATACATTATGGTCGGGCAGGATAACTAGGATACAAGTTGGGTAAATAGTGGTCACTACTAGGTGGATAGCAAATTATTATGTTAAGATAGCTAATGGCCTAGCAGGGTGCTAGGGAGGCTATTCCTAGGAGGGGGAGGGGAGTCAAATGCAACGAAGTGTTTTCCCATTTATTGCAATGTAAAACAAATCCATATTCTTGGTTGCAGGCCTAACCTTTAATTAAAACAACAAAAACAATCAACTTTATTGTTAATAAATGACTTACAACTACATTATGTGAGATGTCTGTCATCGTTAAGATCAGGGTTATCGTAAACACTAGTGGCTGCTCTGTATTATTAGCCTATATTTTTATACGGTTTTTATACGTTAAGAAATGTTCCCGCTGAGAGTCAAACAAGACTTAGTTCATCGTTTCCGAAATATGTATGGTTGATTAATAATAACAAATAATATATATATTTTTTTTTGTAAAATTGTTTGGCGTAAAAAAGTTTGGCGTAAGATTACCGTAACTTTTGTTTGGTGACAAAACCTTGGTGGCATTTACCTCTGTATAACTCGAGACAGCCATAAACTCGCAGAAAACTTCCCTTCGTATTCCTTCATCTCGTCCATTAATTGTTATCCCTTACTTCTCAGCGTGAGAAATGTTTGACATGTGTGAGACTTGAGAGCCTGCTGATGATCCATTCGTTTGAATCAGGTGTGTTGAAGCAGCAGGGAAACATCTAAAACATGCTGTGGGCCCTGAGGACCTGGGTAAGACCACTGCAGCTCATTAGTTACGAGCTGCTGAAGCTTCTTATCTCACTGTGTCCACCTCCATTAGGATTCACCTTGCCTTCCAGTCCTACTAATACGAAATGTGGGTCTTGTCCCCATACAAACACTATTACAAATGGCCACTCTGCACATGTTGAGTTATAAACACAATACATTAATAAAATGTGTAACTTTATATGTGTTGACCTTGCAGAAAGACTTTATTGAGCAGGCATGTGTAGGCAGTACTCTTTTCTGAATTAACCATTTATTTCTTGCAATGAGATGAATGGGATACAAAATTGCATACTGTTCTGTTCTTCCAGCAGCTCATTGCAATATCAAAGAAACAGCTTGAAAATGAAGAAGGGTGTTTATTGTCTACTTCCAGGACAACGTTGAAACAGATTCTGCTGCAACATTGTCCTGGAAGTAGAGGTCCACATATTGCAGGATGTGGTCAACAGCACTGAGCAGGAGGATGTCCGTGTTCTTGTTGAGATCAAGCTCCGATGAGTAATTCTTCACCGGGACGATGTAAGATGTGGACATGCCCAGTAGAGCCCCAGCCTTGTTGATCTGGAACACACACATACACACGATACGATGTGAAAACCTGTTCGATTAAGTGTGGCCTGTACCATGATTAGCACAAATACACAAAAAAGGTAAGGGATATGTTCAAGAGAGAGTACCGTCTGGTGAACGATCATGCTCTTGTACACCTGGGTGATGTCTCGAGCCGTGTCTGGACAGATCTTGTCCACATGTGTCAGCAAAGCCACTTGATGCACACCTGGACAAAACACAACATTCCCACCCGGTGTGAGTGAGAAAAACACACCCCTCTTCGTTTGGAAGCCGTTTCTTTGACATCGTAATGACGTCGATGGTTCTCTGCTCACCGAGGTCACTGATGTGGTCCCTGAGCTGCTGGAAGGTGTCGCTCAGGCTTTTAGGATAGGTGGAGATCTTTGAAGCGTCGACCACAAAGACCACACAGTGCACCTTGTCCTTAAGCAAAGGCTTCTTCACATAGCCTACTGTCTCCGACCCCACTGGTTGTTCTGGGCTGAACTACAATGTAAACATGAATCAGTGTTTGATTGGGCTGAGATAGCTAGAACCCTTATTATACAGTGCATGCAGGCTTTATGGGGTTTTACTTGAGGATCCCCTGCCCATAGACTCCCATTCATTTAAGACTTTCATGCCTTCTCCATGGTTCATTACTTACCTTGTGTCCCTCTGGTGCCTGGCCTTTAATGACAGCAAGGGTGTCGTGCAGTGTCAGTCCAGTGGTCCCGCCCTCGCCCAGGCCCATGATGTCACACAGGGTTAACCCCGCCCCCTGCTCTTCCTTCGCCAGGCGGAGGGTGTAGGATTGAAGCTACAGGACACACAGTCAGGGAAACTGAGGAATTTAATTTTGGAGCTATTTCATGCTTATGTTTTTTGAACAAAAATAAATTAAAGATCCTTTCATTTTGTGGTGAATAGTTCATTCGTATTTACTCTTAGTAAAAAACACTGGAAATAGATACTTTACATAATAGGTTGCCTAGCTTTAGTTTAACCAAATTGAGTATGTTGTGTAGACTTTTGTTCCAGCCCAGCCCAGCCCAGCAGTAGTCCAGACTAAGCAGTGCTCTGACTCTGGAATCAAATCCAATTTGACTTGCAGAGCCCTTTTTACAAGGAATGTCACAGAGTGCTTCACATATGGCCATAGAACCAACCTAAACCCTCAAGGAAAACTCAAAAAATCTAAGAAACTTTGGGAAGAGCAATTCAGCGAGGGCTCCCCCCATCCAGAGGATGAACTGGTTACCTGAACACCTACCTTCTTGCTGAAGCTGGCTGAGGAATTGCCCACCATAGCACGGTTGGTGACCCGGCCGCTAAAGGCGGACTGAACCGAGCTGATGAAGCTGGACTTGCCGGCTCCGACCGGCCCCAGTAGCAGGACCCGGGCCTGGGACACGCCCTCACAGCTGGGCTTGTAGCAGCTGATATACTCCATCAGGGTGTCCTTCCGACTGTGAATACGTAGAACAGCCCTGTCACTCAGAGATGTAGCGGGTTAGCGATGAAGTAAGAGGGTTTAGGTCGGCTGTATAGTGTGTGCTGATCTGTGGTATCATGGTGCTGTTACTCACTCCTCGGACCACTCCACCTCTCGCCATGGCGACGATTGCAGTAAGGATAGTTCTGAAAAAAAGAGTTAAAAAAAACTCTGTTGGGAACCTTTAGATCGCTGTGGAGCAACCGTTAGAATTGTTTGGTAGATTACCAGGAGACCCAAGGAGAGACCAGAAGATGCACTGATCTTGACAATATAACAAGTACAGCTATACTAAATATAAATAAATTACCTTTAAATATGGTTTTGTCCTCTGCTTGCACGGCTGTTTTGAGAGCAGTAGCAAAACCAGGAGTACCAAAAGCAAAACCTGAACCAAAACACACACACACATGTTGACACAGATTTAAACAAATGATGCTTACTTATAAAATACATACAAACGGAAATGGATGAATGTTTGTGTTTATTATTTGTTTCTAACAGTTTGAGTTTGAGGATACTTTAGGCTATACTACAGTCTTTTTACCTGTTTTGTTCAAGGGGATTGTTTTCTTCTCCTCAGCGGTAGATATCTTTTCAATTGGCATTGGAGGTGCAATGGAGAAGGGAAATTCCATCTTTCCAACTCTGTTCATGGCACAAATATGACAAAATACAACATAATATACTTCATGATCAAAACATTTGCAACATGTAATTATAGGTTTACATTTGATAATAGGTGTTGGACTTCCTTTAAGTCCTACACACATATCATGTCTATCACTGAATTTGAAAACAATGTTTTGTTTTGCAGTATTTTATCTTCACCCAACTTGAATGCACCATCAATGAAAAATACATACAGTAACTATATCATAACGTCGCAGTATACAAATGTACATACCTCAAACGACTGAATGTTCTTTGGGGATCTGATCTGATCGACTTGTTGAGTGCTACACAGTAGTCTCGGTTACACAAAGTGTTTATTTAGTCTGCTCACAGACAAGGGGTGAGGACTTCGAGAGAAACGAAAGTGATTCTTTCGTATTGATTTAACTGAATCTACCTGCTTGGCTGCTTCTGTGTTGCAGGGACATCTAGTGCTAGAGCAGGGTTAATTCAAGGACTCGCCTTATCATTGAGATATACGTATTGCACTTATTTTTCACACTTTATGTGAACCGAGTTGGTTAAAGTAGCACACTGTTCCTTATCCAACATAGCTACAATGTTTTGTTTTATTGACATAATATTATATATTTACAAGCCTCATACATTAATTTCAGTTGACTGAGTTTTGAAATGAGCCGTCAACAAAATCTTGCATGTTGCGTTTATATTTTTGTTCAGTATAATTAAACCACTAAGCCTAATTGACACTTAATTGTCTTCTTAACCAGGCCAGAATACTAAGCCATCCATGTACCCAGGGAAAACTAAATGTACACAACGTTTTGTTTGTATCGTTAGAGTTAGGGTTATTCCTAACGTGTGACACTAGAGGGAGCACTGAGCCGTTAAATCTAAAACAAGGCAGATTTTTGCTGAGTGATGGCAAAGTTCATATGCCGGCCATCCATGCTTCACTCTTTGAATTCAACTTGGACAATCTGGTCCTTGTTTCTGACAAGATCTCTCAGCAACAAACTCTGAAACTAATAAAAAATGATACTTCCTGAAAGTTGCCGAACCAAAACTTGTCAATGTGTGTAGTATGTTGTGATACACAGTACACACTGTGTAGTACATACACAGGATTTAATTGGTAATATTTTTTGACAGTGGTTTGAGGTTTGATTTTGTGTGTGTGTTTGTGTTGATACAAGCACCTGCGAGTGTTGGTATCATGTTTTTTGTTCGCATTTCCATCTGGGTCAGCTTGTTAAAACCCCCCAAGTCCCTGCACACAGCAAGCTTGATCCCCAGCAGTAAAGATATGTGCTGTTTCAGCTCAGTCAAGTGTTGATCTCTTCTATGAACGTGCAGTGTGACATGGGACAGAGAAAGCCAGTGTGTGGTTCCCATGGCCACAGCCGACCAGGGCAGAGATGATGAGGAAAACCCACAGCACGGGATGTTCCCAAACAGGAAGTGACACGAAAAGCTGAATAAGGTCAGTTTACTTTGGGGTCAGTTTACATTCTTAGCAGTTCACCTATTGTGTCATCTCACCAAAACTTAAATGCACGTATCGCAGAGCAGCTGTTGTCACATTTTATAATGCTGCAGAATAGATTGTATTAAAGGATGACTAAGGAGAAATCACTGATGTACATTCTTTAATGTAAAGACTGTGACAAGAAGCAGTTTTCTGGTCCAACCCTGCTGCTGTTGTGTACTGATCCAATGTTAGTTTACCTGCTAACAGTACAGAGCAGGCGTATCTCAGGCGGACCAAATGTCTTAGCATGTCATTTGGTTCACCTGCTACAGGCCACTCTCGATGCACGCAGCTCTTGGTAGGGGTCACCACGTTACATTTACATATATTAATTTAGCAGATGATTTTATCGAAAGCCACTTCCAAGAGAGAGCTTGCTGCAAAAGTACATAGGTCAATGATCATAAACAACGAGATAGCCCCAAATATTGCGGGTAGCCAAAACATGAAGCATACATTGTGAAAAGCAAATGAGTGGCAATGGGAAGAAACATAAGAGCATGTAGATAAACAAATTATAATTAAACAACATGAACCTCAAAAGTCCAAGTACTTGTACGTTAAGGCAGCTGCAGTTGCTCTGGTCCTTTTGACTCAGCAAACACCTTTCTGGTGTTCCCTCCCGCCAACGTCACATACACTAAGAGAGAGAGAGAGTGAGAGAGAGAGAGAGAGAGAGTGTGTGTGTGAGAGAGATGGGAAGGAGGAGGGGGAGAAGATAGGGAGCCAACTAAACAGGGAGCAATGTTAGCTATGTAGCCAGCCGTGTGACACTGCAGTCCTTTACTAGCGCCTCTTCATTTTACACTCTCTCGCAGACACACGCACACCCGCATACACACACGCAAACACACACACACACAGCAAGTCACACGCACACACAGTGAGTCTCTCACACACTGGAGCACATAAGCTGTGTCCCCTCACCCCCAGGTCCTTTCCCAGGATCCTGCCAGCCGGCCACCTTCAGCGGTATTTCCACTACGCAGCCGGCCAGCCAGTGGCCTCGTTAACCCAAAGTGCTGAGAAGATGGAAAGCAGGAGCCAGCAGGGATCAGGATCAGACCGGTCCAAGGGCCCAGAAGAAGAAAAAAGAAAAAGAAACAAACAAAAGACCTCGGACATGTTTTTATGAGGCTGTTTTTTAGGTTTGAGATGTGGTTTGAGACGATTGACGCGTTGAGCTTTGTGCTGTATACTGCATGTGCTGAAAGGTCATGTAGACATCGGAGATGGCCAAACAGACAAACAGCACACCGCCACCTCATTGGTTGATGGGGACTGTGATAATGTCATGACGTAGAACATGATTGGTGACAAATAGACCGTACTGTATAATGTGAAGTGTCAGATGCAAGGAGCTATTTCTGGTTTGTGACAAGCCTCGTTACTTTAAATCAATAACTGTAAATCTGAAAAGGGAATTTAGGGTGGAGAAATGTAATCATGGGAGATGGATTTACAACGCTACAGATGGGTAGATAGGGAGATGTTTGAGGTAACTTTGGACCCGACTGTGTAGTTATTTTGACCTTTGACCTTTGACCTCAATAATATTTTTTTTTCAGAGGAGTATCAAAGTATGTGGTTATATCTTGGCTGCATATCCATTTTTCATCTGCCATGACTAAAAGTTATAGATTCACCCTTGAACGTATAAGTAAGCTTTGTCCAAACATTCAATCCAACAGCGTGCCATGATAACCAGTCTATTGTTGTGATGTCAATTCAGAAAAACTGTACCCAATGTCTCTTCAACCAACACTTACACCCCTGTTGAATTTCACATCAACACCTACCGTAGCTGGACTCAGTAACGTCACAATTTGGAATTCACAAAACACCGTTTTTGACTTTCCCCGTTAGATTTGATTTGTCATTAGAGTCGACAGTGACAACATGGGAAGCGTGACAGTCGTGTTGTTTCTGGTCGCTATGGAGAACCCCAATAGGAGGAGCACTCATATCCAGGTCTAAGAGACAAGACACGGTGTTCCATCAGTCAGTTGGCTCAGCCGGTGTTTTTATGACTCTCACCAAGATGTGTGGCTCAAGTAAGTTAGGATGATGATTATGATGTTGTCTCGTCTAGGAGACGTGCTTATACCTGCCCCGCCGAAACCGGTTTCGGTGGTTTTGTGTTTTCAACCCAAGCACGTGTACCTTCACAGCACACCAGGCACAGCTACTTGAACTCTTTTAGTGTGTGTTGTTGCTCTGGCTAGGGGAATGCTCAACCTTATCAAGCTGAAACATTACACAGAAGCTGTTTATTTTGGTGAAAATACTTGACAACAGACCCATTTATAAGTGATCATAAAATGTATATTTTACCAAATATTATTTGTGCATTACATCCTATTGTTCTAACGGTATGGATTCATCTGCATACCTTTATGTCTGTTAGAAAGGAGGAGGTTCGTGGTTCATGACTAAGGACCCTCCGACTAACACGTGTCAGAACAGCAAATCTATGACAGGCTTGACCATTTGGAATGAGGAAGTAATACTGGGTTCATGTAACTCGTCATCAGTGCTACTTTGAGACTTGTTTGTGCTGCAGACATTCTAAATCTGAAGGTCTCATGAATACTTGCTTCAGTACATTCAGTACATATTGATCTCAGTATGTCATATTTTTTACATTCCAGATATTATTATAATTTTTTTTACAAAATCCAAACTGATAATACAAATATCATCCCAGATTGGAAAATTATGTTTAAAAAGCTTGTGAAATTATGCAACAGCTTTTCCTTTGTTTCATAATGTTAGTAGTGAGTCGGCAGCTCTGGCATGGGACAGTCAATCTGCGTCGAGCGTAGCGTGTCCAGCTCCTACGCCTCACCTACACACTCTGGAGGACTGCGAGCCTGAGTGGAAACGCTTCATCTCTCTCTCTCTCTCTCTCTCTTTCGCACGTGCATCATCTCTCGGTCTGTCTGTCTCTATCTCTATCTCTATCTCATTCCACGGTCTCTCTCTCTCTCTCTCTCTCTCTCAAGCTCTCAAGCTCTCAAGACAGTGGTGACTAATGCTGGCTGAAGTCCAGGCCGGTATATACATGTCTGTGAGGGTAGGAGAAGAGAACTGAACGGAAGAAGGGGAGAAACAGGAACCGGTCTGAACCAGCGCGCGCCGACTCTCCGGGCTATTCCAGAAGTCCCCCCCTCCCACACACACACCCCGTCCTCCTCCTCTCTCCTTCCCCCTTTCTCTCTCTTCCCTCTGACTCAGATGAGGACTGGTTGAACTTTCCTCAAGCACTTTGTCACATTCTGTCTCCAGGAAGCCGAGCCTGTACACGCTCCTGAGAAGTGAAATGGGATCCCCCCTCTGACGCCCCTCACCCCCCCCCCTCTCCCCCCACAACGGCACAGCAGCCCAGTGACGGTGGCTCGGACACCTCTGGCCTCAGCGGTGGTGGCATCGGGAACACGCGGTCAGGTGTTTTTTTCCACAGTTGCATGAGACATCATGGGGGTGTCATAGGGCATGTCAGATAGTTGTTGATCATGCAGCGCACACCTTGATTGAGTAGCTCCAGGGTCCACGTCGAGCTCTCCGATGGCTGCCACATGGCTCATGTCTCGGGCTGGGAGAGGAGAGGGGGCGAAGAGGGGGGATGCCTCTACCATGATGGGGCTTAATTTGGTACGGTGGTCACCGGGCGGCTATTTACAGCTCATTTACGTTGTAGATCTATATCAGGACATGATGAACGCTGTGACACGCCTGACCTGTCTGCTGAATGAAACTCTTGTCAGGACCTTATTTGCATGTCGTGAAAAGGACTGGCATGTGTCGCAAATCGACACGCTTGTTCTGTTGCGTGTGTGCAAAAGGTGAACATTTGAATTCCCTAATAAAGAGAAGCAAATGTATCACCGAATATACACGTAACATAACACATAATTTTTTTACGAAAAGAATATGTTGTGAAATCCTTGGATGGGATTCATTGATCAGATTGTGTATGGTAGGACCGGGTCAAGATGATTCATCCTGTTCAGACACCCACAAGAGACCAGCGATCAGTCAACACATTCAGAGCCAGCCTTACGTGACCAGACAGGCACTATTCCTGGACACTAAACCGCCTGGTCACTCAACATCAACTCTCTCCAAATCTGTCCACTGTCATGACAGGATTACGGTTCCTGTTTATGGAGTTCTGCTCAAGTCAGGAGATTGCTGTTGCTGTCGTGGCTGTTGCTGTTTTTATAACATTGCTTTTGTTTTCAACCTGTACCTTATTTTGCCTGACACTCTTTCAACTAGAAAGTCCCTATCAGAATTCCTCATGGACAATGTGGTCAGCTCAACTACAAACACATTTCTGTAGCTATCGTACACAGGACAACACCCACTCGTGTCAACACACACATGTAAGGATCAGGGCATATTTCCTGCTCTGTAAGATTTGCATCGGAACACTAATGGTCGAAAACAAATTTGTCTTGAAGGACAAAAAATCGTTCTGTGGTTGTTCTGTGGAGACTCTGAGGTTTGGTGGTGGGGGTGGAACAACTGTCACATTACTTCTGTTTCTCATTTGTGTGCCGCACGGGACAAACACAGTCATACGATTCAGAATTGAGGGAAGGGAGAAGGCTTTGCAAGAGCCAGGGTCATCACCTTTGACCTAACTCGGACAAGAGCTTCTCCACACGCAGTGCATTGATCACCGCAGGATGGTGCCCCGCAATGCCAGCTGAGGTTTTATAACGCACGACCAAAGAAGCCATTTATCCCAAACAGACCTGACGACAAGCATGGTCTTCGTAGAGTTCACACTTGAAAGGGGGACACACCCAAAGCCCTTCGCACAAATGTAAGATCGACTCACCCATCTCATTTTCTAACCAGTTTCTTCGGAAAACAGGAAACCGATCCAGGAACAGCAAATGGTGGCAGCTTCTCCCCAAATGCCCAAAAATAGGCGTGGGAGTTACTAATCAGGACCACCTGGATCAGCAGCCAGAAGCTAAATTAGTTTTTCCAAGTCGCATTCTCCTTCCTCAGAGAGAAGAAAATTGTTAATCGTTGACATTTCTCCCTCTTTTTCCTTGAAGATGAATGCATGGATACTGTCTGCTCACATCCGATACGACGTACTAGCAGTGAAGGATGGCAACAATTTGAGTTTCTGCCTCGATACTGAGCATTAGGGAATATGAGCATTCATCTTCCCAAACCATGTGTAACTGACTCTATGGACATTGCGTTCAAACACATTTCTTTGAGATCTAGTATTGTGTTTCAAGTGCAAAACAAACTCAGTCACAAAGTCTGCCCTAATTGTTTTACTCATTCTTGACACAGAAGTGGAGTACAATATCTCCGACTAAGTCTGGTTAGAGCTGGTTTCAATGGGGACAATGAGAAAACTGTGAAAAGGCAAAGCCCAGGATATTGTCCGTGCTGTTGAACAGCTGTGTGACACACACACACACACACACACACACACACACACACACACACCAACTCAGACCCCTCATCTTACACTCTCTTTTTTCAGAGTAAAAACACTCTCACACACACAAACACAGTCCCACACACACCCACACACACACACACACACTCACACACACACACAGAGAGTGAATGACCGCTGGCCCAAACCCCTCCGAAGGTCTTCCCCATTGTGTTCCCAGGCACAGCAGTGAAACAGGCTTCTGTTCAGTGGAATGTACAGCATCTTGCTGTTTTCTGGACAGCTGGGCTCGGCTGGCCTCTAAAGTACATGAGTCACTGTGCTGGTGCCCACTGACTTAGTTTCAACTAGCTGCTTGGGGTTTTTGGTGGCAAAATGACTTGCAAGTTATTTAAGAGTGCCGTCAATTTGCCATCATGTTGTCAGGATCTCTGATACTTCTACAGTATGTTGATATCATGGAATTCTGGTGTGTGTGTGTGTGTGTGCAGATGACAGGATGGACTCTGAGTTCTCTCTCTGTCTCACGCACGTACACCAGGTGCGTCCGTCCACGGCTCCCTGTGCTCCGCCCCACACGTAAAGGGCAGACAAGGCGCTGAGTAACCCCAACCCGAGCGCTAACCTCGGAACCTCGCCGTGGCACAGGGCCAGCTAAAAGCAGACCAAACCGGCGCGAGCCAGTGCTGGATACTACATCGCAAATACCCCCCTCCGCCCCCACACCCCCCCCCACCAGCGCCTTCTCTCAACAACGCCAACGCACCCTAACACACATGCTCCCCCCCCCCGCCATATCTCCCTCTTCTGTCCCACTTAGCTGAAAAGAAACCGACAGTGTAAGTGTCTGTGCCTGCGTGTGTCAAAAAGCAAAATGATGGGTTCAGAAAATGTGGAACTTTCCTTCAGTAATCTGAGGAGTTTTTGAGCACTGGGGTCTCACAGTGATTTCAACAAGACTTCCTCAAATTAGCACAGAGGACATGTGCATTGAAACACAAGTTAACTGACCCGTGTTCCTTCCAAAGGAGGAGGGGATATTTGTGTAACAGTCCTGACGTTTCACCTTGTGGGCGTACACGTCCTTGCTTGGATAAACAGGGATGAAATACGGTTTGATAATGCCTGTTTTTGCGCTAGCTCCAGTCAAGCATTGCTTCACTCTGTTTTCAAGCCAGCAGGTCTCTGTGGTATTAAGGCATGGACCCACACCTGCTTTCAATCAGTTCCACAGTGGGAGTGATTGGAGGCTGACCCCCATAACATAGAGAAGTTCTTGTGGCCATGCTAGTCGAACTGTGGAGTGTACACAATGTACACCCACCCACACCTACTTTCACACATACACACTCACGTCGCAGAGATATCCTTTTTGGCAAAACACCAGATGTACGTACCTGTTTTGACCCTGTTCAAATATATGTCTAAGGCATACAAGTTACATGTCAAAACAATGGATTTACTTGCGAGAAGGTCCCCACCTTCTGAGATTATGATGTTGTCAACACCATCCATGTTATCAGGAAGGAATTCCCTGAAGCAACCTAATGTAACCCCATAAAAACATTAACCCTTCACTGTTAGGAAAAAAATACAATACCTTGTATTTTTCTATGTCACATACGAGCAAACATGTGCTACCTTGGCGCTGTCTCATGATGACTATTGTTGTGAATAGAAATGACACAAACAGTAGAAAACATTTTTTGTGTCGCATCCTGGCATTTAAAAAAGTAAACAGTTGACTGGTCGCTTTGTAATCAGTCCAGAGCAAAAGAGCACAGGAAATGGTTTTCTGGGTTCCTTTTCTTAAAGTGTGTGTGTCCGTGTGCGTGTCGGTGCGTGTGAGTGTGTGCGTGTCTGTGTGCACAGTGTTATACACAGCAATCGTAGTTCTCTCAGAGAGGAAGTTATCCATCCACCCTTTCCTGTGCGTGCCTGTGTATTGGTCAGGACCAACGCAACTGTTGATGCTGTTGGACAATTTACAGGGGAAGCAGCCTTCACTCCAAATACCCCACCCTACTGATTGCCTGGGACACTGGAACACTGACCTCTCACCCAGTAGCGGAGCACCCACCCCTCAAAAAAAACTAAATAAGTGGGAGACATTTACAGGAAGTAATGCCAAGTGTCTGCCCTCCTGAACCAGGACACTCGCCTCACGTTACGGACAAATAATGCTCATGGCCTAGCAGAGTCGTCCTGTAAACAATGTCTGTTTTTCCACTGCTATGGGGTTAGGGCAAACAGCCACGAAACAGTAACAGTACGAGAAAAGGGAAGACATGAGAGAGTTCAAGCCAGAATGGAGGCCATGAGAAGACGTTTTCTGATGGTAATGGCTGAGCAATCGCTTGAATCCAGACTCATTCTCTGATCCAGTAGGCCATAATCATCTCCTTGGTTTTAGGTTTATGTCTTTACATGATCTTGTTTAGCTATCAAACAATAAAACACCAGGCTGCCTTGGTTGTGCTGTTGCTGATAACACTGTCATTTATAGAGCAGTCTTGGCAGCAAAATCCCCCCCCGTCTGGTCTGATCTGGTCTGGTTATTAAGTCGGGTGGGGTGTGTGCCCTACTAAAATAGTAGGGCATACTAAAATAGTAGGACACACACAAGAACACACCTCTGGGACAGGCCATCAGGGTAAACATCTACAGTGCAGACATCCTCTCTATCACGTGATGCACAGTCACGTGATCCTGTGATGAACTTCCACCCTGTTTTCTTGTATTAGTGGTCAGAGGCATGTAACATCACAGAAGAGAGGGAAGGGCTGGACTCTCCACACCAGGGGGGTATTCCAGGTAGCGGGTTTAACAAACTCTGAGATTAACCCTGAACTCTGAGTTGAGTTACTCTAACATTGGAAACTCTGAAAATTCGGTTCCAGAAAAGCTGATATGAATTAGTTAACTCAACTCGGAGTACGTCAACTCAGAGTTAAGCGCGGGCATGAGAACTATTGAAAGCCAACATCAATGGAGCTCCGATACTAGGATCCACCATGCCACCCGGCGACAAAAAACGTTGTCCTACGTCACCAAACTTCAGATTCAAGTTTCATTTCGTGTTTATGGTCGAGTACATTTTCCGGAAAAAAGCAACACGGCTGTAGCAGCGTATGCAAGTGGCGTGGGAGACAATTGCTGCCGAGCATACATTTGAATATAATAGCCAGTCCATACATTGAACATTTAACCCAACTGTCCGTTAATGTTACAGGAGAAAAAGTGGTGGCCTTAATAAAATAGCAGGTTCAATGTTTTATTAAATATAAAAACATACTACGCAGGTAATGCATAGTTTGCTTAGGCTATACGCTTGTGATTGTAGCCTCGACGTCACCTTGGTTTTAATCATATTCGACATGATACTAATTCAATATCAATTGGTGCCTATTTCAAGCAGTTTCCCCCAACAGAATGCTTTTCATCAAAAGATGATGATGACGAAAAGACATTGACGGCTGCCGTAGAAATGGATGCAGAGAATTATGTGGTAGCTGGTAGTTCTCTCCCCATGTAGCTTACTATTATTTACATCGTATAAAAACGATTTGCACATTCTAATCATGTTGAACAGAGCATGGATGCTACAGTGAGATGTTCATTTAATGGCAGGTGTATTTTGCATGTGGAACTGTGAAATGTAGCTAATGTAATCTCATGTAGGCCTATTCCTATATAGTTACAAATAAATGAGTTGTACAAACTGTACCTCATGAAGAAAGTGCCAAAAACTGACCAAGAGATGGTGTAGGCCTACTTAGGGTAGACGAATAAAGACTAATCTCGAAAACGATTTACTGGAACTCCAGTTACGGGAGAATGCATGGTCAAAAGTGATGTTAATTGTAGGAACAATAACCTATAGGCTATGAAAATTAATTATTGAATTTGCTGAATTTCTATTTTTACCAAGAGATGGTGTAGGACTTAGGGCAGAAGAATAGAGGCTGACCTTGTAAGGCTATCAACCTGCCCCCACCTCTCATATGGTAAACTATGGAGTTACTGGATGGAGTCTCAACTTGATGGCTCTCACATCTCATTGTGTAACTTACTGTAGCATTGTCATGTTGATAAGAAAGGGTCAAGATTGTGGTGTGATTGTAGTTGTTCTTGGGTATTAAAAGGAATTGTGAAGCATTTTTCTGTGGATGATTGATCTCCTGAGACCTTCTCCTCAGCTCTGGCTTTGTATCTCTGGTTTACAATGGGCCTAGTCATGGTAGAGTAGGCCTAGTTAACTTTCATTGATTTCATTCATTTGCAATATGATTATATGATTATATTATTTCACTTTAATTTGACCATTCTTGCTTTGATTTAACCCAAAGAGTCAAATAACTGCAATTGGTAGGCTATTGGCCTTATTTGGTTAATGTTAATAGGCCTACTGTTCAGTTTCCCATCTTCCTTCAAACCAAGGCTACTCATTGTTAGATTTCTATTTGTAGGCAATGAAGAAGATCAAATCCTACAATTTCAATGATTTTTCTTTATTTCAGTGCCAAAAAGCTTTTGGTCAATTATGTGTGCACGTCCACGGCGTATAACACTAGCGATGAAGACCCAAGGGCTGAGAATGTTGCTCAAATAAATTACAGATCGTGACGGGAAACGGTAACGTTAACTTAGGCATTCATCAGGGAATTAAAGCACATCAAATCGCAGTCTTGAAATCGTCTCCTGGCGTATAACTAAGCGAATTTAATTTTGTTCGAGATCGCTCGGCTGAACCAGGAAACGATATCCCATGTCTTCCAACGCTATCAAACTCAGAAAGTGGGAGGGGATAGGTAAAACTCAGAGTTTGGCATGGAACTAACCTGCTCGCGACCAGGTTAGTTTCACAGCGTAAGTTACCATGGCAACTTACCAAAAGGTTTCGTTACCTCTCTTTC
This sequence comes from Mallotus villosus, assembly GCA_903064625.1. Lineage (NCBI taxonomy): Eukaryota > Metazoa > Chordata > Actinopteri > Osmeriformes > Salangidae > Mallotus > Mallotus villosus. Next base: position 442,003 of record CAEFZP010005460.1, on the reverse strand, counting down.
TGGAACGGAAACCTCGGAGTTTGCCTATTTTCAGGGTTAAACAACTCAGAGTTTTCACAAAACCGGCTACCTGGAATACCCCCCAGTCATACAACTTTTCACGTTTCTTCAAAACGTTTTCTCATTGTTTTGTTCACTTGCGGGAATGAACACAAACACATCACCGAAGTTACCTTAAAGGTGCAGCTCAGAATAAATACCTTCAAGGGGTTCTTTTGTTGTTTAAATTGCTCTTTTATTGACCTCAAACAAGGTCAAACATCAATCAAACGGTAAAGAGCGTGACTGAAAGAGTCACAAGTTTGTTGTATCTTGACAGCAGCTGAGCCATTTAAATGGTTGTGGCTTGTCAGTTTAAAAGGCATGATGTCACTTGATGTTTCACTTCAGCCTACATCTAGGTGTTGGTAAAACAGCGGAAATTCAAACTTGCTTCTCATTGGCCGGTCAGCACTTTGTTTTCTCATGAGATGTGCCTGACAACAACAGAGCCAATGGCAGCAGGCCATGGGCGGGGCCTCAGCGGTGTTGTGGCAAACTGAGCAGTTTCCTGTAAAACCACAGAGCACAGCCTGTTGTCTGCAGTCACGTTCTCAGCACAGGCAGCTGCCTGCAGCTCGTTGTCTGGGCTGAAGATGTCATTAGCTTTCGTTTGTTTCATTTCTGACTTGTTATTGACTCCTAACCTAAGTACAACCGACACCGGCACTTTCGTCAGGCTGTTTCCCCTCCCTGTGCTCCCAAGCTCCCAGTTGGCACTAGGTAAATGTGCTGTGATTGTTTAAAACCCCCTTTCCTCTGCCCCCCCTCCCCCCTCGTTCTACAGCTGTTCTCCTTTGCAAAAGGAGGCAGGATGGCATGTAAACAAACACACACACACACACGCTCAAATGCAGATGTCCACAGGAATTCTCACGCACACCAACTGAGAACACAAACACACACATCATGAAAAGTCCCACAAACAGGCACCATACACACATATGCTTCTGTGTGTAAAGCAACACAGACATGTGCACACACACACACACACAAACGTGTGCATACGTGTGGCCTACACTTAACCACGCTGTTCTAGTTCAGTGACAGCAGTTCTGACATAACTGCGTATGTACAGTATGCGTGTCAGTGAACTATTCATATCTAATGCATGTGTGTGCAGGTCCTTCCTTGGACAGTACGTCCACCAAAACAGGTGTCTCAGGAACGCCATTCCAGTTCCCCCACAGATTCATTCCAGCGGTGTGCTGAGGCCAGGGTCATCTTCCTGTCCATCCATCCATCCTTCCTGTCGGTCCGTCCGTCCGTCCGTCTGGGCCCTGGTCCAACACAGGGGCTCCCAGTGTGGCTGATCCCAGGTGAGATAGCTCACACAATGAGGCCTCTGTGTGCCGCGTGCATGCTGCCGTCCCCCTGTGTGACCTCCAGTCTTGGCCTGTTCTGCCTAGCCCGCCTCTCGACAGCACAACACACCTTATCTGATGGCAGCCTCGCCTGACGTCCTTCTGTGCAAGGTACTGTGATTAGAAAAGAGTGGCGCCACAGTGGTACGAAGCCAAACATATTTTTTGAATTTTTTTTCCGGTCTCTCTCTGCTCCATAGGTTTCTATTTAGCTTAGCTGGGGGAGAAAAAAAAACGGTATTTGTAAGAAGAGAGATTGGGTTGGAAGAGCCTTGGCTATTGTTTTTGATCAGATTGCTTTAGTTTTTAATGGCAAAGTGTTGCATGATTGGTCTCGGTTGAGTCGTTCCGTGGCAGGAGGCAGAACACAATGTACGAAGAAGCAAATGAAGAAGCAGAGAGGTTCTGCAGCAGCTCCCGACCGGTGTTGTCTCACAGTGTGTTTAACTGTTACACAACCTTTGGCTCCACAGCTGGCTCTGGTGTTGGATGGAATCGGGGGGGGGGAGGGGGGTGAGAGGAGTTAGGACAGGGGAAGGGTCAGAGGTTGACACTAGTGTTTTGACCTCTGTGACTTTCTCAGAGGGTTGCGGTGGCTGTGGGCTGAGCCAAGAGGACCTCGGGAACTGTGACGCACTCCAGGATTTGGGTCCACGCCAGCCCACACAGGCCTGGGCCCGGGCCCAGGGCAGAGGCCAGAGTCACTTAGGAGGACTGTCTTACGAACAGAGAAAAGCCTTCAAGGCAGGACAGTGTAATTGTATTGTCTCGGTCCTGCAGTGGAAAGGAAGGTTTTCAAATCAGTCAAACCGGCTTTTTATTAAGGGGACAACTTCAGGATATTTATGGGAAACCAGCATCATGTTGTTAATCCATTTACTGTATAACATGAGGCAGTGACACATTTTAATAACTATAAGTAACCCTCCTGTCATTTGTCCTGCTCTCCTCACGCATGTAGAGCATCTAGCAATTACTGCGTTGGTCACCAATTGTCTCCCTGACCCTGGCTACACAGTCACATGACACAAAGGGGAGCCATGGTGATTGGAATTGGAAGTTTTAAGATGGTGTGTGCATGATGCTTCAGATGTAGTTGCGGGCTGTAGGTGAGGGTTTACGGGAATCAAAAGGGGAACTTCTGGGACGTTAAATCGATGTTGCAATCGTGATGTCACCTATTTAAATGTCTTGCTCAAATCCAGATTCCAGACTTTGGCAGGAAAATCCCACACATGATTAGAGGATGACTCACTGCTGTTGGTTACGTGCTTCCACATTTAATTCCCCTCTGTAGCAGTGGTGCAATATGTAGAAACACCTGAGAGAATTGTTTGTCAGGAGACTGGTAGACAGACGTGCCTCCGTTCAAACAGACGGGTTGTTTTTCAACCGTTTGATTAGCAGAAGGTACTGTCAAACCGGTTCTCTTGAAGAATGTGTCCTCAAAGTGTTTACATCCATCCGAGGAACAGTTTGTCTCTTTCTAGTATTAGGTGGGCGATAGACTCGATCTCTCTCGTAGCTCTACTCGAGAGATGCGATCTCTACGATCTCTCTCAGCTCTCTACCATCCGCTCACTCCCCATCCCTCCACTATCTCGATATCTCTCTCTGCTCTCTCTCTCTCTCTCTCTCTCTCTCTCAGTCTCTCTCTCTCTCTCTCTCTCTCTCTATCACACACTCAAGCACCCAGACACTGTGGAAATGCGAGAAACAAACTTGACACGTTTCGGTTTCCCTTTAACAGAGAGGGCAAACACGAGGATGAAGGTGAGGGAGGGAAGTGGAGGCTGACCCCGGGCTCTGGGGCAGCCGGGGTGTGAAGACTGCCTGGCTTGTCCCTCCTCGCCACGAGACCAACCAGACTTCCTGTGAAGTAACAGCTCGCTGTAAGCGGGAGTGAGCCCAGGCAGTTCCCTCTCTCACCTTGTCGGCCCACTCGCACGCTCCCCCGGAATCACGTCTCGACTCCAAAATTCTCAAAGCTCACGTGCCTCGCAGCTTTTTTATTTCTAGAAATCAATGGTGCCATGTCTTGTTTTTTTCTGTATTTAGTTGTTTTGCTTCCAAAAACTAAAGGTCAACGTTCCCAACAGATTGAAGGCCGCATAATTTTAACTTTGGCAACAATAAAAAAGAAAACATTTCGCAAGTTCGGCTTGTACAAACACCTCATAAACATGTATTGCTCCTCTGAAGAAATGGTCAGCAAAACAAGTTTCAGTTCTTCAAAATCACAATCACAACCTCTTCTGTGACAGTGGATGCACTGAGAGGAGGTGATAAAAAGCGCTGAGTAAGTAGAGCCGTTAGAACACACAGTTATCTCCCACATCACCCGTTTGGTTTCGGAGCAACATCCAACCCCTGTCTTATCCTCGATGGGACGTGTGGAGTAGGGCCCCCGTTTGTTGTTGGCTCTGTGTGTTGCAGGGGCAGGGTGCTCACAAACAACATAGCAGGAGGCTCCTGATTAGGGCCTAAACAGACTCATTTTAACAAGATAGTTCTCTGGAAACCTGGTGGTTTCTAATGAGCCGTGTGGCCTGAGAGAGTTGGGTTTGAAGGCCCAGAGAGATGACTACACGGCTGTCCTCTCATTTTCACGGACAATAGCCAACCGGTGTGCTGAGGGAATGCTGAGATAGCATGTTCCAATGCAATAGATGTCCAATACAATAACCTTTTCTAGAGCTTGCACAATCTAATCTCTTGGGAAACCGGTGGTGAGATTGGGAATGGATGCCTCTCTTATTAATGCAATATCTCAGTTGTGTTTCTGTACCTTGGAAACATTTATTTCACATTTTAACCAAACTTCCATCCAGCTGTTGTCCTCCCACTCCTCAACTGATGGTATGTGTTGATTCTGAATGATGTAATACAGCCACAACATGTTTTAATGATGGATTCATCTCTCCGAGGATGGGCTGTTGAACATGAGAAGAACAGATCTACATTTGCCACGCCAGATGTTTGGGAGTTTCCGTTCTCTTCTTTCGTGATTTTTCGAACTTCATTATTTTCCCGCTGCATATTTTACGTCACATTTCGTCTCGTCCATCTTTAGATGTGGGGCCAGCATAACATGTCACATATGTTTGAGGCAGCCTTAAAAATACATTGAATGTGGAAATTCATCATCTGGGTTTCATTTTTGCGGTTATATTTCTTGTAAAGAGCGAACTTGATCTTGAGACTCCAGACTGACACTGGCATGTTATGAATTGACAGCTATGGAATTGGAAGACTTTGGAAAGTTCTACCACGCACTGTCTGCCATTTTGAAAATGTATACGTTTGATAAACATCAATCTTACAAGGAAAGCCAGCTCCCCTTTCCTGTTGACCCTTTCGCGAGTCAGATGTTAGAGAAACACAAGGCTGTTTCTGTTTTAAAAACAGCAGAATCCACATTCAGCATGTCCTGACACACAAAACAATGAAACCATTCAACTGGAAATTCATCTTCTATGAGTGAACACATTTGAACACAATTTGAGAGGATCAACTATGCAAACAGTGAAAAAGGGAAAGGGAAAATAAACTGTAAAAAAATAATATATATATATATAAGTATACATATATAAAGTTTAGGGTTTGCTTGTTGGGTTGGTTATAGCGTGATAAGTAGCTGGAACATGTGTGGGCTCACAGCACTTCCTCCAGCTCAGCCCTCAAAGGGACAAGGCTGTGCGTGAGGTGACGGTGCAGAACCTGTGGTTAAACCTGATCCTCCGTCTGAGTCTGACTTGAACACAGTGTTCGAAAACAGGCCTTTGTACACTCTCAAGACGAACCAATCAGCATCGAGAGAACACTTCTGGGTTATGTATTTACCCTGGGGATAAGAAAAACAGGAGAGGTTTGGGCTAAGAAACCCTGCTGTACTGGTAACAAATTGACTGTGTCTGAGTTGAGTCTGTTATTTCAAATGCTGTTGAGTCACACTCTGGTGTCTAATAAACCATTGTTGAGTGAAGAAGACCTGCAACTAAGGTCACAGAGGTCACCAGATCAGCTGATCACCATACTGCAGTTGTGTAACACACAGTCCTGGGCTAAAAATATTGGCAAAAACCTTTGTCTTTTAATTCATTATTTCGGAATTATTATTATTTATTTTTCATCACTTTCTTTTTACACTTGTGCTTTAGACTTTGCACAGTGCTGTACATACAGTGCTATGAACTGTGTGATATAAACGCAACTAAAAACGTTAGCCTTGGTGCCTAAACCCGAAATCACTGCTCAGACCCATACATCTCAAATCTGCCACCAACTCAACAACACAAACGCCTTCCTCGTTCCACACCTCGACAACCACAAGTCATTTCCACACGCATCCATAAGGGCCTTCTAAAGGTTACTTGCAGCAGGTACTGTTTCAGTAGGACGCAGATTCAGTAGGCTGATATGTACTGGACTGTCAATATGGGTCGGCATGCAGGAGCTCACTCCACGTGCAGCGTGTGAGTCAGCTGGGTGTTGCCACAAGCACATGCCTGCCTGGGGGCCATATAACACGCACTGTAGATATACAGTAGACATTCACTCTGGACATATCCCTCTCTGAAGATATCCTTCTCTGTTGAAATATGCCATCTGCAGATATCCCCCCTCTGTAGATATCTCTGTCTGCAGATATCCCCTCTGTAGATATCCCCTCATATCGACTCTGTAGATATCTTTCTCTGTAGATATCGACTCCGTAGATATCCTTCGCCGTAGATATCGACTCGGTAGATAAATTGTTTAAGACACTATCATTTTCTTATCAGTAAACGTTTTGTCGTTTTTCTCGTGGAAAAACAAACTATTGAGAGCAAAGTGAGCCTTGACTGCCAAATGCCTCCCGATGGAGCCACGACGTGCCTTCATTTCTCCCTGCAATCCCACTATCTCTCTCTCTTCTCATTGCTCCATAAAGATTCCGTGACCTTGCCAGCCTTGTGGATGGCCTAAATGTTATTGACATGGATAACAAACTTGTTTACATCGAACTCTCCTCCCGGCCTCTCTTTGTTTACTCATACACACAGGGTGACGTCAGAGAGGAGGACAGCCTTGCTCCCTGGGGAAGACACTAAAGAAGAATTACTTTTCAGAAGGGAGGTCTATGAAACCCACAGAGGCCTGTGTGTTCATTTTCTAGATGTGTAATGTGATTTACTGCCCTTGGTAACAAAACAACGTCTCTGAATGAAACAAATGTACCACAAATAGAACCTTGTGGGACACAAGATGTTATCAGATGCAGATAGTGCGCCGTGAATGTATACGATACCTCCAATGTTGCAGTGACAGCGTGTGATCGGGAATATTGTTTGTCCATCTGTGTAATTCACTCTCCATCTTTGTGTGTGTGTGTGTGTGTGTGTGTGTGTGTGTGTGTGGAAAAAATGTCAATTCCTGATTATTAATCACTCTGATAAATACACATTGGCCTTGAATCATGAGGAACTAATATTGTGGGTGACTTGTGCAATGACGATGTGTGGTCTGGACTGAAGCTGTTGTTGCTAGCTGGAGGTAACATCTGCTGCTCCAACTCCCAGGAGAGAGCTGCATATCGTCATGGACGGAAATCATAGATCACCTCTCCAGAGATCAAGATCCCTTTTCCAGAGACCACAGGTCACATATTCCAAGGCAGGAACTGAGCAGGGATACTGTTATTCAAAGGTATGCAAACGTCACCATCACCGCCAAACTACGTTAATAATGCCAAAATCACAAATCCAGTAGTTTCCTTGTTTACACACGTACACACACTGTGATTGACGAAACCCTTTTGATAATTCCTTAGATTTCTTTCTTTTTGTGGGAAAGCCAAGCAGTGAACAGACCTTCTCTCAAGCAATGAATACTGTCAAACGGATTATGTTACATGGCATATTTGCTTGAAATGGTGGGGAAATTCAGGACACCGTCATTATGTATAATACATGTGAAATGATCTAAAACATTTCATTTGAAATATAACATGCAGACCTAACACAACTGCAGTCTACAGTACAATTCCACCACAATGTAATTCAGGAAGTGTTCGGGACGTGTTATTGTGCTCCATGCAATATCATGTTACTCCTTTCAGGGGTGTCTCGGGTGGTAGCCCCTCTTGTTTTCATGGGACGTGGTGTACTTTCTGTCTATTGGCCAATACGTTCAAGTCGAAACGAGCTCGTCTCATCAGCTTACTGATGTTTTCGTTTTTCAGCCTGAGAAAAGTATGTGCTAATCTTACTTTCATCCGAAGAAAATACATTCCTTCGCACTCCCTTTCATGTGTTCGTCACATCATCCAATGCAGCGGTTCTCTCTGCTGGCTCCGGGCCAGCTCTCAGAGAAATAACAGGGGCTAGCGCATGCCTCACTATCGCACTGGAGGGGAAATAACTTGAATATGCGCTTGACGTATGTAACACAGAGAGAATATATTTGCACTGCGCTGAGCCTAACAGAGGTATTCCAGATGATTAAGATCTTTATATAAGATTATTTAAGGATGCACTTGGAATACCTAGTGAATGTGCTACACCAGGTGATTGTTGAAATGGTCTTACCAGGACAAGCCTCACAAGATTTTATTATGACCCATGAATGGGTTTGGTCAGGGAAACTTTGATGACCACTTTCTAAGTTGCTTAACCTAACCATTAAAGCATAGAGTTGTCTCTAATGAAAAGGTTTGTTGCACATGGCATGATCTGAAACCCTTTGTACAACTTCTTTACAAGATTCTTTACTGATTGATATTGCTTAAAAAGAAGCCTTGTGCTTGTCCAATTTCCAAATGTAGTACAAGCCTTGTTGCTTATGTTTAGGATTCGAGCCGGCAACCTTCAGATTAATAGCTCGGTTCCCTAACTGCTCAGCCATCTGACTCCCTCCATTAAGACACCATAAAACCACTTAGACAACCTGGAAAGAGGTTGTGATCATATGACAAAATCGGGCTATTAACGGTGTAACTGTTTCTTCAAATCCATCATCCACCTCTGACATCATCCTTTTTGGGGGCTCGTCGCTTCCCTTCGCTGTCATGTGACCTCGGTCAGAACAAAGAGCTTCAGAGTCCACAGCCGCAATGAGCGCCAGAGCCGCCTCACACAAAAACCCCTGACAGGAACTCCGGAAAAAAATGAGGAGACCCAAATCAAATATAGTCAACAAGAGGTTGAGGCTGGGTTCACCGCAAGGAAGACTCCAGGAAGAGCTTTCCAGTGCCCTCCTAAGAATTTGGAGGTACAGTACGGTTCAGCAGCAGGGTAAATGACACCATAGCTGGGGCTATAACAGACTGCTTGTCCTACTAGTCCCTCTGAGGTTACACTGATTTCCATGAAGGCCTTTTGGGGGGCTGGGTCACACGCAAGCTGATCCCCCTCAGTGAAGTCAACAAGGCACTCAAATACTCCCACGCCTTCTCCCTGTCTACGTCACACAGCCTGCGTCTCTAGCCAGGCGGCATGTGGGTGTCATGCAGCGTACTATCGAAAGCGCGCTAGAAATGTGACGGCAGGGGCCGTCTGCGCAGGGTGGTCGGTTGGGTGGCCCCTTGTCATAATGTCACATCAGAATGACCAGCTCCTTTGTCCTTGTTCCCGGCTTTGCTTGCGTCGGAAAACCCTTTTAAAGTTTGGATAATCGACCGTTTTCAGAACGACAGTATCTCTCGGAGTTAGAGCAGAGTATACACATCAGACAGTGTCTTCTAAACAGTCTTTATAAATGTAACCACTCATGGATAGTGGTTACATGTGTGTTATGCAGACGTCTACATGATCAGTCTGCAGGGTATGCCTTCAACAGCGGGCGGTAACACTTGAGAACATTTGTTACATACTGGCATGTCTAAGCAGCCTCAGTGGCCTTTCTACAGGAAAGGACATTCACTTTTCAATAAACAATTGCTGCTTTGTGTCTATTAGGTTGCCATGTTTCTCTGATTCACGTGAGGTGGACAGAGACAAGCAGAGACAAAGCTGTGTCATCCCAAACAAATAATTCTGGCTCAAGACAAAACATGGTTTGGCATGAACCTTCGAAGAGGCCCCAAAACTTCCGATGAAATGCGATGACAACACAAACTTGTGATGTGTTCCAAACCTCTCCCCATAATATGGTTCTCATCGCCACTGCGAAACGTGGGGAGGCACATGTTTGTCTGCATAGCCGTCTAAGATAATGTTTTTGTGATGGATTGGAATGTGAGTCAATGTGAATTAAAAGTAGCAAGCCACTTCCTCCCTGCAACCTTGACGGTCTAGTCCAGGCGCTCTGCCAGTCTGTTAGGCTTCCCTATTAGGTATTCTGAGCTCCTGTCCCTTCTTCATGAGATAAAGAGGGCAGGGAGAAACAAAACTAACATTTCAGAGCTGGTATTAGCTCAGTGATAAGATGGTTTCCTGAAAGCATATATTTCATGAACATTCTTTGTAAAAAACCTGCAGTGCTTCACAAGTTACAGGTCCATGGTGTGCGTGGGCATGGTGTTTTGCTCTGCCACCTCAAAGCCAGAGGGTTTTGGGTTTGATTATTGGGGCACTGTTGGCACTGGGACCATGTTGTCCCGGGGCCTGTCGGTGTTCAGGTCTCCCGGTCCTGTCTGTGTGGAGTTTGCATGTTCTGCCTGTGCTCACGTGGATATTCTCCACAGAGAACCGATCGCCCTCCTGCTCTGAACGAGACAGGGGCATGAGCACTTGGACGTGGTCCCCTTGGAGGGCTGCCCAAGTGCAGGGAACACATTTATAGGGTGGATACTCTTTCATGCGCGTGTGTGTTCTCAGCGTTGCCGTTCCCTGAATATAATAAATCAACGTTTCGTCTCCTCCTGATGTAATAGCACATAGGTTCCTTTAGGTGGCGATTTTTATCTCGTGTTTTAGTTGGAGAATCAGCGTAGATGACCTCCATCATCGCTATCAACTGTTCTTCTCTTGAGAGCCACAGGCAGCCATCAACACATAAGGAGTCATCATAGGCTGATTTAAAATGACATTAATGGGTGTCCTCCTTCCTGACATCACAGTCACTTCTTTGCAAATTACATTTTTGATTGCTTGTTTCATGACTCGTGGCACATGACTAACTCATCAACACGAGTTGTCCGAGCTTCTGAAACTCAACCTCTGGTTCAATCTGGATTTTACGGGAGATTTTTTATGGGAAATGACAATCGGGAAACACTGTAAATCTTCTAAAGTATCTGTAGATGGGCCAAGTGGTAGCATGTACATTTATTTGGTAGATCACAGGTCCCAACTAGGTCGCCTGGATCATGATGTGTCACGTGATATGTTGATTCACACTAGGCTTGTAAGAAACCTTGACCATGAGCTTTGGCCTGTCTGTTAAATGAAGTGCCAAATTTTACATGCAGATTTTCAAAGGAAAAAAATGCAAAACCCTTAGTAACAACCAACCAAACCAAGTGACAGCCTTTACAGTAGAATAGTACTCATCTGTTTTGTTCTGTTGCACAGAGAAGATCTCATTATTGTGTAAGAATTAGCTGACACACAAGAGAGCTTGTGTGCCCTGGCTGTTCCCTTGGGGGAAATACACAAGGAGGAATTTGCCTAGCAGCAGACATCCTTTAAGAAGAAGCTCTGTTCATGACACTATGATTAGGTAAACAGACTGTTCGGAACACAGTCAATGTCCTAAAAGTTTGTTGCCAGTTTGCAACTAGCAATTTGGGAATGTACATAGCATGGTAATACAGTGTCTTGTAAGTAATTGCTAAAATAGCCTGTTGATGTCCCGTGGTGTCACAGTTTAGTTGTAAAGATTATTAAACGTGTAAATAACTAAATACATATTTGGGGGGGTATATAGATATGGCAAAATAGCAGCTGAAAGTCAATAATTAAATAAAGTATTTCTGGACGGTTCACACTGATTACAGAAACATGACAATTATTTACAAGAGGTCAGCCGGTCACCCCACCCGTTTCTGTTTCGGAGGTTTGGTAAGATGATCTGCCATAGACTGAAAAGCACATTTATGTAACCGTTCCATGTAAAAAATACAAACCCACAACCACTTCAATGGCTGTCTATTGATTTCATACACAGCCTCAGAGTAAGAGTTCTTTAAACACTCCATGCCACTGGCAGGGTAAAGCTCACAATAAGAGAACGGCGAGATTATTTGACCTATATACTATAAAATGTCATTATTTCTCTCAGATGAGTTATTGCACAGCATCAATAAAACTGGCCTACCCCATTAAAACCCATGAGTCAAACATTAATTTTATATTTGTTTATTTGAAAAAAGAAATACAAAAACAGGCAGTCAGTGCATCAACAATGGCATATGGTAATATGGTATAAAATACATTCAGCTTTAGTTGTGTACCTTCCACAACAGTGTTGCTTTGCTGACCTGAAGTTGCCATTTTACTCACTATTTTGGAAACGAGGCAAGATCCTCAGTCATTTTTGGAATGTTCACCTGTACGGTTCAAAGTGGCATCTCCAATTTAAGGCTGACTGTATCACAGTACATGTTCTGTTGAGCTTAACATACTGCTCACAAACATCAAGGCACAGACATCTGGGTTCAATCAAACGCATAAACTATGAGTCCGACTTTACTCCCTTACTCTTAGCAGCTTTTAAGCTCATCATTGGAGCAATCTGCAGCTTCTGAACTTCCATCACTGTTATCAAGGTTCAGAACAACCAACATCTTTAAGTATGGCTATTGACAATTCTAAGTACAACCCTGTTTGTGCTGACGGTCTAACATTAACACCGTACCAACCTCTCTGAACTTCATCAACATGCCAAGAATTCAGTCTTTTTCTTAGGTAACAGCTAAACATCAAAGGACAAACGTCTTTTAAGATACCACAGCTTCTGCACAGAACGTTTCATGCAATAATTCTGGTTTGTATGCATATCCTAAAAGGTTTTGATTTCCCTTTGCATATTTGTTACCCGCGTACATCGTCTACAAATCTACATCTGCTGACTCAACTTTTCTCCATTCATCTCAGATATGTACTTATTGTTCATTTGACATTTAGTCACAACATTAGAAATTGTCATGGAAACGCCATGCTAGTTGAGTCACAATACATTGATAATGTAGGTTTGACATCTTAAAATGTTACCAGGCCGGGAGTTGTGCATTACAGATCATGATATCCTTTCACCATACCAGCTTATAATTAACTCATTTCACAAATGAGTACTGGGGGGGGGGAAATCACGTCTTTACGGTTTAGGATTTCATCTGTAACTGCAACTCTCCCTTAACAAACATCAAGTGATCTATTCCCCCAATTTTTACCCAACGTATAAACACCAAACATTTCTTGCTTGGGGAATCATCGTTTGGAGGGAATTGCAGCTCTGAGCTTGTGCAGAGCTCTAATCACTTAGGAGGACCGGAACCAGGGTGAGAAGTCATTTCCTTTTTCCTAAAGAAACTTGATAACATGTCCTTCTTTGCTTACTAAGGAACTTCTCTACAACACCTCAGGTCCTGTTGGCTCCTTGGCCTCTTCCGACCCTTTCGGTGGCCCTCATGTCCCTCTCCACACCGGGAGACTCGTCTTGGGACCCGAGGACCAGTTTCGGAGAGAGTAATCCAGGAGAAGAAAGATCTCTTGCTTTGTTTTAACTTTTTTAAATCGGGTCGTCGCTTGACCTTCCGGCAGGGCTGATGGTTCAACACGTCATGCAACGAGGTCTCATGTTGATTGGCTGAGGATTTGGGTCAACCTGTTGGCGTAAGTAAGAAAACACCAGTTTCATAGTAACACATGGAGGTAAAAAACATATTCTCAAGTATCAGGTGTACATGTAAAACGTACAGCAGCCATCATAATATACAGCCACCGTCTGAGGTGGAGTGTGAGGGTGGGGAAGGATCTGTTGTGCGTGACCTTACCTCGCTGTACATAGGAGGCGGCCGGAAGCGAAACTCTTGGATGAAGGCTGTGAGGGGGCGCGCCAGGATCCCACTAAAGTCCTCCTCAGGACGGGGTACTGTTGTGTTCTGTAGCCCCGCCTCCTCATCGGTCACCACAGAACTATAGTCGGGAGGAGCTGTGAAAGAATTAAGAATCCAGATTAATTCACCGCTTTCATGTTTTGGTCACATTTCCACTGGTCTCAGTGCAGACCCTTGGGGTACACCACTAGCAACAGTGAGACAGGAACTTACGCTCAGGCTGCTCAGGGATGGCCATGCGAAGCCACTCCAGGTTGACGCTGTACTGGCTGCTGACGCTGGAGGTACGACTACCGAAGGGGTGGAGGGGTATGGTGCCCATGACCAGGGGCAACTCCAGGGAGAGTTTGGAAGTCCCGGGGACGTCCACACACACCTGGGATGAGGAGGGGGGAGAGAGAGAGCTTTTAGAAACACCGTTCACAAAAAAAAAGAAGTAATTGCCGAATAATATTCCTGCCATCAATACAACTGATGATGTCAACTGTCATAAAAGCAGGGCGAGGTCACACTGTAGGAATGTTTGGCTGAGTGAAGCAAACTCACCCTCAGCATGTATTCCACTTTGATGATGCGGCACTGCAGGATGGAGGGCCCAACAGGGGGGATCTTGATGGCGCGACCGTGCCAGGTCTCTCTGCGGCGAGCTCCGACCAGGTCACCGGATAAGGTCGCCACCACTGCCCGCTTTTGCTTCATGGTGCCGCGTGCGATGAACGTCTGTGTCTGAGTGATGTAGGCCTTGGGCACCACCGAGCGTGACGTTGCGTTGTCGAACTCGGCAAAGACTGGAATCACCTCACCTACAAAAAGGTAGACGAACGTGATGTTAAAACTCTGTTGTGTTGAAAACGAACTACAATTTTGGTTGACAAGAAGGTCTCAGTGGTTATAATGGTTTGTTCTTACCTGGTGTGTAGCCTTTGCGGTCAATTTTGGCAGTTATGGAGACTTGTCCAAAGTCACGGTACCAAACCCGTGCCATCTTGTCTTTTGTGCCAGCCTGAGGTGCCTGAATTAATAGGACATTGTGAGTTTGGATGTCAGAGGATATTATTATAATCCAGATGATAATATATTCTTATTTCAGCATGTTCTTACCAGTAAGGCTGGGGTGTTGATGTCAATGGGTTCAATGACTGTAAACTCCTTCTTGATCTTCTTGACTGTGGACCAGGGCCTGTGCAGTTTTACTTTCACCCAGTAACGAATGCTTCCGTGCTTGCCCTCGAATGATGTCACCAGTGTCCTGATGGACAGAAAACATTTGGACTGATGAGAAATCAAGAAAATTAGAGTAATGAAAAGAGGAGCAGAACTTAATTCTGTCCAAGCAAATCTTTCCCATTGACAGTTTACTTACTCTTCTGGCAGCTGAAAACTGAAAGGAAATTCATGCCTTCCAGCAGAGAGGAGGGTTAGCTCTCCGTTATCTGAAAAGAGATTAACAAATAAGCATTAATAATTGGCTAAGGTACAATACACTGTACAGTAGGGTTGTATACTGCCTGAAAGCGAACTTTGCATTCTGTTCAACCCCCTAGCTACAGTTTCCGTGTTCTACTCAAACATTGGGGCACAATCACATGCCATTTAGTGCTTGAACGTAGGGGTGGTTCCCGTTTTTATTGTGCTGAACGTGTTTTTGTCAGAGAGAAGACGGTAAACTTGAAGAAAACGATGCCACAGCTTAGCTCTGCGTTTGTGAATTAAACACTTATTTGTATTCTAATTATAGCTGAATCCTTGCCTAGGCTCAAGTGCTTTGTATTGAACAATAGTCTGCTACCACTCTTAATGTTAATGTTAATGTTTCGTAAACTTAATCAATAAAATTAGCATGCAAACACAATTAAAACTCATAAACCTATCGGATATCGCTTTTATTCTATGCTTTTCATTGTATCATTTTTCATTTCATGGAGGATTTTAGTTGTCTGACCTGCTTGCAGAAGCACTTCTCTTCTATTCAGATACTCCACTTCATCGCTGTAATTTTGAGTATAAGCAGTACTGGACCCAGCCGAACGCGATTCGGTCCAATGCACTTTCGCAAAACCTTCGGCGTGCAATTTCAGCGATTCCACTTTGCTTTCTCCTGCCAGATCCAAAACAACTTTTCCAGACACCACATCCCCACTACTGAAGACAGGAGGGGAGTCGATTTCTGGAGAGTCGAAGACGATATGAAACTTTTTCAATTTGTCGAAAATCATCTTGAGGCTTTGTTAATATCCAAAGAGAGAACTTAAAGTGACTTGTTGAGTGAGGGTTAAGGCTCTCGGTATCCTCGCAATACTTGCTAAACAAAACTGTGGATACAGAGCGAACGCCAGCTCCTTTTAGATGATGTTCAAGGGGGCGGGCGCTTGTGAATATATTATGTAAAGGCCCCAGGCAAGGCTGGCTAATAAACATCTTCCATGGGTGTGGATAGCGAACGGAGGGGGAACAGAGCCTGGTGATTGATGGTTACAGGTTCTTAGACGAAAACATGCTTACTGAGCATGCCCCAGGACTGGGATTCTCCCAGCAGAACTTTGCACGAAAATAGTTTCACATTGTGTTAAGCTTTTGGTCACGTTCAATACAATGTTGATGCATCGTTTGCACAAATTGGAACACTTTGTTCAAACCAAGTTATCAAACACGGTTTATTATAAATTGCAGTACTTTCGTAAATGAGAGCTTGGGAAAAAGCCCAATTTAGTGTCTACCAATAGTTCAAGTTTTCAATGTTTGTTAAATGCAGTGGTAAAACTCTTGTGTGAAAGTTGTTTACTCCTTTGTTTCCTGTAAGTATCTGAGGGGTTCTATACTGCCTCTCTGTGGCGTGCACGCGACACGCATAATAGAGCGCCTAGTCATGATCTCTAGAAATGGCATGACAGCGGAGTTATGATCTTGCCATCTTGTGGTCATCATAGGAACTACAAGGCTATAAAATATAACTTGAAAATTATTATTGACATGGCAGTCAGTTTATTTTGCTATTCGTCGATTTGCTTGTCATATTTGTTTGTCAAAACATTGTTTTGTTGCGATTACAAAACCCCTTGTGCACGCGCAGGCGTCAAACAATACCAGGCTGACACAAACGGTCAAAATATTAGTGTGAGCTGCACTTACTGGGACCTACGTGATGTTTTACACGTTGAAAACAAAAGATGCATTTATTTCAAACACCCACCCCCCTTTTGAGTCTCCTTGGCAGCTGCCGCACTGGGCTTCCCCTTCCCTCGCCTTTCACTTTCACATTCCCAAAACACGATTCACTCTTGTCTGCTCTGATACGTCCACCTAAGTGCATAGATAGCCTAGAAACAAAAGGGGTTGCCCAAACCATGCCAATGTTTTTTGATAAGGCTACAGGTTTCTAATCACAACAGTCTAATCCAAGCGGTTAGCCATCGACTAATCTTTGGTGTAGATTTATCGGCCTCTGTTGGCTTATAGCCTACAAGTAGCCTAAACGAAAGATGATGCCAGTGGGAATTTCAGTAGGCTACTAGTCTTATGTTGTCTTAACGTAGGAATAGTGACAGTGTTTGGATTGTGTCCTCCCTTTCTATTGCAACACCGGTCCAAAATTCACTATGGGTGTTTGGATTGCCAAACGATCCATGCAATTCACTTTATAAAACATTAACCCCACCAAAAGTCCTGCTTTCGGTGCCCCAGTTATAACATTTAGCACTAGCCTAATGCCTCTTCCTGAAAATGACTGTTTCTGTGTTCTATTCTCATTCAGTCTAAGCCCAATTTCCAACAATTAAAATAGCCCAGTCACTTTACTGACCTTGAATGAGATGCTGCCTCTTTCGAAAATAGGTGATCTTGGAGGTGTAGTCGTTGTGAACTGAATTCATGCCCACGCTGCGGTTCTCCAGCCAGTGGACTGTAGCAACCCCTCGTCCAAGGACCTTCATACATTGCACCTTTGTTTCCCTATTGAGCTCCAGGATTACTTGTCCAGAAACCACTTCTCCACGAGCATAAACGGAATTGTCCTGCCTTTCCAGCTCCACCTTGAAACTTTTGATGGTTTTGAAGCTCATTCCTGGAAGAAATGTTCCATTAGTTAAACCCTAACCAAGGGGCCAGTAAAATTAACAGTAGGCCTAACAGGTTATTAAAACATGATCTAAAGTTTGTAAATGAAATGTAGCCTAATACGAATTGACTGAAAGCAGACAATAGCTTTCAAACTCACCACAACGTTTCAAGCCTCCCCGTTACGTCTTAAAACATTAGTATCTTCGCTACTGTATCTCCACTATTTCGCTACAATTCAGTTGCTTTATATTGTTACACGGTTCCAACCTATGGTTCTAACGCCCAGTTTAAAAGTGGTTTACATTTTACACCAATAAGAACAAAGTAGCCTATATTCCAATCATGCCGCCCACTTATGCAAACGACCACCCAATTTGCCTTGTCATATTCTATGGTCCGCTCGAAAAGGTTTTTTAAATACCCACCAAGTGTCTCCGTATGTGTCTTTCGAGTTCTTCTTCATATTTTCCCAAATATTCCAAAACACTTAAACTATGGGCCCCTTTTGGAAATTATGCAACACATTGCCACTCAATTTATTAACCCTTTTTTTCTGAAGCAATGCATGCAATGTGCATCTAATGAACATAATCCATATTTGTGTAGTTAAAAAAAGTACTGATGTAAATAAACAGTTAATTAGGCTACTGATTAAGGAATTCCTAAACTTGGACGAGCACACATTTCACCTCACAATCACAGAACATTGGAACATCCAGGTTGGTGAACTCATGTTGTTTGTGTCTGCTTTCTAACTCTCGATTTCCACAGTAAAACAAGTTTGCCACACAAGTTCAAGGTTATGTTGTTATTTCGAGATTATCTTTTTAGCACATCTTATTATTAACCACACTGAAGTCAACATCCTAAATCTAAACCTGTAATGACTAAACAGACTCCAACCTAATTTTAGTTTATACTGCAAACACAGAACATTTGTCTATTAAAAATATACAGCCTTTCACAGCCTTAATAGAAGCTTGTAAAGCACAAAATCAAGTCAATTCATATGTGTTCAATGTATTTTATTTTTAAATACTTGAAATACATACAGTTACTTCCAGGCACAAATAAAGTGCATCACACCATGCCATAGAGCTCAAAAGTACCCATAGAAAACAAACAAAACACAGCATGGATTATAGGGTTTATGTATTGTTTTTTTGCTTTTCTCCTCTATGATAACATCTTCATCCAAATAAAAACAAGTCTTTAAGGTTGTTCTGATAAATCATTACAACGGGCTTTATCTTGGACGTTTGGCTAGGCAAGTTTTGGAGCAAGATTTGGGCCTAAACTCCTCTTTATGGGTCGTAATGAAGTGTTGTTGATTGTAGGGTGCAATGATGTGGCTCCCTTTGATCTGAGAGAGACAGAAAGAGATAGAGGGGACAGACAATTGATAGATCAACTCTAAATGAATACAAAGGCAAATCGCTTGTATTTGTACATTAACCATTGGGCACTGGTTCTTTAGGTAACATAATTAAAAAAATCTGTAAAACAATTCAGTTTAAAACAATTCATCAATAAAAATGTATAGTTACTCATCCATGCCCTATGTAACAGAAATCATTTCTAGTCATTGCGTTTAGATGAAAGTAAAAACGTCCAAGTAAAAAAAATGAAAGTAAAAAATGTCCAAGCAGTCTTGCTTGGACTTTATGATGTTGGGTATTTGTAATAATGCCCTATAGTGTTCATTTCAAGTCCTATGAAGGCCAACAAATTAGAAGGTGGTAAATGTTACACTTGGTTCCTACTTTTGCATATTTCTGGGGGCTGTGTGTAAATAAGGCATTAGGCCACATACCTGCTGAAGTTGTCTTGGGTCAAGCTCCTGTCTCCTGCCATTTTGAGGGAGGAAGTCCCTCTGAACGGTTGTCAAGGCTGGCCCAGGCTCTGGGGAACATTGAAGGAAGATATTATCCATGTATTTTACCATTATACTACAACTGAACCAATTGCAAAGCAATCCATATCATTAATATTACGGTTGATAAGTAAATGAAAATAAATTACATCCAATCATGAAAGGGAAATATCCCTTTGACATAAAACAACATACAGCCCAACATACAGTATCAAATAATTCCGTAAGTATGGATTTCTGAAGATATCGAAACAAAGCAGAGTGCCTCACCATGGCGAGCTAACACTTGGCCAGAAGGGTGTGTGATTGGTCTGACCCTGTTAAGGCCCCTTCTGGGGTAGTGATCATTGGTCGTTGTGCTGTAGAACAGGCGTCCCAGACTGGGTCTCCCCAGTTCTATGTTGCTTTTGGTCCTCAAGTCGGCCCCACTGACATGGGGTGTTCGTTCTCTATGGTTGTGCTGTGGGATTTTGGAATTAAAACTGAAGCTCATTTAATACGTTTTTAATTATTGCTTGAAACTCGTTCAAACTATGCAACTGTGTTGTTGTAGTATAATCTTAGTATTCTCTTAATCATTAGATACATTAGATTAGATCAATCAAATATTGATACCCACATCTTTATGAGTTACAAGTTTCTATTAAAACCACTGATATCTAACAGTTCAGGAAATGGGTTAATACATAGAACTGCATTTTACCTCAGTGAAAAAGATGCCGTTAGTGGTGGCCGTCATCCTCTCACGATTCCGTCCCACATCAGTGTCTCCCCTGGGAAAAGAGCTCTGGTTCTTGTTCCCCTTCATCAAGCAAAAGAGGTCTGGGAAACAGGCCAAATGGACGGTTAGCCAGGCAGGGAAATGGGCACACACTGGGTTTGAATACAATGCAGTAGTATTTTATCTGTGAGCTCAGCTGTTTCAATTGGCTGGGTTCAACATTGTTAAACTACCTTTTACCTCTAACCATAGCTCTGAAAATAAACGATAAACAGCTTCGAGCTTTTGAGAAAAACTTTTTGAGTATGCTTTGAGTATTATTTGATTATTTCAATGTATGAATAATAAGAAACTTGTCATCAGGAACAGGTAAAACCAGGAGGTGACAATAACCATATTCGTGTCTTTATGTTATGCATGTGTACCATTGAGTTTGGATACCTGACTTTCCACTTTGAAATGCATCCGACATTGTAGATGTCCATGTGTTCTCAGAGTAATCCCCAAGATTGATTTGAAGACGTTTTGTTACGCTCACAGGGCTAATACGAACAATGTAAAAAAAACATATCAACAGCAGGGTTGGGGTCAACCTAGGTTCAATTCATTTTTTATTTTTTTTAAGAGATGGGAATATGCTTGCTTGAAAGCAGAACTAGTATGCTAATGTGACATATAAAGATGTCCGGTTCTTTTCTAATATGGTTGCGTGTTTTCGAGGATGTGTATCCTGGCATTTAAAGGAACAGAAGTGACAAACCTAGGAACACCAGGGTGTTTGAAGGACTCGTCGTGAGTCGTTTCTCTCATCAATGTCTTCTTTGGATCTCCCATGGCAACTGAGGAAAGAAATGGGCTGCGGAAGAGAAGGCAGACTTCTTCAGTTGCCACACAAAGTGTCCTAACATGCCATCATCGTCTTATATTAGTTCTGACATGGTCTTATCTTAGGCCACAGAACACCCATGTCCATGTCATTAATAAACAAGGTTCTTGAAATACATAGGATTTTTTTACAGAAATGGGAACAACGCTGAATTTGTTAATTAAGCTTGAAAAAACGTTTGTTTTTGCATGTACCTTCTCTACAGGTTGAGGTGGATTACACCACTTTCCTTGGAATTCCTCATTGTGATGAGTGTTAAAATGGTGAATACTCAGATCTCCTTTGATAGTGGGCTCTCCCCCTAGATTACAAGGACATTTTCAGTATTTTTCACGTTTTTTTCACAGATGATAACCTAAATTCACAGAAAGGCCCCCCCACCTCGAGGATTCATACTTGAGGTTAAACATTAAGATCAGAGCTACTGTTCTACATTGGGGATTGTAATGATTTGCTGGAGTGAACCAGTTTTTCACTCCAGCAAACCTTTTCAACTTTTTCATGGAAATACATTTGTTTGTGAATTTGTCATACTAGCAAACATGTGAGTACACTGCATTCACACAGGCATCAGAACAATCAATCATAAGCCACATTTCCAGAATTCGTTTCGAGGTAAAACAACGTCACTGACCTAGATGTGTAACTGGGGCTTTGACAATGGCTGAAACATTGTATGGTGGAAAGGTGGCTTTATACGTGGTTTCCGGAAGCTTCTCCTTGAGTTGGGTCTTTGTCATGGTCATGACTGGCCGAGTAATTCTCACGGGGGTCGACAACTGGGGCTTGAAGCCATCTGCCTGGGTGGTCAGGTAATTCACTTGCTTGGGGTCCGAGTGCATCTTAAAGTTGGTACAGAGCTTTACGCCAAGCAGGGGTGCGACTCGGCTCTCTCTGAGGGTGGTGTGGATAGGAATCGACTGCCTCGCTTACATACTCCCTGATGTGTGCCAAGTCCTTGTGTTCAACCTGGGCTGGGGGGGGACGCGGTATTGCACATCTCTTGGGAAGTGTGGCAAAGGAATGGAAGTCCTCCTGAACGGTTGTCTTGAATGTTGGGTGTGGTCCATAGTTACCATAATCTTTAAAGGGAATGTATGAGGACTTGTGGAAGTCCTTACCCGTCAGGGGAGCCTGGATCAGGGACCTTACAGCAGTAGCCATTGAATAGCACTTTTAAGAATAACACCGCATAGATCTTGGCTGTCTCAGCTTACACGAATGGGCCTCTCCTGTCACGTTCAGCCATCTCCTTGGGAAAAGAATGCACTGTTGTGCCACACCATGGAAACATTGATGGACTGCGAAGAACAATGATGTCACAATCATCTATTTGAAAAGAAAGTCAATATTCTATTATAGCCCCTGATAAATCAATATCACCCCAATTTTAAGACTAAGTAAAAGTATTTTTATATTATCCATGCAGTTTAATTGTATGTGGTCATGAAGAAAGAAGTTACTAGCCAGCTACATTTGCTAGGAAGGCAATGAAAGTTATTTACCCATTCCATGGTACGCGAAGCCTGAATAGTTGGAGTGGGCTTCCTTCTGTGTGTCAAGTGGCCATCATGCATAATTTACCATTTCCGTGGATAACCTTACAATATATAACCCACATTATCTCACGTTGCATGTTGTTGCCCAGCAATGACTACAAAGTAATGGCTTTAGTAAACATGTAGCAATCATGCAGCTATCTAAATTGTACTATGATCATCCCTGAAAAAAAGAGTACATTTTAGACTTTATCAGGGCTGCCAACTTTTCAAAAAACCTATCAACAGAGGTAATCAAATGAACACGTATAAACACATATTTTCAGTCTCTCAACAGCAGGTGGCAATAAAGTTCATGGAGGTAACAACAGAAGAGGATGTGATGTATTTTCGCTTCCGCCTCGCGCAACCTCTTTTCGTTGAGGCACAGCAATCGGCCGGGTGGGTACATAGATTGTCCACAACGTCTTTACTAAAACTCTTTAGAAGACTATTTAAAAATATCTCTTCGACATTCGAATGTCATCACGCTACTGTGGGAGTTTCTTATAAATAATTGTGTTTGAACGTTTGAAACCAGAAAGATCCCATAAAATGTTAAAATGTAATCCGCAAAAGCGAGCATGTGGCAGAGGCCTTGTGATAAAACACATTTGCTAACTGCTTACTTAGCTAAACGGCTGTGTGCTAACCATGCACCGCAGAAAGATAATGTTACCCTATATTATTTGTGATTAGTTGGATAGCACAGGTTGTAAAAGTAATGGGTAGTTTAACCTAAAGACGACACGTATAGCATTATTAGCTAGCGAAGATGGCTAGCCAGCGTGTTGTCAGTCTACCGCTGTGTTCGTCGACTAGAACGTAAACTAATAGGAAGTGTATCTCCACAGCCTGCTAAAATGCAGATTTTCGTGAAGACGTTGACGGGGAAGACCATCACCCTTGAGGTCGAGCCCAGCGATACTATCGAAAATGTCAAAGCCAAAATCCAGGATAAGGAAGGTACGTCAGCTAGGCATTGTATTTCATACAATCAACCATTATCTACTATGAAACTTTGGAATGATCATTTGGTTGTGATGTGATAACCATAAACTAATTATTGCTCCACCACAGGTATTCCTCCCGATCAGCAGCGTTTGATTTTCGCTGGCAAGCAGCTTGAAGATGGACGCACTCTGTCGGACTACAACATCCAGAAAGGTATGGGCGCCTTGTCAGGAACGTTCATAAGTCCTTCGACGAAATAGCTTTATAGAATAGATTTATGACCATCTTTTTTTTCTGTCTTCAGAGTCCACCCTGCATCTTGTGCTGCGTCTTCGTGGTGGCATCATTGAGCCTTCTCTTAGACAGCTGGCCCAGAAGTACAACTGTGACAAGATGATCTGCCGCAAGTATGTCTCATCCTCTTTTTGTGTGCTTCAATTTGATATTAGATCAGCACCTAGATGTACATGTGTTAGGTTTAAACTCCCACACCTGGTGTCAAGATAGCAAAGTGTCAATGAGGTGTGGGATTCAAGACACTGGCACTATCAAATCAGACTTCTTTCCCTAGACCTTCAGTGCTAGTTCTAATAGTTAAGCAATTTGTTGATATGGCAACTAAACTAGAAAGCTACTGATTGTTGCTAAAGCCGCTTTTACAAGAGTAATCTAAGTCTGGTCTGTTTCATGTTGCAGGTGCTACGCCCGTCTCCATCCTCGCGCTGTCAACTGCCGCAAGAAGAAGTGTGGACACACCAACAACCTGCGCCCCAAGAAGAAGCTGAAGTAGACTGTTGTGTTGGTGCCTTCTGTGGGCTTCATACAGAACTGTTCTGATCTGTTATAATAAATGGTAAAAAGACATCACCTTGTTTGTCATTGTGTTATGGAAGTGTGGCGGTATAGATCAGAACTATATGGAGGAAAAAGTTTTAATGTAACTAGTTTGGTTGGATGCAAGCATCAATGGGATACATAATCAACTGTAAATGTTAGACTAACTGACACACTCAATGGAAAGATCCAGTCTCCAGTGAAGATAAGTTGTAGTGTCCCCAATTATGTAGTGCTAGTTAAGATTTTTTTTTACCTAAGCCATACCAAGTTAGCACGAGACAACATGTGAGATGAACATGATTCCATTTTAATATTCAAAAACAAGTACAAATGTTTTCAAGGTTGAATGATCCATTACTACACTGGTTGGTTCAGTAAGACAACTTTCGTTTCCGAGATTGATCAAAATCAAGGGAGTGAAAATGTGTACTGGCTTTAATGACTTGGATGTATTGAAGTGTTTTGAGGTATATCAGTACTACTGGGCTGTGTCAAAATACATACCCAAAGGTTGCGATTTATGAAAATGGCAAATTAAAACATGACTACCCTGAAGCCAGTTTTAAAACAGAATGTGCTCTTTCCAGGTGCATGGTAACAGAAAAAGACATCTTTGGTACTGCATTTTGTGATGTGACTACAGTACAAATGTTGAACATGGAGATCTCATCCCTTATTTAAATCGGTGTTCTTCAACCATGGTCCAGAGCCCACTGTCCTGTATGCTTCACATCTCCATGCTCCAACACACCTGATTCAAATGAACGGGTCGTTATCAAGCTTTGCAGAACCCTAATAACGACCCCTTCATTTAAATCAGGTGTGTTGGAGCAGGGAAACATCTAGAACATAAAGAACAGTCGGCTCCGAGGACCAGGGTTGAAGACCGCTGATCATAAAGACACAATGCATACTGAAAATTAGCGCACGATTTGAAGAAAAGGGTTGATCAACAAAACATCCCACCTTTAGATGGTGTGGAAGTAATCCACCGACAGGCCCATCCATATTCAATAGATCTCCAAAAAGAAACACAAGGGCCTTTGGTGACACGCTAGCTTTGACCTAGGGATTGATTTGTGCTTTTCCAGGACCAATACTATGATTAGTATAGCTTATTCTAGAACGATTGCACTTCATTTGTACCTACAATGAAGAACTATTAACTTCAAGGAAGGCCTAGATCAAGTGGAGATAAGTTGCATGTAGATTGTGCTTGTTTGTAAGAGTTCAAACATTATCATTGAATTACTGTAGCCTGGAGGACCCGAGCTGAGCTGTTGGTCTGGTATTGAAACAAGTCATAAGTACCTGGTTTCTAACTACTTGTGTTACTCATAACTCATAATATAGTACACTAGGCAATGCACATAACTTCTATTCCTTGGCAAATTGCTTTGCTGAGCTCATGCAGTTTTAAAATGATGTATCCGTGGTGATCAAAAAAGTGTCTGCATTTTGAAGCAAACCCTTCTAAGAAATCACGGTGTTAGTATTGTTATGGCAACTGTTAGTGTAATACTACATAGTGTTTGACACAATCATTTGATAATACTGACAAACGTAAACAATTACTTGGTACCTACAAGTGTAAGACCCAAATATAAGGTAACCAAATAAACTTCTACATACATGGTGGCAATACTTATTAAGAGTCCTCATCTGAATAGAAAACGCCTTCTGTATTCCCTATGAAACCATGTGTGTCCTTTTAGTCACCTGTACGGTGGGAGGAGGTGATTGCAAGGGGCCACTGATGAGGTGTGCTTGAGCTAACAACATTCAGAGCAAGCTTCCTTGTCAGTCGAAACTCCTTCCACTGGGCGCATCTCAATAGCCTTAAGTAACTTCCTTTTCCTTCTTCACCTGCACTGAGCACATGAGCACATGACAGAGATGAGTCATTGCTAGCTTCTGATAGATATTCTCCATGCTACTTTCACCTTTCATGCCTTTTTTGTTTGTTTTAAAGATAAGTACAGATGAAGGCAGGGAAGGCAATATATTCAGACTTTTTTTATACTATGGTGGTTATTTGTCAATGAGCTTGGCCAGAGTCTGTCGCAGGTCATTCAGGTCGTAGATCTTCACGTCGAGGACGTCGATGACCCGGCGTAGCTCGCCCTCTGCCTGCTCCCTCTCTTCCACAGAGGAGGCCAGGGTCTGCTCCGCGCTGTGCACTTGCTGCTCCAGTTCTGCGTTACGCATCTCGATCTCCTAGAGCACGGGAGAAGATCCAGAAGTGACATTAGGGGAGCAGATCATTTATTGCAATTGCTGTTTACATATGCAATTTCTTTCATTGAGTCACAGGGTATAAAAAAAGGAAAAAACGAAAAACTAACAAGGATATCTATTATGTATTTGGTTCTGATGCATTATTCATTGTGACTCGTATTTTTGCCATGATGTGTTGTCCCCCCCTTAAGGCCTTCCACTCTAGCACCCGTCCAAGCACCTGAAGTCTCTGCACAGCCTCTTCTCTCTCCGTCTCCAACTTATGGACATCCAGTTTCTTGCTCTGTAGATGGTGAATTTCCTAAAAGAGAGCACATATGGGTGAGAACTTATTCAATAATGCATTCATCTCTTCCTACTCATTGGTTGAGATATTTCTTTCTACAAATAAATGATTTATACATGTCCCCCCCCCCTCCCCCCGATGTGTCGGGTCACATTAAGGGATGGATGCTGTTTGTTTTCATTGTAGTACCGGTAGTTGCTAAGTTATTGATCCCTAAGGGGAAATGGTGGAACATCTCTAACTTAATAAAGGTTGACCACAGGGGCAGTGGACAGTGACTTATGAAAGCGAGTCAGTCTGGCTGTATAAATAAATACACATATGAATGCTTTGAAGAAACGGATTTGTATTGTTATTCTGTTCTGTGTAACACAAGCTCACTACAAAATAACAAGTTTGCCAATATTTATGTGAATATTTTCTCCTTGTCAAATGGATCGAAAGGTTGAGTGACAGTTGTTCTATGAAACCGAGATTCTATCAATCAAACTAATACACCTTTAATCAAAGCAATTTCCTCTGACCTACATTGCCAAAAGGCTGCACAGTGTGCAAAACATAATCTGAAGGGCGCTCCGTTAGGGAAGGTGAAAAAGGATTTAAAATTATGCAGGGTTGGTTGTGTGTGTGGTGGTGGGGGTGGTCTTTAATAAACAGTTTGGTTCAACAGTTCTTTCAACAATTTATTTTAAAGTCCCCCTTAAATAATGTGCTTACCTCATCTTTAGCTTTAAGAAGGGCCTCCAGTTCCTCCAGGGACTGAGTGAGTTCATCCCTGGTGCCTCCGTCGCTGGGCCCCAGCTGGCCACTCTGCACCTCCAGCTCTGCCACCTGGAAGCACACAAACACAAACAAAAACACCCACCTGAGTACGGCAGAGAACAGGAGAACACCTCGCGCGCCCTGCAACAATGGCAACTCATTAATTTTCATTCGCGATTCGCTATGTTGCTCATCCCAAGCGGTCAGCTTTAATGCCAAACGTTCAAAAGATCTCAATGTTCCAGACTTTATCACCATGGATACCTTTATTTTTATTGTCAGAGGGAGGGGACCTTAAAGGTCTGGGTTTCTCTATTCATTTGACCCATTTCAATGCTTTCAGCATACAAAATGGGACAAACTTATGGATTGCAGTGTCACATGCTAATGTGATGAGTGACAGTTCTCCTAAATGAGAACACATCATCCAAGTCAGAACACGTGATATATATATATATATATGTATAATTTTTTCTAACCATTACATTCTCTCCAATCTTATCCTCAACGATGTTTCCCCGTCAACCAGAAAAGTCCAACGGGTCAAACGAAACGAAATGACATGCGCTCACAGCCAACATTTGCATCACTCAATCTGCATCTCTTTGCACGTTTTCGAGTGGAATGTCAAAGAGCCTCTTTAATGCCGTGCCATCCATCCATGCAGGAGTAAAATGCTGTAGGGGGAAAACACACACCGCCACAGGAGCAAGCCCCGTCTCATCAAATCCATACGAGACATCTGCTCCCTGGGGATCTAGCTCCAGCAACCACTAGCAGCATGTTTGCTCCAATCCACAGCGAACAGACGAGGCTGTGAAACCCTTTCCATCCTCAAACATATGGATATGTAGTTCTTTTTAAATGTTTACGCCCATATTCAGTTGATTGGGATGACACACAAACCGAATACAAGTAGCAGTTCAAGTCGGACAGCTGGGTGTTGCAGCAGAATATCTGGATGAACTGAGCTGGAAAGGTTTGCAAACCCTTATGCTGACATTTGGGAAGGGAAGGAAACGACAGATGGGTTCACAAAATCATGTGTTCCATCTCTCCTTCGTTCTACACCGTCTGGAGTTTCGGTGCATGCGCAATTTCCTCGTCCTCAAGTATCGAGGCGAGGAGTGAGAGGGGAGGGCCAGGGACAGGAGCCCCGCTGCAGTGTCACAGACATCCCATAATAGTTCAAGAGAGCCCCTTCAGCACGGCAAGAAAAGAAAAGGGCACGATACAATGCAAGCCTGCAGAGGGGAAAGGAGTTCTCATTTAGAAATCACCCGTAGTTTCTCGAGTGATTTGTCATTCTCCTTCCTAAGTGGAGCAGGAAGTGGGGGAGAAAGGTGTCCTGTACTCAAATTGCCTTGCCAAACCCCCGTGCCAGGCCCTGGAGGCCTGCTCCACTTCCATCCACCTGGTTGACTTTGTTGCAGTCGAGGGATAACCTCCGTCTGGGCCGAGATGGATGTTCTCCCTCAAAATAGGACTGTTCTCTGTTGACAATCGTTTCGGCGCAGATATGTGGTATTTCTGGCTGCCTCGTAGATAAACCTTGTTAATCGTGACCGAGGGCACATTTCTGACTTTTTGAATTAAAGATGGAAGTTATGCATGAAGCTGTTTCGTGGTCAGACTGTTGAGACAAGTCAACAGTTATATTATGCCCTCAAGATGGAACGAACATCAACAACAGAATTTAACATGCCATTCTGAAAGAACTCCACTTACTAGTTGAACGAAGTGTTCAAACTTTGATATTATATATGACTCATGCCACCACTGAGCTACTCAAAGCTGTGATTAAGAAAGTCAGGTTGATCCCCCATACTAAGATTTTCTGATGTATTCTGGCCCCCAACCTCTGGCAAACCGTTGTTTAAATCAAGCGATGTCAGTCAATGTCATTTAAACTAAATAATACACATTTTTCTTTTATTTTTTTAAACTTTCTCTTCAAATCCCACTCCTGACACCACAGTGTGGTAACACTCTGTGTGGAGGAGGTGTCAGGTCGTCCAGAAAACACGCTCTGGATCTACGTCTCACCTGATCTCGGAGTCTATCGGTCTCTTCCTGGTACTCAGCCAGCTGTTTCTTCCACTCTTCCGCACCACTGTTAGCCTCATGCAGCGCCGCCACTAGCTTAGCATTGCTGTCTTGCAGGGTGAACAACTCGGCCTCAAGGTTGATCTCACATATGGACCTAAGGAGAAAATGGAGGAACGATTTCCCATAAAAATAAATAAAAAAACAGCAGCCATTGTTTCTTGTTTTTTTTGACCAACAAGAACATCTACGTGCAGGACAACTACATCTCCATAGCAACAGCATGTCAAACAA
The DNA here is from genome assembly GCA_903064625.1 of Mallotus villosus. Taxonomy (NCBI): domain Eukaryota; kingdom Metazoa; phylum Chordata; class Actinopteri; order Osmeriformes; family Salangidae; genus Mallotus; species Mallotus villosus. Next base: position 412,129 of record CAEFZP010005460.1, on the reverse strand, counting down.
CTAAACCTAATTATCGTAGCAATAAAATAGACATATTAAGAGAAGAACATTGGGAGTAAGAGGAGTATTTGTATTGCGCGTATGCTGGAATGGGGCACAGACTGGTGTGATAATGTTTGTGTGTTATTCTCATTAATTACCATGATGTTAACCAATGCTCATATGACTCACAGTGGTACACTGTCAGTAGCCAACTGTCTGTGGGTTAAAACTCCCACGCATACTGCCTCCACAACAAGAGGAAAAACTAGTGCCTTGGGACATGGCCTCAGCTGGCTAGTACACTGGCACTACACTTGCAAACCCATACAAGATGCAGACCTTTGGCTTATTGAATAGTATTGATTCTGTAATGTTTGTATTATGTAATATTTTGCGTGGTGCTTTCCTCTTAGCTGCCACATTTATTATGAATGTGTGAACCGGTAAGATTAGCACATAGGCAATTCCTGTCAAACACATCAGTTAGTCAGACACTTGTTAGGCTGAGGGGACATGTCGCTGTCTACATAGATGTGTTCGTGTGGGTCTACTTGGCAGTGGCATCCACAGTGTTAAAACATTCCACACCTACTTGCAAGTCTATATGGGAGAACAGGCGCAGAGAAACAGCTTCATATGTGCAGGTTGTCAATTGTGGAGCAGCTAAGCCTGCGTGACTGGTATAGGGGCCTGCTCTTATAGAACTAATCTGTTTCTTCTACCGCGATGCACTTTGTCATTTAATGTGGCGCTGGGGCGAATTAGGTGAAACGGTTTCTCCATCTCACCGGCCCAGGGTAGGAAAACTAAAGTGAGCTCTGTGTGAGCGTGATGTTCCGTTCACTTAGGCCTCCCTATATCTGACTCTCGTGTTAAAAGACGGTACATAATGTGACTTTGTGTGCACACGTTTAGGCTTTTGTTCACTCTCAGTGAAGCCAGTGGGTTTCTCTGCCGCATGCTGAAATGAGCACTGCCCTAGAAATTAGAGGACGGGAAACAAAGTACTTATTCATGTCATGCAACACAATTCTCCTGCTCCTGTGACTAGGCAACCTAAATGTCTCATACTGGCATTTGTAACTGTGACTGTATTTAAATAGTAAAATATTAAGAAGAGCCTAATCGTGTGTGATGTCCGCTAGGTTTTGGGAGACTTAAGAGGGAGATCTGGCTATGTATGTATGTATGTATGTATGTATACTATGGTGTATGGTGCTTTATCATTAAACAGATGCCGTATCGGTTGACAATTCACATCCTGGCGTCCATTTCTCAATAGCAGTATAACAACTAACTCTTCGGAATCAAAATACAGCATATACTTTTTAACTACAGTATATACACATTCAACCCACACACATCCACCCTACCGCCCCCACCGCCCACACACCCACTCAATATGGATGAGTGGGCCCCACGTTCCCCACCATACCCTTCTGACAGCATCTTCTTGATGTGCTCCTTCTCCGACGTCATCTCCATGTCAGCGCTCTTGCTGCGCAGGAGCTCCCCGGGGCCGTTCACCGTCAGCAGCGGAGGGGAGTGGCGGTCCTCGGAGAGAGCCTGGAGGACCACACAGGGACGTTAGAACCACCACAGCATGGAAACACGGGACATCTCTCCACTCTCCACGTTTCAACATTTTCCTAAGTGTTCGTCAAAGCCTGGAGCCTGAGTGAAGTTAAAGATAACTCAGTGTTGGGTCTTATGGGTTGGGATACTAAGCTTCTAAACTTCCACCGGCTGAAATGGAAACCATGAGTGTTGAAATGAAGTGTTGGCTGTGTGTCTTGGCTCCTTATCATCCGTTGTGTTTTGAAAAAGGAGAGAGACGCTGACTGTTACGTTTGTCTCCCCAACTCCCCTGACTGCCTGAGAAATGCACAACCGATTCAATATTCAAATGGTTATTTAGCGAGTACGAAACTGGTGTGACAGAAAACTCTACATCACTTCTTGCTGTAAAATACATCTCTTGCTCCAATATAACATGAGAACATTTTCTGAATTTATGTTTTATGGATTCATCTGACAAAGACCTGTTTTTTAAGCCTACTCGTTTATTCAAAATGCTGACAGGCGTTCACATCAGCCAGACAGCTCATCAAAACAAATAAGCTAGTCTGGGACACAACTCCATGAGCCCGAAGCTATTATGTCCCTTCTCAGCCTCGATATCCGTTGAACAGGTTCAAAGTTGAGCATCTGAGCATGTGTGGGGAGCAGCTGGCAACCATTACTTTATGGTGCATGGAGCAGCATATGGTGTCCTCACTTTGGAGTGATTTAAATTCAAAAGCACACTGGCTAAGTTACAAATGTTGCTCTTTATTTGCTTGCCAGTTTGCCACGGTTAAGCTGTTTATTCAAACGCTGAGTGCACGACTGAAGCACAGTTGGTCTTTTGCAGGTTTGCCAGTTTGTTATTTTGCAGGTTTCATAGTTTGTTAGAAAAAGGGTTAAATGTGACACTATTAAACATGTGCTCTGTGACAACAAACCGGCTCTTTTGATGTCTCCTTTGTTCTACTGTATCTAACAGGCTTTTTTGAAGCCTCTTTTTAGTGCTGGCCCAATTCAGCAAGATAGCCATGGCTTAATTGCACAGCAGCAGCTTGGCTAGAGCATGTTTACATGTTAACACTGAGACTAAGGAGAACCTTCACTTCAGATCCTGCTTTGTGAAAAAACCCATCACAGCTGGTAGCCCACAACAGTTTTTCTTCCCTTCCTGATCCTCTGTGGCCAGATAGAAAACCAAACTTGAGCCTGACAAACTCAAAGTGCATCGCTAAACCATCACACCGCTGCACTCAAAAAAGCTTCCATTATTAATTCCCTTCTCCGACTCGGCTCTGTGTATTCCCCCCCAAGGAAGTTGTTCTACTTGTTTGGCCCCGCCGCTCTCTCCCTCAAACCTTACAGCCAATATCGGGGGAGAGAGAAAAATCTACAACAGAACTATATGACATTATTCAAAAGAATAAGAGCCAAGTCCAAAGGGGGAAGAACCAGAGAATCAAAGCTTAGACGACTCCGCACCAAAGTCCTTCAAGCAAGGGGAACAGAGATCCCCATTTAATTATTCATAGTCTTGATTCATGTTTAAGTAATATGTGGTGGAATTACACATTTGCCACTCATTTTTATTAATGTATTCCAAGCGGAGCGAATGTAAATATAAGGGTGATATCTCTCAGCAGAACAGCGATATGTAGGGCCTTCGATATATTACTATATTAAAATGGATTTCTCTTGATCTTACACATTATTTTTTACATGTACTACAACTCATGTCACCTTATTATCGCCCTGCTCTGTTCATAATTAGTTATCTGATGTGTGCAAGGCTATACGAGGACAGGTACAGCTGTACTGTCTGTGAAATGGAAAACTAACTAGTCTCAGTCTACCGTACTGTAATGCATTGTTGATTACAATTGGATCTCCCCTGTCCAATCAAAAATTCACATCTCGGAATGTTGAGTATGGCTCTTTTGGAGTACAGGATGTGGCGTGCTTGCTGTGTCGAGAGGGGTGTTACAGACACAGCACTCACCTGAGAAAGCTGGGAGGGGAGCTATCCCATGATGCATCAGGAGCAGGGGGAATTCATGGAGGGAGAAGAGAGTGGAACACATAAAAACAGAGCTCATAAAATGTACCCATCAGCACAATTTTAGTGTTTAGTTTCAAAACACAACAATTAATGAAATGCATTGAGGGATCACACATTGCTATGGTCGATGGTTGCAGATAACTCTTTACGTTCTGATTTCAGGCCGTTATTAAATATTGAAGTGTTCTCCACATATATCCGGAGAGCTTTCAAACATACATCTCTGCACAACGGAATATCAACGCTTTTACTTATTTATACAAGACTTTGTCCGACCAGTCTCTCTTGCTTCATAGCTTTTAATGACTTTTTTTAGGTCGTATAGCCTGTTTTCACTCTGGCAGGGGGGACTGCCGATGGAAACTAGCCTTTCGGCTATAATTGGATGCATTTACATTTAAAATGTTCCTGAATGTACACTGTCCCTCTTGATCGAATAAATTACATTGAAATGTTCCTGTTTGTACGTCCTTGGCCTGAATCAAAGGCCAAACCGGCTTTATTAATTGATGAGGCCCAGATATAGGCCTGTATTTGATGCACCTTCATGTGCTCTTTGCGACGTTACTTTTGCGTCGACATCTTATTAAATATGGAACGCTGAGTCTTAGTACATCACGTCGTATGACGTATGGCACTGGATCACAGAGAAGCATGTATCCCATGTGCATTTGATCAGACAATTATGAGCAAATACATTGAATGTGTCGAACAAGCAGGAAAGGACTTGGTTGGCAGGCATTAGGACCCAGCGCTGCGAGAGAATGGTACCACTGGTGGGGTGGAGGAGGTGTGCACTGATTCATCCATAAGGTAATTCGTTCGAGAGTGGTAGTACAGTGCTGAAATAAAACTGTCACAAGATACTTATACCTACCTCAACAGTGGTCTCTTTAAATCTAGAGCTCAAGGGCTGAAAAACCCCCCCAGCTCCAACCGGCATTGAATTGATTTATGGATTAATATTCAGCCTCTATAGAAATAAGCAAGGGGCACGCTCATTCATGTTTGGTACTCGCCATGCCGACGAGACCCAGTTTAGCCTGTGTAAGTCCATGCATACTGTAGCTTGGTCTGCAAACAAACAGCTTGCAAAAAACTGCCTGAAAAAAAAGCCAGGGTTTCATTCTACGCGAGCAAATGGTTAGATGTTTAAACTCTAAACAAATCAATGAGCACATTGTTAGTTTTGATTGCTAGAAAAAAACTGATGGATTCGGCGTGCCTGCATACTGCTCCTAACCCTTCCCCTGGTGTTCTGATTGTGTGTGCGGGTGTGTGTGTGTCAAGACGGGTGGGGGCCTCAATCATCTGTACAAAGAAATACACTGCAACCCGTTTCCTAGGTGACCTGCAGCTGTGTGATCTATGGCCACAGGAGACAAATACATGTGTTTCCACATGATTCCAAACACAAGGCCATAATCATGTGATCAGTGAAACGCAACACACTGGACAGAACTCCCTGTGAACAGATCCACATTCGCATCAGTGTATTCCTTTAAACCTAGTGCTTGTTATGTCAGAATACTGGACAGGATAGCTATTGTATAACTGGACAAAGAAGAGGCAGTGCCACGCAACAGTACAATGGAGAATTTCTTCTCCGGGAACAAGCTCTACTCTAAAAGAAAAAAATTCTGCCTTTCGTTTCGTCAATAATCGTCTTCCTCAATTCCTTCCTCTCACAATTCATTCATGTTGTTGCAACAACCAAATTGGTCTGGCACTTATCAAACAATGGATTCCAAATACTTTGCAACATCAAAATGAAACGGATTAGAGATGAATTCAGGTCGTCTCTAATGACAATGACTGTAACAACAATGGTCCCCAGAATGCAATTAGTAAGCATTTACATTGTTTTCTTTTTTTAATTGGCTCATAAGCAGATTCACTCACTCGTTACTATTAGAATTACAGAAACAATATAACAATATCAAATAAAAGAATGATATTCCTGCACACAACGTCAACAATAATGGCTTTCAAATTGTACAACCAGTGAGACTTTTCTCTGACGTACAATTTCATTCCCTCCTTCAACTGACATTTAGATGTTATCATTTCGATCAAGAAAATCCCCCACATTGATGGAACAAAGGCTGCTATTGTCAGTCCATTTCAACAGCGGCCTAGATTCTTAAAAAAAAAGCACCCTCGCTTTATAGATGATCCACCCAACCCCTCTGCCCCAACCCTCCCTCCCTCTCAATCCCAGGAGGTAAAAATATCACAGTCCCTCAGTTTACCTTGAAATAAACATTTTGTACGCTCTAAGTCCCAATTTTTATGCATGAAATCCCTAATAGAGTGAACCGAATGTGAACAATATAGGATGCCCAGAACGAGCGTCCACCTAATCCCCATCGCGTGTTATAAGTGTCTTAAAATGTTTTGTGTGTGACTGCATGGCTCCAAGTGTGGTGCTGCTAAAGCCTCGAGCTCTTTACTGCTTAGTAGTGTGACAGGAAAAACAAACATAGGTGAAGTTCCGGCTCTCACCTGAGGGGCGGCGATGTTCAGAGCGGGGTTGGCCAGTTCAAACTTCTCCTGGGATTTTTCCCGGGCCAATCGAGCCGCCTCCTTCACTTCTTTGAATTGGTCTGAAAACTAAAAAAATCAGAAGAGCAAATATTTATATATGAATATATATGTATATAAATATTTATATATGATGGTACTACATATATATACAGTACCAGTCAAAAAATGTGGCACATTTTCAAACAAAAAAAATCATGGGTAAATGTGTCCAAACTTTTGACTGGTACTGTATATTCACGTTACATTCATAATATTAGACTTGTCATCCGGTGTTGTGTGTAACATTTTACACTGATTTACTTGAAATAAGTTAATTGTTGTTCGTCCATGGACATTGCAGCCTTACTTGCTGAAGCTGCTGTTCAGTGGCGAAGCCCAGGCCGTACACCGTGTTGGCCCGGCTGTCTGCCCATTGGCCGAACTTCTGTGACGTCTTTGTGAAGGTCATGTTGGGGGTCACGGTGCTGTTAATGATGGCCTGAGATGAAAGAAGATGGGTGGAATAAATGACTGGAGATAACAACCATGCAGATGAAATGGAACAGTTCAGGTAGAGAACATTTTCATGTAATAGCTTTAATGAGATATACATAAAAGGATTCATTTAGTTCTTCTGTAGGCCAACAGAAAAGAAATCTGCTGCTCCTTTTCAACAAAAACACTCATAATGACGTTTTTTTTGTAGAACAAGAATCAGACAGGACTATGAATGTCTCTCTTTGGGATGCTCATTAGCCAAACAGCCGGGGACCTCGTCTGCAATCAAAGCAGGTGCCCCTTCCACATCAAAGAGACCAGCTTACAGTACTACCTCCCTCCAACCCGACACAGGTCTCCACTAATGGCGCCGGCCCCATGGAGACCGTGCTGTCGAGTAGGCCTGTGTGAAATGTGAGGAGGATGACGAAGGGCGCAGCGTGAGCGGAGAGCGAGCGAGAGAGAGAGACCGAGAGAGAGAGGGTATGCGTTCCTTTCACCTTGGTGCCTCCGACGCTGATGATGCGGTAGACACTGCGGTTGGCATCGAAGAAGAAGGAGACGGTGACGGCATGCTTGCTGGCGGGGAGCCAGTTGCGTTTGGTGGCCGGGTCAATCTGGAACACGTGTGCACGGGCGCTGAAGATGGGCTGTTCCCTTCAGGGCAGAACAAACAAACAAACAAACCACAGATGTGATAGGTATAACAGTGAAGCAGTCTCGTCAATTGTCTTGTTTCAGTCAAAACAAGCAACAAGGTGAAATGAAGGACATTTAAATATGTATGGATTTTATACATCAATCTGTTGTCGATCAACTCAACCTGTCAATCAGTCTGTTTTATATAACCAACAGAGGATCACAAGGATACACAACTGTAGGTGTGATTACCATACAATGATTTGTATTAATATGCAAATTCATACTTTAAATCCAGTTAGTCCCTTTAATTGTCAAACGGATGCTACGTTTCATTTTTTTGAGTAGCCAGAGGACGTTCTATTGGAATGAGGCCAAGCCATCTGTGTAATGAACTATAATCAATGGATTATAGTTAGAGATTTCCTAAAGCAACAGTCTCTTTAATAGCGTGTTGATTTCTTATTTGAAGAAGAGAGCCAGATCCATCAATTAAAATGAGATGGCTGATGGTGACTCTGCATTAAGTGAACACAACGTTACCCCGCTAACAGAATTTACACAATGCTAACACATGCTGTGTACTCCCCCCCCCCACTGCAATCCAATTGGATATATATTGATATTAATGAGCCATGCCAGAAGGCCTATGTGTGCTTTGTCAAGAGAACATAAATAACAAGGGGATATGCCGATATGAAATAATACAGGCTGAACATTCTCCATCCGTTTTACATAGCAGTGCTGTGATTGTTCTCTTTTAGCTCAATGGGGCCCAATGAGAACCACCACAAGTGCTCAAGTGTAAGCCTCCAGTTGTAGTCTAAAAGATGATTACTCAATAATAAACACAACAGCATAAGGTATACAGGTATACAATCTGAAGGCAAGTGTCTGTTCTCACGAAATATCACAATCCTTTCTGACAGAGAGCTCTCTTAAATCACAGGAAGCCAGGCGTAAAAGTCAACACAACTGTGTAATCACATCTAAAAAAAGATTGTTGGAAACACCATGCACACGGATGTCAGAACCACATTTCTTCATTTCGAAATTAATCTCCTTACATAATTGGATGTCTCTGTGTCGAGAGGAAAATGTCAGCTGCCCTTTTTGGACCTCTAGGAAGCTCATCATTCATTGGTCAGGTTACATCATGTTGAGACTCGGTGACGCGCATAGATTAGCATAGATTAAATTCTTAGCGAGAGAGGCAGGAACTATAAAGCATCAGTGGGTATCCCGTAACAGGAACAGATCGAGAGTCTACAGGGCCCGGAGAAGAACTCAGCTGTAAAGAGGCCACATCTCGCGCTGTTGCACTTGTGAAGCCTCTTGACTGCGCCTTGAGTGAAATGTGTGTGTGTGTGTGTGTGTGTGTGGATGGGTCCAGCAGCTATGTGGTTAGAGCTCAGAGCAGTATTCAGTGCCAACTGAACAGAGAGGACAAGGATAGGGAGGAAGACACGTGGAGGAAGGAGGGGGGATAGGGGGTGGGGGTTCACGAGTAAAGGGGCCTTGACTGATCGGCTGGCCTTGCCTACAACGCTAACTCCAAGGGGTCATGAAAGACCCCCGGGGGCGAGGGGTCTAGCTAGTACACCACAATGAACCATTCACTGGCTGTCCTCCAACATTCCCCTAACATTCAACCTGCCTTTGAACTGCCACTGCAAACTGTGACTGCTTTATCGTGTTGTGCTGCAGCCCAGACACAAGGTCACACTTCTCCACAAGGTCTAAATGCAGAGGGCCGTCCAGATAGATTATCACAGTTCTTTTCCAGCCCGGTCACATTCTCTCCTAGAGTCCCCACCACCACCACCACATCTACAAAGCTCATTAGTCAACCATGCATGAACTGAATGATAATTGTGCAATTGTGTGCAGTGCAGAGAATGTTTTTATTGGAATCACATGTGCCCTATATATACAAATATATATATATATAGGGAACATAGTTAGAATACATTCTAGGAGAGTGTTTGCACTAAGACAGGCCACCTACTAAATATGCAAGGAATAAAAGCCCTGAGTGTGAAGCACCACTTCTGTGCTTCTCGGCTCCTGCCCTTTGCAAAATCCACGTTTCAACAAATCAGAGTTGAAAGGCTACAGCCTGAGTCTGTACAGGAAGGACTCATTCCAAAACAAGCATGCTGGGTATCTGATCACCTCCAAGAGGGGAGGAAGTAAAAAAGTTACAAATCATTTTAATAGCTGCACAAGCTACTATTATAAGTGAGTCATGAGCTGTGTTTAATGTACTAGAGATTGTGTTGCCTGCATGGCCAGCAAGGTGAGTAGGACAGCTGCCAGTGGACAACTGGATGGAGAGACAGCAGGGAAAAGCTGCTCTGTTGGCTGTGGGCCCAGCTTGACATCCCCACTTATTTATAATTCATTACCTCTTCCTTTCCCTATGCAGGCTTATATCCTATATTCAAATGCGTGTTTCACAGAAATTCAATAAAGATGACTAGTCGTTTCTTGTATGTATAGAAGTCAAGTTGCGAGTAGGAATCAGATGTTTTAGGTAGATGGAAAAGCTCAAACTCAAGTTTGGGATTAGACCTGGTTTTGGGGCAAACTTCAGACTGAGAAGCATTCATTCATAGTCAGTAAGAGTATTCCAATTATCAAAAGCTTTGAAATCACAATTGCAGTCATTATCAACAGCACCACATGTACAACCAAAGTGTGCAGCAAAGTCATTAATAACGTATTCAAGCGTGATTATCCATGATCCTCTTTAAGGAACGAACGGGCTCGACTCAATCTCAGTCGATTTCAACCGAGACGGAACAGCAGATTGCACTTTTCTGCCACATTTTGGGAGTTTAGCCACAGCCGGCACTCCCGCCGTGACCCCTGGGTGTGTCGGGGCGGCCGCAGACACTCGTGTCATGGCTCACTAATCCCTCTCACTTGTCTCTTCGTCTCATCCTTAAGCTCCCTCTGTAATTCATCTCCCAAATCCACTGATCTGAAAAATGGCCCCCGATGGTGATCAGATGCCCCCCTCCAACCAGCCTGAAGACACCTAGACTTGTTTTGTAGTCCAGCAAAACTGCCAATTTGAGCTCTACGGCCATAAATAGCTTAGATAAATGCATGCTGAGACAGCCATCTCTGCTGCAATTTAGCACTTGCTGTTAAGTGGAGTGCTCCCATGCTATACCTAAGATGGGAAACCAGTCAGCGACTGGAAAAAATAAATAAATGAGTTTTCTGTTATCCAAAAGACAATCCAAAACCTTCACGCACATCATCTTAAGGTAAGTGTCCCCGACATACAGGATTTAGTAACTGTTCTATAAATACCAAACACGCACCCAAAAATGTAATATCGTCCTGTTATCTAAACTGTAATCCAAAAATGTGAAAATGCACCACTGCTGATTGCAAGCTCTGAAGTACCATTGTTGATGTTTTAAGGCATCTATTGAAGTGGCACTACTACAAATGGTAGGCCATTTGCAGCAATTTTGGATTATGGCTTAAAGGTCCTCTGGAAAATTGCCAATTGCTACATTTCGAGATCACTGTGTTCACTATGCCATGTACTGTAGGTCTTCCACATGGGGTTTGTGCAGAGGTCCAAGAGCAGGTAGGAGTGGCACAGTCTTTGTAATGAAAGAGTGGAATTTGCATGTATAAAAGAGTTACATTTACTGTAGCTCTCTTTCAAAGGTTTAATTCCTGTGACCCCCCACTGACTCGACAGACCCTCGATCCACATTCTTGTGACAGCGCAAGTGTCGGGCTCAGTTCAGCAACATGACACTGCACAACTAAATACCAAAATAGCATTGGAGAAACGCTAACTCATAGATACTCAACAGCAAGTCTACATTTCAGCACCCATTAGGCCTAAATGTTGGGGGGATACATTTTCACATTTTGCATTAAATTAAGAGAACTCTGTAGAAACGTCTTGATGAAGCAGACAGACACTAGTCACTGGGGACCAAACTATGGCACTAATTACATGAGGATTTTAGCTGTGCTCACACTCGTTATCAAAAGGTCTTTTGATTGCAAACTTGCTCAACACGCCAATTACACAGCACTCTTAACTTAATTAAAGGTCAGTGCTTAATGATGCTTCTGGCAAATGAATAGCTCTAATAAAGACATGAGTGACTGGAGAAAAGCAAGTCCATAAGGCCAGAGCAGAGGGAACACCACAACCGCAAATAAAATCTAAAAGCAATAAAACTGCTGAATACAGTCAATGGTAGACAATTCCATTCAGTCAATTGGGACAATAATTTGACCACAAAATAAATCATATTTTGATTGAAATCAATTCAAAATTATAGTAAATGGATGGCTGACAAGGGTAGGTTTACAAATGGGTTGATTAACATAATAGCACAAGAGCAAAACCTTGATATGGCACAATTAGGGGCAGGAGAAAGATTTGGGTGGATGAGAGAACACCTTGGCTGGAAGGGATAATGGACAATGGGCAAGCACAACATCAAACGTCTATAATACCTTTCTTTGTGTAGTGGATACATTATTAGTGTTCATGGAAGGATCCTCTTCTGTGAAAAGAAAAGGGGAAAGAAGGCAAAAGCAACACAATGAAAAGGTGTTTAACAAGTGGGACTTTATCAAGGATTGTGTGAACTTGTTGTTTTCACGGCCAAACTAACCTTATATTTTCTTGTTCAAAATTATTCCTTTTGTGGTACGCTCTTGGGATTCATCCCAGTGTTTTGATACTACATTCTTACTGATGTGTTCTAGTCAAGGATGTATTTAAGAAACTAATTATTGTCTGAAGAGCTGCTCTTACTGTTACTTGCAGGTATAATTCAATAAAGCAACATCAATCTACCTTAACTAATCATCATATATTCAATAGCCTTAAGCACAGCGTGACCTGTTTAATTAAATGAAAACATGCAGAGATCTGAACGGTCTAGGATTGTACAGGTAGGCCTAAACACACGGCACGAAGTGACGTATGTTCACTTATGTTCTGACAGAATCAATGATCAGTATCGCAGTGACCCATCTCTGTCTTAAGTGTCTACGTGTAGAGTGGAAAAAGTATGAATCCGCTGAAAGCATTAAAACAGTTGACACATCATTAAGGTGTGTGTGTGTGTAATACTAAGTAAAACAGTGATACACCACAGTTGACTGAGTATTTGACTAAATCAACTCAATTTGTATCAGGGATGTCATTGAAATGAGGTCAAGTTGTCATGGCAGTAAAATAGCAGGACCAAATACACTGATATAGCCTACTAATCCGAATATTATGTCGGTTAATGTGGCTAGATAACTACAGTGTGCAATTTAAAGGCAGTAATAAAACGTTTAAGTCCTCAAAGCAAACATGCAGGCTAGTGTAGTTAATAGATTCACGGATCCAACAGTAAAACCTGTACGACATAGGCCTACTGGAATAGTTGGAGAGTCCGTATCAAATAGGTAGGCTACATTTTTTAGTTACGCACCACCTTGAACTCATGCAAAACTTCACTTTTTTCTTCTTCCAAAAGAAATTCAGACGTCATCAGCATACGTTTTCCAAAATAATGAAACCGCGATTAAACCTAACATATGAGGGTTAACATACTGTACTTACCCCATGCTAAAGAAAACGTTGTGTCTTTGTAAAATCCCAGTATTATATTTTACGTAGGCTATACCAAGTCTTTCCTCTTTTGTCTCCGAGTGGATATGTAGGCTACAAATCGTCTCAAATGTCACAGCAAGTTTCACGTTGCGTTACATATCTAACACCAGAACGAATCCACGTAGATTTCTTTAGTTTGTTGCAGTAATGTTTTCTCAAGTGTTGTAGCCTAGTTTTGTCCTTTGAAGTCAACTGCACAATTACAGCGTTCCTTTGTCCGTATCTCCAGCGAATCACGTCTTCCGAGTACTTCTCTAACCTAAAAATGTAACTTCTCTCAGAGAAAAACAATTTTAAGTGAGAATTTATTGCAACCACTGATGACGGTCCTCTCACGACAGTGAAATCCGTCTGTAATCTTCACTTTGTTGTCCCTCGTTGCTGTGCCGATGTTCATAATACTAGTATCCCATTCAAGAAGCCTTAGCTGTACAATTTGAATTTGAGATCTTCTTCGACACCACCTGGTGGTTACTATTCCACGTATCCAATTACGTTGCACTTAAAGCCATTACACGTGTGAAATGTTATTTTACAGTCATCTGCCAGCTGACGTGAAAGCATTCTCGCCATGTAATGAGGTTTGATTGTGTCTGGTAGACTAATGAAATTAGAATATCTGATTTCAAATAATTGATTTCCGGGATCCGATGCACAAGTGGCTGGTAGGTCGGCTTGGAAGTTGAAACATAGAAATGGTCTGTCAAGATAATAGTAGGCTATAGCCTTGACCTTCGCGGTCATTTACAGGTTTCAAAAAAAAACACGTCAAATCTGATGTTTTCAGATTTATTTGTTCCCAAAATACTTACTGGAGCACACTAATGCTAAAGGCATTTACAGCATTGTCAGAAATTAGTTCGAGAATATTTTTTTTGCCTGTTTAGAATTCTCAGATTAGTTTGAATCTGAAAAGCAAAGCAATACTATTGAAATATAACAGAGATAATGTGGGATCTAGAACCTTCGTATTAGGTGCGTGCAGTAATGATGCTGTGCATTGGCCTATTTCAGGCAGACAGCTCAGTCATTGACTGCTGTGTTCAAATCTGTAGGGACTGTTGTTCTGTGTATGAATGTACATGAACCCATCCACATGTGTGTTTCAAATGAAATCATGTTCTTAAATAGGCTGAGGCAATTTACAAGTTGTTATCTAATCAAACACATAGTTCTGATACCTTACCATAATGCTAGACCTAAATTAGGCCTACATTTGTCATGCAAGGCCACATGGGAGACACAGTTGATTTAAGATAAATCTCTACTACAGCATCTCTGACATGACCTTAATGAGGAATAGGAAGCCGTCAGCTGATATAGTCCCATGTGACGCCTACAGTGGAAAATCACAGAGATAATGGTAACAATCTACACTACAACATGGACAATTGTACAATGTCATCAATACCAGTACATTACAATTCTTGCACGATTAATTTATTTGTATTAACTCCTATAATGCCTATTTTTCAGTTATTCCCAAGATGTATTCAGTCCTGTAGGCGTGTTACCATCACTTACACCAGACTCTTAGAATGGTATGTTTGCCCATACACATCCCATAGTGATTTAATGGAAGGAACATCCAGAAATACTTTTTAATGAGGACGTTTTTTAATTAGATATTTTTATTTTGTAGGATAATTGTATCTTTGAGTAGAAGTAATAATCGTATTAATGAGTCCTCATTCACCTGCTTACAGAACCAACTAATGATGAGCTTTAGAGCTTCAAGTATTGCAAATGGGACGCTGGGCTGACGTCATCAGCATGCGCCTATTGAGAGTCGACACGAGGATGTGACTACCGCTGATCATTTTTATAATTATTTCAATCTAAACTAGTTACTTTGTTGTATATTAATTGGTCGAGAACGTAAGAATTCACAAACATGTCTGGGTTTTCCTCTCTAGGGCTGTCAAATTGGTTGATACAACAATGTACACAAATGGGGATCAGTAAACCAACACCCGTCCAGGAGAACTGTGTGCCACCAATTTTGGAAGGTAAGACTATTAGCCAGCTAGCTAATCTTTTTATAAAAGTTATTAAAATAAAATGCCGCAATGTATTACTAGACATAACAGCGTCTTGAAATTATGTCAGTAGATAACGAACATCGTTGTGGATTCTCATGGTTTTCCTCTAGGTCGGGATGTGATGGGCTGTGCAAAAACTGGCAGTGGAAAGACTGCTGCGTTTGTTTTACCAGTGCTCCAGAAGTTATCTGAGGATCCCTTTGGGATATTCTGTCTTGTGCTCACTCCAACCAGGTCCGTGGATCTCTGGCTTGTTATATTAGTAGTATAATCAGCCAAATAAGACTAGCTGCATGTATTTAAATGAAGCTAGATAAGACTAGCTTTACGTATTTACGACTAAAATAACTTTTGTGTGCTTTTGCAGAGAGTTGGCGTACCAGATTGCTGAGCAGTTCAGAGTCTTTGGCAAACCGCTGGGCTTGAGGGATTGCATTATTGTTGGTGGAATGGGTAATGTCTAATAAGATTTTATGAAAAGGATGATACCTCACTAGTGACCTTAAGGCTTGACTGTAAAACCGTAGTTTGAAACTTCCATGTTATTTTGCCAAAAGACATGATCACTCAAGCCTTGGAGTTGTCAAATAAGCCTCACATTGTGGTAGCCACACCTGGACGACTGGCAGACCACATACGAAGCTCCAACACCTTTAGCATGAAGAAGATCCGGTTTCTGGTGAGTCTGAGACAGATAAACAATCCATGTGTTATTATTGGTTTGACTGAGGTGTACAGACAGAAACACTTCTATGAACATTTGAGACATTACTGTCAGAAAAGTTATCATATTGTTTAAATACACCACTCAATTGTTTCAAACATCAATAACTACTGGTGTAGTTATCATGATCCCCAACTGGTCCTGACAGTGTTTCCTTGTGACAGATCATGGATGAGGCGGATCGCCTGCTGGAGCAGGGCTGCACAGACTTCACCAAGGACCTGGAGGTGATCCTGGGGGCTGTGCCAGCCAAACGCCAGACTCTCCTCTTCAGTGCCACCCTCACAGACACACTGCAGGAGCTCAAAAGCATCGCCATGAACGAGCCCTTCTTCTGGGAAAGCAAATCTGAGTAAGTATATTATTGAACTAATCTCTGCTAATGACTGGTAGAAAAGAACTCTTATGATCCTTTTAAATTAATTCTAATAAGTAAACCTTTGAGTCAAGGGATAGTCACAGAACCCACTCGTATTAGTGTTTGTGAATAAAAGGGATAAAGCTAGTTTGTTTTTCTTTTAGGACGCGCACGAACGAAGAGTTGGATCAGAGATACATCCTAACCGCAGAGAAAGTGAAAGACGCCTATCTGGTGCACCTGATACAGAAGTTTCAAGACGAGCATGATGATTGGTCCATCATGATCTTCACCAGCACCTGCAAGTATGAGCTTCTTGGGCCACCTACTGTTTTAGTCTGTACTAAAAGTACAAACGTGCTGAAGATTAAATGTTCACAAACAGCTTTTTGTTCAAATGAAAGATTGGTTCTGTGATCTGTTCATAGGAATTGTCAAATACTCACAATGATGCTCCGCGAGTTCAACTTTCCCGCCATTTCCTTACATTCTATGATGAAGCAGGTAAGAGAAAGTATATTAGAAAAATACCAGATACATTTGATAAGTAAATCGTTAACAGAAAAAACATATCATACGTTCGGTGAAAATGAATGTGCAAATTGATTAACCTACTGCATATTTATATAGAGTGTAGATGGATAATAGGTCTTCTAAATTTATTTAATAAGTTGTGCTTATTCTTTTCAAAGAAACAACGTTTTACCAACCTAGCAAAGTTCAAGTCCAGTGTCTACAAAATCCTCATTGCAACAGATGTGGCAGCCAGGTAAGATTGCATGAAAATATGTTCAAAACCTGACCAACCTTCTCTGTGTAATACATTGACTTTTTTAAACATTTTTTTTCCTTTTCAAAAACGACTAGGGGTCTGGATATTCCAACAGTCCAGGTCGTCATCAACCACAACACTCCAGGTCTGCCAAAAATCTACATCCACAGAGTTGGAAGAACAGCCAGAGCAGGTAAAGTGATTACTGTATTTTTACATGTCGACTACCCATATGAGTAAATATGAATGACAACTTCCTGTTTCCTCTGCAGGAAGGAATGGTGTCTCGATCACTCTGGTGACTCAGTATGACATCCACCTGGTCCAATCCATTGAGGAGCAGATTCGTAAGGCTGTTTCTATCCATCTATAGACTAATATGTAGAACATTCTATCACAGTTCAGAGGAAGCTGGTTGGATATTTCTGCAGCAACTATAGCTGTCAACAGCTATGTTGTGAACCTTAAAATGAAGGCTTTCGGTCTTAACTGTTACGTCAATCATCTAAGCTTTCTAATTAAATGGAAAGGTTTAGGGTTTGTGATTGCCATCAACAATATTTTAAAAAGTATGTCATACTAAGCATGTTAAGCAACTGTACACATTTCACAAGTTCTACTTTTGTTGGTATAGAGACGAAGCTGAGTGAATATCCAGTTGAAGAGAAAGATGTGCTGAGGATCCTCACCCAAGTCAACGTGGCAAGACGAGAGTGTGAAATCGTAAGGCCCGTCAGAAAATACATTCATGTCAGTGTGTGGCTTCATATGTAACTGCTATTAAGTGCTGTTTCTCTTTCCCGTTTGTGTAGAGACTTGAGTCTACAGATTTCGATGAGAAGAAGGAGATCAACAAAAGGAAACAGATGATCCTGGAGGGGAAAGTACGTGTTCTGTTAAACAGCTTCCAATGATTTATCCAGTGTTTTCATATGGATTAGACAGATTTGAGGCTTTTCAGGAAAGTATGACGCATTCACAATGATCTGTACAACCCAATGATCTCTGTAAATGTGTTAACTTACATTCCCGTTGATCAGGATCCCGACTTGGAGGCGAAAAGAAAGGCGGAACTGGACAAGATCCGTAGTCAAAAAAAGAAGTTTAAGGAGCGGATTCAAGAAACGATTCAGCAGAAACAACAGGGAATGTTGAAAAAGAAACTGATGAAGAGTAAACATATCCAAAAGAAAAAGGCTGCAAAGTCCACATAACACCTAGTTGTAAATGAACATGTGTGTATATTTTTTGTATATTTGATCATTAATATTTCCACCTATGGTGCCATAGTATATTCTGCTATTTCTCTTTTAGGCTGCAGTTTAAATAAATGACAATACATGGGCAAATTGGTGACAATCAAACTTTATTGATGCGTTCAGTTTTACAAGAATTGAATCCCAATGTGAATAGTCTTGATTAGTCTTTACTGCAAATAAGATCAAATCATGTACCCTTATCAGAAACGTGTCCAAGTAATCTAGGGTGTGTAGTCTAACTCAGAGGGCTTTAAGGTGGATGCCAATGGTAGCCTCCCTAAAACTGGCAAAGAATTTCAGTTCTTGCCTGCATTTCAAACCTTTCATTTAGTTCTGTGTTGGGCAACTATAGCTCATTCTGGCAAAGAAAACATGGATCTCTTTTGGTCCAGAGGAACACAGTTTATATTATCTGTAGGATTGTTTTCAAATGAGTGATAGGTACTATAGGCCTGAAATGGAAAATGAATTAATTGCACGATAGAACATGAACACGGAAATCACAATCTTGTAACATACTACTTCTAAACACACTGTTCAACCATATATAGCTAGTATGTGACAGCATGATTGTCAAACAATGTGTGTTTTGGATTCACTGAAATTAAAATCAAGCTAGCGGCCTTTTTATGTGGAAGTTTAAACGGAAGGAAGCAGGTGGTAAAATGAGTACATTCTCATGGTGTTCCGCACACAACATTCTAAAAACTGATACACAAGACTGAACCCTCAAATCCGAAACATCCACAGTTGAAGAAGCATCTGGAACAAAAAGTAAACCATAACTTCTACCATGTCCCCTTTATCACTGAATAAGCTACTCAAAAACAAAATACAACAGTAAAAACTACAAAAAGGGGACTACAATCTACCCAGCTCACAACGACATGGCACACAGAAGCAAATAGTTCCACTGGGCAAAATAGAATGAGCTCAAGGTTGACGTTCAACATAATTCACAAAAAGGGAGGGTGCGGTGTGTTCAGAAAGCCATACCGATACGATGGAAAACATCTATGAGGGATCAACTATAGGGAAGGCGACATTGTTTTTAAAAACACAAAAATAAAAAATAAAGTACACAAAGCAAAGCACTTCAACCAGCCAGGATTCATACCAACTCGGAGAAGGAAGGTGGCTTCCCTCGGTGCGTCCTTACAGACGCCACAACTACACGGCCTGCTCATCTCTGGGGTCTATGGAGCTCGTTTTTGTATTCCTCGTGTGGTAATATTGGTTATGAGGTTAACATATGCTGGCATAGGGTTTTCCTTACATTCATGTGTGTGCTGCTTTTTACACCTGAAGATAAGCGTGTTCTTATAGGCACCGGTTCAGATACTCATTCTTCTTCGTGAGAATGACCTAAGAAATCCTTTTTCAATAAACTTATGGACTCAGCACCAGTCCAATGTTATTTGAAATGGCTTATATGGATGTGAGATACTTCTACAAGTACATTTCATGTGGCTTCCATACAAAAACACCAAACCGTGAGTGACAGTTGATGACTCCTGATTAAATAATCTCTTTAAGGGGCTAATGCCAGTACTGGCTATATTAGTCTGACCACATCCTTCAGCCACCTTCCTTTTCAACCTGTTTGGTATTAGTATGCGCCTACCTCTTTCAATTAACCAGTCACAAAAGCATGTGCAGCCTTAGACAGGTTCTATTATCTGCCTTTCACATCTTTTTCTTTACTGGGGTTTGATTCATACAGACAGCCAGTATTTCCCCATGGGAGGCCCTCACAGCCCCCAAATAAAGACCTTCCTCAAAGCAGTTGCTAAGCATACAAAGCATAAACATAAAATAAAAACATCAAAAATGTCCCCGCCCAATATTACAACAGGCCTTGTTTTTATCTTATATTCTATGCTGGTCATTGTTGATAGTTAAGATTTTTTTTTAGTTTTTTTTGTTGCTTTTGTGCTTTGCAATAAGAAAGGTACTTCAAAAAACGAAAAAGAAAAAAATATATATCAGTCTCACGATTATGGATCTCTCTAATCCACAACTCACATCTTGAGAAACTTTCGTCTGAAATCCCCATGCCACTCCACCATAGACTTGTAGTCAACCACCTTTTTTTGTTTTTAAAGACCTGTTGAAAGAGCCAATGGTTCCCAAGGCAATCAAAGGCATTTAAATTCAAAGTTCTTTAATATCAGACTTTAAGCGCAGAAACCGTGTCAACTCAGAAGCTGAACGATGACGAGAGGCCTCGACTGCTCCTACGGAGGCTGCGGAGGGCCCCTGATGAGATCCCGGGTCCAGGAGAACACAGCCACCACTCTGCTTTCACTTCTATCGAATGCTAAATGAGTCTGGACTTCAAACAGGCTGGACAACCAATCAACTTTGAGGTGAGGATTACCTGCGTTTGCCTACTTGTCGGCGATCCACACCTCCTCCCCGGTTTTATACCCCGTCTCCTCCTTTCAAGAGCGGGACACTCACCAAATTGCTGGAGAACTCGGCCCTTCCCCAGTTATCCCCCGAGCAGACCATTTCCCTCAGAGGTGCGAGGGTGGAGACGGGAGTGATGGTGTGTGAAGAGGAGGGGGTGGTGGGCCACTTTCGTTGGGAGATTTGCCTCGTTTCGTTTCCCTGCGCGAGACCCCGCCAGGTCTTCTTCGTCTTCCCCCTGCGGCAGCTTGAGCTCCTGCCTCCGTCCGTTTCCTGCCTTGGTCCGTTTCCTGCCCTCATCCACGTCCCCGTGTTCCAGCGGTGGTCGCTTGCTCCCCGCTCGTCCTCGCTCTTCCTGCCCGTCTGTTTTCGTTCTCTGACGCCTCTTCTCTTTCTCTCTCGCTCGTGATTGGTAGATTTCTCTCTCTCCTGTTGCTTTCACACGGTGGTGCTTCAGTTGTAGCAGAGGAAAACAGGTATCCATTTTTTGTTTTTATCATTACCCAGATTAAAATGCTGACGAACTAAGCTCTGCTGAAGCCTAGCTCCCCTCTTCCAACAACCTAAGGGAAAAGAACAAACAAGATGTTCACGGTACAGTTCGCCAACGCAAAGTCTTCCAGCCAGAAAGATGAAAACAAAAACCAGTGCGCTTACACTCTAGTACTGTGACAGTCCAGTCACCCCACCATGTTGGTATGCACGCTCGCCCTGGTAAGTAGAGTCTTGGGACAAAGCCACGTCAATCTGGGATTTGAATTCATCGCCTAAGTAGCTGTCCTGTAAAATAAGAAATTAAAATAACATTAAGTCTATGATAAGACACAAGTGCTATAGATCTCACACGACCCCTGCCGAAAAATATCATCCATACAATCATCCTCTCTCCTTGGTAATGTTTCAGACACTTTGAGCCCAAACAACCACATGGTACCACATGGGCCAAGGCCTTACATATACATTTACATTTAGCATGATGCATTATGCCAGAGCGACTTACAGTAAGTACAGGGACATTCCCCCAGAGGCAAGTAGGGTGAAGTGCCTTACCCAAGACAAAACGTAATTTTGCACGGTCGGGAAATGAACCGGCAACCTTCTGATTACTAGCCCGATTCCCTAACCGCTCAGCCACCAGACTCCCAGAGCAGTGAGGTGAAAGCGTGTGCGGTGTGGTTACCTGGGACAGCTCAGGCTGGGAGAGGCCGGGCTGGCTCATCTGCGAGGGCTGGCTCATGGATATGTAGCCCTGTGTGAGGGGCCCCTGGGAGAAGGGCTGGGAGGCCCCGTCCTGGCTGGCCTGGCTGTTGGGCCCGTTGCCCTGCCCGGTGCCATGGTTACCCATGCCACGGTTCCTCTGGCGGCCGCCACGTCCGACCTTGCCCTTCAGAGCCCCGCGCCCTGGAAATACAGGAAAGAGCAAATCAGAGTGTCAGGAGAAACACTCGCCTTGTAGAAACACATGCTGGGTTATGTTGGAATTGAAAGCAACAACAACTTTTTCTGGAATCCCTCACCTGCTGCAGGACCATTGGTCTGATTCAAATATCCTGGTGGAGGCATGGGGGGCATCACCAAGTTGAAGGGGATAGGGAGGTTCATGGCTCCCATGTGACCTGGCCCAGCTCCGATCATGCCTATCTGGTCATGGGTCTGGAAGTACATGTTGGATGGACCCCGCGCTGGAAAAGCAAACGCCACAAGATCGTATTACACACACACACAACACCTAACATCTCAGTTGGTAAGTTAAATCACCTGAGAGTGAAGATCGACTTTCGTTAACACACGTTTGTGACCTTTGTCCAAAAACATTTGACAGAAAGGGGAAAAACGTTCCAAATCTGAAAGTGAAAGACTGAACAGAGAGGCGACGGGGGCTGAC
Organism: Mallotus villosus; assembly: GCA_903064625.1. Classification (NCBI taxonomy): domain Eukaryota; kingdom Metazoa; phylum Chordata; class Actinopteri; order Osmeriformes; family Salangidae; genus Mallotus; species Mallotus villosus. Next base: position 389,751 of record CAEFZP010005460.1, on the reverse strand, counting down.
CTGCGCTGCTGCGGTCGTAGGCCGACCCTGGGATGAGGGCCTCGCGGGCGTCGTACATGGCAGTGCTCATGAAGCGGCCTCCCTGGGGAGCAACACATATCTGCTAGCCACACATATGTAACACTCAGTCATTATTACATTGCTGGTTGGTGGGAGGAATACATCAAGGGGGTGGGGGGGGTCATACGTACAGGGTTGATGGTGTTGACCAGCTTGCGAGGCTTGCTGAACTGCATGAGGCTCTCCCTCAGGTTGTTGAGGGGCCCCTCCACCAGCACCTTCTGCTCCTTGTAGTAGTTCAGCAGGTGGTTCCACAGGGGCTGCTTAGACAGGGCCTTGGGGTTCCCCACGATGATCACGCCATACCTGGACACAACACACACACAGTCAGTCAACAAACCAGTCGATGAGACAACCTATCGGAGGATAAGGATGGTGTTTTTTCTCAAATTCAAAGTTTTTTCTGGGAGTTTTCCTTGTCTTCCTTGAGGGTTTAGGTTTGCTAAGGGGCAGTTCTATGGGTGTATGTGAAGCCCTCTGTGACATTGCTTGTAAAAAGGGATATACAAATACATTAGATTTGTTTATGGAAATTAGCTACAATGTCTAGCAAAACCTCTCGTTTCTCTGCATGAAAGTACTTTCTTCTCATGGTTTATTCACTACGGTCACAAGCCTCTTTAATGACAGAACTCCTACTGCACATACAGATTGTGAACCAGGACCAGTTCCATGTGGTTACCTTGCTCGAGTGAGAGCCACGTTCAGTCGACGCGGATCGTTGAGGAAGCCGATTCCCTGGTGTTCGTTGGCTCGGACGCAAGACAGGATGATGAAATCTTTCTCTCTGCCTTGGAAGGCATCAACACTGGCAATCTCAACCTCCTGTGACAGAGAACACAACAGACATTACGATTGTTGCACCGTGCCTGGTTGCTGAGATTACTTTGCACTGTGCCGGGTAAATAAACAACTCTTCCTCTGACCACCAAAATACTCTCAGTTCTGTGCACTTTTAACCCATGATTTTCTACACCACATGTCACTTTGACAAAAAGCTTCACCTGAATGAATAAAAGGTCATTTAAATCGGTGGTTGACACATCGATACTCTTTATCATATAACTTCTGATTCAAAGGGACCTTGAGAACTTTCACAACACACACGGTTAAAGCTGTACCTGGTAGAGTTTGGTGTGGAGAGAGCCGCTGAACTGCATGTACTGGACCAGGTATGACCTCTGCCCCTCGTACGGGGTGATGATGCCTATCTGGTCAGGCTTGGCTCCCGCCTTCAGCAGCCTGGTGGTGATCTTCTCCACATTGGCCGCCTCAGTCCTGCACGGTGAGGGCAAAATTACCCACGAGTTAAATCAATAATGTAATAATTCAAATGTTGTGTTTTGTACACACAAAAAAAACACTGAACGATCGACGTGCCTGTTCAGGTAGGAAGTTCCGGAGCTAGCGATTTCCTCCTGTCCTTGGGTCACATAGAAGTACATGGGCTTGTCTGGCTGTGGCCACTGGAAGTCAAAACCTTTCTTGATACGATCCGCTGCAGAGGAGAAACAGGGGAAGTTTAGGTATTGACTTCCTGTCCTGGACAAGAACCAATGCTACCAATACAGGTCTGGTACATATAAAACAGCAGGTTGACAAATTAAACGCCTTTTAAACTACACGTATCCGTTTTAGCTTAAACAAGTTTGTTGGTTTTGCTGAACATCCTTTACATTATCACTTATATTACAACGTTTATAGAGGACCTAGACATTTAATAGATGCTATGCTCAACATTTCAAAGTCCCTGAACGCAGATTCAACTCCATCATAGCCTCAGCTAAATTGATTTCCTAACAGGAGAGGGACCTTTCCCCATCGCTCACCAGCAGTGACTCCGTTCTGCAGGGAGCCCTCGTAGAAGATGTTGGAGGGGAAGGCGCTCAGCGCCGGGTGCATGCGGTACTGCACCTGCAGACGGATGGGCCTGATGCCCAGAACCACCAGACGCTCAAACAGGGACTGGGACAGGCCCGCTTTGGCCGCCTTCTTACACATGACCACCGGGCCCAGCTGGCAGTGATCTCCCACAAGGATGAGCTAAGGACGGGAGGGGATGAGATTCAATTCAACTGTGAAAACTACTTAAACTACGCGAAGAAGGTTCTCTGTGGCACGCTGGTGTCCATCACAGACGGTCAGTGACTTTCTGACAAAGAGAAAATGGTTTGTGACGTGTGTGTCTAGAGCAGGCACGCATTAGTCTGTGTTGTGGTGTACCTGTTTGGCCCCCAGCACCACAGGGACCATGCACTCGGGCTCCGTGGCCTGGGTGCTCTCGTCGATCAGGATGGAGCGGAACTGCATCTTGGCCAGACGGGGGTCCCCGGCGCCCACACAGGTGCAGCAGATCACGTCAGCGTTCTGATGAGACAGGAAGGATGGTGGAGCGAGGGGGTGTTAGAACCTCGTGGTGAGTAAAAAATAAAACACAGCACAACTCAGTGAAACAAAGTGAAAACGTTTTGCATTTCCTATCCACCCATGTGCACAGCAGTTTGGACAGGTGCATACACCGTCACAGATTTTTTTCTTCTTCTAAGATATATACACATTTTGCATTTTTCATCCTTTATTGGACAGTTTGTAAGTGAAGTGTGACAGGAAAGGCAGGGAATGAGAGTGAGAGAGTGAGAGAGAGAGTGAGAGAGAGAGAAGGGAGACAAGCAGCAAAGGGCCAAGTACGAATTCAAACCCAGCCCCCTACGGTTAGGCCTCAGCCTACACGTCACACTGTACCCCCACTTCCAATCTTTTAAACTACTTATAACCTTTACTAAAAAAAACAAAAAAACAACCACAGCCACACAGAACGGCACAGATGGTTACAAAGATCGCTGCCAACTGGCACGTGGGGGGAAGAAACAATGACTAATCCGTCCTCACCATGAGCAGCTCCCGCTCCGCAGTGCGCTTCAGGGCCCGGTAACGCTTCTCGTCTGCGGATGACAGCTCTCCGGTCTCATCCTTCAGCTGCTGGAGCTTCTGCAGCTCTGGCATACTGAGGCGGGCAGCAGGCACAAAGCACAGAGGGTTTAGTACACATAATCACATTTAAGAAAAGTTCAATTACGTTGTGCAAATGACGATGGCAAAAATGGGATAAATGTTGTGACAATTGTACCCTCCTTTTTTTAAATTCTAGTCTATGGTTAATATGCAGAGAGAGAGATATGGAAATGTGGGTGAGTCCAGACACTTGACTCAATTACCTCAATAAAAGCTTCCCGATTAAGACTAAAATTGGAAGATAAAGAGAACCAACTGCCGTGATAAGGCCAGCGTTTCGCACCTGTCCATGTTGCTGATCTGGTTGTGGAGGGCCAGGAAGGAGACGGGCGAGTCGATGGCCTCCCTGCTCTTGGCGCAGAGCCGCACCACCTTCAGGCCCGTCTGGTGGATCTTCTCAGTCAGCTGGTCCACGGCGATGTTGCTGGGAGCGCACACCAGCACCGGCCTGCACCACAGCACGCCATCCAAATCAAATATCATTCATTTGTAAGGCGTTTTACAAACAATGCCGCTGAGGGCTAAACCAACCTAAACCCTCAAGGAACACACGGAAAAACTCCCAGGAAAACCCATTAAAATGGAAGAAAACAAACAAATCATTCAGAGGGTTATGAACTCATTATACATGGTGTTAAAAACAACAAATCTGTCCCGTCCCCGTCCCCCCCAACTTCTTTAATAAGAAAAGTATATTTAACGGCCGCATCCTCGGCTATAAAAAATTAATAAGGCAAGCATACATTACGAGAAGAACAACAAACCAATAAATCATGATAGCCTGTCAAGAAGGTGCCTCCTGGACTACTGATCTTAGGTCTTACCCATTGCCCTGCCTGGCGAGATGGTACACTATGGTGGCAGAGGTGACAGTCTTCCCTGTGCCCGGGGGCCCCTGGATGAGGCTCAGGGGCCTCTGCAGCACAGTCTTCACTGCATACACCTGTAACAAAACACACAACGTCAACCTTAGCTCGAGCCACGGCACGTAGGGAAAACAACTAGACAGCAGTCAAACCTCACACCAAGCCCATCTTTAGCCACTACACATTTCTTGCCATTTTTTGTGATTTGTCACCGTGTCTTGTATTCAAAATGGAGTTGTTGAGTGCCAACTTAGTGTTGAGTGGGACTGACCTGGGAGTGGTTGAGGTCCGGCAGACCCTGGGCAGTGAAGCGCTTGGGCAGCTGGCACTTGATGATGACGTCCTCCACCTCGTGGCCCAGCAGCTTGTGGTAGATGTAGCCCGACACAGACGTCTCGTCCACGGCGAACGTCTTCAGGGCGCTCTGCATCCTGGAAGAACGCAGAAGACAATTCCACCGTTTGGGAGACTCTTTCAAAAGCAAACGATCGATTTAAGCCAATATCTACACGTTATGTTTTCTCAGGGGATTGAGTTCAGAGCCCATTTGCATACCTGTCAAAGGAAGTAGACTTCCAGACGAAATCCACCTGGAAATTATGGGGTATCTCCACCGGAGCTCCGACACTGCTGCGCAACTCAATAGCAATCTCATCTCCATAGTCTTTCACAAAGGGTGCTAAGGAAATCAGTACAGCAAAATAGCCTTTCCTCTTTGTGGAATTAGAGTAGAAACAGCACAGTGTGGCTAAAAGTAGTGAAGGCAGAAAAAGGAGCAGAGTATTTGGAAGGTGTCCCTTTATCAGTGTGTTATATAACCTGGAATGAAAACTGGTGGACTGAACGTTTTGGCCACGTCCAAGTTAAGGGGCCTAAAACCTTCTCATCTTCCTAGTTAAAAATGGAATTCTGGCCATTTTAATTCTGGCAATTTCTCACTTTAGGATTTAAGAGGTGGCCTTCATCCCCCACCTTGCATGTTCGTCACCATCAAAATGTGCATGTTTCTTTTGTGTGTATCTCAACTTGACAACATAAAGGACCCGCTGAGCCTCTTCTTAAACAGTGTCATAAACTACAACCCTGACATGGCACTGGGTGTGTGTGGTGAGATGGTCCCTTCTCCCTAAACCGTGCCCACGCTGAGAGGGTGGCACAAGAAAAAAAGGAAAAGAAGAAGTGGAAACATGCAAGCACAAATCATAGTGAAGAGCCAAAGCTCTTCAAAATGAGTCCTTGCAGAAAGAAAAAGGATACTGTCAGGGACTTTGATCACGTGGCCGATGCCTTTCCACAGAGGGGCCAGGTCTCCTTTGTAGCGCAGACAGATCTCATCGCCCTGCATCAGGCGCATATCTGGGAGGACAAACCCACCGCGAGCAGAGACAAGTTAGGAAACCCACCGCTCCAATGCCAAATTATAGAAAGTGATAACAGAAAATGAATAAGGGTTGGAATGAGGTGACAATATACAATACCAGTATGTAACAACAGCACCACAAACAAACACTAATACACCACCAGGGGATGCAGGTATGGGATGCGTGCGATGTCGGGGTTCTATGCAAGTCAGAACCACTGGTACACAGATAGTAGTAAGTTGAAAGAATTACCACCTGAGTCCGTCTTGGGCAGTGTGAAATAAGCAATCCGCTTTTTATTCAGTCCCAGGTCCCACCTGACTGTTATATTGTCTTGGGTCTGTGGATAAGAACAAAGGGAAAGAAAATAGGACGAATTAGTCAGACTGCAGTAAGCTAATAAGACAAGGCGAAACAACCCCTGCTGTGTTCAAACAGATTCCATTTCCTTGAACATGCACTGTCCCTTGAACGATGTGCTAAATTTGGATGAATTACATAGTATTCCACTTTTAAAAATAAAATCTGCTTGCTATTTCTTTTTTTTAAAGCCAAGAAGGGCCCACATGAACTCCCAGATCCTCCACTAAACTGAAACGGGCTCAAAAGTACACAACTTCCAAACCGAAAAAAGTGCATCGGAAGGCGACGTACCTGGGACTCTTTAAGCTTTTTGTCGTAGTCGGCCTCCAGTTTCACGAGGGGCCCGAAGATGTTCTGGTACTGGTAGGCGTCCTCGTAGCGCAGCAACACATGCTGGGGCTCCTCGTCCACCCCGGGCTTCTCCAGGTCCTCCAGGGTGGCTGTGGGGTTGTCCTGAGGGAGACGCAGGGTTTAGGGGGATCCTTCTAAATCACTACGTTGTTATTTCTTCATTTTCACAACAACGACCCCTCAAAAAAAACAACATGCCACTATTTTAGCCTTTGGAGTTCTACATTTGATGTTAGAACTATTTTCCACCATTTTGCCTTTGGACCATTGGGAGTGCTGCCCACCACTTAAAAACTGTGATTGATCCTTAACTGTTAATTAATTCATACATTAGTCTTCCAGAGACTCTTTTATCCAAAGCGATGTTAAGTATGGGGATTCGAACCTGTGACCTCTCAATCTAAACACAAATGCTCTACTGCTGACCTTTAAAATCACACAGCATGCCTCATCTATTTTGAGCTTCTGAAGCCTACCTTCCAGAGCTCCTCCAGCTTGTTGATCTGCTGGGCAGTGATCTGGCGGGCCCTCAGCTGCTCCTGCTCAGAGGGGATCTTTACCAGCCAGGACAGGAAGCAGCGGTCCTGGATCAGTGGCTGCCACTGGGAGCTGTCCCAGTTGATGTCCTTCAGACTGCTCTGGCTGGCACATGGCTGCCTGTTGTGGGGGACAAGGATGATCAGAGAAAAAAAGGAATTCGTAGGAGGGGTGTCCCATGGGAGATAACAACTTGATAGGACTATTTAATTATGTACGTTAACACTAAAAACTAAAACAGAGGCCATTCTTCCCTTCATCTACCCACATATGCATTATTATTATCATCAGGGTTTCCCGCAGCACTTTTCAGTAAAGGCGGCCGCCTAAGCAACACACGCCTGCCACCTTAACTACGTTGTAAACATAAAAATATTTAAAAAACATTTTTTATAGCGATATCCGCTGTGTTACCTGCTTCCGCGGGAAACCCTGATTAATATTAATAACTGTGTCACAGCCCACATTTACCTGCACAGCAGCACGACCACAGAGTCCGCCTTGGCTGGGATGAAGCCCAGGAGGAAGACATTGCGACAGCCACAGTTGTAGCACTCCAGCACCGTCTCGCCCAGCGGCCCGTCTTTGTGCAGCGTCACCTCTTTGCACTTCGCCCTCACCAGGTGGTTCACGATGTGGCTGAATCGAGAGCAAGACAATCAAACCACCTTTCGCGCGTGACAGGGCGAACGCACGGCCGCATGATCACAAGTGGATTTGGGTTGTACGATACCTGCCAGATGTATTGCCACGTCCATTGCAGAACCATTTCTTGCTCGTGTTGCAGTACACCACACATGCAGGATCATGAATACCACAGTAACTATAATACAATGCAAAATATTAACATTAGTTACATATTATGATCAGTGATAAAACAACCATGACAACCTTTAACATTTTCCACATTTATCAAAGCAGAGCACAATACATACATCCTTTACGTTTACATGTATTGTAAAAACCTATGTAACATCCATGTAACTATGCTAGTTTGTCAAGCATCTCAGCTGGAAAACATATGCCCATAATAATTGTTGGCCTAGCCAAGTGATTAAGAAGTTTTGCTTTACCTGCAGGCATGCAGTGGGAGGTCTTTGGTGTAGTAGGTATCTTCTTCGTCCTCTTCAAAGTTCAGCTCAGCAAGGAGTTGGCTTGCCTTGGCAACAGAGTCATCCACACCTCCATTGTGAAGACCATCATCAGGACCATTCACCTGTGCCGATATCATTACAGGGAAATTGTTTTAGACACAGCAACCAAGATAAACCATGAATGCACTGTCAAGACATCAAACACAGGATGGGAACAACACTGCAGAAACTCTTGACTCTTACTAACTCGGATTACATTTCTTTAAAAAATAAATGAACACTTTGCAATGGATCGTAGCTAGTTAGCCAATGTTGGTTTAAATTGATAGCTCAACATTTAAATTAAGTCAACCTTAAAATTACCCAACTTGCTAATTAAAGTTAGCCATCTCTGTTGTTAGCAACATTGACCGCGGTACAACTAGCTAACGTTAGCAGACTTACGCTAGCACTTATCATGCTAGCTTGTCGCTACGTGTTGATTTTCTTAAGGCGGGTGGCAAGCAAGCTAGTACTAGCATGGCTAGCTAACGTGTAGCTAACGTTAGCTGGCCTCCATACCCGTTTCCCAGTGGCAGGCAAGCTAGCCAGCAACATTATAATTACCTGATTGTCCAACTGGCTTTGGGTTTGTCCTTGAGTTTGCGTCTGACTTGGTAGGGTGAAATCGGTAAATTCGTATTCCGAGCCCTGGGTATCTGCTCCAAGCAGCTCCGCTTCCTCGGTGTCCAGGAAGGTGAGGGTTTGAGAGCTCGGCCCGTACGCCTCCACACTCATCTCGACACAAGTTGCACTGTCTAAACGAATTCCGGAACAATAATAACGATTAACAAGAATCTCAATTATATGTTTATCAATTCGGATATTTGCATTCGCAGTTCTAAGCTGGATTTAAACCCAAACAAGTTCTGAACCACACGAGAAATTAAAGCGAAAATACAGCTCGAGAGCCTCAATTCCAAAAGCAAACTGTGACGAACTTCCTAGCGCCGCACAACATGAGTACGAAGAACACACCAAGTGTAATATGACGTATACACAGATTTGTGTGCCTGGCCCCTCTGGTCCTTGTGTAGTTGTTTTTCGTCATGCAAATACTGTATCAACTTCATCCGCAATAAAATTGTATTCTCGATTCTGTTTACATTAACAACATATACATCACTTCAGAAAATATTTGCAGACAATCGGAGATACACTGCGGGATGTAGGCAACCAGCAGAACGTGAAGGTAGACAACAAACTAGTAAACAAAGACACTGCCTGAAGATTGATCAGGCTATAAGATGTTTGCATGTAAAACAATTATAAACTTATTAAAAAAGAAAGGCAATGCTAATATGAAAACAGGACAAGCAATAATGCACAAAGGACCATTTCGGTGGTGGTACACATTTTGGCCTGATGTTTGTAGCCTCACTTTTATTGAAAAACGGACCTTTTGGTAACTGTGTGGCCTTTGCAATAACAACATATTTCAACAAGGTAAAGGCACAGGTCAGATGTCAAGTGTAAATGAAAACATACACTAAAGAAACATCATGGGTTAAGGCTTTTATGTCTGTTAGTTGAGAGTAAGGTCAGTTTAAGAGCATGCCATTTCATATATTAAGAAAAAAAAGCAAGCTTTCCTTGAATGACATTCCCTGATGACCATGTACAATTTTCCTAACAAAAAACAGAATCTCAATATCTCCTTATTTCACTCAACAGTATAAACAAAACATGAACAGTGAGTAATTGTATCCAGGGGTTTAAGTTTTAAAACAGTACAGCAACAACAAACATCAGAATCGGCAATAAGAATTTGAATGCACAGTTAGTTCTTTATATGGATATGCAGTTTAGTCAAGCTTTTCTAAACAAATAAGGACATTAATTCACTGATTGATGTTGTTATCTACCACTGACTGTAGCTTTTGACAGCGGTGCCTTTTCAACACTTGAAATGTATCTTTCCCTCCAACTTTGATTATGATTTGACACAAGTAAATAGGTGAAATCATGTAATTCTCAATCATTCTCAATTCTGTCATCACTTATTTTCAGAGATGGGAAGAAGGAATCAATTCAAACTCAGACGTGAAACAGTAATCTGTGGATTCAAATAATAAACCTTTTCAGCCATGTGCTAGTCAAAGAAAGATCTGAACAACAATAAAAACTACAGAACAACAGTTTACTATAAAACAAGTAAACTCTCAAAAACCTTTACAGGCAATTGTGTCAATCCAGTTAAAATAAAATTGAAAGTGCCTCGCAGTGTACAAGTCCCAATTCTTAACTTCCAAACGTGATGAAATTAAGTATTTAGGATTGGTAACTGCAATTGTCTGATTCGGTAAAGTGGGCAAATCAAAGCTATTTATTTATAAACCATAATACAGTATATATTTTCAAATAAAATGTCATAGGTGCAGATGTCTGGGTATTACATCTAGTCAGAATTGGGCAAAAGGATTTGACAATATGACTAAGAACCAACCCGTTCCCTGATATAAATAACCTTAGTAAAGGAAGACAACGTCTTATAAAGAAAAAAAGACTCAGAAACAAGTCACCAATATAAAACTGCAAGATTACTTAAAAAAAGAATATAAGAACAGCAACTGAAACAATGTTGAGAAGAAACTATGCCAATGGTATATGCAATTTGCAGCTCAAAGATCCAATATTTTATAAAACATCTAGGCCTCAATGCCTCAAGACAGCACCATGTCATCACTTCAATATACAGTAAAAACTTATCATCTCTGTGATTCTTACTGTGCTACTTCTTGTGCTACTGGAATGTGTCTCACAAGTTCAATATATTCAATGTAATGTGTGACAAAACATCTGACATACATGGGATTCAATGAGCCATGATAATTAGAATCAAGACAAAGTGAAACAATAGAGAAATATGAATAACCAAGTACTGCCCATCTAATTTGACATTAAAGAATAAGTATTTTATCAGAAAGAGGTATCAAACAACCCGGGGGACAAATTAATTTTTTAAATGTTACCTCTATAAGAGAATAGAGTATAAGAACATAGGTATTGCAGTAATCCTAAAACTAGAATATTACAATAAAAGTTACATTAGAGACTACATCAGTAAATTTGCATATGCATGAGAGTTAATGGATGAATCTGACTGAAGAAGAAGCTGAGCATCAACAGTGGTCAAATTACTAAAGAAAACACATGTATATGGGGTGACACATGCTAGTACACAAAGGTAAAAGGGCAGTGTTTCAGGACAATTTCTCAAATCAACATAAGATGGGATGCAAGTCAAAACTGAGCACGCAACTACACTCAACCCAATTAACTTGACTCTTCCCAATCATCAACCGCTGTGTAAAAAAACACTAAACAAAACAGTACAGAGTCAAGCACCTGTGGAAATTACTGACAAGGATACAATAAAGAAAAACATAGTTTGGCTTCTTGTGTGTAAGTGCAATTAGTCTTGTATGTTAGTGGGGTAGAGGCTTGGCGGGCTTCAGTGGGTCACTTAATGTACATGCTGGCAGTGGATCTTCCCCTCAGCTTGGTCCAGCAGGTTCAGCATTTCTTGAACAATGGCTTGCAGGGCCCGGCCCAGGACTTCCCCACTGTAGGGATTCCCTATGGGGGGGACATGGATGAACGCAGATCGTCCACGGCTCAGGTATAAAGAAGTGTAGTAGGTGAAGTCACAAAGGTATCTGTTAAGGAGAGATAGGGACGAGAAGGCGTTGAGAGATGCTAGAAAATATGAATTTATGTACTGTATTACAATATAATTCCAAATTAAAATAAAATAATATATATATATGTTTGACAGGTTTGTAATTACTTTAGTGATACAATACTATACTCTCATGATCACATCTTAATTATTGTGGCCATTCTAGCCATGGTAATCATACATGGTACTGTAGTACCCATTGTTAGAAGAACTGACTAGTCACAACATTGTAATAAATGTCACGGCTTCGAAATGTATCACAAGCGCAACTAAACAAGTAGATATTTACCTTCCAGCATCTTTGGAGACGGACACGGCCACCCCTAAGCCTGTGGCTGCCACTCTCTTGCAGACAGATTCCATGTCAATAACAGAGTCAATGCAATCAGGACCTCCCACAACACAACACTGTGAATCTGGACAGAAGCTGCTGTTGTCCAAGCCTTTGTAGCCATGGTTACGACCGCACTTCTCCAGCGTAACTGTCGTTGCCATTGCGGACACTCCGACATGGACAATTAACTGTTTCCAAGGAGAACAATAGAACATGGTATTCAATTCACTTACTGCTGCAGGACAAACTGCATTTAACATGACGTGACTCAAAAGTAGCCCGGGAAGAGGTGAGATGAGATGATCTTATCTTACTTGTGGATGATACTTTTTCCATAGTGAAGGTACCAAACTCTGAACGGTCTGATACTCCACAGGTACTTCACATACATGCAGTATGTCATTGCCCAAGCCCAGCTTCTTCAGTTCCTTTAAACAAAATAAATCAATAAAACACACAGAAACTGTGAGGAGGTAACTGACACTGGAGGATACGTGGGCTTTGGTACATGATAAGCGTATTGAAATCACTACACATTTAAGTAGCCTAACATTTTCTTGGGCCTAATCAAATTTGCAAGCTGATCTCTTTTTGACAGGAAAACGGAAACAGTCGAGCCAACAGATCCAAATTAAAAAGAGAATGATTATTTTGAGGAAGATAAATCAGTATGACTTTAACAGACGGTTTCCCAATACTCTACAAAGGGCAACTGGCCACAGCCGCCAGACCCCTATTAATATTGAAAAGAGGGTTGTTTGACCACGTCCCTGACCCTGCCACAAAGGATCCTATTGTTTGCTTTTAATATCCTTATCAAGTCCGTCTAGACACCCTGACAACTATTGTCCCTCTCCAATATGCCCATGCAGAATCTTACCGCTACTTCTGCCATACTCAGCCTTATTACGTATCTCTCATTTAGCAGGGTGGATTAGAGAGAGACACATGACCGTGTCTTATCACCTATGCAATGCAATAGGGCTAGGCAATCTCTTTTCTATTGTCAATTATGTAAACGTTGAACTTACAAAGAGAATTTTGAGTTTTTTCACCAACTATCCTTAAAAGTAACTTTTGAAAGTTATACATTAGCATTTAGCATTTTTTTACAATTATTATCGCCTGCTGTGTGGATGGCTTCATGTGAACTGCATATGAACATACAATACATTTAACTATCGTACAATACATAAATATAGAATATACAAGACTTCTGCCAATGGTGTCTGAAATGCAAACAGCACTGACATAAAAGACAGGTTGATAAGGATGACATCATGTTAAAATAAAAGCATTTTCAATAATATGGGGTTTTCATACCTGCACTGCTACCCAACTGGCATTGATTGAGTGCTCTCCAAATGGCCCAAACCCTGAAAAATATGACAGTTATTAAAAAAACAAGAGTACAGAAGCTTCAATTACTTGCTTTTATTCCATACATATGTGCCACAATACAATGTATGCTTATTTAAACATCTGGGTTTTCTTTACACATATATGCACATATTAAGTGAACAATACATATTTGGTTAAACATGTGTGTATTAGTCAGGACATTTGTTTAGGGCCCTGCGATTGGTCCCCCCCCCCGCAAACCCTCACCCACAAAAGAAAATGTGTAAACAATAGAAAAAATCCAATCAAAGGGCCCCATACAGTATTTTTATTTAGGGACCCCAAAACCCAAGCTCCGGCCCTGGTAGTATTTAGTATACAGAGTAGATGTTACGGTCGAATAGAGGTTTGCTTCCCTGTGTAAATAATGGGCTACCGACATGTTCCCTTGGGGACCCTGAGAAGTGTCTGTCTGACGAAAGGGGGGATTGAGATCGGCAGCTGCAAGCCAGTTCTCTATTGTGAAGGCCCCTATTCCCAGGCAATCTACACATCTTTTATCCACTGACCAAAGTCCTCAACAGGCCTTTGTGTCTGGGGGACAAGTGGACGAGCTAGCTAACTAGCTGTGTCTTTATTGTAGTTAAAAATCATTTGGTCATCAAATACAGTGAAGTTGGACAAATAGTTTAAGAAGACATTAAAACGTTAATTTAAGTGGACAATAGTTAAGTACTGAGATGTGTGTGGCACTAGAAATCAAGAAACGCATTAATTCGTCAAAATACATGTCACTGCCGGCTAGTGTGTAAGCTACGTCAAGGGTTATCTAACGATATTAGTTGAACACTTTGTGACTGTCATGCGCATTTTTGGAAGCCAACGTACAGTTCCACGTAGACTAGACCAGGAGCCACAGGAATGAGATCGAAACAAAAATATATACATTGACAGACACTATATTTAAGCAATTCGTGTAACTTGCTTTGGAGTAACAACTATTTAAATATCCGCTGCTGTTTCACGTAACTTTTCTAGACACTTCAGAGTGGCTTTGTTCACAGCCGAAATGTAGTGCTACTTACTCCAGCAATAGTTCAACATAACATTTACTAACCTGTTACAACAACAGTCCGCGAACTATTGTCCATCTTCTCACTAGCTGAAGAAAGAGGACGAGCTAGTTATTTTTGATAAGAAGGATTTCGTTTGTGTATTGCTGGGTGTAGGCTGTTTTCACAGCTGATTGTGGTCTCGTCCAGTCCACACCACTTCTGTGTTAACACAAATCCTTTATGTCTTTCCTCTTTGGGACAAGAGTCGGATGTCCCGCCCATCACCTACCATTACCGTCGCCTAATTGGCCAGAATTATTGACATCTAGGGAGAAACTTCCACCAGCCTATGAAGAGGGAAACAGCAAGCTAGCTTTCAATTTAGCTAAAGTTTTTGATATAATCAGTTAGAATGGTAAGTAGTCTTACATTTTTGATAGGTTAATTACTATGTTAGGGGTACGTTAGGTAAGTAGTTACTTGTGAGGAATCCTGGTTGCTTGGACGTAGCGAAAGTCAGTTTCAGTTTGCCTGCCGTGTATGCTAGCCGCGATAGCTTGCTACATTAGCTATCCATGCATATGCTATTAGCTCGTTCAGCCCTTGTACATTTAGCTAGCTTGCTAGTTTAAATCTAGCTACCAACCTAGCTACACTTGTGCTAGGGCGCACATAGATAGCTAGTCAAACCTTGCTTCAAAGTTAACTGTGTACCAAAGCATGCTTTGTTGGTTAGCTAGCTAACTACAAAATATCTACAATTTTAAGCTAGTTATATGGTTGGCAGAATGGCTAATGGTGTGATTGATCAATTCAACAGCTACCCCTTTCTTTGCTGAAGACTGCGCAGAACCACCCTATGGTAAAGTTGATTTAAAAGCTGTCTGTCTATGCATGTATATTTGAGTCGTAGAGACAACATGGAGATTCACCCCTCTATTAAACGCTAGATCATACATAACCATTTGAGTTTATTAGATTGCAACAACGTGATAAAATGTGCATTCATCTGACTTGAATAGGTTAGTTTTGGTCATAACTGGATTATAATTTGTTCCATTTCCCCTTGTCAGCTGGTGGAACTAAAGAATGGAGAGACATACAACGGACATTTGGTCAGTTGCGACAACTGGATGAACATCAACTTGAGAGAAGTCATCTGCACATCAAGGGTAAAGTCACATTTCAGTACTATATTACACAAGTAATAAGGGAGTTAGGTGGCTGAGCGGTTAGGGAATCGGGCTAGTAATCTGAAGGTTGTCGGTTTGATTCTGGCCGGGAAAAATTATGTTGTGTCCTTGGGCAAGGCACCTCACCCTACTTACCTTGGGGGAATGTCCCTGTACTTACTGTAAGTCGCTCTGAATAAGAGCGTCTGCTAAATGACTAAATGTAAATCATCCAAACTAATAATAACATACATTAGACACAAATAAAGGATAGACCCATTGATAGCCACTTGATGGTGCCAGTTCTTTGTCTAACCCTCACAATACACTGTCATGGTTTTAGGATGGAGATAAGTTCTGGAGGATGCCTGAGTGCTATATCAGAGGGAGCACCATCAAATATCTGCGTATCCCCGACGAGATCATCGACATGGTGAAGGAGGAGGTGGTGTCCAAGGGCCGTGGGCGAGGGGGCATGCAGCAGAACAAACAGCAGGGCAAGGGCCGCGGCGGTGGAGCCGGCAGAGGTAACATAAACACACCTGTGCTTTTCGGGTTGCGGTTCACTCAGTCTCTGCATATATAAGCCCACATATATATTGCACCTGGAGCAAAAATTCCCCAATTTTTTTAGGGGCAGCACAAGTGGTGTGGAGATGATGTCACAAAACAATGATAACCTTGATTACTAAACTAAAGGTATTGGGTGATATGACGGCATTTTCTTGCTTTACAATGTTTGTTTTTGCTTTCTTGTGTGTAGGATTGTTTGGCGGCCGTGGAAGAGGTATGCCAGGGGTGGGAAGAGGACAGCAGCAGCCAGACAACAAAAAACCTGGTAAACCTCAGGGTGTTAAGAACCAGCACTGAGACCCGGAACTGAGGGATAACGAAAGAAAGGAGGTCTAGAGTTTTGAGAGTAACTCAAATAAATCTTGAGGTTGAGGGTTTTTCACACCAGTAGCTTGTCATAGTTGTGTGTGTGGTTGACCATACTTTCATTGTGAACTCTTAAAAATTGTATTTTGGGGAAAATGTTTTAATCTTATTTTTGTCTGTTTGTTTTGTCTTCAGAGACATTTTGTTTTCAGTTTATGGTATACTATTTGTTGACAGTTATCTGTAGTACACCTAGCAAGTAATTTGACTGTAGTTGCTGATTTATATTAAGGAACATGTCTACAAGAATCTCTGCAAAAGCTTTCTCTGGCATTTAGTCTCATGTATGTATCCTAGGGTTTTATGTTTGTGGATTTTATTTTTCATTTTTTACATCAAGACAATGTTGTAATTTATGTACAAGAGAAGACATGAGAATAAACATTTTTGTTAAAGGCTTTGCATTTGAATAAAATATTTCAAATCTAAAATGGTTCCAAAGGGTCGATTCAAGTTTTTCCTCAGTATCGTCAGCTATAACCCTTTACCCTAATCCAGCCACCTCCAAACTTTCAATCATCTTGTCTGTTTTTTTGCCTGCAGCAAAAACCTGCAGTCAAATATGTTGACAGAACTGTTACAGTACACTGAGATTATACCAACTCTGCAGTACACTGCACAGACACGATAAATTCCTATAAAAGCCACAAGGTGTCACCACTGATACACTTCCTGGATTGACAATCTAACCACTTTTGTTATGGAAAGATTTCTTAAGTATTTTTTAAATGTATTATTTATGTTTTAATGCTTAATCCTAAACTTAAAGCAATGGTGCTTTTTCAAGGATGTTTTGCAGCAATCTGTACAGAGCCTCATAGACTGTAAACACTTATGTTGCATAGGTGCAATAAAAACACACAGATACAATCTACACCAACATAACTACCTGCCACAAACTCATAGAACAGTGATGGATGTCACACAGATGATGATGTCACACAGATGACAGTGTGATAAATGGAATGATAATGACATGGTTGGATGGTGTCTCCTAACAGAGTCAAATTATATGGGATGAATTGTAAATGTATTTGTGTGTACATGATTCTATATCTTTATTACTCCACATTCTTTATGTCCTTGAGTCTGAACTACAGAAATGCATAAATATCAAGGAGCTTGTTTCCTAGTGGAAGAAATACAATTTGTTCTGCATTTCAATTCATGGCTCAAGGGGCATGCTAATCATATCAGCAGTAACTGCTGAGCTGAAATGTTAACTGTATCAACTGGCTTTGACTGGATATGGGGGGTCATCTCGTAACTATTGTCTCCATCTTTGCTACCCACGCATCTTCCTTCACCCCCTCTACACACACACACACGCACCCAATCACAGCCTCTCTCCCTCTCTACAACGCTCACCTGCGTCACTGCATGTCAGTGTTGCCGTGGCAACTGATGGCCAATGCCCTGCCTCCCTTCTACCCGGCGACGGCGATAACATATGCTGCTGATGCAGGCAGGCTTGTGGACGTCATCACTTCCCTTAGGAAACAGGGCTATTTTTACTGCGGGGCACCAATATACCAGCATCTCCATATATTTATGGGAACCATATTTAATGCAGTCTGCCAGGAAATATTTGATACCCTTTCTTTATTCTTTACCTTTTCTCCTTCATTTTAAAGAACCCATTCCTCTTGTCCCTTTTTATTTCTGTCAAATAAGATCTTCTGTTGATTTGGAGGAATGCCTGTGTTTGTGTACAGCCAATTGTAAAGGGTTAAAGGACCATCCAAATCTGTAATGTGATGCAACATAAAGCTACACCTGTTACAGCATATATCTATTAAGCAACAGACTGACTTCTCTAGAGACTCATGTCATTTCACCTAACCTTGTCACTGAAGGCTTGGATGTTACGTTTTGTCTTGTTAACCTCAGCAGTCTGACCTCATTAGAGACAGCAGCGGCCGACAGCTTGTTCCCAGTGTGGGTCTCCTGGACGAGGGACGTCTGTCAAAATCCAGTCCTTGTCCTGTCCCCTCTAGAGACTGTCAGCTCCGAATCGCTTTTGCCTGATTGCACTTCACAGATCACAGAACCTTTCCAAATGTCTCGTTGATGTTTGTGTGACTATAGGATACACCATATCTGACATTTATTTTCATGAACCGTCACAGTATTGTTAGGAGTAGAGCTTGTTCAATAAGTAATGTTTTGGCCACAGGAGACAGGTCAATGTTATTGACTAAACCACAACATTCCCCTCTAAGCTTAGTTTATTGCAATCATTAGAGGCTTTTTTCACTGTTTTATCACTGGCTTTTTTAGGCGTTAATACAAGATGCAGTGCCTACAAACTCGCCTTCAATACACGATGGCTGTTTTTGTCTAAAAACAGCACAAATCTGAAATACAGTATGTTCACAAGATTCACACATTGTAGCAAGTAGCTGGTTTCAACATATGTGGGTGTCATGATTTGTGATATTGTGGTGCATTTCTTCCACAGTCCTTTTTTTCCTTAAATCCCTCATTTGCATTTCCTTTTTTCCATTTTTGAGCCACTGATCCAGAGAGGAGTGGGCAACCTCTAAAAGCCTGGGGTTCAGTATGTCCAAAAGTATCAATCATACTATAATCCATGTTCAGTCTTATTTAACAATACTGTTCAGAGATGGGCATCTTCTCATCAGAAGCACTACCAATACCCCAAACCACTGTGTCGGCTCAGGTGCAGTTTGTGGCTTGTGTGTGTGAGAGCGTGTGGGCGGGAAGCATGTGACGTGTAGAACAATGTCAAACGATCAAGTCTTCCATGCAACTATTGTCACCACCATATGCGCACACACTTACACTTACACACAGGGATTCCCCCTTGTCTGTGAGTGTGGAACCATATACCTACATTCTGAAACTACGTCACCCCCGGAACAGAGGTGGTTGAAACGGCAGGCCTCCTCCAGTCGCTTTCCCTGATGGAGGAAATCAGGTCTACGGGGTACACAGAATAAACACTCGAACCCACGTGGGACGACAAGTTCCAGCTCCGTAAGACAAAGCATCCTAAGAGAAAGAGACATTGTCCTACTTCCGGTCAGGAAACCACATCCTCGTCCTCGCTTCTGCCGTTTCGGTCTGAAACGATACATGATCACAGCTAGAGAGAGGATCTGCCTGTTAACCTGTTTTACCTTAAGCAGCCTCCAAAGCTTTCCCAGTGCAGGTCATAAATCACTTGAGAGAGTATGCTGTCTCCCACGGCATGTTGCTCAACACCAACACTCATCTGTTACCTGGGCCCTGACATGGCTGGGATCACAGGGTGCATTAGAACTACCAAGAATTTCGGATTTGTTATCACTCTGTGCCTTGACTTGCAGCACTGGAATGTGGGCCTTTATTCTGTGGCTTGTTATTTTATGTGTTGCTTAAACAGCCCAACTGTGTTTTGTTAAGTTATGACTCATTTCAATGAACCTGCCCCATCACTCCTATTAAATGCAAATACATTGTCTTTTAACTAAATTGGCAATAATCTTTTTCACTATTACATTTGTGATGACATTGTATTCAGTTAGAACATGTCTTCTCGGGATGAGGACCACATCATATGCATCGTCCACCTTCGTAATACTTGGCTAATAATGGAATTACTGTACACTGAAAAGGGATTATAAAAGATTTGAGCATTCAAATATTCTGCAATAATAATGCTGCAATACCTTTCAAGCATAGTTTTGAAACGTGTGTGGCACTGCACTGAAAGAAAAAGACATGGAGCTTTTACATCGAATCTTTTTTTCCTCCTGCAGCTTTCATTTTGTCAGTGGACCACCCCCACACTCTCTTTTGTCGGAAATTCAGCATTTCTTACAGAAATATCAACCCCCTCCCTTTTATGTCCCTAACTTCCGCCACTGTGAAATATGTCGCTGCTCTGACATCACAGGCAGAAGTGGTCCCCCACGATGCTTTGCAGACCCAGTGTGGTGCCAATCTGTGATGCACACGCCCCCTCTGTGTAACCCTTACTTTGCCATAGCAAGTTTGACATCAGGTGGACTGGATTTGGGCTCAGATTCAGCACTGTATGTTGAGCTATAGGCTGAATTTCAACAGTAGGGTTTCTTCCGCATGATCATTTTTGAGGAAAGGATTTCTACGGATTTAGTAGTAAGAATGAATTTGTGAATATTGTGGAATAAGGTGAGATAAAGATTATGAGTAACTTGCCTTTTGGGCAGCAGACAGCACCACTGCAGACTGATTCTAATGTGGACTGACATGATATTATCTTCTGGGGGAAATCAGGATTATTTGAGCGTCCCTTGAGTAATACTTAAAATAAAAATAATAGTAATTACAGGCTTATTAATCAATTTTTGCCATAGGTTTGGAATGTTTGATTAAAAAGTAAGCCTGGTCCAGAATGATCTGTAAACATAACAGGGGAACTAGCAGAGCCATTGAAGATTGGGTGTTTGTGTGTCAGAAGGCATGACCTAAGGAGAAAGTTGTCGATAGTTGTTGATAAGAAAATATCTTATCAACTTCATTTTCATAAATTGATACTGCACCTTTATCTGCAACCAAAGTACAACACAACCAATGAGTGTGAATCGAGGTGAAAGGTTCAGTAAGGGTTAGCACAAACAGTGGAGTCTGAATGTTCTTGTAACAGATAGATACAGTTACAATAACATACTGTTCCTTGGCCTTTTGATGTACCTATACTGCATTGCTTTCCGTCGTTTTTATGATCCAAGGATAACATACTCATAGTTAATCTCTATTGTTTGTGTATAACATTTCATCAGAAATATCTTTACAGCAAGACTTTCACTTCCTGTGACTTCCTGTGCCTTTCATATAGTGACAGGTATAACAAAGAGCAAACATTGTATTAGGCAGGATATGTTACTTGCTTTACTTTACATAAGAAAAACTAACAGAACAGGGAAGAAAACAACTTCACCCACCCCCACCCGCTTCTATCCAAGGATTTCTATGACATCAAACCACAATGCACCGCACTGTTTGCAGTTTATACGCCCTCTCCATGGCAATAGGGTTAGTACGTCCCTTTATTCAAATAAAAAATGGGAAAACGTCATTTCCATCCAATCTACACGCTCTGAAGTGACATAATGGAATGTAGGAGGATAGAAAAGGTTGGGGCAGCATGCGTACGCGCGCATAGAAACTTCGACTGTTGGTCTGAAACGAGACTATCGATTGTTGGCGATAAACAATCGCTATATTTTAAGATAGTAGCCTAAATGGGAAGGGGCGGTGCAAACGTTTGCAACAGCTATTTGTAGAGTGCGGATTGAAACCGAAAAACATTTTGCCTCCAGTTATGACATTTACGCATCGTTTCCTCTTATGAGAGGTTATGGACACTTCGACGGAACACTGAAGACGGTGTTTTGAACATTTTCCTCCATTTAAATAGGCTACCTTTGAGCAATGATGAAGAAGGATATTAATTTAAGCCTGGCAGATGCCACAAACTTGAAGCCTCATCTACGCGACGCCGAGAGCATTCTTAACTCTCCGGACCTTGGACTACTGAAACTAGCTTCCCCTGAGCTCGAGAGACTTATCATCCAGTCCAACGGAATGGTCACGACAACACCGACTTCTCAGTTCCTATATCCTAAATCGGTAAGCGACGAGCAGGAGTTTGCAGAGGGGTTCGTAAAAGCACTCGAAGACTTACATAAACAGAATCAGCTGAACGGAGTGACATGCGCTCAAACTAACAGTCTGGATATGAGCACAAATGTTGCCCCTGTCACCATCCATCCGGACCTTCCTGTATATACGAACCTCAACAGTTATGGCAGTGGCCCTTTGGGTACCACTGTCAACTACTCCACGGATACGGTTCCATTCCCACCCCCTCCGACGCATCATCTTGGTGGGACTCAGCAAGAGCACTCCCGTCTGCAGCCGCTAAAGGATGAGCCGCAAACTGTACCCGACGTCCATAGCTTCGGCGACAGTCCACCACTGTCGCCAATCAATATGGACACACAGGAGCGCATCAAGGCCGAGAGGAAAAAGCTGCGGAATAGAATAGCTGCATCCAAGTGCAGAAAAAGGAAGCTGGAGAGAATTTCAAGGCTTGAGGACAAAGTTAAGACACTAAAAACTCAAAATACTGACCTGGCTTCCACAGCAAGTGTCTTAAGAGAACAGGTGGCCCAGCTAAAACAGAAGGTTTTAACCCATGTAAACAGCGGTTGCCAGTTGTTGCCACAAGTCCAAGTGTACTAATCGGAGCATAAGACAATAATCGACCAGCATATAAGCTTAATGAACATTTCTTATATTAGCTCTTGATATGCAGTCAAACCTCTGTTTCTGCCTCTGTTTCTGCACAAAGTGATTTAAATCACTTTGCCGATGTAAATTATTTTATGTTTACAGACTTTGTAGTGTACATTGACAGTACCCAGACTGTACCCAACCAGTTAAAATTGTAATAATGTATCATAGCCTAATAATGAAATTCATGTATTTGCATGCCGTTATTGACAAACTCGAATGTTACCTAAAAGGGTGTCATTGGGCGCACATCATAAATGTTTGACGCTGTTTACAAGTACTTATAAATAATGTATATTTTATATTCAATGCTACACAGTGTCTTATGTCAAGTGTTTTTTTATATAGGTATATTGACTATAAGCTATGCCACATTTTGTTGCACCACATTTCTTTTCACTTTTCGACATTTTGACTTGATCTGTCGTTATTGTCGAATAAACTTATTTGCTCAGTAATATAAAGCACTCCTTCTGTCTCTTGGCTCAGTCAGTTTTAAGTAAAATATATAGGCTATTTGGGATTTCTATGCTCTCTTTACAGTTTTGCTTGGACTGGCTATATTGTTGGGCAGGGAAATATTTGTGAGGTCCAGCAAAAAATGAAAACAAATCTAGATAGGCTATCTTTAAGGGCGTTTTAGATTTACTAGTTCATCTATAAAGTATATTTAATCTATCAGAAAAACTGCTATTAATTACTAAAACCCAAATTGATCGTAGCCTATCTAACACACGTGTAATAAAAAAGAATATAGCCTACTATAGTAATGTGATTATTACACGAAGGCCTGCCAAACATCACTATGGCGATGCTGCTTGAATTTCCAGCCCATGCAGAATGTATGGAGACAAAACGTGAATCTGTTTGGTAACAGCATTATGCAATGCGAAGACATTCGTACTGTGCAATGCAGAAAGCATCCATCCCGGATGTTTGGAGAACGTCTTTCTTTATTATAACAGTTTAGAGGATTGTGCCACCTGCTGGCGTAATTTCAAATTGTGTAATTCACAGGTTGTCATTTGGTGAAGTGGTTCTCATTTTCTGAAGATTTTCTTTCGCTCACTGATCCTGGCTGCACTATACTTTTGAATAGAGTTGGTGTTCCATGGTCATTAAGTCAATAATCATCAAGTGTTGGTACCTGCTATATCTAATTACGAGTTGATTGATAGTATAGCAGCAGTAATGAGGCAAACTGCTATCTTGTAACAGCACAAACTTTTATTTTTGTCCTTTTATTTATTTCCACAACAATGTACAGCAGATTTTGGTAATGTTCACGATTTGACAATTTGACACCATTTTATTCCCATATTGTTCTTACATAAATTACTGCATAATAGCTGCTTTAATCCCACAATAGAAAATAAAAATAAATGTAAACCAAGACAACATTACTTTGTAGAACAGTATTCGGTGGATACAAAGTAAATAAAAAATAACAAATGAAAAAAAAACACTTTGGACCTCAATTAATTCCTTCATAACAGCACAACCTTTAAAGAACCTTTGCTGGTCAATGCACGTTAAAATAAATACACCAGCTCAATAAATCCCACACTCAAAACGAACACTGTACTTTGTATCTGTACCAAATTCCATCAATATTTGCACCACAAATGCAGCCTGCTAACTAATCCAAGTTTATAAATTTGAGATTACAAAAGACCTCAGATAAAATGTCAGTAATTTGAGTCCACGAATTGACATCTATAACAGTTCTGTTTCATATAAGATTAGTGATGTAAGCTCAAATAACCACTCCTGTATGGGCTCGTTCTCTTTACTCTCAGAGCTTTGGGGACGTTGTTAAACACTACATAGAAATAGCAGCAATTACAAACCAATCCGACCCATTTATTCCATAACCTGAGGTACAAAAATCTTCAAAAAGTCAATTGATCGTCACCAACATCGTTTTCTGCAAAACTCATACAAGAAAAGAAAATCCACCCAATGTTCTTGTTCCTTCAACATTTAACACAAGCATACAAATTGATTAGATAAAAATTGTGTGTGTTAGTAGCAGTTTCACTGTCAGACACCTCTAAGCTGAAAATGTGTTTTGCTTGTACTGTGTATTGCTTTGTAATAAAGTGACACCATTCATATCATTCACAAGCAAGTTTAGAACAAATGCAGATAAAATGCGGCTCTGAGTTCAGATCTTTTTTTTTCTTCTTTTTTTTTGCAAGCCTGGAGTCAATACAACACAATCCACACATGAAACATATGACATATTTACAGTTTACTTCGTAGAAAGGAAGACAGCATAGGAAAGGTGGAGAACAGTTCACGGTGGGAGCAATCTCTGGATTCTACTGGGAGACTTTTAATATTAAAATAAAAGTCACAATGTTTATAATGTATGCGGTACTACCATGTTCAACTAATTATATTATCTATAGATAATCATTGTTACACTAGTGTACTGTAATTACCATATTAAGTTACCAACTTAAGTGAAATTCTTTTGTCCTGGCACACCTCAAAAAGCTGTCAACTGTATTATGAGTTGTAAACTAACTGTTAACTAAATGTTTTTTATCTTTCCAGAAGGGTTTAAATTCATCACACTAAACTGCAAATTGTCTCAAACACACCCTCACAACAGAATCACAAACACATACTTGGATAAGCTTTGTCTTTGCTGCTAGAACAAAACGACCAAACAAAAAAAATCTTTACTAAAAGGTGCAGAATTGATATGCCTTTTTAATAGTTTTATCTGATTTGGAATAGGTATTATATATACCTTTACAGTATGTGAAAGTATTGCCTCTCTATGGAACATGAACTGCATGTATTCATTTTCTCAAAACAAAACAATTAAAATGTATGTAAAGAGTGATTTGCTCGATGCTTAGGTGCTGCAGTTAGGCTCCTGTCTGGTCAGCCTCCTTCCACGCAAAATATTTTTTATTGGAACAGCTGCTTCAATGGACCCACGATGAGGTCACAATGACCACAGTAAACAGTCCAGTGTTAGAGAGCATGACATAAATGATTGAAAACCTTATCCACAGAAAATCTACGACATTGACCTTTTATATTTGATACTGTGTATCTTTTTATCTTTATATACTTTTAAATCCATTTCAAGAAATGTATACCTGTTATATGTCATATATTGCACATTATTTACATACACATTTAAAACAAAAAAATAATTAAGTGGCTCTCATGTTCTTTTTTTTAATCTGTCTATATATTGTTCATATTTCTTTTCAGTATATTTGTTTTACATAAGTAAAAAAAACAAAATAAAGTAGAATATCAGTGTAGAAAACATGAAGAGAAAAGAAATCAAAGGCAGAATGAACAAATAATACAAGACTGAGAATACAAGAATGAGGCATGGTGTCAGCCAATATATTGACTGAAATAAATTAAATACATTTTCGGTGACATTTCACACTGAGGAAATGCCAGTATAGACACCAAATGAGACATGACAGATCAAAATGTTGTATATTCCAACAGTATCAGTCCTATGTATGACTACACATACTTTGATAGGGCATTCCCAGTACCTAACGAAGGCGGAGACTGTAAAATTGCAGTTAGGCTGACAGAAAGCAAGGTTAACATCTATTATAACGGAATATTGGAAATTGGAGACCCTCATATCCATCTTTTAGGACCACATTGAGGAATAGAGAGAAGGACTGGAGGATACAAGATGTCTATGGGACAGAACTCAAGAGTGACCATCACCTACTCACCCATACTGGATGACGTGTTGGTGGAGTTGGGGAGATGCTGGGGGGGTGGAGGTGCGTGTGGGGACCTGAGGGTCGGGGTTCAGAGGTTAGTCAGGTTTAGCATGCACAGTCCTGTTGGGGAGCGGCAGGCTGCTCGGTCAGCTGGGGTCCCTGTTTGGCTCCCGTCACGGCGGGGTCCCCGGCATCCAGGCTCTCTGACATCTTTTCGCAGATGGTGTCCACCAGCCGCTCGAACGTCTGCTTCACGTTGATGTTGTCCTTGGCGCTGGCCTCAAAGTACTCGAAACCTGCGGACGGCAGAGTGGAAGGGTCTCATAAAGGTTCGGATTCGACCTCTTTTTGGGGGCGCATCACCATTTTCCGCTTCGTACCACAGTTGCGGAGATGAGTGGTGCACTTCTAGTCGAAACATAACTATTTAATGCAACCCCTTGAGATTTGCCGACTCACCCAGGTGTTCAGAGAGCTGCCTGCCTCTCTCTCCGGCCACCACCCTCTCGTCCTCCATGTCACATTTGTTCCCCACCAGCAGGACCTGGGCGTTGTCCCAGGAGTATGTCTTGATCTGGGTCGACCTGTGGCACACACACACACACAGATTGACACTCCACATACATGCACACACAAGCCACCTACAGTGCTCTTGAATCAACAAAACAAAGTAAAATATTGCATTTTGCAATTGAAGGTTAGTGTAGATGTATTCCTGCCTTGGAGCAATAATGTAGCATAAATGTCTGCTCTATCATAATGGTGTGTGTTTCGTACTTCCTCTCACAGTTACATGTGCGACATGTTGAGGTGCACCGTTTCATGTTTGGTTTGCCTTTGTTGTTGTGGTGTCACATTATCACATGCAATCCTGACCAATGACATACCAGTCCTGCACAGCGTTGAAGGACTCCTCGTTGGTGATGTCGTACATGAGGATGAAGCCCATGGCTCCACGGTAGTAAGCAGTGGTGATAGTCCTGTACCTCTCCTGCCCTGCAGTATCCTAGAGACAAGAAACACACACACACACAAACACATTAAGCACCACTTGCCAAATTGACACACAATCCAACACACACCAATCAGGGCAAAAGAAACCCTCCCCTTTAACACTGCAACATCAGACACTTTAAACTGCCAACCAAAGACGGCAAATATGTAGCTTTCAGGGCCCCTGTGTCTTTTTGCAATTATTGTGCCAAAATTTCACCACTCCCCTTATCTCGCTTTCCCTCTCTCTGCTACTCATCTCTCCCCCGTTCTCTCTCTCTCCTTCTTTTGCTCTCTCGCCCTCCTTTCCTCACTGCTCCACTTCTTCGGCAACACAGAATGGTATCTTGTGCACAGACAGGTTGAGTTACGGCCTTAGTTTTAATGAATGCTCAAGGAATTAAGCCCTGGATCCCTGATATCCAATACTGCATCCTGATCAGCTACCGAGCTACTGATCTACCGAGCAACATCAACCTCAGTTCCCTTGACAGGGTTGGGTTAAAACAAAGACAACCAGATACACGATGCTGTACAATAACTAAGAATAGAGATTCAGCACATTATTCTGTGAAATTGTGATTGTATGTCGCACCAAAAACAATGCAATCCGTCTTTAGCCAGATTTCAGACCAGTACATTTATTTCACATCCAAGACGCCCTGTACTCACCTATTGTGGCATCACAGAACAGCAGCATGACATTGCAATTATGTAAATGTGTGGGAGTATGAATCGTTTTGCTAAGAACATCAATATTCAACTGCATAGTACAGTTGGTCATGTTAGAGTATAGTCAGTACTCCTGACATTTCCCATTTGATCCACTACACTTGAGTAGCACCTACAGTTGGCTTGAGTGTACTGTGGTTGGGGGATGGGTAGCAGAGAGACTGTGTGTATCTGCGAGGGAGAGGGAGAGAGTATGTGTGTGAAAAACAGAGCGAGAGAGAGAATGTGTGTGTGTGAGAGAATATGTATGTGTGAATGTGTGAGTGTGTGTGTGTGTTGGTGTGTGTGTACACAGGGGGTGGGGGGTTATCCACTCAGGAAAATGTGTAGTAATGGGGGAGGGTGCGCACACAGTCAACTGCTGCTGCCTCCTGATTGGACAGCAGCTTTCTCACCAGAGGGAAGGCCTGAGAAAGGCTGACAACAGAAAAAGCCTTTCCTTGGCGTGAACGCACACTCATACACCAATCACACACTCATGGCTCTGCTTACACTAACCCACTTGTCACTAAAGCACTGTCTCTTGCACAATATGTTGGTTGTGGTAGAATTATACATACATACATACATATTTCATATTACCATCTTCAGGAAAAAAGATTGTATGAGAAACATATACTCATAGAGTGCTCTAGACTTCAGATCACTGCTGAGCCGTCACCCTAAACTACATCCAGGTTATGCAATTAAGGAGCAACCTCTAATAACCCAGCCGACAAGAAGGTTTACGATCTAGTCATTTTTTGAGGTATGAACATTTTAGTTTTTTTACCCATATCTGCAGCTTGATCCTCTTGTCGTTCCTGTAGATGGTCTTCACTTTAAAGTCGATTCCCACTGTGCTGACGAAGGCCGGCGTGAAGGAGTCGTCGGCGTAGCGGAACAGGAAGCTGGTCTTGCCCACGCTGCTGTTGCCAATGATGAGGATCTTGAACATGTAGTCAAAGTTCTGGTCTGAGGACTCCTTCTGACCATAGGTAGCGGTTGCTGAAGCCATCTACATAACCATGTTCGAGAGAGAGAGCGAGAGAGAGCGAGAAAGAGAGAGAGAGAGGCAGACAGACAGACAGACAGAGTTGAAACGTGTTGTTGTCATTAATGCACAACAGTCATGGGAGAAAGCACCAAAATACTGTCAAACTTAATGCACTTTCTAAGCATTTTTTCTTCCAATATCAAGTTAAAGACCTTTACAGCCATAGCCAACAACACAAACTATGGACCTTGTTTGAGCAAATTAGTACATGAATTGCCTCCTCAACATAAATTAGTCCTCCCATAAAAGTCATGAAATACTTTTTCCTTGAATATCTGGGTATTGAATCATCCCAATCATCCCAATCATCCACCCCAGTACTATGAAACCATAAATGTCGTAGACTGCACAAGCCAAGGCAAAAGTCAACTCTGGGGGATTTAGAAAAGAGAACATTCATCACCAAAAGCGATTCATCAGTACTCTCCAAGGCCGAACTGTATTAATCGATGAGACACATCAATAAACCAGGGGCAGAAGACATGGGCATCGCTACAGACACCATTTTATCATTCCCCTTTCCTTGCCACCAGCTATTCCTGTAACAAGAAAACGTATAAAGCACTGACGCCTTTCAGGGAAACTAATACATTTGTTTAGCATTCTATTGTTGTCTGGCTCAATTTTGGGGGGTAATATAAAGCAATAGCCTTGTAACGGTGGAAAATCCTGTTGTTGTTAAGGTACAGATTCGTGTCTGTTCTTCAAAACCTAGAACTGCTTCGAAAAGCTAAAAGCCACGGGTTCTCTGTAAATATTGTTACTGCTTATTATAGAAATGTGAAGTATGGATAGAGAATAAAACATAGAATACAATAGAGCACCATTGCGTCACACCCAATAGGCTTCAGTTCTAAGTGATTGTGACAGGGCCAATGTTTCTTCAATATCGACACTCTTCCTGACTTGACATCGTCCTAAGTAGTCGAATCATACAGTGGAACATCAATGACATTGATTGAGAATGTGATACTCGGACAGGCTAAAGCCTGTGGTACTGTAGGACTCACACTGTTGGGCCTCAGCAACAGTGGTTTAGGTCTATCGGGATTCAAGGACCCCAAGGCTTTGTCTATATTTAGAGTGCTATCTTGCCTTGGCTGCCCTGGAACACTGGAGCTTCCAAAGATAAGCACAAACAAGAGAGGAGGACCATAATAGGTGCTCTGACCTATCATCTTACACGAAACACAGAGATGCTCCTGAATTATACAGCAACATCTACAATTGGTTTTTGTGAGCCATGATGACTGACGGGTTTTGCTCCACCGCAACATCGTTCCAGCAGTTGGAAAGGCCCTTCAGGACAGGGTGACATGTTTGTTAGTTGAGGTCATAAATCAAAACTGTCGTTATAACTGTGAAAGAAGAGAATTGCTTTGAAAAAGCAAAGAGACTTTAAATAATCTTCCGAGATTGATTGCTTTGGGTCCTTGGTTGAAATACAAGTAACATCATATTAAAACTGAAGTATCAGTGGAACATATACAAAGAGGTCACTTTTCTTACCATCAACCTTTCACAACACTATATACTTATTCAGGACTAGCTATGACATCAGCTTTCCCTGCCTATCTATTCAAGCTAAAGAGTCTGACACACCTACGACAGAGGTGTGATGACAGTGTGACTAAAAGCAGAGGGTCAGACACTTTTGATTAGTCTTTTGGAAAGCTCTCTGTTGGCTGTTGACTGATAATCCAGGATTTAGGTCTGGATTATCCGATAAAGCTGAGGAGCCAGACCAAATCCTAATCTAACACCCTGATTTAAGATAGGCCTATGCCATACAGCAGCCTTTCTCAATCATAGTCCTTGGGACCCCCTGTCCTGCATGTTTTGGATGTTTTCCTTTTCTAACACACCTGATTCACAAGGAATTGGTTGCTATAAGGCTTCTGCTGAGTTTGATAATGACCCATTCATTTGAATCAGGTGTGCCATACTATACTGCCATACAGTATACCAGGACAATTTGGACTAAATTAGAACTTTGTAAAGACATTTTCCTATCACAACTTTCTTTTCTTAACCCTGGCCTTTGATTGCTAATATATTTGATACTGAGCTCTTTCTACAAACAAATCACCCAAATTAATAGCATACCTCCGACGACCTACTTTCTAGAGAGATATAAAGGTTGCTAGGTTGATCTAATTATCAACACATGACAGTTGTCCTACATGTCAAACCGCATGGCCTACACAGCAAATGAATCCCATTTAACGTAAATGAATGTCATAATATATTGTCAGCAAGATAGCTGTACAATCCAACTTCCACTTGGGGGAAAGGTAGATTAAAGGAAAAATTAAACAGCAAAGTATTCATGAAGTTGAACACATGCTGTCACAAAACCAAATAATATCCCAAATTCATGGTCCGCAGTATGACAGGGTGGTAAAAGATTATCTTAAAGGTCTCTCTTCTAAAGGAGAAGAGGAAGATGAGATGGAGTTAAGTATAGCACGCCCTCTTTGTAAATTAAAAAGCATAGGCTAATGGCGGCTTTCCAGTCTCAGAATGCAAGTTGGAAATGAACAGACAGAGGTTGTTTCTGTCTGTTTTGTTTATTGGATAGAAATTGTATTCTGCTGCAGTGTGGCTTGATGGATAGGGTGTACAAGCAGAACTGACCAGAGCAGCTGTCATTAAACATTTAAGATGCTTTGTCACTTTTTCTGGTGGTACTTACCCTTGAAGTTGAACATGAGAGTATTGGAAGTAAATACTGTTTTGCCAAACAGCATTCACATTTATGCATACACAGCCTATTTAAAATTCAACAACAATAATAGGAAACGCAGCAATGCAGACCTTCTTCTGCACTGAATATGCACTA
The DNA here is from genome assembly GCA_903064625.1 of Mallotus villosus. Lineage (NCBI taxonomy): Eukaryota > Metazoa > Chordata > Actinopteri > Osmeriformes > Salangidae > Mallotus > Mallotus villosus. The sequence continues at coordinate 357,935 of CAEFZP010005460.1, read as the reverse complement.
CACCACCGCAAAATATATGGTTTAAAATATAGAATCTCATTAAGATAGCTCAACACATTCTGACATCCATGATGTTTGAGAAATGTTTGTTCTGAGTCATAGGACAAACATAACTTACAGAAGTGTGGACCAAAGGTTGTGCCTAATGATATTAAGGAATGAGGAATGTGTTTACAATGCAGCCTCATACGCCCAGATAGGTGATACCACTAGGTGACGAGGTGAGCGGTTTCCAAACTGGGGTGTGTGGACTGTTCTGATTGGTATGCCTTAAGGCTATTGACCATGTACCGGGTGCCATATTACACATGATTCTTCTTCCTCTCCTCTTCTCTTTCTCACGCACGCACGCGCACGCGCGTTCTCTTTTACACACGCGCAAACATTGCAATGCTGTTTTGATGTAGTCCCTCATTGATTAAAAAACATAGGACCTGGACTGTAACGTTCTGTGTGGGACCTTCTACATGATCAGCAAGCGACCAATACGTATTTAGTGTCTCAGCACAGGCACAATGTTGTATATCCATCACATAATAATTCGATTATAAATTGCGATTGTAAAACTACATCTTAAAGTGTATTATCTTAATACAATCCGCACAAATGTTGGTTACATTGGGCTTTTAGAACGATCCAGATGTCACGGTTTCAGTGTAACCAAACGTCTTGCTGTTTCGACAAGGCATTGGCCTTATGCCTATGATGCTATAAATACCACACCGAAAGCAGTTTCTCACCGAATCCACAGGGTATGATGCATAGGCCGATACATTTTGCCCAATAACTGGTCGAATCTTTTATCTCTAAATAAAGCATCTTGTGTCAAATGAAGGTTATTGTTATCTCAATGTTGTTTTTCATTCGCGTAGTCTAGGCCTATATCTACCAAAATTCTACAATCAAGCAGCAGTATTGCATAACCTATATGACGTGATGAAAATGATAAAATAAGATCTAGGCAACATCTTACCTTTAAACGCTTTCTGTTCAGCTATTATTGCACCAGTATAGAACCGCGTTCAGCACCTGCAGAAAGACTAACGTCACTTGACTGACAGTCGACGGCTGAAATGGGCGGGCTCTATTGTTGGCCTCGTTGATTGATATTTTAACGAACTAATCCGGGGCTACGCTTTAACATTCGTCTTGAAATATTGAAGATGGGTTCACCACCCTGACATTCAATATTTATCATCCCGGCTTGAGCTTTTCTATTATGTATTAGAATGGAGTATCAGGAAATGCTCAATCAAATGGTCGTGCTCTTCAATTTGCAATAGTCTTAATTAATGGTATCTTAATTTTGCAGTTCTAAAGATAGGCCTAATACAAATAGTTTAGTTATAATTTGAGGCTAGTTTATAGCCTAAAATTATTAGTATAGCGAATACTCAACCCAGCGACATTATATAGTCATGTGGTTTAATAGTCTGGGATGAAATAGCCAACTAACCAACGAACTTATAAACGTTATTTTTTTTAACGAGTCATAGCTAGCTAGGCTTGCAAGAAACTAGAGCTAGCTCTAGGCTTTAATGAGTTTCATGTTTTACACGGAAAAAATACGCCAAAATAACGTCAAATGCGCGAATGCGCGAATGCAACATGCAATAACCTCCCACACAGTAGATGGCAGTACAGATTTCTATTGTGGCCATGAATTGGTTTCCTGTCTAGTCTTAGGTAATTTTGTCGATTGAACGCATGTCATGCTGGTAGCCGGTGGAAACATTGAATTGACAGTTACACCTTGGAGAAAGATATACAGGACAAGTGGTTTTTTTAATTGTAATTGTAGCCTGATGTTCACCAGACATATGCTACGTGACGTTTTGAGTCATCGGTAGCTAGCTGAACCCTGTAACTCGGCTAGCCAGAAAGACTATTTTATTAGTCAGCTTCTGTAGCTCAAGCTGTACCATCGGCTGCTATCAAGTGCTAACATCAACGAGACTTTGAACTGTTAGCTAGTCTAACTGATTTGATCCTGCTGATTAGCTCATTTAACTACTGTAGCTGGACTTCAGTTAGGTTCAGTACCATGAAACAGTATATATCGACTTATTACAATGCTAACATAAGCTAACTAGCGTTAGTTGTCAAAGAGAGACTTTGACCCAGTCATTTTTACCTAGCTACTACAGAGACATGCATACTACAAGTCAATAGCTAGATAACTGTGCTGAAATTACCAAGCCAAGTCTAGTCTGAGTCGTGACTTGAATGCAGGCTGCAGCAAAACAAGGATAATCATGATTCCTCGGACGAGTAAAGAGTTTTTTGTTCGGATGTCCTTCTACTGGAAACCACTATTCCGTGGAAGGTTTCTTATCCTAACGAACACTTTCAGCGGGGGTGGTATGCTTGCCCTTGGAGACATTTTACAGCAGACTCGGGAGAAACAAAAAGACGCTGAGAGAATTCGGGACTGGAGACGAACAGGTAAAAAAGCTTCACTTTAAACAGAGTAGTTTTAGAGGAAAACAATTGTTTAAAAATAAATATTGTAATCTTACAGGTCGCATGTTTGCCATTGGCTGTTCCATGGGACCTGCACTGCACTACTGGTATTCCTGGTTGGACAAGGTCTATGTTGGCAACGCTATACGGACAGTTGGGAAGAAAGTGTTGGTGGACCAACTGATTGCGTCTCCAACCCTTGGTGCTTGGTACTTTGTAGGTGAGTCCCCGAAATTCCTTTCTTAACCAGGGTTTTTTTCCCGGTTAGCTGTTGAAGGCTAACATGAAAGCACTGTGTGCGTATGGAGCCAAAGGTTAATTGCCTCAAAACGCAAGTGAAGTTAAGGGATGGATTTTTTGTGCGTCAATGCCAGAGATTTGAGAAGGTCAAAGGTTGTTCTATGTTGTATGAAATAAAACCTAGAAGGTTATGAGCAATGTGTGCCAAACCCTGACACTACCTTCAGACTGGGTGATACACAGAGGAAATGTTGGTGTAATTATGACATGGAAGCATGTGGCAGGTGTAACTTGTAACCATAATGACTAGTTGAAACGTGTCTGTTACAGGGATGTCAGTAATAGAAGGACACACAGCATCTAAAGGCTTGGAGGAATTCAAAGACAAATTCTGGGAGTTCATTAAGGTAAACCCACATGTTGAAGAAGAATGTTATGTAGGCTCATGGTTCAAGACTGGTATTTTATTAGGATGGTGGTCAGGTCATTTCAAGATTCAAGAAATTCAAGATATTTATTGTCACGTATACGGTTTAACAGAGTTAGTCCGTACAATGACATTCTTGTCGTGCAATGTCCTCCTTCCACACAATTACAATAAAAACACGAAAAAGAAAATAATAATATATAAATAAACATTCAGAATCAAATACATTTAAATAAGGAACATAAATTAAATGACAGTTTCCTGAGTGTTAGTGCACCTGATGGTAATCTGTTTGTTATTTCTCCCTATAGGCTGACTGGTGTGTCTGGCCTGCTGCACAGATGATAAACTTCTATTTTCTCTCACCCAAATTCCGGGTCCTCTATGTGAACACAATCACCTTAGGCTGGGACACCTACCTCTCCTACCTCAAACACAGAGTAAGTTGCAATGGCCAATATTTGACTTTTTCACTTAGTTCTCCAGATACAGGTGAGGCCTCCTCGCAGCAAAATACGAATTTTCTTTGTATCATAGTCTACTAATTATACTACTAGACGTCATCCATTTTTGTGTTTTTTTTAAGAAAAAGTTGGCCATTTTACTGCGTTAATGGATAGGGACAGATGGAGACACAGAAAAGGCAGGGAGAGAGAGATAACATGAAGGAAATGGCCCAGGGTGGAATTGAACCCGGGTGTACTAAAGTACTAAAGCTTCGGTCCATGTGGTATGCATTTTGTTCATGCAAGTTGCTTTGGATAAAAGTGTCTGCTAAATGGAAACAAAAGTTATGAATAAAATTGTACTTTTATTAGGCAGTTGATTCTAATGTGTGTGTGTGTGTGTGTGTGTCTAGTATGTTGAAACTCAGTATTTTTGGTCCGTTGACAGGATGATGGACCACCAGGAGAGGTGTCAGACATGGGTCTCATGGAGGTGACGCAGGAGGTTGTTGGGTCAGCACCTCCCCCCAAACCTCTACAGGAGAGTGTGTGAAAGTTCTACAACCAAAACTCCAAAGTTCTATTTGGAATTTTCGCTTCTTGGAACAGTTTTCCCTTGCAGGGGTATACTTTCAATTGGTTAATATGTATATTTATTTATACAGAACATTGAATCCCAAACTCTTGTCTAACACCTTTTTTAATCAGGGATCAAATGCTTGTCATGCTGCCTCTTAGGCTGACCACAACATGGAGAATGATCATACATATCGATGATCATTTCATCATTACTTCCATCAAGCTATAATTAGCTGATTTTGACAGTATGATATTCAATCTTGCCTTACTATGCGGTCCGTACCTGTTACATTGTGTCACTGTGCCAAATATTCACTCCCTTTTTTGGATTATGTTTGAATATGTTTGACTAAAATATTTATAATTTATTTGACATCAGCTTGAAAGTGACACTCTTGAAACATAAGTTTTGTGTATTTTTTTTTATTCATAAGACTTGACTTAATGCATCTGTTTTCTTGATAGGTTACGTTTGTGAACTTCGGCAACTAAAGTAACGCACATACTGTATATAACAATGTTGATTAATCAAGAATGTGTATTATGTAGGATATAAAGAATCGTTACCTTTTTTGAAATAAATTGATTTATGAAATGCTTTTCCATGTACTGCTCTGAAAAAATCAGAAACAAGTCTTTCTAAATCTGTTTTAATCAAACATGCTTAGAAATCTAATCTCTTTGGTATACACTTAGGTATAGAAAGTGATAAGATAATGTATTTTTCTTCCAACCTGAAGTTGTTGAGCTGTTGAGCAATACTGTGTAATAAATATATAGATTATTAAGATGTACTGAAATCAAATGATGATTAAATGGTGGTGTACTTAACATAATACTGAAGGTTAATGACCAAAAACATGCCTCGCAGTCAGGTTTTCTTTTCTATGAGAACGCGTTTACTTCAGTTATTTCTACTCTTAGTTATAAGCAGGCCTTTTAATGGTTGAACAAATATTCCTGTTCAAACAGTGACTAACCAGCTCCCTTTGATATGGACCATTGAAAGGTGCACACCTACTTGGTCATTTAGCAATATCCTGCTCTCAAGGATGTAGTGTGTGTGTTGAGGAAATGACCAAAACGTCTTTACCTGTAACTCAACATGGCGGCAACAAGACACCTAACTATACTCATATCCATATTAACATTAGCAGGCGCTACTGGTAAGTAAACATTTAATGTGTACAATGCATTATTTTGAGATTGACAGTTTCATACAAAGTTTTGTTAATTCTGCACTAAATGCAAATATGAGAAGCAAATCTGTAGGCAGTTGGACTCAAGTTAAGACAGTAGGAAGTATAATTGTACAATCCACCTGTCTTAAAGATAAAGAACTATTCAACATCAATGCATGTGTTTTTCAACAAATAAAGCAAAGATGAGTGAGATTCCGATATGTTATCAGTAATGACCAAGTTAGAAATTATAAATATGAGTTGTGTAAGTTAAAGCACTAAAATAAGCAGACGGTACATTGGATGAAAGTGTTGCTAATTGAATACATGTGAACGTAACTCAGTTAATGTTTGCTAATAATTGGCATTGTGAGTGAACGGAATGCTGATATGCTGATTCTTATTTCCAAATAGATCCAGCCCCCAACCACCACTTCAAATCTCACTACAACACCTTTCAGTTCAACCTCCCAGAATACTCCCATGAAATCAACCACTTTAGATAACACCAAATCATCTGTTATTACTGCAGCGGCCACCACCATCATAAGCACCACGACAAAAGATGTAACCTCAGCAACGCATAATGCATCTACTACAGGGCCGGACGGTATGACAAATGCACCCAGCACATCACAAGAACATGACAGTACCAGCATCACTACTACGCAGACAGTGCCGGATTTTACAACCACTGCGAGTGAGACTTCAAATACTACGACTTCCTACAATTTAACTACTCTAAATTCTGCAATGACAGACATTACCATTACCACCCAAGGAATGATAAGCACAACCACAGGTGGGTATTCAAACCAAGGATGTGTCATTGATTAAATCTATTAAAGATCTATACAATTATTTGTATGTTGTCAACTGTATGTTCAATTCCATTCCATAATGCAATTCTTATAAAGTCCATGAAATGTGTTCAGTTATTGTGCTGATGTTTTAACACATGGCCACCATCATTCCCCACTGTTTTCTTTCACATAGCTCTTCTAGCAAATGGAAAGAATGACTTATCAAGGAATCCAGGCCTTGTGGCAGTCCTCTGCATTTTCTGCATAGTTCTGGGGCTTCTGGTGGTGGTTGCCCTGACAAAGGTTATCAGTTCCAGAAGAAATAAGTTTGAGAGGCTGGAGGATGTGCCAATGGTGAGGTTGTTTTTCTACTTACCAAGCACATGATAAAGTGTGTTTATAGCTGAATTGTTTTTTAATGTTTATTTAAAACTATGTTTATTTATGGTTGTGATTGAGCGGATGTAATCATAAATAGGGAACCAATCTCATAGCAGGAAAGGCCTACATGACTGAAACATACATTCTTAAAGCAGTGATTATACAGACAACTAATAATTGGTTCTTGAAATAATGTTCACATTCCCTTTATAATCAATGTATTTAGTCTTGATATACTCAAACGTAGTGTCACTGGAAATTATGCATTATATAAATGACTTCTCACCAATGCCTTCTAACACATTTTGTATTTGTTTCCTCTTCAGGGCAAAATGAATGAAGAGTCTCCATTTGCTCATTATTCAAAATAATTCCGGTGGATTCAACTGTACCGTGTTTAAACTGGGGTTTGATTATAAACCATATTTAATAATCCATAAATAAAGTGTGTAGCCACGAAACACCCACACTGTATTGATTATGCAGGTCGGTTATCAGAACAGAGATAAAAGTTAAATGTGACTTTTTTAATCCTTAAACATTCCTATACTTGCTAAAACTATTAAAATATTATATTTTTATCAACAGAAGACCAATACTGAAATGCAACAACCATTTGCACGATTATGCTAAAAAAAATCTCAAATGCTAAATAAAAGAACCACACCTGGTCCAGTAGACCAGGCAACCATTCAAAAAGTGTCCTTGTTTCTTGTCCTGGGTCTAAAACGTTGCTACACAAAACGTAGCGTAGGCTATGCTTCAACAGACAATCAACGGAATTTGAAGAAAATCCATAAGCCTACAGAAATGATTTTTTAGCAGCACCACGGTGTCTTTCAATACTTTTCACATGAGGAAAAAGTTGTAGTCTACATTTGGCCTCCAGCTTTACTCCTCGCCACGCACAGTGCGTCTGTGTTGCATCTCCATTCGACTGAAAGCCGGTGTGTCCCCGCTTTGTTGCACGCGTCCATTGTTTACATCTACTGACGTTTCCTGGCATGTGACTCTGAACGTCATTTACAACTTACAGCGGCAACATACAGAGTTTGAAGTCTAAAAGTTAAAGCAATAAAATGTTGCTTAAATACAACGTCTTTCGTGGTAAAACAGTCATTACTTTTTCATAATTGAACCAAGGGAAGTTTCCACCACTGAAAAATCAAGAACTGGACGAACTGAATTAGGCAAGTAACTTTTTAAATACGCAGCGCAATACTTCTGTAGTTTATCTGATTGCTCAAACGTGGTTTGAATGCTTTTCAGTCAACAACCCGAGTTTGTTAGTGTAGTGTAGTCTATAGGCCTATCTTCAAAGATGAAGACAATTGATTTACACACTTTTGTATTGATATTAAGCATGTCAAAGTTTGGCTAACTGTTATCAGTTACGATAATTGTTAGCCCAATTGTGTTAATGGCATGGACAGTAAAGCATACTTATCCAAACTATGCACTACATAGCAAACAAATAGCGAATTAAAACGTTGTTTAATTTTTGTTATCTCAGTGTTTCCTGTGGCACAATCCTATGCCGAAGTATTCCATTTGCCAAAGATAGTGTAGTCATGTTGGAGTGTGTACTAACGTTTGCTTGTTTCAGTCACTATTTAAATTCAGTGCTTAGAGTAGATTTCACGTCTGACCAGTCGGACCAAATTGCAGCTTTGAAGTCCTGCATGACCATTTAAATTAGGAATGCGTTTCCTGAACATATTTATACATTCCCTTAGCCCTCCCCCTCCTCCCTCTTTATCTTCACTTCTTCCTTCCCTTTTAACTTTCTTTTTCAATGTTGTACATACACACAATATTCTTTTACACAACATGAATACTCTTTCGCTAACTTAGAAACCAACTCAGGCATTTATTCATGGGCTATAGATTCGGTTTCTGATATGCCATGTGGTGTTCTGTGGTAAATGTGCTCACATGGAGTATTTTTTTTAGATTTTAGGTGATTTAAACCTTTTGTGATAAATTGGCAAAATGTAGTTTCACACCCGGGTTATATAGACAATACATGTCAGCATTGCATTCATGGATGGGTAACCAGAATAATTTTATTACAGAAATGTATAATAAATATAGTTATTTGCTATGGGTCTCTTCCAACTCATACCGTACTCCATGATTTCCAAATAAGTCCTCTAGATGGAGTCCTTTTTCTTCACATTTGTATCAACAAATAAAACTTTCAACTTGACCAATATTTGCTAAACATTTTCCTCTTAATTTGGCAGTTCATTGCATTTTGACTTGGTGAATCCAGATGAGATGAGATCCAGAAAGTCTGCCCTATAATCATGGGACTTCTTTTTATTATTATATTTCTTGTCTTTTGCAACAAGCTGGATGACTCATTTGGAAGTGTTGCTTTTTTAAGATAGCCTTTCTGGCTATCTTTCTGTATTGCTGTAGGCTTATGTGTAGAGATAACCTATTGATATGGGTCAGCAACTAACTACTTCCAAAGGTTGTACAGGGCTGTACTGTAGGATTTTACATGCATGTCTTGTAGGCTATGACGTACTAGTTTACGTCAATACATAGAAAACTTCAAAAGCGGCTCAAGTTTTCCTTTATTTTATGGCAACTGATTGGGCCATGCAACGTAGTGTGGTTAATATTTAAGAGACCATTACTGTCTTTGTTATAGACAGACACTGTCCTTTAAGATATTAAATCTTTTGATACATTGATTTTATGCTTTAATTCTGCGATTGGCTTTTTGGCAGACAACAATGAGGAGCCATTGCTATGGGAACAAAAGCAAAAAGACAACCCACATTGACAATATGATACATATCGATTTATGCATTGAATAAATATAGGCCCATACAATTGTATAAGGCATTGTAAATTGTAAAAGGTATTTCTAGTCCATATTTGACCACATCCTATCTTTTAATAGGAACTTGACTCACCACATATTTTTATCAGGAATATTCTGTGATGCTTCTGGAATAATTGTTAATTTAATGTTAAGACCGATACACGTGAATATTGTTTAGAAGAAGGAGGAAAGGGATGTTGCAGATCTAGGATCATGTAAGAGAAATGTGATGACATGGCTTTTTACTCCTCTGTTTGCTTTCTCTATAGAGCTGCGACCTTGTGAAGGAACCCACATGTTTCTGCATCAATGTCTCGCCAGTTGACAGAGGTAAATACCACCCAGCTCTGCACTTAATCACTTCCAGCCACACCCCCATCCCCACACCCCCACCCCCCACCCCTCAACTCACACACACCAGCACCCCTGGAAGCTTCACCCCCTCAGGTGACACCTTGGTGATAACTCGATAGAATCATCAATCTACTTTTTCTTACGTTTTCTTTCTTGTATGCGTGCATTTGCGTCACTGTCTGAAATCAAAACCTCATGGGTTAATGCTTGACTAACTCTGTCATAAGTATTTCTCAAGTGTGTGACAGGGATTGTTGTTGTTCGACTTGTCTTTGGGTTGTAAAGTCATACCAGCAGTGCTCTGCATTCTTTGCTCCTGACGCACTAGTTGAAGATACACCTCCAGCAGCCATTAATTAATTTTACGCCACAGAAGATAGTTCACCTTCTATCTAAATTGTGTGTAGGTCGTCTTAAATTAAATTTGATCATGAATAATACATGAACCCATGTACTAGTAATGGGTTTTGTGTCTGTGGGTGTCATACCCTAACGCTATTGCTTTACCTATTTGTGTCATATTGAGGAGAGGATGAGAGAAGATTTTCAATGGATTACCATATTCAATAACGGTGGATCCAAATGCATCCTTGATGATCCCACTATTGATGTCAGCTCTTTCGGTCTGTCATGTTTCCTGTGTCCTGTTATAGAATTAATTACTATGATTTATAGTATTCAGTCAGTCAGGCCCCCTGCTGATACTGCTGGGAGGTAGAGCTATGACACAGCAACACACACACTTTCTTCACTACCCAATACCCACACATTACTGTAATTTTAAGTTATAGTTTTGTAGTAGAGGTTTACATCAATATGTATCCTTCAATTTAAAAGCATCAATATGTATCCTCCTATTAAAAAGCAATTTTCAATTTGATTTCCCAGATGGAAAACTTCAACCAAAGAAATGCAGTCAATATAAATAGCATTATTAAATATTTGACTAGCCCTTGATTGCAGCTGTGTGTTTGTACGCGTGTGCATATATTTAAATGTGTGTGTGTCAACATGTAAACAGTTCAGGGCAGATGGGAGCACAGTCAGTCCTGTGAGCCACACTGTGGTAAGCTCCTCCCTACAGTCCTGCTTTAAGTCTCACTGCTGTCACAAAGCCACCCCGTACTCTGAGAACCATCACGGTCTGCGTTTCCATTAGAGCCAAACCGTGGCTCTGTACAAACAACAGACTGCACTCTTGGAGCATCTGCCTTCTGTAACCTCGTCCGGTCTTCCAGAACAACTGCGTTGCTTACGGTTACCGTTCAAATTAAAATAAGCAGCTAAACGGTGTCGTCGTGTCGACGTTGTCACTTATTATTCGTAGTGCTTTATACAGAGCTTTGAAATACTATAAATTATTTTAATCATGTTGACATGTTGATTGGGAATAAGTACACTGTTGTTGTTCTTGAGAGGGTACCCAATTAAAGCTTTAATTATTATGAGAGCTGAAATCTCAATTACTTAATTACACATGTCTGATTCCCTATTCCGGAGGCACACTCAAGCCAGTCATCTTGTCTGTAGCTTCGTTATTTCCCAGATCTTTTCTTGTTCTTCTCCACCTCCATTTTGTACCCTTCTTTTATTTAGTCTGTCTGTCTTTCTTCTGTGTCTTTCTTCTCTCTTCCTCTTTCTTTCTTCTCTCTCAAAGTTCATTGGCCCAGCAACAGTCACACTGCAATCTGCCATCGTATTGATGTTCTTCCCCATTCTCCAAATGCATAGGTAGCCTACTGTCCAATACTCTAGATCAGGGGTTCCCAATCCTGGTCCTCGGGCCTCCCTGCCCTGCATGTTTCACATGTTTCCCTGCTCCAAACACACCTGATTCAAATGAATGGTCATTATCGGGCTTGGATAACGACCATTCATTTGAATCAGGTGTGTTTGGAGCAGGGAAACATCTAACACATGCAGGACAGGTTTGAAAACCACTGTTCTAGATGGTAGACAACTCTCCTGGCAGCGCTGAAATAGATGAACCGTCGACGAGTAAAGAGTTGAGTCTAGTCAGTTCTCATGTATTTAGGCTATGAGGGTTTACAAGCCCAGTCTGAACACAGTCTGCTTGGTGTTTCCTAAGCAGCCATTGTGAATCCCATCTGACATGATGAAATGGTGGATGGTTGAGTGGCCAATGGATGACTAGAACAGGTATGACTAGAACAGGTATCACTAGAACAGGTCTTGCTTCTCACTATCAGACACCTACTCTCTCCTACAGTCATTGTGCTGAGCAGGTGATAATGGAATACACATAATAATATAAATCAATATATGGGTGGGTATCATCCATATATTTCAGGTTCTAGTCCCCCAGTACGTCACAAGTGTCTGATAAATTAATAAATTATTATAATTGTGTATATTATATGGTATTTTTGTATAGTGTAGTATCTCTGACTACATACAAAACATAATTCTAGATTGCAAGAGAATATGTTCTGTAAAACCTAGAATTGACAAGATAGAAATCAATACATACATCCGTGATGAATCAGATCATGCGATGCAGTTCCCAGTTTGTGCACTAGAAATTGGGGGAAATGTGTTTTTAACTCTGCTTTCTCACTCTTATAATTGTGTTTCTGGAGTGTCACATGTATGGGCCCCTAGGTGTTAGAGTTTAGAGTTGCACTTCTCACACTTTCCAAATCGTCTGACACATTTGGACCCTAGGAGGCCTTGTTATCTGGACACATTTATCTGATCTATTGGTTTGTGCTGGCTGAAGAGAGACATTGCCTTGCTCTTAAACTGCTATATACTTGTGTGTCCAAAGTTGATTTGTTCTGGGAGAGATTTGTTTCCTTAGAACTGGGATTTGTCGAAAGCCTCAGATTTCTTGGGAAACATTATTGGATTTTTGCTGATGCTGAACTTGAGCAGAGATGTACACAAAAATCCAGGCTTAATATAACATCTTTATTTATCAGTCTGCCTCCTTCTCCTTCACAGAGACGACGGGAATCCCTCCCTACGGCCAACCTCAATTATGCAGTGCGTCGGCGCTTCTCAGGGCCCATGCAGCTGCCGCCGCTGTCCAGGCGCCACTCGGCCCAAGAGCATCACCGTCGACCCCTGGTGGACCTGGAGGCCATCTACAGGAAAGCCCTGACTGGTGCCAGCGACAGCCTGGAGACCATCAGTGACAACGAGTGAGTGATCAAAGAGAAGGCCCTTCTCCCACTGAACTCGGATCAAGTGATTTAAGGCCCCTGTCCTATTTCTCTTCTGTCTGCCCTACACTCCTGTACAGTACACGCGCAACGCCTCGCTAACGATCTTGTTGTTTGATTCGTCTTGTCATGTCTGCGTTTGTGCAGATAGGTGTTTTTCAACTTGTACCTCCCCCAGTTTCCCTACATGCTGTGTGCGGTAGCTCCATAGCTTTTGAACTAGCTAAATCCTTGCATCCCCCCTGTAAGCCTATTCAGAATAAGAAAAGCCTGTCAAGATTGTTTGTCTCCCTCTCCATGAATCCATCTCCATCTATCACTCTCTCTTTTTTGTCTCTCTTTCTCTCTCTCTCATTTCATCCTAGATACAGGCCATAGTACAAAGATAGATTGTTGTGTATTGTTTCTGTGCACATGATCACGTTTCCTTATCCCTTGGATCAGTATTCAACCATCCCTTGACACAAAGTGAGTCCAGGTCTAAAGCCATGCTGAAAACCATTACTCACTGGTTGACTGTTGGTTACTTCCGGATGAAAAGATCTGCTGTTAATTACCTTCTTCCAGCAGGAGATTATTTAAATATTTTAGGCACGACTTGAATCAAAGGTTTTGACCGTCACAGAGCCAGAATCGGTGTTACAGAATATTTAGGCAGACCTGCTAATTTGGTTGTCCTTCTCATACAAAGGCGAGGATAATGAAACAGAAGCCACAGGGATTTAATAATGGATGTGTGTATTTTTCTGCAGGTGTTATGGGTGTCTTGCTCTTATCAAATGAATGGTAATTGCTGCTCTGCTTAAGCAACAGGAAGAGGGAAGTGGCAGAAAGGTCAGGAGAGGAGGAGGAGGAGGAGGAGGAGGAGGAGGGGGAAGTTCTTTAGTCTCTATCTCTCATTTTTATACTTCTTGCTTCTCTGTCTCTCTCTCTCTCTTCACCTTGCTCTTTCTGCCCATACTTTGTCTCCGTCTCTTCTTCTCTCTCTTTTGCTCTTTCTCTCGATCCCTTGTAACCACTAATGTGCCTCAACATTTTCTTTCTCCTCTGTCCTTTGCCTTTCCCCACGCTCTCCTTCATTCTCGATCTCTTCCCCTCATCTCTGATAAAAGACCATTATGTTTGCCAAGCCAGGAAAAGGGCACAGTGACATGAATGAATTGTATGGAAGAGATAAATTACATGGAATGTGCTATTATTTAAACACAACAATTCTTATAGTTGTGAAGAATCAAATTAGTGCAATTAACTAATGAAAACTTATGAATAGTTCAATTTGATGCATCTCTTTTAATGTGAAGGATAGTTATGTAGGATGCTATATTTAAAATGGTTCGACTTGGGTCTAGAACAACACTGACTGTTGAAAATATGAAAACTGTAGGCTAATTGAAAAAAAGACCTTTTCAGAGTAATGGGAGGACCTTTGCTGACCTATGTCTTCACATAGCAAAAAGGATGAATAGGTTTGTGTTCCTGAAGGTCATAAAATAAAACTGATGAGATGTGTTTAAATTAATTATGACTCAACTGAGAGAGTCACTGTTCGATGACTAGGACTGTTGTGTTTGTGGGACAGCCATAACCAACAGAAATGCTTTGTTTTGTTTCGTGAAATAAATTATTGCAGAGTTCCCGGGCAGCATTGCTCACCCGTTGATATAATGCAACCTCACGTCAGTGGTCGTGCTCACTCACTCATACCTCGTGTCTGGAGTGGGTTTATAACGCGTTGAGATGAGTTCACACTAACTCTCTTTCTTTCTCTCTCTCTCTCTCTCTCTGGCGCCTGGAGACTAGGAGTTTATCCGATAGCATATTGTTTACCTATTGCTGACTGTGAACTCATAACCTTATATTATTTTGTGAGAAATCATTAGAAAAATGCTACAAATGAAAAAATTGGATGATCGAAAAAGCTTCACCGTGGCGAAGTATTTAGGACGGACTTGTGCAAGGATATCTTATTATTCAATTATTTTCATAGCAATTTTCTTTCTCTCTAGATGAAGATTGAACATCATTTATTTATTTTATAGTTTCTCTTCACTGATTTAACCTGAGTCGGAGTGAGCGCGCTCTCATTTCAGCACCAAGGCGCGAGGACAGCGCAACATGCCAGAGTGTACATTTTAGAAACGAGGTCACAGTGATTGAGAAGGCTCCCACTTGGTCAAGTCAAAAGACGGCATGGAGTGCACAGCTTTGAGTCGAGATGGTGCGGGTTTAGCCAAACCACCGAAACATCTGTGGCGGCAACCAAGAACTCATATCCGAATCAAGCAGCGTTTTCACTCGGACACAGAACGGTACTTATGTCGCAACAGAACTCTGGAGAAGCTGCGTCCTGGCCTCAAAAAGCCGCGAATGTCATGGCCAACCTCGTTGAAACGGTAATCTCCATTAACCTTCTTGTTTATGTAAATGTTTAATCGCATCCTTTACTATACAAAGCCTGATCCCAAGCCTAATGTTGAAGCAGTACTCCACTGGAGAAATCTAAAGCGACTAGTCTCAATTAAAAAGTCAACACATCCCTATAACTTGTTTAATGGAGAATCAACAGGCTGTGATTACTTTCTATTATATAGAGGGGGGCTCTTTGTGTAGATTTTTGTCCTCCTCTATGTCTTTTATACAATGTGTGGGTCTGGTGTACATTGACATCAATTCAGACACACAATACCCAGCACAGCACAAGGTCAGCCTACTTTGCAGTAGTGAGTTAATTATGCTTTTGTGATAATATTAGATCTTGATGGAACATCTTGCTCCTCCAAATCTGTTCTTATTTGCAAATCTTTGCTGTAGTACATTACAGGTTCTCATTTTGATGGAGCAGACTAGGGACATTATCTACTTCTCATTTAAATCAGAAGCTCAATACTTTAGTCCTACAATGATGTTCAGCCATGGCTCCTTCAGCCATCATTATTTTCCAACTTTTTTTTTGCAAACATTCTCTCACATCAGTATCAGTCATGATTTGATATTTTCCACCTATTCACTGTCAAAGGACACTGTCTGGTGGCAAAAAAACAACCATCAACTGTATGGGCAATTTTGCTACCCTATATGACTATATATTTAACCCCATCTGACCCAAGCAGCTTGTTAGTAATGTCTCCTGGCCTGGACCTCAGTTTAGCATGAAAAAAATGCACATTTCACTACACCTCAGAAAATATCCTGTAACAGTTGGTGCTGAAAGAAGCCGTCCGTGTTGATTGTTTGGCACGGTAGATGGAAAGGCATTGGACATGCAGTGAAGCTGCTTGAGGTAGGAGTGAAGATGAGTGAGTCACCCACCACCACCACCGCCACCACAGCATTCTGCCTTTTGAACACGTATGCCTTTCACTTGCATGTGATGAATACATCATTATCTATTGTCCTGTGACACTTTTCCACTTGACTCGGTTCTCTTTCTCAAGGTGGAGAGGTGAATTTAAAAGGCACAAAAACTCTGTTTGCTGAATGCTAAATGTGGAGCCTTAGGGCTGATTGTAGTCATCGGCCCTGACTGTTCTGGTCAAAGGAAACGAGAGCCAGCAAAATAGGGCCTGTGATGCCTCTGCATAGCCAAACTCTATTCATATACAGGACATACAAGGAAAATACTGTAAAGAACACATTGTGAGTCATTCTCACAGTCTGTGCTAAATATTTCCAGTCTCTCTGTTAGTTTTGTTTCAATAAGAGGAGCTTAGCAGGCGCTTATCCAGTTCGCCAGTTGACGACGCACATCTGTGGGAGCCAGAGGAGATAGAGTACAGTCCAAACAATATACATTTACCGTGTTCCCTATGGTTATCCCCGCTTAACTGGACGTCCACATACGATGGACAGATGTAAGGTATCACAGTTTTAATTGCGGGTGAACCTGAACACAGACCGTGGGTCATTTCAGAGTCAGGCACAGACTTCTAGTGAATCTTCAGACGCTGCCAACTGTGTGTGTGTAAGAGGGAGAGGGAGAGGGAGAGAGAGAGAGAGAGGTGATCAATTGGATGTCTGAGAGGAGCCCCCACATGTCTTCCGTGGTTGCTGGTGCACTTCAAAACGCTGTCCTTTCTTTTGAAACTCTTTTAACACTGGCATGGCAAAGGATTAGGTGAGGCTGATGTTGCTATGGAACCCATCTGTTTTCAGGGGATAATTGTGTAAAGGTCTTTGTGTGTGCTGGGTTATCTGGGAAACTGAAACCTTGTGCCAGGCTTTAAATCTGACCGTTTACCAAACCAGCCAATGTTAACATTAAGAAGCTTACAATGTCAGGATTTGTAGTGGTCACTTGAAGGCTTGATAAAAGCTGGCAAATGTGTGATATGATTGGGTCATTAAAAGCTGTTGTGGGCTGCTGCTTACTGATATGCTCAATGGACACCCGAGCCTGTGTGTTTCTCTGACATTTTCTGTCACGTAAGGTCTATGCATTCTCAGGTAGTTGGCTTTCTCAACCATACTGTCAAACAAGAAAACGGACTAATGGGTACCTAAAGGTCTAAAACAATTTGTTTCCTTGTCTGCAAGGCATGTCCTGCCAGGTACACAGGGACACGGGGTGTTCTAGTGCCATAATGGGAGTCAGCGGGGGGCATATGGAGAAGACTTCTTCTGGCACGAGTAGATGAGCAGGGCAGTGTCGTGACATTCTCATCGGGTACACGGGGTCACTAGAGGCTGGGGCCTTTGTGGGGAGTTTAGATGATTGTCAAATGATGAGAAAGATGGAGACACCTGAATTTCCCCACTGGATGAATAAAGTATATATCTCTATCTATCCTATCTATCTATCTATCTATCTATCTATCTATCTATCTATATCTATATCTATCTATCTATCTACTCTATCAAAGAGCAAAGTTGCAAAGGGATACCTGTCACATTTAGCTTGAACCTCTTGATAATTGTCGAACGTTCTCACCTCACACTGTTCTCACACAGCCCCCCGTGTTTCTTTTTCAATGACTTGGAAGCATGGTTTTGCATTCTTTGTGTGGAGCAATAAACACGCATTGTGTTTGGGCATACATGATATGTTGTGGACATGGAATTGTATTAGACGTAATCAATTATGATTGCCTCCTGTTTTGTTTTGTGGCTTGTGATTTAGCACCGCAGCCACACTGGAAATGTGTTCAGCTTCGTGGTTTGTGTAGAAGAATAATGACCACAGCCCCTCATGACAACAGAAACAGATCTGTTGAGATATTTGTTTCCCTGCAGTACCTGTCGAGGATAACAGTATGTTTCACACTGTGCTCTTTGCCGTCTTTTGAAGTATGGGAAGATGCTGTGTGGCTTTTTGGCAATTTGCAAGCAAAATTGCATCCAGTGTCAAATTAATTCTGGCGTTGGTAGCGAGTGTATATATTCTTGTTTCTTCTTGTTGCTCATGATTTTACTGTATACTGTAGAACCTCGGTATGCAAAACTACCATTAAGAAAAACAGAAGAGCATTCCAAAACTGGCCCAAAACACTTTCACATAAACACAGCACAGGAATTTGACAGTTGCCAGATACAAATGATATTATGATAACCATCAATATAACTTTGATTAATTTTGTAAGCAATACTTTTTTTCGTCTACATTCCAGTGAAAGAGCATTCATTTGTAAAACTGTTTATTTACTACTCTGTGTGTCACAGCTTCACACTTGCATCCCAAACCACTTTTATACCCTGAAACAACAAAATAATGATACTAAATGACTCGCTGAATGCCTCCAATTATCCCAACCATGAGTATGACATGCATGAGAAGTGGGTATGGGGGTTGTTATCAGCCAGCACTGTGTCTGCCACATGACCACACTGCCTGTTAGCTCTAAGGTAAACTATAGATCCCATTAGTCTGTGGGCACCATTTGGAATTCTGGATACCAAAATGGTGGATATTTGATTCTGCAAAATAGATACAGAGGTGTTTTCTGCCATGGTAGGAAACTGCACTACATTAGACCATACTGGCCTTTTTTTAATCAAACCCAAACATGTCCTGAATTCTGATGCGCATCATTTTTTTAATCATACATTACTGGAAGACTGGAGGGCAACATACTGCATATTCATCAAATGCAATTACGCCAATTCACTTTCAACAGTGTAGACACGAGAGATCGAGAGAGAACTCTTGAGATTCAAAGTCATTATTTTGTGAATAACACCCAGACCAATCCACTCAAGACCCAGACTCAAGACCAAAATGTTTGAACACAAAAAAACGGAACACAGAAGGAAACTCAAAAAACAAGAGCATCCAGTGTTCACCGAATATAAATTGGATCAAAAAGATTTCAAAAGGATTCCGAAGCTCTGTAGCCTTCAGTGCCCCGTTATAGAATAACTCATAGGTGAGCTGTGACCCTTAGGAGGCAAAAAACATTCATATCCTTTTCAGCACAGACTTTGACATCCAGACCTAGATCAAAACTTTGATATCCAGATCAAGATATGTTGGCTGACTTTTTTGGCTGAAGAATTGAGCCTGCAAATCTCACGGCTCAACACACACAAGCACACGTATATGCCAGTAGACACTTTTTAGCCTATGTAATTGCATCCCATTGACATCAGCTCGAGTTGTGTTTCATTTTCCTCTTTAAACAGTGTTGGAAACCAAGGCTGGTGAGAGACCTTGGATGACTAATATGTCGGTTCCATTTATTCATCACCCATTTTCGAGCACAGCATGTGATGGTTGATTTTTCAGTCACTTTACAATCACTCATATCCTCAGTCAAATTTATCTGGGTCGGATCGAGACACACACACACACAGACGCATACACACACACACATACTGTATATATTCTGTACATACACACACTCACACAGTTTTTTTCCAGCCATTAAACAAGTTAGACAGATGGAAAGGAAGAGCTAGTCGGGTGCATTAAAAACATTTATAATCTGTCCATCATGCCATTAGCCTGTGTGCCCACGTCAGCATTCCTCACTTACTTTCTTCTTTAATCTGGCGTATCGCTGCGGTGAAATGTTCCCTGGTGTTGATTACTTTAGCACTTACTGACAGCCAGGCTTTAACCAGGTGGGTGCAACACACTGGGAGTGGGTGAGATATGCTTTGAGGAGCTGGAAATTAGTTGTAGAAAAACATGTTGGCGTTATCATTATGCAGTGCTGTAAATAAAACTTTATGCAAATAAATCAAAAGCTATGATAGTTATAAACTTGTAAACCCGTATTCACATCCATAATGAGGAAGAATGGGGTCCAAGCCTGTTGAGCTCAAAAGTAAAAGACAGAAAATAACTGATTCTTTCATTGCATTGGAGCTTGCATTTGTTATTATTTATTGATGACAGTACTGCAGTTTTTCAGTCTGGCCCTAGGTCTTCATTCCGAAATTAGGCTCACGACTTTGACCTTAAAGGTGAAACCACAGCAAGTATCTTCCTTGGGAGAGAGGGGTGCTAAAGCAGAACACACAGAGCTACAACTGTCTGACAATCAATTCTCCTTTTATTTTGTCCCCAAGTTTCAAAATTCAAAATGGTTTGTACGTTCGACTGCTTTCCAATCAGAAACCTGAAAACAGAGGCAGGCGTCATGCAGCTGGGGAGACAGCTTGGAAACTTAATGACAAAATCAACCACACAGTCACTCTAAATGTATAAATACACATGTCTCACTCCCTTTCAATGTCTCTGTGCCCCGGCACTGTAATAGAATGAATGTCTGCCCTTCTTGACAGATCTTTTATACTTTAAAAACTACTTTTGTATTTATTTATTGCATGTTGCCAGGTTAGATCACTTAGAAGGTTGCTTCAGTCACTGCAGGGACACCATCTCCTAGTGTTAGTAGAAGTAGGAGCAGATGTCATTCAGCTCTAGCATGTGTAAATGAACGCTAACTCCAGTCATCTTTGGGAATTAAACCCCCTCCTGACTATATTTTCACACCCCATTCTTGACATACTGAGAAGGCGTGGTGGTGCTACTTCTTCCATGAAAACATGTTAAAATATAGTTTCTGACTACTTGTGTCATTTCTCAGAGGTTTGTCAGAGCCAGTGTGTGACCTAGATAGCATTCCGTCACAATTATGCGGAACGTATATCCAGTCTAACAAGTAATGCTGAACACTTGGAACCTGTTTTGTTTTGTGCGTGTGTTCCTTTGCGTAGGGTTCAGTGCTCGAGTGGCTAACGTTTGGTTGATGGTTAATGAAAATGTTTGTGTTATGATCATATTTCAGGACCTATTGAACTGTCCTGAAATGTTTTTCTCCTCTTGCTGGTATGCTTGTAAATATTACTGTTTGTTACACCAAATGGACGCATGCTTACTGTCAGCTATCTTCCACTTCCATAGCACTGAAGATGACGACCAGGAGATGAATCCAACCTTTTAATCGATGCCAAAGTCTCTTTCCTCTCTTTGTTACATTTCGATCTTGCAGAGAAAGCACAAACATTGTTTTTAAACCCCATAAGGATGCAAGTTTGGTAGACAAGCCCCCCCACCCACCCACCCAAAGCATCTACAAACGATTTATTTTCTCTCAGGGGATGCTCACACAAGAATCCCCTCTACAGAATGAGAAGACACTTTAGTATCCTCCTGAGCTAAGCCTCAAACAATCTCTCTGCATTAGGGCACGGTTAGGTAATCAAAGCTATGGCCTGGAAGTTATTGATCGTCAAGTTCCTCCCAGCCAAAACAAAGATAGAACCATGTCTTTGTTAGCCACAGGAGGAACTTTCCCCTTCACACACTTCGACGGACACCCCCCAAAACTAGCAATCTGTGTTGCGCGGTACGGTACACAGAACGCTACCAAGAGAATTCTTGCTAGTATACTTCAGTGATTATTGTTTATTTTCCTTTTTGACTTCAATCGCAAGGGAAACGTCTTGTGTTAGAATGACAGCTGTTGGGCGTTGTTTTGAAATAAGAACACTTGTATGCTTTAATTACAATAATCAGACCAGTCAAGCAGTTGCAAAAATTGCAAGAAAGTGACAATTACGCAGGCGACAGTCGCTGGAAATTGCATTCATAATACTTTTGCTTGTAACTTGAAAGTACCCCCTGTTATGTGGTGACAACAAGCGGTATTATTACCTAAGAGGCTGTAAGCGAGAGAGCTCTGTCTAAGGAGCATGCTACGGCATCTGCTACACACATTACCATGCCGTGCACCACAGGCCAGGCACTGAACGTGTGTTTTCTAGGCCCGGGTTACTCGTTGATTGTTTGTGTATGCCCTAAAATGGAGGCCATTATTCTCACAATGCCATTACAGCGTACGAGGCAGACTTTATAGTGTTCTTGTTGCTGGTCCAGGTGAAGGGAAGGTCGCTATCGTCTCCGATAGCCACCCTGTTGCCATCCGTTCCCTTGGTGATCTACAGAAAGATGATTTGATTCTGCGTTGGGAAATGCTTTACAGTTGCTCTCTGTGACCATCAGTGAAAATCCAATCAGCGAGCGACAAGTGTACAAACAGTGAAGTTTAACAAAAACATATACTGTAAACAAAGGTCCTTACGTTCCTTAAAGGGCCAGCCCTAATCCTTAAACAAAATGCATCCTTAGTTCTGCTTGGGTCAGTTCTGGGTGCTAGAATGACTTGAATGAATTACTGATCACAAATGTCCTCTTAGTAAATGATTACATCTAGTAAATTCTTTATTTAATATACTGTGCGTCTAATTTCCCCCGGAGTACTGTTTGCTCCACTGACTCCTGATCATACAACCATTCCTAGGGTAGCTTTTACAAAGTCATTGGTTCTCTCATACTCATCGCCGACAGGAGACGGCCAGCAGACCTTGAAGGAACAACCCCCCGGTGGCTTTGAAGGAGGGTCCTGCCCTCGTACTGTAGTCTTGGTTGTCCTGGAAGGGTGCTTTAGTATTTGGCTGTTCTGCCTGAGGTTCTGCTTCTGTCTAGCTGAACAAACTGCTTTGTCTCATGTCTCCAGATTCAGTTTCCTCCAGGGTGCAGCATTAATAATTAATTTCGTGTTTTTATATGTGCGGTACTTCAACAGTGAAAGCAGTCATGTTTTGCTCACTGTGTGGATTCATGTATTGGGCTATTTGCTTTATTTCAACAATTGAATTACTTGAATCTATTTGAAAGCTACAATAGGTTCAGACACAGGCTACAGGAGGGCTACAGGAGGGACTAAATGCTGTCAGTCAGACTTATAAATAGTTGTAACTGACAAAGGCCCAGACCTCTGAATAAATGATGACTTGCTTATTTCCTATTTAGAAATTGCATTTTTCTACCTCAGTTCAATGTCAATGTCGACGCTGGATTAGCAATTTCTTACTCCCTTGAAAAATAGACTTATTACGATGGTAACATCATACAGCTTTGAAGAGAAGTGTTTTTCTCTCAACCTTGAGTGTCATCCAAAGCGGTTCACGAAGTGTGTCCTTTCTGATAAACCGTATCTGTTGAATGTTTTTAGTTTGTTGTTGTTTTTTCTACCCACAAATGTATCAATGCAATAGACCCAGGAGAGAGGGAACATACTGCCTCTCACTGCTAGCTCGCTGGTGGGTACAACTATCATTATAGCAAAGTGTTACTTCCTCTTGAAAAATTGCATCAAAACAGGTTTGTCTGTGTGTGTGTGTGTGTATAGCTTGTGTGAAAATAGAGTGGAGGTAACTAAATGAGTCGTTCCCTGGATATGACGTGCTACAATGCAGTCTTGCAAGAATGTACACCAAGGTGCTTTTAATATAAGAACAGTTTGAATAAGTCCCAATAGATGGTCACTTAATTAAGAATGTATAGACTTGATTACTCAAAATTAAAGAGGGCTTCGTTCCTATTTATCATAGAAAGACAACCACATAAGTAAACCACCTTGTTACTCATGTCATTATAATGTATAGGAGGTAATGTCCAGTCTAGTTGATCTAAATATTAAGGCCTTACAAGTTGGCTTCTTGTTGAAATCTGGTTTCTGTCCTATGATTCCCTCATACGCTCCTGGCTCATCTGTGTGTGTGCGTGCGTGTGTGTTCGTGTGTGTGTGTGTGTGTGTGTGTGTGTGTGTGTGTGTGTGTCGGTATATGTGGTGGGGATAAAGCCCTCTGCATAGCTGGGGAGATTGGGAGTGCACCATCTGCTGGTTGGATTTGGCCAATGTTCATACAGCAGCTGTGTTTTCATAAGTGAGCTCATTCCAGTCAAACTGGTCCCTTGATCCTCTTTTCATTGGATTAGATCGCGGGGGGCGGGGGTGGGGGGTAGGGGGTTGGGGGTAAGGGGGGGGGGTTGTTACTCATTGTTGTTCTCAAGCTCTGCAGAAGTCTGATAACTACCATTCATTAGAATCAGGTGTGTTGGAGTAGGGAAACATCTCAAACACACAGGAGTGTGTGGGCCCAGAGGACCCTTACCACTGATCTAAAGGCAACTCACGGGGATGGACTGGGGTGATACATGTGCATTCAGTGTTGTTGTTTATTTTGGTTTCTGCTCCATCAGGATGCTAGCCTGACAGAGGGGGATGGATGTCCCAAGATAATGATCCATAATGATTTGTATGAGAATAAGTGGTCGTTCCTCAGCCATCAGTCCAACATCAAAACTTTCTCAAGTGTTTCAGTCGAATGGCCTTATTTGTGTGTTTCCCCTGCTTTAGAGATGTACCGTAAGCATCGGAATAGAAGTCAATCAGTGCTGGACAAATGTCGTAAATGAATGACCCTTTTTGTATTGACTTAACATTAGAGCTGTACTTTAGAGAAAGCAATAGTTGAGCAACCAGTCCTTTTCTGTGACGCAGACAATGCTTTTAAACTTCACCTTCCTGCCTAATTTGCAGGGGCCCCTTCCCGTAGGATTTAGCCAAATAGCCCGTGCACAATGAGGGCCCCTATTCGGCCTCCCCAGCAATGTCTTGTTCCATAACAAAGCATCAGAGGCATGTGCTTGCACAGGGAGAGCAACAACAAAAAATAATGCATTTTAAACGCTGGTTAATGTTTATACACCCATGACCTGAGAAAGGAAATTATTGTAAAATCACTTCCCTTTCCGAGCCTAACAGCCCCTCCCCCTTCTTGAGACCTTCATGGTCTGATCCAGCTTGCCGAGGAGTCTGAGTGGGTTACGTCTCCTGTGGCTTTAGTGAACCCCTCAATAACTCAGGCTGGCCATATTTAGGCAGGAGGGGGTGGGCACGGCTCAGTGCAATGTAAACAGAGCTTACCCCGGAGGGGAGGGTGTGTGTGCTCTGCTTGTGTCCGTGTCTGTCAAGAGAACCAGGAGATCTCTCTCTGAGCAAGGTGAACGAGATTCCGACGGGGGCAAAGGGGGAAAGTTTTCAAACGTGGCGTGTTCCTTGACTGATTGACTTCGTCTCCGAGTGTCTTTTCCCTGAGCGCGACCCACATCAATCCAACCCAAAACGTAGCAAGTCTTGGAGTCGGCAACCTATTGGACTCTGTTGGCAGCTTGTTGAACTGGAATCCAGCGGGCAGAAAGAAAAAGGCCCTGCGTAGAAGAACATCTGGGCTGCATTGGACGCGAGCCACTCTGGGGTAGCATGTCAGAATCCGGGGCCTCCATCGCCATGGGTACCAGGACTCAGCCCATCAAACTGAAGTCGCGATCCACCGGAGGGCTCACCCTGTGGCTCCCCCAAGATGTCCTCTCCTCGTAACAACTCGCCGGTTCTCTTCCGCAAGATGCTGGTGAACCGCAGCATCACCCTGCAGAGGCGCTTCACTTTGACTCACACACCCGACCCCAGGTAACCGCGGACCTACGGTGCAGGTGCTACAGGGCGTTCTCTCAAAGAGAAAGACTCACTTTTTAATTTAGCCGTGCAGAAATGTTTGATAGAGCAAGGGTTGCCGGTGCTTTGACGGAGACACTGCAGTGTGCAAAGCCTGTCTATAATTGGTTTCATTGCGCCCTTATTGCAATCGCAAGATGACTGCTAGTTACCCTGCATATCTGTGTTTGTATATTACTGTTGGCGTCTGTTCAGCTGGCAGAATCTTTGACCTGTCACATTGCTAGATACTATTCTTGCATGTCATGTAGTTCTGTGTCACAAGACACTGTGAACAAAGCCTGCTGGTTAGTTCTGAAGGTAACTCCTGAGTCAAAATCATACGGTTAATGATTCTGTTGACGTCTCTTGTGTCCTCGTCTCAATGGGGTCTTTTGTTCCCGACGAGAGAGAGGGAGAGAGTGTGTCTCGTCTTGTGCCTAAGGTGTTCAGTTCTGTTAAGCAGGCCCGTCACAGGTCAACACTGTCGGCTGTTGTGTTGGTCGTGGAGCCTTGTCGGGCTGTGCGAGTTCAACGCACTGCCTTTTGGGATAAACAACTCTCCTGGCTTACCTTCCTCTCCTCAACCTGGCTCAACAAAAGCCAAATCCATGGCTGTGTCCTGAGGGTGTTCTTAACAGAACCACATTTGGGGTTATTTTCACAAGGATTGCATGTGGCCAGCTTGTGTTTGTGGCATGGGCAGTCCGCCAAATGGTTCTGTACAGAGGCCTTGTTGTAGCAGGTTAAGTTGTTTTTTTCCATAATACCTTACGGTCATCAAACCACTGGCGAGATAAGGAATAAGATCAAAGTTAAAAAGATTCTGCTTTATTCAATTTTTATACATGTTTTTGACAGAATTATCCAATTATTTCATTACCTGCGGTGTACCTAACAGTTTTGTTGACGAAAGAGACATATCATAGAGTACAACATCTCTTGAACTTATTAAAGGTACAGCGTGACAAGCACAACGATTACAAAAACGATGCATGGAGGACACGGTTAATGATACAAATGAAAACACTAACCCCAAACAATTTTTTCCAAAACACTCAGCAGTTGGTCTATGCTGGTGGGGGTGGTGACGTCAGAGATGGATTTTCCATATACAGGGTCATGACCTTAAGGTCATCATGGAGTTCTGGAGACGGCTTATGCACAAAAAAGGCTTATTCCTCTATCCGTTAGCCTCTGGAACGTTTAAACTGCAGGCCAGTGTGTTTAACTAATAATAAATGATAGTTTTTTCTTTTTTTTTCTTCCCCTATTTTCTTTTTCACGCCAGTATTCTCTCTGTGGGATGAATAGTAATCACTCGTGTTATTATCTTTTGGGCATAAGCACAAGTTTTTCCTGATTATGTGTTTTTCTTAAACAACTTTTCTTTTCTACGTGTTACAGTATGACAGTGACTGTAATGGCAACATTTATCTTCAGATTGGGAAAGAACACTGTCCAGAATATTCCAGTAAATGAGTCCCATGATTGACCTGGTTGTGGTGTATCATTAACTTGTTTACTAGATGAGCGGGCAGGGCTCCTTCTAGTTGAGATACGGAAGGGTATTTTTAGATACGGTGTGTGTTTTCCATACCAGCAAGATGTACCCCCGCCTCCCAACAACAGGCCCAAAACATTCTTTTACTGTCTGTGTATGTAGCTGTTTTTTGAGACGTGAGTTTCAATACTGCTGTGGTGGTTGGTTCCCTAAGAATAGAAAACACAGAATGTAGGTTACTGACAGAAACCGTACGACTATACAGATTTAGTGTCGCTGATGAAACATCTTTCAGTTTCGTCAACGACTCTTTATTTGGCCAGCTCTTGGTTGACTTGTGTTTTCTCTTGTGCATAGTTTCTTGGCCAAACCGATTAGCCCTGTTCCCCTGTTTTCCCTGGAAGGAACATGTGGAAGAGTTAGACTTAATGAAACTTTCAAGGATGATCGTTTTTGAACGATGCTGTCCTCCCTGGAGAGCTGCACCCAGTCTGTCATTTTACAGAGTGCAATCATTTTTTTAACCGGCCATATAAGTTGACAAGCACTTTGTCTGCTTGCGCAATTGAGTTCAACATGACATATCTTTCATGAAGCAAAGCAGATGTATACAAGTCAGCACACGTCCGCAATCGCTGCCCTGCCTTTAACGTCATAGGAGATAAATCCAGCGTGTTTGCAGTGCAGGGGAGTGTAAACAGCTGCAGATAAACACAAGAGGCTTCGTCAGAGAGGTATGTGTCGGCAGCGGGAGTTCCAGTCTCTCAGACAGGGCACCGGAGATAAGGAGTGCCCCGGCCCCAGGAGGGAACGTCTGCAGACGTACTGACGAATCCCTCCCATCTGCATCTTTTTCAATGATTCTATGAGTCACCTGTTACGCAACTCCTCACACACACCTTAAACCAGGGATTAACTCGTCAGCCGTGCCAAGAGACGATGATGAAAGATTGTACCATTGTGGCAGAGATCCCTTTCCCATGGTTTGTGGATCTGTGTGTGTGTGTGTGTGTGTTTTGGTGGGTATGGTGTGGCTGTGTGTGTGTGTTTCCCCTAGGCCAGTGTGTGCGTTTGAACACAAGGTGTGGCTCTGGATGTCCTGTGTGTTTGTCTCGGTCAAGGCCGTAGTCTTGGCCTACAGTAGGCAACATTTTAAAACCCTCTCATATTGTCATTGGCAGGAGCTCCAACCATGTCCCCCCCACCCTTCCTCCGCCCCCCTTCACCCCACCCCGCCCCCCCCTCCACTCCCCCCACCCTCACTGCCCTTCCCCCAGTTTCCACTCCACAGTCAGATTGACAGATCGAAGAGCACATGTTTGGGTGTGTTTCATGCTCTGATGAGCCTGTGAGATCAGGGTTGAGGACAGTGTGTGACCCTGCACTGGCTAGCATTCTCTCGTACAAACTTTTAACTAGGACTTCCTAGGTCCCATTCCCACAAAAGGACTGACGTTCATTACAGACCCTCAACAGAATGTGAACTACTAATGTAGAATGTTCCTTTAGGTTTCAGCTCCTCAAATCAAAGAAGGTCCACTGCAGAAAAGTTGCCATGACACTGCTCACCAAAGAGGAGCATAATCACACTTGACATCCTCAATCAACCGTCTCCAGAAGGTAAAAGATGGCCAAAAAAGAGACAGTTGCCAGCTAGAGACATCTAATACAGTATAGATTCTGTATCCTCTGTAGATTCTGTATCACATCAGTTAGTATATCAGCTCGTGGTCACAGTCCAAGAACTAAGCACTCCACCTGACAGCGTTCCAGAACCCTCTCGCCTTCCCCTTATTTTACCCCTTTTACCAATGGGTGCCAACAATGCATCCTGTGATTATTTAGCTGTAGGGGGGTGGAGAGGGTGCCTGATTAGGAAGCATGTCGATCCCACGTGGCAGCCTGGCCTGAGTGGAACGAGGGCTGGGAGGCATCGCAGCGAGACACCCAGCTGCATCACAGGGGAGCCAGACAACCCACAAACAAGTCCGGACACACATGACAAAGTCGGCGTGTCGAAAGACGTTAACTGGTTAAACCCACTGTGAGATCGCTCTTGTCATCGAGACTCATCTCCAGGCATCTTAGCGGTGTCTGCCTTTGTACTGCCGACAACCGACCAAAGCAACATCAGATTCCTTTTCTTTCTTTTTTTTCGTCTTTTTCATTTTTTTTTAACTTTTAACTTTATTTTTGGCTTGACCCAGATTTGGCAACTCCTGCGACGAAGCCCAAATTGTTCTCATCCTCATTGTAGAGATCCCGAAAAAAAAAGGGGGGAAAAACGACGACGGGCGCAGAGTTTGGAGGACCTTTCGGACCTCGTCTCAGGGGATTGACAAAGCTCCCACACTACCGAGGGGAGGTCAGCCCTCGCTCATGCCGTCCTTCTCTCTCTCTCTCTCTCTCTCTGAGACTCCACTCCAACAAAGTTTCTTCGTTATTCAGGAAAAGAAAAAAAAGCGTGTTGTGAAGAAGAAGCCAGTCGTCGAGAAGTTTGACAGCGAGGGAGAAGAAAGAGGAAGTACTGTTTTCGAGGCTCGAATGAGTTTGCGCCTTTTTTAGTTCTGCCACTCTCAGGATGTTCTAAAGTTTGCCTCATCGAAGCCAGGAAACTCTGGTATCAACCGAGCCCGCAGCTGCATTGCGTCCACCTTTCTCTCTTTCTTTTTTTTCATTTTGTTCTGTAGCAGGTCAGAGCGCCGACTACTTTTCATCTTTGTTGAGACCTGTTTCGATCTGGAACTACTCCTTTACACTCCAGCTCTCCTCACCGTCATCTACTGTACTGGGGCAGCAGCAGGTAGTCGGCTCGGCAGTTTCTGTTCTCACATACCTTGAACACCTGTCTCTTCTTTCACCTGTGTGGGGAAGAGCCAGTGACATCATAACCCCCTTCCCCTTCCCCCGACACGCCCCCCCCCAGCCAAGCCTCTCCAAAAAAACAAACCTGCAGCATGCGGCGCGTCCGGGACATTTCCAAAAGTTGTGAGAAGAGGACCCAGTGGAACGCCAGGTCATCTGCCAGGTCCCGTGTGACTGGATGGATGCTTTGAGTCCCTCTGCTGCGTCGTCGATAATGACCCAGTGAGGCTTCGGACAAACCACAGGAGTCGAAAACACCGAGTGGCACAATGAACAAGGACTCCCGGTTAGCGCGGAAAGGCATGCCGCTCGGACACGGGCATGGCGGACGCAGGCACTCGTGTTTGGGGTACGTAAACTGTCGACTGTTGGCATCCCTCTGTGTTTCTTGCGGTGTCGAAACCGACAATGTTTTGGTAGTCAGAAGCAAATGTTCAAGCGTGTGGGATAGGTCGTTCAGTGCTTGCACCTTTGGTTAAAACCCATAGATCCAGATCTACTTTTTTGGGAAGGTATAAGGCTTACTTAGATTGTTTGTATCCTCTTTTATTGATTCTAAATACAATGTCTGAATTGCAGCTGATGACACACAGCCGTGTAGCATAAGAGGAAGCTGGAGAGTTGTGTGACACGAACACTTCTAACTGGGCTTCCTGTTTTTGTGGCAGTGTGGAGTTCAGATGTTTTTCAGGTCTTCAGGAAAACATGCAATGTGCGCGTCCACTACTTGACATTGCAAATTTGAATGGAAAATGTTTGCAGTCAGTCAGTCAAACCAGTATTCCCAGCCACAGCTACGTGTGGAAACGGGTTTGTGTATATTGCGTTTTGGATCTGTATACAATAGATGATGAATTCTGTGTTCCTGAGTGTGCGCGTTCATTTTGCATGTGCATGTTTATATTTGCTTGGTGTGTGGCTACATGTATATGTCTACTTGTGTGTTTATTTAGGCTGGTCTGTGCACAGCCATGGAGGAGCCTGAGGCTAGGATCGATAGAACCATCCCTGTCTGCTGATGTCACAATGGAAGGGAGGGTTAGATACAGAGTCACGCTGGTGACACATGCATATCGTGTGTGTGTTTGTGTGTGTGTCTACATGCCTGGATGAGTTACCACTGGGATGACTGGCACCATATCATATTAACCTCAAGCTCTCTGTGGAAGACTGGGGTCGTCAGCGACACAACAGACATCAACAGAACCAGACATAAACCGCAGACTATATGTAAAGTTCCCCGTAGTCCAGCCTAGACGATGTCTAACAATTGCATTAGTGATTGGCTTCGTTACCCCCGCGGCCACATTCTATATGAATTCCTCTGGGCTGCTATTGACTTTCAATGGCTTGGTTGTGTACCATGTTCTCATTGTACCCGAGTGGACGCGTCACATTGTTTCTGCATACTTGTGTATGCATTCCTTTTTTATTTATACGTTTTGTTTATCAAAGTTGAGGGGGTCTGAGACACTTCAGGGTCCTTTCACTGCCTCTGTTGCGTAATGGGAAGAACAGTTTCGGACGCCTGTTTGGTTCTAATACAGTTGAGGGCCCGAACAACCCACAGACTTGTGTTTTTTAAACCCCTTTTGTTCAAAGGGAAACTTACGGTCTTATGACCGTGAATATAGTCATGGGAAAAGATAGCCCTTTGAAGTAGATGCGGAGCTGTGCTTTTTCTTTGGCGTAAACAAGGTTGTTCCCAGTAGCAAGCAGGTCTGCTCATCGGTGACCTCGTCTGAGCACTTACTGTCTCGTCAAGGACTTTAGGTGTGGCCAAGTGGTCTTCAGACCACGTCCACTCTGGCACCTTCACTCTCACTGATAACACCAGCTGTGGTCACTCTGCCGAGCACTAGGACAGAGAGGGTTTCGCAGTAATCTCTTGCCCCAAGCCTGTACAGTGCTTTCCACAACTCCCTATTTATCATAATACGGATGAGAGAGAGAGAGAGAGAAAGTGAGACAGGCAGGCATGTTTTTAATAATCAGCGGAGCTAGCCCAGAATGTACTTCAGTTACTGCCTCGACCGACCACGACACGACCGGTCCACACGCAGTAATAACATTATTGAGAGCAGAGGCCAAGTTGCCCCCTTATCCCAACCCCACTTAAAAGAGAACAGGAATGATAATAAAGACAACAATAGCATAGCAACCCTGCCCGAGTCCAAACGCACCCCCCTCCCCCTCCTCACACATCCCAAATAAATTAAACACCCTGAGCCTTGAATAGTTCTACCCTGGCAGAGACTACAGGGGGAGGGGTCACATGCGTCAAAACGCAGCTCCATATTCTCAGTGCCTCTGCATGACCACGCTCTCCAACCCCTCCAAAATCATATTGATTGCTCCATTTAAGGCCTTCTGTTACTCTGGGCCACTTTTCGTGAGCATTGATCTGACCAGTGGTTGTAATTATGGATTACAGGCTTGTGGTCAGCTAATGTTATGGTCATGGATATTATTGGAGTGTTAGGAATTTTTTCTTTGTTTGTTTCATCAGTCCAACTCTGTAAGCACCCCGCTAGGTTCTATGCGGATCATCGCCGGCCCACGCTTGCCAAGCTATGAGTTCCTGAAGTCGTTTGGCAGGACAAAATGATATTGTTAGTTTCAATGGTTTAATGTTTCAGTTGGCAGATATATGTGCCATGTAAGTGGATCAGTTGAATCCAAGGTTTGTTTGGGTGCTCATGTATCCGTCCATCAATGATTTAAACTGTGGGTACAGTGAGTGTTATATGTATCATCTGTTCTGAGACACTTCGGGGTTTGTCGACAAATATGTTTACCGACTAATGTTTACCAACAAATAGATTTTTGCTGGCTTTTTCCTTGTGAGTTGGAGCCTCTAATGCAGCCACTTGGTTTCCTCTCCGTGTAAATGAGGATTTATCGATCCGCTTTTCGTTCTCCAGTTCACCGAGCTCTTGAGAAGCAAGACATGTTACTGCGCACGTAAAATCCCACACCTAAACCAGCAATCTTTGCCTGATATTAATCGAATTAAATATTTTCCATTTTTATTCTCTTGTATGGTGTCTCTTTGAAGTTTTCAGTTTTGTTCAGTTTTTTTCAAACATCCAAAATAATCCACAAGAGGGTGCAAGAGGATGTGTTTTGCTGCACTGTCTCTTCCCACAGTCACTGCACAGTAGGAATGGGTTCAATGCCAAGTCCCAAGTGATCTTTAATGATGAAAAATGATCATGGTTTGCCATGTCAAATTCAGCTTAGCCACTGTCCTAAAATATGTAGTGACCCGAGAGATAACAGCAGAAGTCGCATCTTGACTAAACCGTACAGTCCAAAAAGCCCAAAGGTTTTTTCAGAACTCCAGTTAGATCTGGCAGTTCCAGACCAGACTATTGATTGTAATGTTAACATTTTGTTTTGTGTGTGTGGTTTAACCCCCTACCCACATGTACAGACTGCATTGACATGTTGATGAGGGCATTTTAAGGGCAGTATAGCTTACACATACAATCCATAATGTTAGGACTCCCAGCCCATACGAACACCCAAAAATATCAGGCCCAGGGCAGTCTCGCGTAGGCCTCGGCAGTGAAGCAGTGAGCCGGTGACACCGCATAGCAGAGGCTCCACCTCTGGGTATGGTTACCCCCACCTCCCCCCACCCCCACGGAACGCTGGATGGCATGAGGGGCATTCTTGGCAAGCCACCACCGGCGTCTTTTTCAAGACCCGACACGTTTCTCAGACACGTTGCGCAAGGAGCCGAGGGCCCGGATGTGTGCGTGTGTCAGTCAGCGAGAGACTACCGTTTTTTCCTGGGAGTTTTTCCCCCTAGTCTTCTTTGAGAGTTTAGGTCGGTTGAGGGGGCAGTTCTATGGGCTTATGTGAAGCCCTCTGTGACATGGTTGCGTGTAAAAAGAGCTATACGAATACATTTGGATTTGAGACTAGAAACCCTTCATATGTACAGACTTCCCGCTCTCTTTCTCAAAGCGGAGCCTGACCTCGCTGTGTACCTCGGTACCCCAAGCACCTGTTACAATGATTTGCGTTCATGACATATAGAGAGTGAGTTTAAGGAACATCTCTTATTTTTGTTTCAGGGGTTCAAGGTCTGGTCAATGCTTTTGGTGAATTCCTTTTTTTAAAATTATTATTATTATCACGAGGGAACAATCTCGTCTGGCATATTCACACGTATTCCCTACGTGACAATGTTTCTAGAAGGTTCCGTCTGGCGTGGTCGCACCAGCACCTTCGCTGACAATGCAATTCTATTTTTAATCATTCTAAACGGTCGCCATGTGTCGCTGGAGCATGATAGATGTGGTGTCACCCCCCCCATGCTTCTTCTTCTTCCCCTTGCCTCAGTTCAACCGAATGCTCGACCACATCTACGGTGCGGTTAGAGTACCTGTTGCTCCTCACCGGATAAAGCTCTCACTCAGTAGCCTGATGTGGATTGGCTAGATGAACGCTCTGCTCGTCAAGCACACATGCCTCCCACCAGCCGAGGGTTGACCCCAGACACCAGCTGGGTTCTTTCAGTTCGTGTCTTGCCGACCCCACCCTCGCTCTCGATATCCCTCCTTGCCTGCAAACTCGAACCTCACAAAAACAGACTGTAGAATGACAGACGCAGGCATAGGCTGCTGTACCGTTTGCGACACAGTCCTTCGCTGTAGGATAAGTGAGAAAGCACTTTTTGGGGTTGTTGTTCCATGCAGTGGATAATTACAGCAAAATTCAAGGAAAATTAGATCAATTTTTACTAAGTAACATTGCCTTAATTAAGGACACTAATTTGATCTTTTTGTTTATTAACAAGAAAGTGGGTCTCTTTGTCACTTGGCATGTCATGGGACTGTTAATCACTGGACAGTGAGTGTTACATATGAACTGGATGCCATAAGGGATGAACAGTACCACTAAAGGCTTCGGGTGTTCACCCCAAGAGCCAACATTTGAAAAGATTCTTTCTCATCCCTCCTTTTTTCCTTCCCATATACCTGATGACGTGGCCCTCGTTCTCCTCGACAGACAAATATTTACCCCTAATTTCGTCAGCGCCGGTCCAAGTCCACGAGAGCAGCTCCAGCATAGCCCTCACTGACCGTACTGGCCGAGTTTATTCCAAGTTATTCGTTTACATACAGTTTACATGGACAGGAATCACGTCTGAGGTTATGCTAGTCGAAATGGTCATGGCAGATTAGAGTAGGGGGGGGGGTTGGTTTCTTTTACAATTCCAATGTTCTTTTTGAAGAATATTTATAAACATTGTGAATGCGGGTCTGCTGGTATTATGGGTTGTATTATGGGTTAACACTGAGACCAAGAAACGTCGTCTCGGAGCCCTTGCTTTCACAGCTCTGACCTCACAGTTCGTGTGACTCACACACACACACACACACACACACACACACACACACACACACACACACACACACTCACAGACTCAGGAAGGGAAAGAGTGCAAACACACACACACACACACACAGTTAGGCACACAGCTGTTTTCGAAACTTGGGCTCTACATGTGTTCAGCTGTCAGAGGGAGTCGGGACTCGAAGGTAGAGGACGCGCTTCATGAGTGCACTGCAGGAGAAGACCAGAGAGAGAAAGAGAGAGTGGGAGGTTTAACGTCAGCAGGGGGGGGGATAGTATTGAAGGAGACCTTGATAGCTGGACACAGGACATTGGAAAATACTCCATCAAGTCGATCATTTGCTCCTTTTTTTCCTTTGTTTGAATGCCTTTTCAAAGAAGTCGCTTGACTTTCGCCGTGGTGTATCAGCTCTGTCGGAAAGGAGAAAATGCACTTCGACTCCTCCGCTGAGAGACACGTTTCTCACCTCGAACGTTAAAAGATGTCTCAGTGGTCCCGAGGATTTCTCTCATGCCTTTTCGACAGGAGGAATGTTGACGGCAAACGCCGAGAAGGACTTTCGTCGGTGCTCCCCGCTTGAACTCCACTCCAGGGATTCTATCAGTCTTATTGTTGTTTTGGCCATTCCGCTTCCTCCATTCGGACCCGTTGTTTGTACAGCGACGATGGAAACCAGGTGCGGCGTGAGAAAGCTGCGGCCTCGCAAACGGAGAGGAACGAGACAACGCTAGCCCGTCTTGCGAGACGAAGGAAAGGAAAGCGTGTGAGAAAGAGTGTCAGAAAGAGAGAGACGGAGAGAGAGGGAGAGGGAGAGAGAGAGAGAGAGAGGGAGGGAGGTGGGGTGTACAAGGAGGGATAAAGGAAGAAGGGGAGAAATATGAGTTTGCCAACCAACTGTGTAATGCTCGCTCCCACGGACCGGTCCTTTAAAGTCCGTAATGGGAATATATGTGGATCTCCCTGTGCGGTCAACCGACCCATTGACATTGTGCAGAAACGCAGACGGTAACACATCAAATTACTACCTCGCACCACACGTGCACTTGTCTGTTCAACGTGAACATGTTCACTCAAATATGTGTCTTCCTTATACATGTGGGAGGTCTCTCTTTCCCCTCCGTGTGTGCATATGCATGTTACCTTTTCTGTTCTCGAATTAACATTCAGTGTTCCTGGAAAATGTTTAGCCCGCAGGCAAATTCAAAACCGCCAGTGTTATACGAGGAGCGTGTGGGGCGTGTTGGGGTGATTTGGTAGCTGAGAAACACAGCCGGCCGTTTCTACTAAGGAGTCCTGGGACTTGTGGTCACTGACTGAGAGGTTTGGCCTGGAGGTGTGCTCGTCTTAATGTGGAAACATATGCTTGACCTGCACAGGTGGAGTCAGAGGTCGTCTGTTCCGTGGCAGAGTTGCTACCACTATTTGCCTTTTTTATACGTCAGCATGCTCACACACACACACACACACACACACACACCACACACACACACACCACACACCACTGCTACAGTATACTGAACAGATGGCACTACGTAAAGGGGACCATTATATTGTGTGGGACGCACCCAGCGGACTATTCCCGCCAGTCCCACAGCTCAGTTTTGAGAAGTTAAAGGAAACATGACTAATTCTGTATCTGGCCTTTCAGAAAGCATGACGACAGACCTCTGTCCTGGCGGAACAAATGTATGTTTATAATGTCAGCCCTCAAATGTTTAAAAAAACCCTTCAAAGAAAAGGTCCTAATGACTGTGAGTCAGGCATGTTTATGGGCACATGTTGCAGCCTGATGAATTGAGCATATGCGACTAATAACACGGTGAAGTCGAGAAGAAAAGTGCCTTTTTAACCCTCCTCCCCGGTCCAGTTTCCACTCATGTTTGGGAGCAGCTGAGCCGCACTGCTCTGCTTTCAACATGAGGGACTTTTAGCTGAACTGATACAAATATACAAGATGCGTACAGATACACTCATGTAGACGTACACTCACACACAAACAACTTTTTTTGGTAATCTTGAGTATCTTAATGAAAAGTATCTTAATGATACAAGTCGTCCACTAAAGCAGCATACACTCTAGTATACTACGTGTCAGTTATGAGTATTCCCTCCTACTAACAAACCACATTGATATATCGGTTTTATGATTCAGTACAAAGGAGCCTGAGGATATCCTGACCCCTCGTCTCTAATGGGATTCTGAGTTGATTTAGATCTGACCAGCTCTTAACATGTACACAAATTGTAAAGTAGTCACTGATGTAAGAGTCAGCTAATGCATGGTGAATTGTGACATTAGCCATCATACATGTAGGGTCAGCCAAGCGCAGACACAATGAAGCTTGAACAGCTTCCATTCATCTGAAATCCACATTGACGCAGTTAAACCTATTTGAAGCTGGCAGGTTTATTAGGGGTATAACGGTGCATACTCCTATTGAGCCGTGACCCCTAAACCATGTTAGGTAACGAACCGTGACTTCTGTGTACCGTTAAATATATACAGGACCGTGTAAAAGTCTTAGGCAGAATTATATCGTTTCAAAAAGTTAAGCAAAAATGTGTACAAATAACGAAATGAATGGACAAAAAATATGAATCATTTTCGCAAAACGGCACTTTTATACCGCTGCACAAATACAAAAGACAAAACATTCAATATTCATGTACCATTTTTGGGGTGCCTAAGACGTCTTCACAGTATTGTATATATATTAAAGGAATTCATTTGTAGGTACGAGGACACAGGCTCGTACAGAAGAGCACTGTCGAGGCATTTTAAATACTACGAGCTTCCAGTCTTCTCTGGTTCCCAGGCTACTGAGCGTTTCATGTCACTGCAGAGGTTGCGCTGTACTTTAGAAACCTCTCTCTGTAAACTGAAAGAAAACGATCGGCGGTCCTTGGCTGTCATCCAGCTGGTTGACCCCCTTGAATGTGGAACACTGTTCCAAAGGTCCAATGTTTTGTGGTTCCGTATTGAGTTTCTAACCAGGCTGATTTGTAATGCCGTGTGTCCAGCTTGTGTGGCTCACTGGCCTGCTGTCCGCCCTGGTCACAGGCCCATTGTTATGGGTGTATGTTATGAGTGGACCCTAGCGTGCGACACAGTGCGTTTGAGTACTCAAATGATTATTTAATCAGAGTAGGAGGGGTTGGGTGAGGCAGTAGGATGGTAGATGGCAGGGCAGGCTTGCTGGGTAGGCGGGTAGACCGGTGGACAGAGGTAGACGGAGGTAGACGGAGGATGGGGTGAATTTGGGCCAGGAGAAATGGGAGACAGTTGGCAAGTACGACAAAAAACTAAAGAGACGCCCCACACACACACACACACACACACCAACAGATGTACACACCAACACACACAGCTCACAAAGCGACATAGACAGATAAACTGCCACTAGGAGGCTTATGTGGACTGATGTGTCACCCATACACCACGTACGCCATGCTTAATTTCGTAATTGCTTCGATTCCTAATTGATTCAAGAGGTCACAATTGAATCTAACCTGAATTTAATTAACTCTCTTTCCAGTGGAAGAATTGAAACCCCGTAAGACCACACCGAATCCCGGAACCTACAATATGAAAATGCTCATTTAAATGCCAATGCTAATGAAAATCCAAATGTAAATGCAATCTGTCTCACTCCCTTCCTCCCCAAAAACACAGTATCTGATCAATGCGTTGATGGTTACATGAACCCACATGCTGTGACCTGTCCTGTAAGGTCAGATGAGCGACCTCCATGCTCAGGGAGGATGTGAAGATGCTCTGAAGTCAAGCACTGTTTTTCAGGAACGTATGCAAAGCAAAATGATTGTAACTGGACATGTGGAATGATGCACAGACCAAGGGGATGTGATCTAACAGCAGAGGTCTTTTATAAAGAGCAGTCAGGGACAGGAAACGTGACGGCCCCCAAAAAAAGCCAATATAGATCATCCAAAAGACGTAGTTAGGAGCAGGCAAAATGTAAATAACTAATTTAACACTACTATAAACAACACATCGGACAAGCGCTCTCGCTGACTGTAAAAGATCAAGACTTTACACAGACGGGTATAAATACGCACAACCCCTAAATTAGACACAGGTGAAACTAATCACGTTAAAATTCCGGGGAAGCCGAGCGCTGCCGCTCGTTCGGCCGCTGATCCGGCACTCTGGTTTGACATCTACCCGTCGCTGGGTCATGGTGAGTGTCTCTGCATCCCAAATGGCGTCTTTTTTCTTTTTACTCGATGTACTGATACCCTTACAATGAAGTGTGTGCCAATGTACGCAGCATGGGAACAATTGGGACATACCGCTTCCTCATAATAGGGCCTTGAACTTTGAGCCTCGTCGCACACATGTTGCGCAAAACGAGATGCACGTTGAAAAGCAACCAGAAAAGCGTTATTGGCTTGCTGCAAAATGCAACCGGATGCACTGGAACATCCTGGCATGTTTGGCAGACTGGATCTGACCGTGTATTGGGACATCCAAAACATTTTTCTTGCATACCAAGTATGGTTGTATGGGTATTGAGACCCTAAATTGCCTTTCAGAAAGAGTTTACAGATGGACAGAAATTGAATTGCAACCACTGGCCAACAGTGAGCAACTGGCCAACAGTGAGCAGACAGATGAGCTCGGAGGGGTTTGTTCCCTTCGGCCAGGAAAGCACCAATGATGTCACTGACATCACGATCTGTCACCTACGCATCTATGGTCGATGACTCGGGGCCCCTGGCACAGATAGGAATACCGATGTGCAAGTGGGAGAAAGTGTGTGCGTGTTATAAAGTGGTGTGTGTGTGTGTGTGTGACAGCAAGCAGTAGAGGGGAGAGAGTTTGAAGAACCCGGGTCTACAGTATGTACACATGTTGGCTTTAGAGTTTTCAAGATCCAAGCATCTGTCTCGCACACTACTGTCTCAAGCTACAGGCTGCAATGAAATAATACACAATAATTGTGCTTAGAGGATGGATACAAGACGTGGCCCACGTTAGCCGTGGCCAACGTCTCTGATTGGCTGGCGAACACCGGAGACTGCCAGGGCCCATGTGAGGAGATATCACTCTCCCTGCAGGCTTGCCAGCTCC
The DNA here is from genome assembly GCA_903064625.1 of Mallotus villosus. Lineage (NCBI taxonomy): Eukaryota > Metazoa > Chordata > Actinopteri > Osmeriformes > Salangidae > Mallotus > Mallotus villosus. The sequence continues at coordinate 317,423 of CAEFZP010005460.1, read as the reverse complement.
TTAATTTTAGGAGGAAGTGGCAGAGCCTGCCTCGCTTCAGGACTCAATACCAGTTTATTGAGCAGCACCTATTATAGCCAAATGAAACCTATTAGAGGAGAGCTGGTCCCCTCCTCCCCAGTGCTTGTTGTTTTACCGAAGTAGAGAGGGGGGAGGGGAAGGGGGAGGGGAAGGGAGAGGGGGGGACAAGAGGGAGATGGAGTAAGAGAAAGGGGAGAGGGAGAAAAAGAGGGGGAGTGGGAAAGAGAGAGAGGAAAAAGAGACCGAAAGAGAGTGTACTTGTGCTTGCAAGTGTGTGTCTGCGCCTACCTGTTGTGCCTGGCTAGCATTTGCCGTTTGCCTGATGGAAGATGGAAGGTTCTCAATATGCGGTCGATGACAGGACCAAATGGAGATCTGCACCACTGGGACCCTAATCATGCCCAGCTGGCTGGCTGTAAGGTGTGTGCGTGTGTGTGTGTGTGTGTGTGTGTGTGTGTGTGCTTGCTCATGTGTGTAAAAAACGATTGTGTGAGTTAGTGGGGTCAGATGGCTGAGCGGTTAGGGAGTCGTGCTATTAATCAGAAGGTTGTTGGTTCGTTTCCCGCCGTGCCAAATTACGTTGTGTCCTTGGGCAAGGCACTTCACCCTACTTGCCTCGGGGAGAATGTCCCTGTACTGTAAGTCGCTCTGGATAAGAGCGTCTGCTAAATGACTAAATGCAAATGAAGTGTAGAATGCTAGTTTGTTTCAAGAGGTCTATTACTGTAACCCTTCAGATGGGTTAACAATACTCATCACATGCTTTCCCCTCTGTGTGATTAGATTCTGTCTGTGACTTATATAATCAGTTTCTGTCTCCTTCATGACTGATAATCAGCTAAGACAGGTAGAACCTGAGAATAACCTCTCAGCTGAATGAGTTTAACCCTAAGAGTTATTAAATCCAATCAAATTGAATCTCACATGGAAAGTAGGTTGAGTGTTGCCATTCCTAGGAATAGAAAATGAGCTTCACTTTTACGACTTCAGAGAACACTCAGATTATGTGACTCAGTGTGTGGAATCTATTTGTGTGTCTTAAGTTTAATATCTTGCTACAGTACCGGACTGCTGTGGCCTAGATGACAACTCTTCCATATGAGATGGACATCCACGTCACATACACGCCACCTTCAAAAAGGAGCTCCTCTGTGCACACCGAGCAGACTCACACTTTCACATACCAGACCAGGCAACTTAGAGGAGTCACCAGCAGCTTGACTTATTTCAACTTTCTCACTCACACACACACACACTCACACACACACTTTGATTTAGGTCCAGAGATCCCAGCCCCCCTACTTTGCTCCCCTCATCCCTCCTCCACCCCAAGATCAGTTTGTACTCTCTTCTTCTTCTTCTCCCTCCGCCGCCTCTCTTCCGCTAGCTTAGTGGGAGCTTAGCTTAGACGCTCGCTTAGCTTAAACCACTACATAGATTTAGCGTTGTGTGACTCAGTCATACGAAACATCCAAGCAAGTGGAAATTGTAGTTACTTCTAAGCCACAAAGCCCCAACAAATATTCCATGGGCTGCTTTCTGAAGGGAACATTGCCTTCCTAGCACTCAGCTGTGAGGCCGTTGTGTCCTTCTTATAACTTTGACAAACTCGACCGATTTGGTGCGCCTCGTTGCGTTATCTGTCTTTGCCAGTCTTTGCCACCGGCACTCTCTGACGTCACTTCCTGCCAGGGTTGATGGGTGAAGGGTCTAAGAATGTGTGTGTTTATCCATAGATTCTTATGGCTTTTCCTGGAGTACGTTTGTGTGAGGCAGTTTTGCCTGTGCGTGCGTGTGTGTGTTTGTGTATGTGTGTGTGTGTGTCTGTGTTTGTCCGTGTGGCTGCTCTCTGTTGCCATGGAGATGATACTGGTGGTGTTTGGGGTTCACGTAAAAAATAACTGTGTTTGTTCCCTTCTACATGTGGGGAACGAGCATTGTGTATACGTCCTGTAAACTTTTGCCTCTCTCACATCGTTGACCACAAGTCAAGTTCTTGTGTTTGGAGAGTCGGTCCTCCGCCAATAAGTCAAAGGTCAGAGTAAAATAATAAACATGCTGGCTTTGTTGACTCCTCGGCCCTCGTGCAAGGACTTCTCCTCACGCTAAATTTAGACAAACATATGCTCAAATGGTTAGATCATACGTTGTTAGACACGCACAACGTCGTCTTTTTGGGCAAAATCCAAATTGATGTCATGGAAACAACTTATTATCCAGTTTCTTCTGGTTGTTACAACATTTATGAGGTGTATTGAAGACTTATAAAAGCCTATGGATATCCTGGGGTTAAATCATAATTCACACCTCATTTCCTCGTAGGGATGATTATTCTGGCCTCTGTCTAGATGGGTGGTGGGAGCCGTGTGCACAAAACACCTTTTTAAGTAACCTTCAAAATGTTTTGTACATTCGAACATAGCCATGGTATGTTTCTGAACATAACTAGCTGTTCTGGAGACTAACTAAAACTGAATTCCATGCAAATGAATCCTACAGCAAACAACATACCTTGTGTATACAGACTGAAATTCAAGCTAGCGAAATCTGTTTGGAGACGTCTACACAGACAATGTTTACTTTCAAAGCCGTCTTTTTGTCTGTCTTTTAGGGTGGCACAACTTGTTTTTCTGGTGCCTGTAGATCACACACAATGGAGTGGAGGGGCCGAATAAACATCCCCCTACCCAGACCAGGTGCCCCTGGTCCCCTTCACCCGCGGTTACGCAACACCAGGAACTCACAAAGAGACCAACAGACAAACACACCCCACACAAACGCCCTCAAATGTCCACACACACACACGCACAAACCTTCATGTTTTTCCAAACTCGCTTTCTGTCCTCCGCTCCCTTCTTTCCCGGAGTGTCCCGGCCCCCTGAAAACCACACAAACACACGTTCTCCTTTGATTGTCGTCGGTCGGCTAGGCCCCCCTAGAGCTGGTTCTCACGCCACAAGGGGGTTGGGGGGAAGGGGTGAAGGTGGGGGCGGGGTGGGAGGAGGTGGAGGGTTGACTTTTGACTCCAGATTCCGTGTCATCCTCTGGAAGCTTCTGGTTGGCGATAACATCTGGGTCTCGGAATGAAACTCCAAAAGTCCCTCAGATCTTCCTCTCGTTCCCATGAGTGCTGCTGGTCTGTCCAGCTGGTGTCAATCACAGGAGACAGGCACGACCTGATTACGCAAGGCCTGGCTCCGGGCCATCGAGACTGGAAGGAGAGCAGCTCGGTCCATCCACGGGGTCTCGTCAGTCTTTTCATCGGCTGATAGGCGACTGTAATTGAGGAATATCTGGTCGGCGTATTTGTCTACGGTGACAAAGACCAGGAGGCTTCTTGAGGCTGTCTTCTGAATCCCACGGGAGGTTTATGTTATTCATATGTTTATGTGGAATTTTCCCGTGTCACTGGTCGACCACTCACAGCCAATAAAATGTCTTTAATTTGAGCAACGAGAAAGCCCCCTTTAAATAGTAAACATGCTGCTAAAGCAAGGAGTTCCCTTTTGTCATGTTCTGCTAGGGTGCGGCAGGGTCTTTTTCTTCACACTTCACTGTATGACCAAGGCTGTGTCTACTACCGCGCACTCAACGAAGTACACTGCAATGTAGTGCACTGCAATGTAGTGCACTTACATTTGCAGTGCACTCAGTTGCTGAATAGCGCTGTCTAAACTGGAACACTTTACTTACCCACTTAGCGGGAAGTGACGCACGCAAATCTGCTCGCGACACCCGAGAAACTAAACCCCGAAACAAACCCGCTTGTATTTCTGTCACTGGACTCCTCCTCTTCCGCTACGTAGCCAAGATGGCGCCCGTTTAGGGCGAGTAGTGTCCATCGTCGGACACTTCATTTTTGGACCGTTTGCAGTGCATCATCCGGGTACTTTCAGTGCACTGAATTATTTTGGTTTTTCAGCGTAAGCGCCCTAAGCACTGAAAGTAAGTGCTCGAAGTGCACAAGTGCGCAGTAGTAGACACAGCCCAAGATCGAAAGCCCTATCTCACACTCACGTAGACGACACACACACACACACACACACACACAGAACACGGCCGTGTCCGAGTTTGAGAACCAGACTAGAAGCTCCTTGAGCGTCGGTCAAGGTCGTCATGACCAGATTTTAATTTAGCCATGCATGTGGTTTATTAGGTTTGGTGGAGATGTCTCAGAATGGACTTGCGTCAGAGACCCGGAGGACATGAACAATGCCAGGATCCTGTGAGAACTTCTCAAGGTTACCGCTCCGCAACCCTGTGTTTACACCAAAAACTCATGACATCCCGTTAAACTGACTTTGACACGGTGACTTCTCATGGCAGAAATAAACACTGTCACGGACGTTTGTTTTTGCCTTTGTATTGTTGTCAATGATACTTTTGGCCATTTAGTGTTTGATGACACCTGGCCATCACACCTTTATGAGTTTGTTGGACATCCCATTCCAAAACCACGGGCATTGATATTTACATTTAGTAATTTAGCATTTAGCTCTTATCCAGAGCCACTTACAGTAAGTACAGGGACATTCCCCCCGAGGCAAGTAGGGTGAAGTGCCTTGCCCAAGTACACAAAGTCATTTGGCACAACTGGGGAATCGAACCGGTAACCTTCTAATTAACAGCCTGACCCCTACCCCTGATATGGAGTTGGCAGCTGCCACTGTTCTGGGAAGGCTGTCCATATGATTTTGGAGTGTCTATGGGATTTTGAGTCCTTTCAGCCAAGAGAGCATTAGTGTGGTCAGGCACTGATGTCGGATGGGGAGGCCTGGCTCTCGATCATCTGTGTTTTACGGGGTTGAGATCAGGGCTCTGCGCAGGCATGTCTGGTCCTCCAAGCCAGCCTCGTCATGTCGTTACCTACCCTTCTGTGTGCACAGGGGCAGTCATGCTGGAACAAGAAAGGGTCTCCCCAAAGCATTTACACAAAGTTGGCAGCACCAAATTGTTTAAAATGTATTTATAATCCTGTAGTATTAAGAAGAGCGTTCACCAGAGCTAACTAATCCTGAGAAACGACCCCAGACCGTTATCCCTCCTCCGTTATCCCTCCTCCATTTTACAGTACGCACGTTAGGTAGCATAATCCTGACATGAGGTGAGTGATGTAACAGTTGTTTTTTACGTGTCATGTTCAGCACTTGGCAACCGTGTTCTGTGTCTTGACGTGGTCTACCCCTCTCAGTGCTCCCAGACTCTTCCACAATCATAGCACTGACAATCGACCCGGGCAGATCTAGTATGGCAGAAATCTCTTTATTTGATGGGGTTTGTAGTTACCTATGTTGCCCGGTAGGGGGTGCAAACATACAAAAATAACTCAATTAAATGTGTGGAATGTGAAATGAATACCAAAGTTCATTAATACCTTGACTCTGCATTCAGTAAGAAAATGTCAGATATTATCTTGCTGTTTATGAAGTAAAAACCTTGGGTTTTTGGGGGTATTTTTCATCCTTCTTCCCTGTATTGTTTAGTGAAGGAGTAAAGAAGCAGAAAGAAGGACCTTTGACCCCTCGGTACTCTGTTTCTGGTGACCTATTATGTCATTTTTAATGGTGAACAAATGAAAATAGGGTTGGAGATTAATCTTACCCTTTAAAGAAAGCTTACGGCTTCTTATATCAATTTCAATTTCTTCCCCCAGATGGGAAAATAATTGTTGACCTGTATTAACCGAAAGCCAGTTTGCAATGATATTAATGAATGGGACGAAATTCCAGGCTGGTCGTGAGGGTGTCGGAGCTCTGCTCCACCTTGAATCTATATATAGACTGGCAGCATCCACCCCTCCTGAAGAGAGCTATTTATAGCTGCTGACGCCACGAGCGCTGCTATCGATGCAGTCCTTGTCGTCAGAGCTGGCGAAAAGTGCTGAGGGGGGAGATGCCAATGAATATGAAAGGGAGGGAGAGAAAGAGGGCAGTCCCTGTATATATGTGTGTGTGTGTGTGTATATATCTGAATATATGCAAAAGCAGATATTCAGACAGTCAAATACGTTGATTATCTACCAAAAGAAGTTGGATTGTGTAGGTCTTTCTTAGACAGTTGGACACATTTCATCTTTGGAGTTGTAGACTATTTCGTAACCTGATTCACCATTGCCCAGGGGGGTATGCAGCATATCAAGGGGTACATTTGCTGCGAGTCCTTATTACATAATGACTGGCTATTACTCGAACTCACATCCTCTCCTTTATGCTCTCTTTCCTTCTCCTTCTGCCTTGTTTCTTCTCCCCCTCTTCCTTTCTCACTCTCTCCCTAACCCTCCTTCCCTCTCCCTCGTTTTCTCTCTCCCTTTTATCCTCTTTCCCTTTCCCTTTCTCCCCCCCTCTCTCTTACTCTCTCTCCCCCTTCTCTCTCACTGTCTCTCTCTCTCTCTCTCTCTCTCTCTCTCTCATTCTGAACATCCTGCCGACCTGGCTGTGCCACTCAAACAGTACTGACTGTTCCGTTCTCTTGTTTTCTCTCAAAAAAGAGGGCAAGCAGTTCATTCATGACATACATTCCATCTACTGATTTGAGCATTTATTTTAATAAGCATAGAGATGGAAAGAGGCTTTTACTCTGGAATCCATGTACATTATGAACTGTAACTCCTTACTCTCCTGCCTTCTAAAAAGAGGACCCCAATATCCTGTTTACCATCACACAACCATGATCTGACCTCTGACCCCAGCCCTCTCCCTCTTCTCTCCCCCAGTTTCGATGTGGAGAATGGGCTGTCGGTGGGGCGCAGCCCCCTGGACCCCCAGGCCAGCCCTGGCTCAGGCATGGTCATGCAGCAGGCCAACTACCCCCACAGCCAGCGGCGCGAGTCCTTCCTGTACCGCTCCGACTCGGACTTCGACCTATCTCCCAAGAACATTTCCCGGCACTCCTCCACTGCCAGTGATCTGTAAGTACCCGAGTACCACCCGTCCCACGCTGTGAGTCCACACTGGTATCCGTCTATCAAGTCGCTTCACGTTTGTTAACAGTATCGTATGAAACAAGGGATGTCCCAATGTGATCCTCGATTCTGCCCCGACTCGGTGGCTGTTGCTGAGATCTAACAGCCACTTTATTGTTTCCGTTTGTTCCCGGAGACAAAGTGGTTAGCAGTAGGTTTTCCTCTGTGGTCCGAGCTAGTCAGTCATCCGCAGCCTCTGCCTCTATGTTTTCAAAGGGAAGAGGGGTTGAAGCACTGGGAAATCAGTTGGCTACCTCGGTGAGAGATCACAAGGATGTTTTCTTTTTGTTTGTTTTCCCCCTTCGCATTTTGAACGTTCCAGAATCCTTCCTTCCCTCGCTCACCAGCCCATTGCAACCTTCCCAACACCTCCAAGCCACGCACAATCCCTGTTACTTCCTCAATGTTCCCGCTCAAAAAACACTGTATTGCATCCCAGTTGACCCTGTTACAGCGTGTATGCATGTGGCACTCAAGGTCTAAAAGGTCTGTCTTTGCCAAAAGGCCAGTATGGCGGTAGACAGTGTTATGTGCATGATCTCACAACCCCCAAAAAAACTCGGTTTGTCTTCCCACAGATCACACAAATGTGCATGTGACTTTTTATTCATGATGTTATGTCCAACACGTTATCTGACGACGTAACTGTAAAAGATATATACAGTTTGTGTATTTTTACATTATGTCTTTTAAATATCTTATATTATAAAACGGGCTTGTTTTGCTGTAGTAGGGTACTTAGACGTTGTAAACCTTTGCTTGCAGTTTTTGCCTTTACTCATTTTATTTTATTGTTTTTCAGCCACGGGGAAGACATGATAGTGACACCATTTGCACAGGTTAGTCACACACAACTGTTCGTTATGACCCATTGTGCCCGTTCTAAGTAAAGTATTTTTTTCATCGAGTTGTCTTACACCTGTCAGCGAAATGAGTAAACTGTGCCACGGGTTGTTAATCGATGGACCAATATTCCAGTGCGACTAAGATTCAGCCTGCAGATCTGAGGTATTAGACAGGTGCTCCGTGACCACGTTACAATGTCCTCTCCATGTTTTTTCTCGTCCTGGATGTACTTGCATTACCAAATGCTACCCTGCCGAAACGGGTGACGCCACCTCCATGTATATTTGGGTGGTGTTAAAGAGATGGAGGGGGGATTCATATTTAACACATACACACACACGCACACAGTCTCCACACAGCGCAGCTTGTTCTCCACTTCACCATGTCGGTGACGTAACCCGTGTGTGAAAGATCTCTTAACCCGAGCCTCTGGCTTTCGCAGGAACAGGCCCGGTCTGCGCACCAGAGGTTGTGTTACAGCGAGTGTGTGTCACAACCCGACTGGGGTTACAAAACAATCCGGAACCCAACACCCGAGCACTCCAGACAGATGTCGAATATTTTTTGAGTTTTTGTAAGGGGAGAACTTTAAAGTGCTTAGTCCATCCTTCATATATTTTTTTTTGTTCACCCGAGTGACATTTGACATTTGTGTTGCATCGTATGCCACGTAAAGATATAGAAAAAGTGTCTGAGGCGAAAAGTCTTGATTGACGTTTGAAATGGAGAGAAAGAGCAGCCTGGACAGAAACGAGAGTGCAAATCACTCTGCCAAAGAATTACATTATTTTTACAACATTACATTTCAGTCATTTAGCAGACGCTTTTATCCAAAGCGGCATACAAAAGTACAGCAAATAATCAACGACTCCCAAGTGCACTGCTCTAACAGCATGTCACGTGTTAGAGCTAAAGAACGGTCTGTATTTGACAGTGCAGCACCATAACTCTGTGTAATCATCACTCCTACTACAGGTACTTGCCAGTTTACGAACCGTGAGGAGCAACTTTGCCGTACTGACTCATCTACAGGATCGCGTGGGCAACAAGTAAGAACTTTATGTAGCTTCATGTTGAGTCAAAACGCCAAGCTTTCTGTCTTTGATCCCACACCAGCCCCGATTCCCCAAACAAAGACTACCAAGCTCACCTCAGACATGATGAATGGACGGATAGATAGAGAATGAACCAAGATGGCCGACAAGTGAAGGAATAATCTGGATCTGTTTGTTTCTTTGTCCAACAGAAGACCACCAAGTAGCAACCCGCCATCAATGTGCAAACCATGCCTAGCAGGTCAGTCACCAGTCGCATCTCCACTGATCATGCTTGGTATGACAGTATGGCCATGTGTTTTCTACATGGAGTGCTAACTGGACTTGGGTTAGGATACTGTACCGTGGTACTTGTCTGACCCTTGACCCTTTGTGCCCTGCCTGCAGAGGAGCCCTATCAGAAGCTGGCAGTGGAGACCTTGGAAGAGTTGGACTGGTGCCTGGACCAGCTGGAGACCATCCAGACACGTCACTCCGTCAGCGAGATGGCCTCCAATAAGGTGAGCTACTCCTGTGCCAGACACGCGTACCCACTCATCCACAGTCTGGAGACGCTCACGCATCGTGGGGCGTGTTGCCAATTCTGGTTCTGAAACTCCTTAAGGGAAGGTCTGTACTGTACTTATAACACACGTCGCTCATTTTGTGATGATATGACTGAGTATACCTAACCCTAGAGCAGGTGATGGTTACCTTTTTAATTTAAAAAAATACACTGCTGGGAAAGGGAACGTACTGTGCTATTATGAGCATGTGTTATGACAGTGGGTTCTGTTTTCATGTATTTATTTAGCAGACGCTATACCGAGGGAGATTTGCAACCTACTGCAACCTCTTGACCTGCAGTCAATAGCTCGCTGAGCTAAACCTATTTTATAGACCCTTATAAACCATTCTGAGGGACCGGGGAATAGAACAAGGTGTTTTGAAGGGTAAAGGGATGTTTCCACATTCTCTCAGTGGGTCTCTTGATTCTGTTGTTGAATGAAACGGATTTGTCCAAGCTTCAGTACACCCATGTTACCTTCCAACTCCTCCCCACCCTCACATCACACACACACACACACACATATATATATACCCTCACATCACATCACACACATACCCTCACATCACACACACACACTCACATCATACAAACACACATACATGTCATGAGAAGGGGTGAATTTGAGTCACATGCTCACACACACACACACACACACACCACACACACACACACACACCACACACACACTGAAGCCAACCCCTCTCCACATGCTCGCTGACAGGATTGGCTGTCGTTGAGACGACAGCTCTGGCTACGTCACACGAGAGCCATGTGCATTCTACATATGGTGCTTTGTCTGTTGGCTCTGCAGGGCAGAGGAGAGGGAAAACGCTGACTGCTGTCTCTCGAGACCGTCTGCACTATTCCCTTCTTTCACCTAACACGTTAATTGAATTTGTCGATCTGCTCAATTAATCCATCTCCATTGAAGGAGCTTTCCCTCTTCAATTCACTTTCCCGATCTCCCTCTCTCGGCTCCTGCTCCCATTACACATCCCCCTCCAACCCCCACCGTATTCTCCTGCGCGACCAATCAGAGTGCTCTCCTCCACCCAGCCTCTGTCGTAAGGAGAAGCTCATTGGATGGAGGGCATCCCGCATGCAGGTGGTTAAGGGGGAGATATGGATGGAGAAGGGAGGCTTTCCTGCGTTCTCTCTCTCTCTCTCCTCTCTCTATATGTATCTACAGTCTCTCTCTCTGTCTCTCTCTCTCTGTCTCTCTCTCTGTCTCTCTCTCTCTCTCTCTCTCTCTCTGTCTCCCTCCCCTCTCTGTGTTTACGTTGAGAATGTTAGGTTAGTACTGTAGGTACAGTAGAGCTGGGCTGGGGAGAGAGCAGAGAGGCTGCAGACAGCCATGTGCTCCAGTGTGTCCCCGGACAGCTCTGGGCATGAAGGACGCCTCGTCTACTGTGAGACCCGCTCTCCTATCTGCGGGTGCTTTGGTAACGGCACCGTAAACTCTGTGAGGTAGAGCCAGTTCGTCAGGGGACTTGGTTGACTCTGGGTTTTTAATTTTTTGCTGCTCTGCTAGGGGCGTTTTTGACACAACATGTGTGTCGTAAATGGTGCTGGAATCTGTCTTGGTTTTTGTGTTTTGGAGGATCCTAGAAGTGAGTGCTTGCATGGTTTGTATCTAGATGGTGGCTTAAACAGCCACTGTCATTTACCCCTCATGAAAGACGGACTAACAAACATTCATTTAGTTTTGTGTGCATGCGTGTTTATGTTGATGTGGTTTAGTACTGTATGCTTTCATGTTAGTTTTTTTACTTTAAGCCTAACATGCTGGATCGTATGGACAACTGTGTGTGTGTGTGTGTGTGTGTTTGGTTTGTGTGTGCATCTGACATGCCTGTGTGCATTACGTTATGTTTTGTGTGTGTGTGCGTGAAGTCAGTGTGTTTGTTTTTGTTCATGGCTTTCATTTCATTGGTTTCTCTTCTGATCATATCCCCTGATCCCCTCACACCCCCATTCAAAAGTATTTTTCTTTCGTTTTGTCATATTTAACTCTATTGACTAACAGTGTTACGCCATCCAAATAATTAATCAGAACAAGGCAGTTAGTCCTGGTGTTGTGTTAGGATTGATGTAGGAAAGATCATTTTGACAGTTCTGACTTTGTTCAGACTTAACTACGTTATGTGGTCAACCAAATTAATATTGATTACATGCTTTTACAAAAAGATCTATACAAAATACTGTGTGTGGAGTGTACAACTGAACAACCTTACTTTTAGACAGGTAGTTAGTATTTGACATCCACATTGCCTTGATTCAACTAACTGTACTCCCTCTGTGTTTGTGTTTGGTCCCCAGTTTAAGAGGATGCTGAACAGAGAGCTCACTCAGCTGTCTGAGACCAGCCGTTCAGGAAACCAGGTGTCAGAGTTCATCGCCAGCACATTCTTAGGTGAGAGCGTCTGTTCACGGTACAGATTTAAACAAAAATGGACAGCAAGTATCACCTCCCAGTCTGATCTGATCCTGACCCTTCATATGAGAACGTGGTGGCATATAGTTCTACAGAAAACCCTTTATCGAATTCAATTCAAGCAAAAAGATGACAGCGATGTAGTATTGATGTATGTGGTGTAATCTGTGCACGCTAGGCAGTCTTGTCACTTGCTTTCTGGCAACAAAGAGACTCGATGGCATTCCCGGACACATTGTCTGGCGTTGCCACGGCGACAGTAATATTATTAGACCGTCGTTGCGTCAATAGCCAGTCTTTAAGTAATATTGTCGCAGAATGGACCTCTACCAGAATGTTCTCCCACAGAGAGATGATGGGTATTTTTGGTCGTTTTGTGATGATTATGTCGGTTTCAACATCAGCCTTGATTGGAAATGAGTACGGCTTTGGGTGAAAGGAAGAGGAAATATTGGGAGAAAGGTGAGATTGGGAGCTGAATCTCTCATGGCGTGGCACAAGCCTGTTTGTCCTTGTAGGCTAAATGTCTATGCTAATCTGACTAGAAGCTCATACAAGATTATATGGTGTGACCAATCAGAATTATGTCCTTGTGTGCATATATTATTGTGACAGCCAGAATTAATAATCAGAAAATTCTATATCGAAAATGCACCTTTTTTTAACGAGAGAATCATACTGTCTAGATCCTTTTATATGATATATATAACTATATTAAAATACCAAGTATTATTGTACAGTGGTTATTTGTTAAATGAACAGCTGCTGAACGTTTATTTTCCCTTAACACTATTTCTTGTTTCTTAGTTCAGTACTGCAAGCTGCTCACTCAGGTGCTTGAAGGACATGATTTAAATAACTGTGAATACGATTGAAGGTTAAAAACATGGACATGGTTATTGTGAATTGTGAATGTTATTGTGATTGTGAAATACACTGTTGATTATAATTCAGGTTATGTGTGTGTGTCTGTGTGTGTGTGTTACAGAAAGGCAGCATGATGTGGAGATTCAGTCGCCGCCCCCCAAGGAGAAGGAGAAGAAGGAGAAGAAGAAAAGACCCATGTCTCAGATCAGCGGAGTGAAGAAGCCCACGCCGACCCCCAGCCTGGCCCCCACTGCATCCCACGCTTTGGGGTCAACACACACCAGGAAGACCTGCTGGCCAAGGTGAACACATGTACATGACACACACACACACAGCTTCACTGGGAATCTGTGTTATTTGTATATGAGGCCCATTTCATTGCTCCAATCACAGCAATATTTCGTTTTCTCATTTGTTTTGTGTCCCCAGGAATTTGAGGACATCAACAGATGGGGGCTAGATATTTTCAAGATTGCCGAATACTCTGGGAATCGTCCTCTGACAGTTGTCATGTACTCCATTTTTCAGGTACAGTACTCGTCTCAAAAAGACATCTCTTCATTTAGGTCTACATTCTGGCCGTCGACTTATAACTGTAAAAGTGTAACTTTTGTAACTATTGTCTGCACAGTAAAGGGCGCACTATACATAAAATACATTATTAATATGGTTATTAACTGTAAATGAGCCCGGTCCAGCTACAGGATTGGATTTCGGTTTACAGAAAATCTGAACTTTGCGAATGTCAGTTTTGTCATTTTTACATTTTTATTTTGCATTTTTTCCTAATCGTTCCACTCAAGGTACAGGCAGCCGTTAACCCTTCCACCTTCTGTTCTTTCCACCATTTCTAGGAGAGAGACTTGTTCAAGTCCTTTAAGATTCCCACAGATACTTTCATCACGTTGATGATGACCCTGGAGGACCACTACCACGCTGACGTGGCCTACCACAACAACATCCACGCAGCGGACGTGGTTCAGTCCACCCACATCCTCCTCTCCACCCCTGCTCTGGAGGTATGGAATGGAACGTTCCACTGGTCCACGTCGTTCTTTTGAAAAAGAAAATTGTAAAACAGATTTGGGCCCAAAGTGTGCATATTCTATGGTGAAGTACAGTTGTGATATAATTGTACGCTAGGCTAGGCTAGGGTATGAATGATTTGATTAAACTCGATCAGCATCTCGACACCTGTCTTTTCCGTCGGTTCTAGGAAGTCTTCACTGATCTGGAGATCATGGCTGCTCTGTTTGCCAGTGCCATTCACGATGTGGATCATCCTGGAGTGTCCAACCAGTTCCTCATCAACACAAGTACGGCCTCCTTCCTCTTCTTAGCCTTTCTTCTGAGACGGATCTCAAAGTGAAGCGTCTAAACAGTGACGCCTGTGTCTCGGTCCACAGACTCCGAGCTGGCCCTGATGTACAACGACACCTCCGTTCTGGAGAACCACCACTTGGCGGTGGGTTTCAAGCTGCTGCAGGAGGACAACTGTGACATCTTCCAGAACATCAGCAAGAAGCAGAGACAATCCCTCCGGAAGATGGTCATCGACATGGTCAGTCTTGAGGAGCGACGAGAGCGAGTTTGACTTTCAAAAAACGGCAACTATTAAAATTGTACATGTCTAACGACTACCTAAGAAAACAACGTAAATGTATACCTTTTGAATACGTATGCAATCCATTTTATTCAGATGTAAAAATGAAGATATGCGAGTCACAGTGCCCGTGTCGTTTGTGGTGTGTAGGTGCTGGCTACAGACATGTCCAAACACATGCATTTCCTCGCTGACTTGAAGACCATGGTGGAGACGAAGAAGGTGACCAGTCTCGGGGTGCTGTTGCTTGACAACTACTCTGACCGCATTCAGGTGAGGACCAGGAAGTAGCTCCTGTAACTCTCTGACCTCTGACCTCCAGCATGATGTTTATAAATAACTAACCTGTATGACAACCATGTTTTATTAGTTGTACTGAACATGTTTAACACTGAGTTCTCTTGAAATACACTTTGTTGAAAACAAATACTTACCTTAGGAATGGCTTTGCTGCAATACACTCATTCTGTTTGACCAAAGGCTTTGCAAATAGTCGACTCTCTAAGGTTTGGATAATCATAAAGATTTGAACCAATCCAGGTGTTGCAGAACATGGTGCACTGTGCCGACCTGAGCAACCCCACCAAGCCCCTGCAGGTGTACCGACAGTGGACAGACCGCATCATGGTGGAGTTCTTCACCCAGGGAGACCGTGAGAGGGACAAGGGCATGGAGATCAGCCCCATGTGTGACAAGCACAACGCCTCGATTGAGAAGAGCCAGGTAACAATCTCTCGCTCTCTCCCCTCTACCTCTCTCTCTCTCTCTTTCTGAACATCCTGCCGACCTGGCTGTGCCACTCAAACAGTACTGACTGTTGCATTGTCTTGCTCTCTCTCAAAGAGGGCAACAGCAGTTCAGTCAAGACATACATGCCACGTATTGATTTGAGCATTTATTTTAAGCATAAAAGACGGTAAGAGGTTTGATTTTGGGAGCCATTATTTGTACATCATGAACTGTACCTCCTTACTCTCCTGCCTTGTAAAAAGAGGACGCCGATATCCTGTTTACCATCGCACAACACACACACACACACACTTGAAAAGAAAGTGATCGTTACTTAGTGAAAGCTCTTTCTGTCTCTCGCACACAAAAACGTATCTTTCAAATATTTGCTCGAACGAAGGAATCGTGTTCTTATAACGCGCGATGGACGCCGACATGTCAGGCACACGGGGTAAACCGACGACCCCTTTCCCCAGCCATGTCTAACGCGTCTCCAAACCCTGCTGTGTTCAATCTCCTCGTTCGTCCCTCCCCAGGTGGGCTTCATCGACTACATCGTGCATCCTCTGTGGGAGACCTGGGCTGACCTGGTGCACCCAGACGCGCAGGATATCCTGGACACCCTGGAGGATAACCGCGAGTGGTACCAGAGCATGATCCCACACAGCCCCTCCCCCTCCCCATCCCCCACCACCCCGGAGGACAGGGACCAGGAGGGGGGATCCGGGGGCGCACTGGGGGCCAGCGGATCCTCCACTGGGGGCGACAAGTTTCAGTTTGAGCTCACCTTGGAGGAGGAGGAGGAGGAGGAGGAGGAGGAGGAGGAAGACGAGGAAGACGAGGAGGAGGACAAAGATTCAGACCTAGAGAGTCCGCCTGAGAGCGAGAGAGAGGACTCCAGGACCTCTCCGTCTCTGCCTCCGGACCTCTCCAGCCGCCACCGCCCCCCCTCCCCCCACCCCGGTCGAAACCTCAGTCTGGCCACCATGTCGGTCAGGAGCCCCCTTCACCGTAGGACGTTAACGCTGCCGGGGTTGGCGAGGGCCGACGGGGACGAGAGAGACAGAGAACTCAGCCAGGACGGGAGTGGCGTGGCGTACCTGCGCCTGGGCACGTAACACACACCACAGCCCCGCCCCCTGCACCAACGCCTGCCTTTAACAAGCTGCCTCTCATGGAGGTCTGTGCCAATAGGAGCAGAGGCAGGACGGTCCTTTTTAATAAGCCTGTAGACCACGGTCCCTTTACACTGGAGACACCCCTCTGGAAGAAAGCAAGGGAGATTTCCCTCCTCTTTTTAAAAATCTGGCAGAACAAGAAGACTCGTTCTAGCCTCTTATACGAGTGCCAACTAGGCCTTTGTATTAAGGCCTGCTTTGGGCAGTTTGAGTCTGTGTTGTGTCTTAGACACAGGCTGCTGTATCTGACTGACTAGACCGAAGACCAACAGAACCAGTCTTACCAAGGTCTACTGAAAAAGCATGGAATTCTACTGAGAACAACATTTTGAGATGTGAGATTTTCAGACATTGACAGTGGAGGATGACGATAGTATGACATGGTCCTGGGACATTTTGCACCATAAAATTTAGATGATGTACTTTTTAAATGAAGCATAAATGATTATGCTTAGTATGTTAGATCTTGTGAATGATGTGAATGATAGGTTTTACCAAATACAGTATGTACCTGAATAGCAAGAGAATTGTGATTTTAAACCTCAGGGTATGAATAGAAAAAATATTATTTTGTAGCAAAAACATATTGGGTACCCCTCACTTAAACTGCCTGTTTTACTGCTCTAAGCACCCCTGAGACAAAGGGAGACTGAAACATTTAGACTATTTAATGGTTTCTGGCGCCCTCTGTTGAACTTCATGCAACACTGAATTTTCAAGAATATAATCTATCAGCAACAGTAAATTTGTAGGACTTTTTATGGCTATAAGAAATTTGGAAATGTTCTCAATTTCACAACCTTTTATGTAACTTGTCCCACTGTGGTCTATGATGGGGTACCCAATGCAAGTTGTTTTGAATCTAGAAAACACCACTTACACTCATCTCTTTTACAATTGTTTTTTTTTGTCTGTGTGATCATGTATAATGTTAATGTCCCACGTTTTAATTTGAGTTGCAATGGTTATTTTTTTGTTGGAGATGTCAATACTTGTGTATCTGTGTGCTTTGAAACTTTTGTTATCAGGGTGCCTCCATATTAGCACTTTACAATCTCATAGGCAATCCCTTGCTTTAGTCTGAAAAGGGCTTTAGCCATACCATGATCATTGTGAGCATCAGTCAGCTTAAAGCTAGTATTTAATTAGATGGTACGTTGCAGAAGTTGCAAATTCAGATTTGATCAGATCAGTTACTTTACAAGAGATTCATTCTGTATTGATATTCTTGAATGTTCCTTTAATAGATTTGTTTGTGGAGGGAAAAACACTTCTTTCAACAACAAAAACAAACATCAAGGTCAAACTTTCACGTAAAAAAGTGCTTTTGCACCGCGCAAATCTGATTTAGATTTAATTTAGTCAATGTAATGATTAGCTCAATGAGCAGAACACTGACATATCCAGACCAGTTTCTAGCATTGTGCTGATTAAGTTGCTCTATTTATTGGACAAATGTCAAACAAATAAAATACACTTTGAACAGGTATGTGACAGAGAGAAGCAGCTTAATGATAACAGACAATCTCAAATGTACCTAAAATACCATAGTACCTCTTGTTGAAATCGGAGAACGAAAGCAATGTCATATTTTACTTTTAGGGTAAATCACTACAACAGTCAGAAGCATCCAATTTACAGTTTGGAAATTGCCTTGGGAACACTAAAAAGAATGTTAACGCTTTAGTAGTGATGTCTAACATGCTAGCATTAACTCTTGACTACAAAGCAGAGATGGAGTCAAGACAGAAACAAAGTTCAAGGTCCCGATCCAAAACTTGGAACCCCAGCCTAATAAATCCAAGATGGGTCGCAACCACGAAACTGTTCTGACACAACAACAAAAAAGAGACCCATATATTGTTTCTTATACATTAGAAAAGGAGAACTACATTTAAAATGTATTGTTTTCTTAGCTGTGAAACGCTTCATGGCGAAACAAATTCAGAACAGGAAATTAAGTACAGCAAAACCAACCCAGATTTCAACACAGACCACATGGTCTCATGAACATGAGATTAATACTCCATCTCTCTTTTACAAAGCCTTAAGTGTTATAGGAGATAAGACAGAATGGAATGCCATCATGGGTAAAATATAATATTAGTCAGTGCCATTCAGTGTTAAAGACAACGTTAGGAAACAGCTTGCTTGTTCCTGCCTTACCTATAATATTGCTTTAATAGAGACACATGAAAGATATGCCATAATGTTCTGTTTATTTTCTCCTCAATGTTGTGCCAAGTTGAATAGTTATGTGTATGTCAAGTACTGTAAAATGCCTTATATGTTTAAGAGCCTGAAGAAAAAAAATCAAGAATACCTTCCAAAACAACTATTTAACACTCCAATGTTTGTCCATTATATTTCCTAGATTTTATCTTTTAAGCCAAAAGTCTTTGGAATCCAGGTTGTTGTCAAAATACCAATAAATGAAAAAAGTTAAACCTCTTGTATACATATGGTTCTCTCTTACCCTGTCTTAGTCTAATATTCAAAAAAAAACCTGAAACATCTTTAAATATGGAAAAAGTTAGCAGTAATATGTTTAAAATGTCAGCAAAATATATATTTGAGGTACCTTAAATGTATTAAGTGTTAAAAAAAACACACATTTAACCAGCAAGCAAATGTCGGTTGGTAAATCTAGGCCAAGATGATATTGCTTTCAGCAGTAGCTTCGGTCAAGTTTCTTCAGCGCTCCAGTACAGGCGGGTGGCTTGCCTCCCTTTGGAAACAAGAGAATTTACATTTGTATTTACTTATCACTGTTTAAAAATGTAAGCATCATTAATCCCCTCATCTACTCACCTTGTATAGGTTGCAAACCAGATTAAAAAGCGATGACATCGCCTTGTCCTGAAACTCAACAGTGTATTCCTGCAGGTTGACAAGATAACCGAATATTATTACTGTTGCACTTTAACCTGGTAGCTACAATAGCGCCTGAAAATGCAGACCATCCCTGAATCCCTCGAAATACTATAAAATTGATGCAAGACTTCAAATGCTGACTGTAGCGGTTTGCCACTAATGATGTGTCTACATGTACAGTGCTTGTGTTAGAACAGAACAGCCATACAGAATTACACAAACACTAATCAGTTGTTTTACCCCATTGAATGTGACCCAAGGCACGTGTGTGTGGGCAGGGTTGAGGGCTCTGGTCGTCAAGGCGTTGTCATACATCAGCTTGTGGCCTAGCTCTCCCTTCACACAGGATGTGATGTCGTTCCACGCCGTTGAGGGGGCGTGCAGTTGCAGACACTGGCTCAGACGTCAACAAAAGGTACTGATCACAACACCTTATACATGTGATGAGAATGCTTTTGAACGCTACTAACAAAGTCATGCCGTGTCCCTGGTTATTCCAGGCCTGCTCTGAGTACCACATTTAGTTTCACAAACATAGAACCTAGGCTGGCAACCCAAAAAATATTTACAATAATTACACGTTAAAAAGGATGATAAACGGAGTTTATGTTGTGGTACTCACAGGCTGGGCAGCGCTGAGAACATCTGCAGAAGACTCCATGCAGTGAATGACAGGAAAGGCCGAGTGACCAGCTAAATGTAGAATACAGGACTAGTTGGAGAGAAAATGTAAGGATCAATAATTTATTTTGGTATTGTCTACTTCTTTTTATGGAAGTAGGTATGTGTGGCCTGCTGGAGCTAGGTTGGTTATACTATAGGTTGAGTACTGTATATGAGTCCACATTTTGCTACGTCATATATATGGGAATAAGCACCTGAATCATGTTGCTGTCACACTCTGGCTGTCCATGTTGACAGGTGAAAGGAGCACTTCCTGTTGGAATCCCCTATGGGCAAAAGCAAAACTGCGAGCATGAGAACAAGAGGGCTTCCCCTTCCAGTTAAAGTTACAATATGTGTCTATTGTAAAAACTAAAGGTAATGCTAAACAGCTGTCTGCGTGTATTGAAAATGTTATACATTGACATCAAATCCAGTGAAAGACATTATTGCTCTCCCTTAACTCGTGGCCCACCTCTGCGTTGACATAGGGGACAAGCTTGACCTCCATGATGTCTCGGAGCATGGTCCAGGTAGGATAGAGCTGATGGCTGATGAAGGTCCTGCATCCTGGGCACAAGCTCTCGTAGTACAGGGTCACCTCTACTGGAGGAACTGCCGGGTTGGGCTTGGTGGCATTCAGCTCAAGACACTGCTTCTGAACCTAGAATGAATCCATGTAAGTGGTTTGAAAGTCATGATAGAGGGGAGGTTGGGAGGCTTGTCCTTGATTGTCCATAGGCAACTACAGCTGAATATTTGTTATTTCGTTACTAGAGTAGTGTTGTTATTGGGGTTAACTGAATCAATAGATTGTAGATTTGCTGCCAAGCCATCTGACCCATTTCCCTCCCCCGCCAACTAGAAAGAAATTCTCATCACATGCCTGCAGGAAATTAAAGACCTCTGGTGTCTTAATTTCAAAAGCATGATCCTTATTCTAAAGTAGACAACAGTGTCTTTGAAGAGAAACTGAACTGAAGCTTGTAGATGTCTTGTAAATCCCACAGTGCAGTGTGTCATAATCCACATTATGACATTTATTATAGGATGAAAAGTTAGTTAGAACTCGTCTTTTGTAAAAACAATGACACCTTGTGCTCTACTCCACAACATAAATTAACCTAAATTACAACCTTAAACATTTTAAGTTTAGCCTTGGATATAGTTCTCTTGATCTTTGCATGTATTTATTTACTTCAAAGGCTGTTGATTGTATACCCAGCACCTTTACTAAGTACATTCTTATCACTGCATTTTTATTTGAATAGCAGAATAACACTTACCTTGCATTCTATTGCAATTTCCAAAGACCGGCACCATTGCGAAGGAGGATAACTGCAGGACGGCTTGGGCTTCGACTTTCCATTACATTCGTGTAAAGTTGTACAGATTGCAACTGTGACAATAATCGCAGCAAATTTCATCTTTGCTTTTTTGACGCTAGCAAAGTATAGTGACAGAAGCTGTCGATCTGAACCCAGTCAGAGTTGGACTTGGCAGACATGCTCCTCCTCCTCCCTTTGACTGTTCCTTGAGCACTTTTAATACAGCAATTATCAAATCAGTTCAACCAGGAAATGCTTCCTACTAAGCGCACTTCACAATTCACCCAGACATTATACCCGCTTAAATTCAGTAATTACAATAAATCGGTATACTTAATAATTGAGATGAACATCTGCAAGGACGAGACAAAATCAGACAAACCGTTTTGCCATGACATTTATTCTTGTGCAAAATGAAATCAACATTTACATCTCTTCTCCAGCAGAGATCAGTCAAAGAACTGCATACCAACATATGTGGACTGTTGTACTAGCCAGCCAGGGGCATGTCAAAACCTAGCAGAAAAAATTGTTTCTCAAAGACTTTTAAGGGAATCTTTACTTATTTGCAAGTGTCTGCAAAAATGTTACTCTTACTGTATAATGTAGATGGCTGTATTTGCTAGTTGTGTATTTTTGTTTGCACAAACAAGAAAGCTAACTAAACACAGTAGTCCTACAAACAAGTAAAAAGAAAAAATCTTAATGAAACAATACAAGTTTCATTTCACATAACTTTTACTGAAGTAATCAAACTGTTGTTTTCTTTTGATTTGGTTATTTAGAGACCAAATCTAAACGCAAGGGAACAAATGTATTCAAGGTATTTGGGTTATAAACAGACAACAAAATATGAACATAGAAGTTAAAACAGCCTTTTATAAAAGCTAATTTCATAAAGGATCTCTGCCACTTCTTATCTCAGCATCATCATAATTTGTTGTGTTTCTGTGGCAGGTCTGATCATAGATGTGTTTCATACCAAATCTAGCACCGCACTGTCATACAGTCACTAGCTTATTTCTGTGAATACAGGAACCTATAAAATGTCACTATTAACCACTCACACACACTCTAAAACAGAAATATATATTTCCACAGCATAATCATACAGATTATCTGATTTTTTTAAATCTCAGATATAGGTCCAAGCCACAGAAAGACCATAAAATATTTGAAAACGTCACAATTTTCATCTACTCTGCTCTAAGACTGTCTAAACTTTGGTCACTGTCTTACACTGCATGTACAGTAGATGTGCCTTTCTTTTTTACAGTACTTTCATATACACTGTATCAAGGCGCATAGTCAGGCTATTCAAATCTGAAGTCTAGTCGAATCTGGACTAGCCTCAACACAGTAAATAGTATTATAGTGTCACTCGAAGTAGACACTTCTGCTACCTAACAGGATGCATAATATTCCCACATTTGAACAGTTTTGAATTTTAGCAAAATTTCATCAAACCATGCGTGTTAGGAAAATACATCACTGCCAAAACGCTTTATACTGACATCTGCATCAATGTAACAAAATCTCCATCTCCCGCACCAAAAAGCTTCACATAAAAATAGCATATAGTATCTTCCAATGGAGGGAGACACATTCTGTGCATGTGCTATTGGTTTTTGACAAGCAAAATGTTCCTTTTCATATTCAGAAACATGTCCTCGTCTGTATTCGACAATGCGTTTCTAGCTACTCGAAAACACAGAAGAAATATTGATTTCAGCTCGAATTTCTTCACTGCCTTGAAAAAGCTCTGTATAGGATCATCATCATCTTCATCAACTCATCGTCTTCATCAACTGCTCCATGTTCACGACTACACAGTTTGTCAAGTGTTGATTTCAAGTATACTTATGGTATCATGCATCCATTAACCAACACACACACACACACACATAACCCAGAGACAAAATGGTGTAATAAACTACACTGTGTGTAAACCAGGCTTATCCAATAACATTCCTGCCTTGGGCTACACCATCGTATCTCACGATCCCACACAGCTTCAAAATGTAGAAGAATAAATTTGTTATGGGGAACGTGATCGATCAATCATTCAAACACACACTAAGGCAATCTAAGGGACAACAGGACCCCCTCCATCCAAATTGTGCACACAGTGCTGTGGGCCTGTGCTACTGTACCATGACTATAAAGTTCTCCCACAGCCCTGTGTTATAGAGGAGAGGACTCGAGGTGCTGAACGAGAGAGCTTTCTGTTGATCTCTGGTGCATTAGGGAGGGGGAAAATACAATTGAAGTGACTGGATAGGATTAAAAAGGCACTTGTGTTAACAACCTACAAAGAAAATGGCCATGCCCAGAGCTTTCAAAGTTTACCAACTTAAATAAAATGATCAAGATCCCTGATCTTATAGTTGTGGCTCTTTTTACGGGTGTTATTTAGTTATTTCTGTCTACATCAGTTACTATACTTGGGCTCCAACACTGTAGAGTTATGGCAAGGTGAGGGAAAACTGAACCACGTACAGTCAAAAGGGTACCAACCCACTCATCCAGTCAACGCAAGGTTGAAATCACGCACTAGCAGGTCGTATCTTGAGATCCTCCTATGACCCAGCAAAGGTGTTGCACTTCCGGTTCCAGCAAGTGTGGTTGCCTGTCGCCATGGCTTCACGCCAATTCAGATTCATCTGGGTTGCTGGCTGAGGACTGGCCAGGCCAGGGTGACATTTAGCTGGTCGTTGTGCTGGACCAGGGAGGTGTGTCTGTAGTGCAGGACCAGGTCTCTCAGCGAGGAGTACAAGTTGTAGGGCTCAGCGAAGCCATAGCCTTTCGAGGTCTTGAAAATCACACAGTGCTTGATGTCCCCGTCCACTCTGCATGGGAGTTAAATAAATAAACTCAAATCAAGAGCTATTCAATATCAAGTCAGGCCTTTCCCTTCTTAATTACAGAGTTTAAAAGGAACATTTGATAAATCAATGTAAAAATCCCACTAATTTACAGTTCAGGCAATACACAAATCTACATCTCTCAAATCGATTCATCAACAAAAAAGGAATGACACAAATCAAAACGGTTCCCGTGGCGACACTCACACCACAGAGCAGGCGAACGATCCCTTCTGCGTCTGGCTGCCTCGGATGAGGAAGGTGCCGTCACACCGGCCCCTCAGCAGCTCCTCCGCCTGGCCGCGCTTGATGTCACCCACGTACCAGGTGCACTCGTCCTGGTGAGCAACCTCCTCTTCATCGGCTAGGGAATACGGGCTAGGGGAGGGGTTAGTGTGAGAAGGAGACAAGACACGGTAAAGAAGTAAGACCGGTGTGAGTGGAAGAGGAGATCTGTGGGTCTGAGGAGACCACAGCCTCGGGGAGTCCCCAGACGAATCGTTGGCTTTCTTTTGTAATAAACGTTAGATTCAGGTAAGGCTCAAGGTCTGTTGACGGTACTCACTCTTCCACTTCACTTCTGATCCCCAGCCACTCGTTAATCTGCTTCTGTCTGGTGCCCTTCTGGGTGAGCCATCTAAAAACACAGACAGCAGGAGATTAGTTTGGAAAACCAGTGGGTCCGTGGTGTTTTGTGTGTTTTTTTTGCGTGCTTGCTTACACCAGGTACTGGTCTCGGATCTTCCTGAGCTGCATGAGGTCAGGTTTGAGGCTGTTCATCTTCTTGTCGATCTCCCTGTTGTCCGAAGCCTGTCTCTTCAGGTCCTGCTCGAGCCTTCTCTTACTGTCGTGGATCTCGTCCACGCGTGACTTCAACTTGTCTGCGTTACTTTGGATTCTGGAGGGTTGGAAAAACAACGCCGGACGTTTGAAATCGTCCTTTTGCGTGTCTGCATTTGCTTGTGTGACAAAATCAAAAAGATTAATTGGCATACCTCTCGACCTCTTTGTCGTTGCCCTCTCTATGGAACTTGTCGATGTAAACCTGGCTATAATGCTCCTGGGTCTGGCATTGCTCTTCAAAGATCTTGATGGTCTCGTTGAAGGCCTCGATGGCTGTCCGTTTCATCTGCAGCTCCTGGAGAGCGTGAGGTTACAAAACGGTAAACACCTTTTCCACAACAAAGGGTACATTGTGACTGAAAATGTGAACTGAATTAAAGTTCCTTCTTCCTGTTTCTCTACTATTGAATATTGTACTTCTTTCTGTGGCCAAGGTTAGTGATTGTGAAAGACTAAATGCACACAGCAACAAACGGTACTCCTGTTAAGCAATTTTGCTGCCTCTTCGCCAACACACTGCTTATAGTATTACAGGCAAACTACACATCAGCCTGCCTCGAACCTCAGGTTATCCCTGCTTTGTCCCGAGGCGAAATCACTAGATAATTCCCTAGTTATCTCTGCATTGCAAACCTCTACCTACAGAAACTTTGTCTGCTAATCGCCAGACCAGACGAAGGCAGGGCTGGCGATGTATCGTGATTGGGATCGACTTGTGAGGTCCGTGCCCGGCCCTGTTGGATATGCTACCTGGGAAGTGTGAGTGTATTCCTTGTAGAGGGCATCGTATTCTCTACTCTTCTCCTGGTACTGGTCATGGTAGATCTTCAACTGTTCACCTACTGCGTCAACGCTGTCCTCTTTCACAACCTGGTCCTGCCAAGGAGAAAAGGAACGACAAGCCTCAAGCAACCTGAAGTCTTTTTAGTTTCTAGTGTCATGACAACACCATAGTTGAAGCGTCAGCCTACCTGCTGGTATTTGGATATGGGGTAGAGGAGCCGTGTGTCTAGTTTGGGGTTGTACTGGGCCAGGGACTCGTGGTGGTAGTGTTGGATCAGCTCCACCACTGAGCTGAAGTCCAGCGGCTCAGAGAAGCCGTACTTGCCCCCTCGGTGGAAGATCTTGATCAGCTTATTGTTACCTCCTTTCCTAGAAGAAGCCGTGGACATTGAGCAGGGTGAGCTAAGCTACTGCAAAAGCCCCAGATGCTAAACAAAGCCTGGGATAATACGTTTCTGGCAATATTTACAAATTATTTCATGCCAATAACGCTTTTTTTATTTGAATTTTTTGACAGCCATGTGGAAAATGCTACCAATGCATTAGCTACTTGTCTTCAATAACATGCTCTGTAATTTGAGAATAGATCAACAATGATGACTGACATTTATGAGTACCCCATACTTCTGAAACAAGTCTGACCTGACTACTTGGTGCGCACATCACTCGAGACATATGATGCAAGAGCATTAGTCAAGAGACAGAACGTCCTTGTTTGAAAAATACAGCATTTTCAATTCTAGAAAACCCAACAGTTCCTGTCACAGCTTGATAAGATGGCGGCTCTCCTTTCTCTTGCCTCAGAGTGAGTGTATTCTCCTCATTTCTCTTACCTCAGAGTGAGTGTATTCTCCTCATTTCTCTTACCTCAGAGTGAGAGTGTATTCTCCTTGCACCTTGCTGGAGGCGTCTCGGACCAGGAACGTGCCGTCGAGAGAGTCACGCATCTTTTCATTCACTTCCTCTCTGGAAAAAGCAAACAGGCCATAGGTTTGTTCCCCTCAAAATAAAACATCTGAATTCCATTTGTCGAACATGCAACCATACTTTCGTAGAAACATGGAGATGTTTTCAATCGTAAATATTACAATATATGCTCACAGGGAAAATGTAAGGTAAAGTTTCTACCTGGAGATGTCCCCCCAGTACCATTCTGCGTCCCCTAGCAACCCCACTTCCTCGTTAGCCAGCTTCTCTCCATCTTCGATGGCAGTCGCTAGCTTCCCCCCGTCGTCGTTGGCAACAGCTCTGCTCTTTGAGGGTTTGGGCGGAAGCGCTATCAATAAAAGTGCAACAAACAAAAACAAAAATCAACCCAGAGGTTCGTACTTTAGATAAAAAATAAAAATGGAAAGCGCTTTGTGTATTGTTGCGGTACAAAAAGTGCTATGTAAATGCGGTCCATGACATTTCTGCAGCATGTCTGGAGGGAGAGGTTGAGCCGGGGGGATGGTAGAGTCGTGTATCATGAAACATGCTGCAGGCCCTTACCTGGAGGCTTCTGTTCTTCTGGCTCCCAGCTCCTTACTGACAGCAGTCTCTCCAAAACCTGAGCAAATATCTGACCATCCTCTTCTGACCTGTCAGGCAAACAATACAGATTCATTATTTGGGAAACTTTACCGTCAAATAATAGTTGATTTGTCTTTCTAAAGTGATCTTTTTATGGCAAGAAAACATTTCCACTAAGAGAAACTCAACCACGAAAAAAATTTTTAATCATATTAATGTTTCATAATGGTATGTCTCTACAGTTTAGCCCGGAAAAACAATTGAAAAACCAACGTTCGGTTGATCCTATGGCGAGTTCTGTAACCTTGAACGAATAGTGAGCTCTTAAAAGGAGAATGGTGGGTGGACTGACCCTGAGGGAGGCTGGTGGGGCAGGAGCAGGGGTCCGAAGAGGAGCCCCAGAGCGTGGCGGTCCAGGCCGCCCTGGGCCACCCTCTCCAGGTGTCTCAGGAGGTACTGCAGCGTGACACGGTTCTGGGGAGGAACCTCGGGCGGCCCCAGGGCCTTCACCAAGCGCGTGTCCGTCTCCTCTACAGACAGCTCTGTGGAACCACAATTGTGAGATTAATGTCATGAGCATATATATATATATATATATATATATTAAAAAAATACAAAAACCTTGCTCTGTATGTCCTGAGCAGGTCCAAACGTAATACGCGGGCAAATAATTCAGACGAAAACCCGCCGACTTTCAAATGGAACGCATTGGTCTGAGGCAAAATGTCAATAAACTTCTCAACTCATAATACGTGTCTATACTTTCAAAATATTTAACCTGTAAACAGAGCCCATTGCCACCAGCGTAGGTAGGTCTGTGATAGCAATCGAAGGAAGTCTGACAACCCTGAAACTGATACAGTAACGTTCACGTTAGACTAGCTACTGTAGCCAATATTAAAACGTGAGCCAAAAATGCCAAGATTCAGCCCTGAAGAATTGACACAAACATTTATCCACCAAAATTACAGCAATAGACACGGCCAGGGAGTTTTCAGGCGATCTTTAAGAGGATGGATCAATACGTTTTTTACACAATTTGTCAACATTCAATCGACCATATTCAGCGTCAAACTGTTTTGGAACATCTTTAGAACAGGAAGGTTAACATAATCCTGCAGATCTCATGTTTTTTCAGTCTGAATAACTGCAGAAAATATGAAAAAAAATCTGCAGGTTTTGTTTGGGCTTGGTCCTGAGTGACTTTGCATGCATTCACAGAATGGTACCTTTTTCCTCCAGGATGATGGTCTTCAGGATGGCACACGCAGACTCCGGGAGGAGAGGGGAGGGCAGCTTCTGCAGGAAGCCCACCAGGGCCTGGGAGAGCGCCTGGCCTTCAAACTGGCCCATCTCAGGCTCCCACAGCTCTGCAAAAGCAACGGCGAAACACACCAGGTTTGTTTGTCAACTCCAGTCCAGCCTGTGCACTCTGCTGTGTGTATGTGTGTGTGTCTCTCTCTCTCTCCCTCCCTCTCTCTCTGTGTGTGTCTATCTCTCTATCTCTCTGTGCTTATTTCTCTGGACTAGATATTCAGGGTGTGTTATGTGGCATTGCTAGCGCTTCTCAGACATGCCGTCTGGCAGACACTGTTCAGACTAGTTCTGTGACAGGTGACACTGTCTGAGTTCCTGAAATACTGCCCCCGTGCTCCCCGAACGCTGCAGCTCAGCCTGGGCTGGGGAGCCGCTCACAGCCCTGTCACACCTCAGCAAACAACAGCTGTCTGCGGAGGCTTGCCAGGCCACGCTCGTTCCCTGAGCAAACTTGTAGAGAGGTTGTGTGTGTGTGTGTTGTGGTGTGTGTGTGTGTGCATCCAAGCGTAGAGAGGAGATAATCTGTCTGGGGCATGTTTACGTATGTGCAGACGCATGTATACATGCGGGCGGGCAAGCATCGAAAGGAGAGAGGCGGTGTCTGTGGCGCTTGCGTGCGAGCAGAGCTAGGAGAGACTGTCTGTTGTAGTGAGGTGAACACGTTTAAAATAGACAAATACTTAATTTATGATCTAGTATATAATTCTCGGGGACACCACCTCTTATTTGTTTAAAGGGACAGAGGAAACCTTATTTATTAATATTGAATAATAGCCTTCGTAATAATCAGTCTAATCTTAAGTAGTGAATTCTATGAAAATAGAGCAGATCAGATAACGTGAGGGGTATGCGGGTATTATAAACAATGATTTATTTTAAGCAAATGAAATTTGGAATGAACAAATACCAGATAAGTTTATGGGTTAGTTTGGCAATAACGGTACAGTAGGTTATATACCGTAATGGAAGCGGGATACACAATGGGACAGCACGTGGAGAGGAGAGAGGGGAGGAGGGAGAGAGAGAGATAGGCCAAGAGACAACAAGACAGTTGACAGTAGGATAATCCTAACGAGAGTTAGGTTAAAACATTTGTTAACTAAAATCAAAACGTAACAAATTCAACCACAATATGCCAATGTTCACAAGTAAGAAATATAGCAAATCGCAGTTACTTTGGTCGGTTTGAAGAAGGGTAGAGTCAATGGTTTCGTTATCGTCCAACGAAACAGAACAACGGAATCTCAGGTCAGAGTTCCGGGCGCTCAGTGAATTTGCAGGTTAAGAGGAATAGGTTAGAGTGACGCGTTCAACTCAGTTTAATCCTACGAACAAGCAGCGAGTGATTGTTCATCTTGGGTTTTTATAATCCAAGTTGATGTGGGGTATCTCTTTTTGAGGGTGAACTTTTCCATTGGTCAGTTTACCTGACTGGGCGTCATCCTGAGATAAGATAGGTGTGAAGTGGTCGGTGCGTTGAAGTCAATATTTCAAATGTCCATGGAATGCATAAACTTCAAAATGTAACAAATTGTTACATTTTGAAGTTTATGCATTCCATGGACATCTTGTTAAACAATACAACTTTCAGAAATAGTTTGGTTAGTATGGTACAATCAGTTTGATATCAAGGTTGACTGGTTTATCATAATAGAAAAGAAAGTTATATTAAAACATCAAATTACATCACACAGCATTTAAAGGTAAAGCATAAATTGTCACACAAATTCCAATAGTTCTTCTAGTGTCCACAAGCAGTATTGTCTTTGAGAGATGTTTGTAAATCCATGAAATGTCTGTTTTGGGATAAATCCTCTAATTCAGAGTTTCTGGAGTAGGGGAGATTGAGAAAGGTGGGCCGTTGACTGGTTCTTCCCCCTCCCTTGGGGGGAAAAACACCAGGTAAGGCATCAGCCCCTTTGAGGCTTATCCAGGAGATAGTGGCATTGTATGAGACATCATACAATGCAATCAGTCGTCCTGGTGATCAGTACTGTGTCTTACTGAGTGGATCAGAAATGGCTGTGTTGGCGGTTTGACTCTCTGCTACACTGTCTTGGGCGTGTGTTTGCGTGTCAATGTAAAGACTTGCCCTAAACGCTGTCTGGGGGACCACATGATACAACATGCTTTAAATTATGGTGGAGAGCCATGGAATGGTGTCCCCCTCAGCCTGATGGTCCTTCGAGGTGATGATACTGTACCGATAAAGCTATAGAACGACCGTCTTCAATAACAAAGTACTCCCTTTATCCACCAGGCAAGACAAGCAGTACATTACATTTATACTCATGAAGCAGGCCAAGCCCAGAATAGGCCAGATGAAAGCACTTTATTGCTTTTTCCATTGGTGCAAAACTCCTAAAGGCTGTTCTCAGGACAGAGAGTCAAAGAGGAACTAGACAATGAGGAGCACAGTCCATTCAGCCCACATAAGAGAGACTGTCTTTAGGGGGGTGAGCCCAGCTGAGTTGAGTCTCTAGGGGTGGCCTATTTTTCCCCCGTACACAAACAAAGGCAGTGTTATCGCTCTGATGTCGAAACAGAGCACAAATGGAGCATGCAGAGGATCCTAGCAGAGGGGGAATCACAAGGGCGGCATGGGAACCCTGTGAGTTATGTTCTGTGTCTTCACTCAGCATAGGCTATAGCTGAGAAGTCTTTTTGATGGTTTCAGAATTCAGTGAGAAAACTCGTATGGTAAATATGACTTCAAACAACTTTTTTATCCTTTGTATTTTGTAACAAATGCATAATCATGAGACAGATAAATGCTTTCACAGTCACAAAAACACTGAAGTCAAGTCGTAATGCATGGTTGTGGTCTAATGCATGCCTCAACCCTGACTACCAGACAAGGTTACGAGCTTGCTTTGCATGGACTGAATATAGATCCTAATGCATGTATGCACAAACATACATAATACATTTACATTTTCTGCATCAAAGACAAAGCATACCTTGCACTAGAGATGGTGAGCAAAAAGGTCTTACCAGTGTTCAGGTCAGGCCTGTGACTGCCTGCAGCCAAGGAGCCAGACATGCTGCATAGTGTCGCACTCTCCAAACCTGAGGTGCATACACCAAACACACACACATTTAAAAAAAACTCCTTAAATTGTAATTTTCTCTCTTGGCATGCCTGGACTAGTGGGTTGGTAACACATAGAAACATCCAGAACAGAAATGGGGGCTAAAGATACAGTTGGGAGGCACCACCGCCAACTGCTGCCATGCAGAGTGTTAGACCGCAGACCTGGTCTCCCACATGCTACCAGGGGGCCCAACAGCTCCTCTTAGGAGTGTTAAGTCTGAAGGGCCAAGTCTAGACAGCCAGGAGAGGAGGTTGACTGACTGGTATTCAGCAGAACTGTGAAACACGGGGGAGGGAGGGAGAGAGGGACTCCACCTATATCTCTGAGTACTTGTCAATGTCAATGGCTCTAAACTTGATTGAATTGACCAATACAGATAAGCAGGAATGCTTTCATGCAGGTCTGTACTGCACTTTACCACCACAAAAGCGCTTACCTTTCCTGTCAATGGCCTCTACTAACCTCCCCATAGCAGGGGGTGTATTTTCTATTGGGCACATGAGGGTTGGTTCACAACCTCAAGTCCCTGGAATGCATAATGAGAAATCATTTCAAAAATGGTCTTTTGCAATTTTGTCAGATGAGCTAAAAGATGAAACCCAGTTGAACATTTGACACTTCTGCAGGGCGTTAGTCATTACTGTTGCAGTTAGCACACAGATGGATGCATCCTTGCAGCGTGCAAGTCATTCCCTTAGCATGTCTAACTCAGAAACCAAAACGAACGGCTTAAAAACACTGTGAAACTTTCCACTCGATTCTCCTCTGCCGTTTCTCTCTCTCACTCTCCCCCCTCCTCCACTCCTCTCAACAGCAGGCCCCATTTTGCCACAGCCCTTCGCGTGAGGAAGGTTTAGCTAGCGCCTCGGAGCAGCACAATGAAGGGTTTAAGAAAAAACCCTGAACAGGCAAAACGTTGCCGTGGCGCCGTGCCAACGCTCCCCTTTTCAGGCGGAGCTGCGGAGGCAGGAGCTTGGCACCGAGATCCTCCCTGGCAGAGCCGCGCTAAACCGCGTCCGATTATTAATTTTGGAGTTCACACGAAGTGCTCAGTCAGCACATTCCTTCTCCGCGTCGCACATTAAAACATGGAAACTCTGCTCCTGCTTTCTCCACTTCCCCTCACCCTTTCTGTCTCCCTCCACCGCACAGTTTACCACTCGCCCCTAAACCTTTTCTTCCCTTCATTTTTCACCTCCGTGAAACAACCTGAGTCATCTGTCGTATCAACTGTGCAGGAAAGCAAGTTACGCTAGGTTTATTTCAACAAATGCAACACATTGTGCAACACGTAATACAATGAGCCAAGGCCTGTCTAGCTTTGTCTAAACACACACATGCTCACCAAGTTTCTGAGGGGTTTTAATCCAGAGCAAATGTTTTGTTCCAAGTACTCGGCTAATAAACGCCCTCTACATCAATGACCCATTTGAGAAAGTCAATCCTAAAACGTTTGAGCTAAAATAAACTTTTTGGGGCTTTTTTTGTTGCAAACATTGTTTAGAGAGTCTTGGTAAAAACAGGATGGAGAGGACAGTTCATGGAGGAAGTGAATTTGAGGTGAGCAGCTTGGCACAACATGGGCAGCTGTGGCCACCATCCCCATTTCCATCCCTCCAAACGGACCTGTGGTCTGAGTAGGAACTGAACTGACCTCCTCTCCAGAGGGAATGAATGGAAGGCAAATATTGGAGCAGCGTCACGTGACCCCAGAGGAATGTACGACTTCAGCAGAACGCAAGCTACCTGCCTTCACCAGTCCCCCAGGCCTGGCGTGCCTCGAGAGCTTGGATAGCTTTACAACCACCAAGACGGGAGGACAGAAGAAAATCGAACAAAGACAAGTAAACTGACTGAAAGAGGGAGGATGGTGTGTGAATGCATGGAGCGGGACCAGGAGAGACAAGAACCCAAACCAGATGGCTTCAACAGGGCCACAACGCTCACAATGTCCATATTCCATAATGGATGGGACACCCTGGTAAACACGGTCCACAATCCCCTTCATCAACACTCTCTCCAAAACGACTATACAAATACAATTTGATTTGATTTACCTTGCTGGGCCGGAACAGGCTGAGGCCTGGGCGTCGCTGGAAGGGGTCTCTGTTGCCGGGGCAGACTTGGCGACGGCGACATGGTCACAGGTCCCACATACTGAACGTAGGTGCCTGGGAAGTCTCCCATCTGTTGGGTGCGCTTGTTGACTCCCACCATCCAGCCCAGACGCTCCGGGTGCTCATGGTCTCCGTCCTTCAGACCCAGGGAGGCCAAGGACGCTTCAGCGACCGTCAGTATGTCCCCTGGTTGGAGGTCAATGTCCTCCTCCCGATCTTTGTTGTAAGGATAAAGCGATCGGAATTGGAAGCCCTCAGCTGCCATGTTGTGCAGACTGGAGATGCTGACCGGTGTAGAGTTGATGAACGACGCGGAGTATCAAGAGTGCGTTTGTGAAGATGGTGGAACACACTTAGGCAATATCAGCTAGGAGGCATGGTTGGCCTGAATGGCAAAAGTTTTTTTGAAGTCAGAGCTGACCTGTGTTTGAGAAGCAGAGCACTTTCCTCAATTTAGATCCCCGATTTAGCCAGACTATTGAGCAGAGAGACAACATTGGAAACATTCTCTTCAAAAGAACTGTTCAGAACTCTGATTCCAGCCCTGGTTTGGTTGTTTGCAGTTTCCTTTCAGTCACCACAGAAAAATCCTTAAAGTAAACTTGTGGCAAGATCTACAAAACACAGAAACAAAACAGGGATGGGTTTATTCCCCACTCGTCAGATTTCATAATATAAAGAGTTCTAGGCGATTTGTCATCGACTACTACTATAACTAAAATCACTCAAAATCAAACACGTCATAAATCTTATTGCAATTGAATACAACACAGTGGAATGCACCTTTAATAATGTCAAGTGTTGCTTGGTAGGAAACAATACTGGGTAGCCATGCCATGTTAAAGAAACCTAACCTCAGGTGGCTGAGCGGTTAGGGAGTCGGGCTAGTAAGGTTACCGGTTCAAATCCCGACTGTGCAAAATTACGTTGTGTCCTTGGGCAAGGCACTTCACCCTACTTGCCTCAGGGGGAATGTCCCTGTACTTACTGTAAGTCGCACTGGATAAGAGCGTCTGCTAAATGACTAAACGTAATGTAAATGTAACCTACGTTAACGCTGATCTGATGCCAAAGCTTTGATTACAGCCTAGGAGAATGATGGATCCTTATCTAATGTGAAGCTAATTTCACAGCTGAGTCATGTGATGACCAGGAATCATTTTGGCGAAGAGCAATGTATCGCACAGATCAGTCCAATTGTGAACCTTTCAACAATGCGAGGCATTCATGAACGTACTAATCCATGTCCAGTCTTATCAAAGATAACGGTTCGTTTAGATGAAATAGGCCTACTGTGATCATCCATCAGATCAGGATACTGGATACGAGATGTGTGAAGATAACAGAATAGAGAGAATGTAGGCCAGGGGAATGTACAGCCCATAGAAAATGGTATAGTATTTTATGATAAAAATCCAAGCATTTAAATCACCAGCTATTCTAATGACACTGTATAGCTCTGCGTCTTCACAACCCCACAAATAACCACTTCGGTCCTCCCGTGTTCATACTGTAGTTTAGAAGCATCTTTTCGATTATCTCACAGGGACCGAAATATGGGACGCCTCATTTTACCTTCAGTTCGCCTCCATCATTCCACCACGCAGCACAAAACAGAACACACAGTTCCTTTCAGTAACAAAACAAGTGGTACGAGTATCCCTACGACTATCACTATGATGAAATGAAGAAACGTCAATATGGACGCCAACGACCGGGCAACACTCACCCGTCTCTGTGACCAAACAGGAAACTGTCCTGGCACTGCACAGCAAGCCTGCAATTCAACAACCTCCACGAACAGCGAAAAGGTGCCAGGATGGACACGTGGCACTGATACACCCAACCACAGGCCTTAAAGCTCACGCCATCCTTTAGCCCACACCCCTCCAACCCTCCATTTAAAAGGTCCTCTCCTCATGGTCATCCTCATCTTAAAAACACAACCTTCTGGATGATTCCACCGTGCACGTAGTTTCCAACTGAAAAGCTTGTGTCCCTCCTTCGAAGCAAGTTTTAACAAATGTATCATAAACATACTGAATATCTAAAAACACATACATGAAGGCTAGCAAAAAGGTATTTGAATCAAAAATACAGATCCTGTCCTCAAAGAATGGCTTGGCATCAATTCTCCACACTTTACACAAACCTTCTTACTGAGGGGAAAGACCAAGACGAGGAAAAATCCCCTGTCATAAATAAATAAATTAAGGAGGTCACTGTTGCTATAGAGAAAGATGGGGTTTAGTGGTCTCCTGGAATCCTATTGGACAATCTGGTCCCATGTGCACAGGAATCACCAGCGTTGCTTTAACAAATCAAGGAAATGTTCTAATATTAGAAAATGTATCTAGGCAGCGTGGGCATCTGACCCACGAACTCCTAATCATTACATTCCACTTCACAATATAATAAATGGCTTATATGGGGGAGGGAAACTGCAAAAAGAATGCGTTACATCTGCACTTTCAATAGTCCATTATGCGGTACATTAAGTGACTGTCATTTATATATTTTTTTATATAAAATGTATAGCCTAAAGTAGGTTTGCAGGAA
The DNA here is from genome assembly GCA_903064625.1 of Mallotus villosus. Lineage (NCBI taxonomy): Eukaryota > Metazoa > Chordata > Actinopteri > Osmeriformes > Salangidae > Mallotus > Mallotus villosus. The sequence goes on along the minus strand of CAEFZP010005460.1, from coordinate 281,224 downwards.
GTGAAGTCATCTTCGTTCACCGCTTTATGAATAATAATTTATCTGTCCGTTCTAACTTATTGGGACAAGTGAACACAGGTGCTTTGCCACGTGGAATGCACGTCTGCATACACAGTCTTGCCAAGATGGGCAAAGGTTCAACATCCTGATTCATAACACTGGTACAATCAATAACATTGTAGGTTTAAGAACTTAGTTAAAAATATAGAAAACTATTTTCTGACATTTTCGATCCAAATACTAAAGGCTAGCTTGTAAGTCGACATATCCACGGTTACTGCATGACAGTCTGTGCAGCGGGAACATTAAACTGTTAATTTTGAAATGCTTAAGTTTAAACAATACGCCTTGTATTCTTTTGCACAAAGTTCGCAGTAAAATGTACAATGCCGTGCCCCAAACTGAGTCCTCTATTTGAAACTCCCCAAGCCTACATAACTACCACAGAGCTAGCGATCAAGTTCAACTGCGCTTGGGGGTGTTGAGCAAGCAACAAAAAGTGTTTAAGAATCCTTAGCTGCACCTAAAGTATATAAAAACTATTGTAGTTACGTTTACAAAACTCACCTGAGGAATGTAGTTATTTGTAATCAAATCTTTTTCACACAAACTTGGCGTAGTTTCTTGTTGATCTGTCGTTCGCTGCCTTCCTCCGCCTCCCTAAAACTGGTTTTAACGCCAAACCAGACCAGTCGAATCGTTATGGGAGGGGTCTTTCAGAGGCAGGGAAAAAAAACAGCTCGACGCACTGCTGTACGGGTCATACCGCTGAAGTTGAAGTTAGTGTTGTGGGATGAGAAAAGCCAGAATTAGCAAAGTAGGTAATGGAAAAATATATAGTGCTCAAATTTGGTCTTGCAATGCCAAATGCTTTTTCCGTTCATTGTCAGATTCAATTTGAACTCAACGTTGCCAAACTAATTAATATTGGGCTAAGCCTAATAAAGAAACAGCACAGTCCCAATAGATTTAGTATGCCATATGCAAATAATTTATTATAAAACAGTTAAACAACAGCCAGTAAAAAACAAAAAAACAAGTACCCAACAAATTAGCAATTATGACAACATCTGTAGCTATAGAGAATGAGGGCCTCTATTTCACACCTTTTGGGATGTCCACTATATTAGTCACTTTCTGAACCCTACAAGAACATCTGTTTAAATCCTTACAAATATATAACCTGAAACACAGAAACGGTACAAAATTGTAGAAAAAATGGAAGTGACGGATTCTTAATTAGCAAATCGAATTATGTTTAGTTTTTTGTGTGCTCAGACAGCAATGTCTTCCCACGTTACATATTAAATTCTGTGTCGACGTCATAACCTTTAGTTTGAATAGGGAATTGCTCGTCAGAAATGTTAACTATTCAAATAAGTGACGCAAATGAACCACAACAGTACAGTATCCATATTCACAAAATGGACACTTTAGCTCTAGTAACTTTTTAAAATGAATTCAACAAAAATATACATTTGTCTTGAATGTATAGCTTATCTTTTTACTCTAGTGTGATAATGAATAATATTATTAATTTCTTAACTTCTAATTTGCCAGCTTCATTCAATGACTTCATTCGATTGCTTAGTCTATTCTGTCAGACCTTAGAAGTACAGTACCAAACACAGTCGACTCGTCACAGGACACTCGTTACTGTGGTTACTTGAACACATTCCAGTAAAAGAGTAAAAACCATTGGACTACACCATCCAAGGAAGGATGATTTCATCACAAAACGCGTTGGTTGAAATCATAAAATATACGCTACAGGTACACAGAGGACGTTTCTAAATTCATGAATATGAATCAGGTTTTACTTTGTGCAAAATCCTACCAGACATAAATTAGAAAACACAGTACGGGCAATAATCCCCAAATACCATGCGATCAAGTCTGTGTGTCTGTTTCATGCAGCATGCATTCAACATAAAGTTAAACACGAGTACGTATCCACGTAAAGCCTTCCTTGACAACAGTCAGGAAGTTTTACAGTTCTAAAAAGTACTTCTACAGCAATTATTATAAATGACTCAGTGTTGGGGGTTCTGATCGATTGCTATGGATTGAAACTAGAAATGACAGGATTACAAAAAGGTTTACATAGCAATATATGTCCCTTGTAAACAATTCTCGTAGGCTGCAAGCAAGCAAAATTTCATTTCACCGCCAACAGTCATTGGCAGTCCCACTGTGAACAGTCCATCATTAGTTAAGTCCCTTTTCCCCGGTGTTCCACTGAGAAACAATAACGTTGAAGGTATTGTTTGTATGGAAGGTTTAACAACAGTGAGTACCATGTTTGCCGGGATAACAACCTCTAGGACTATCGCTGTAGTGTGCAAATTGGGATGACGGTCGTCGTGGCAGTAAGAAACAACATGCATGGGATTGTGATCTCTGTGCTCTAATAGGGCCTTTCTCTACTTCCTGTGCATCCTCACATCAAGTACAAACGCATCGCACACGGCACTGACGTTAACACAGTCTCAGTATCAGCATGTACATGAATACCTGTATAGGACAAGGACACAAAACTGGTATTTGTTCATATCCCTGGGTTCCAACTGAAGGTACGAGAGTTTGACAGCCCTCGTTTTACTTTGCCTTCCTCTTGACATTTTTCATAAAAAATATGACGTAGAAAACACAAGTTAGTGCACTATTAAATGTAAACATCAATACAGTAAATTGAATTGTGTTTTTTTTTGTTATACTTTAACAAGTATATTTGATGCCAAACATGTTTAAACGGTAACAGGGGTGGTAAAATCTCCAGATATAGATAGGTGTGAGAGATGAAACTTTAGCCTCCTGTGTAAAATACATGTATTATGCAGTTTAAAAAAATGGATTAAGATACCAGCTTTTACGTCATTTTTGCATTGCCGTGCTACCAACGTTAAACTAACTTACTGAACAATGAGTCATCAGAAGCAGAACGGGTCACGATGACACCTCTCACTGGAGGACTGTGATAACCAATAGAAGAAGAAACACCATCTGATGGATTGTGATTTGCATACAAATGCTCAGAGCTGTAAACGAGAGCTGTAAACCATAAAAACTAAAACTATTCCTTCATTGAGAGAACTATACGTTCCTGCTACTGTCAAGTCCAAACAGTGAACAATAAAAATGATTCACTTTTGATCTGATTAGTCCTGCATTCCAGGCAAGAGGATATGGCTTACCTAACAATAACGTGTGGCATGGAAGCTAGTACCCTATATAAAAGATAATGTCAACTAAGCTAATTGTTATCACCTGACCAGAGAAGTTTGAAACAGGCTTGTTAGCCTACAGCCTTGACTGGTTGAAGGCATTACTAACTCCTAGGCACACCAAGCTTGGTTCCAGCTTTCACCTGCTGAATAACTTTCTTAGCCTTCAACATTCCTCTACAGTTTGCCCATTCATGAGTCTGTAAAAAATGTATCTGGCAAGACTAAACTCTCCCAAAAATTACTTCCTAATGAGAGTTTTTTGGTCCAAAGTCTCCTTCCTACTATTAGCAAACCTGTTTAAAAATAGACATTTATAGAAAAATCAAGTCAAAAGACATTTTCATGGATACAAGACATGAGTTACCCTTGGCTAGCCACTAACAGTTGAATACTTCCTTTTGGGCCCATTAATAAATCATCATAGCTTATAATAAAAAGTAATAAATAAGAACAGGAACTAAGTCAGTCTAATTCCTGGTGTCACATATTTACAAAACAACACTGTGGTTCAAGTAAAATTTACAAAAGAATAAAACACCAATGTAGGAATCGGTTCACAAGGAAACACTCCTGGGGCAAATAACTTCCTACTCCGACAGAAAGGGGAATACCGAGGCGCTCCCTTTATAGATATGGCTGTACGTAAAAAAACCTCACAGACAGTGATATAGTCACTTTTTTAGCTTTCGTTTCTGTGAGCTTTCCAAAACGGGTTCCGCCTTTTCTGAAGTGGCCTTGTCTTTGGCCTCAGTTGTTTTACAGGGGATATTTTCAGAGGCGGGGGCCGCCGTTTTCTGTTGCTGCGGGGTGACGTCAGCAGAGCTCGGCCTCTCGCCGGGGTCGTCCTCGCCGTCGGAGCACGGCTCCCACTCGTCCTGCTCCTCGCTCTCTGTGGAGCCCTGCACGGCGATCTGAGGCACCAGGTTGAACCTCTGAGGCACCTCCACCTCCTCACTGGACTGGGGCTGGGTCACCACCCAGGCCGCCCTGTGCTGGTTCAGGGGCCTGGCGCCGGGGGCGGTCACGGTGACCACGGGGCCAGTCTTCTCCTCTGGCTCGTCGAAGCTCACCTCCTGCACGGCCTCCTGCTTCTTGAAGGAGTCGCGGCGCTCCGACAGGTTGAGCTTCCTCATCACCACCAGCTGCTCCGACCGCTCCGACCCCAGGTCCCTCAGCCGCTGGCTGCCCAGGTACCCCCCTACCAGCCTCCCGTGCTCCCCCCCGTGGGAGCTTCCGCAGGCCCCGTCTAACTCCAGATCTCCCAGGAGGTCAGATTCTCCGTGGAAGGGCACCTCCAGCGTGTGCCTGCGGGAGGCGTAGCATTTCTTGTCGGCGTGGTAACCGCCGGACAGCTTCTCGGCCGACTGCACCCTCTTGAGGAGCGGTGAGCGGGGGGGCTCGGCGCTCCGGGGGCGCACCATGTGGCGGACGATGGTGGGGGGCGACAGGGTCTTGCCGTGGTACGTGTGGAGGGTTTTGGCGATGCCGGGCAGAGGGGAGGGCGAGCGCTGCGGAGACAGGGGCTGGGGGGGAGGAGTTACAGGCCAGAGGGGAAGGGGGGATGCTGCTGGTGGACTTGCGGCGGCCCACTTTGGTGTAGCGCTGCGTGCTGAGCTTGGAGCCCAGGCCGTGCAGGGAGCTGGGCCGGATGTGGGCGGCCGGGGAGCTGGGGGAGCTGGAGCAGGGGGAGGTGCTCTGGGGGGAGTTGGTGTGTCTGTCAGGGGTGTCTGGGGAAGGAAGAATGAAAGATCATTGATGTCATGCTGTGGCTAACAAGATCCCTAACCGCTCAGCCACCTGACTTGACAGATAATATCCAAGTGGAGGAGGTGGTGCTCACCTGCAGCCTGGTGGTCTGGGGCCGGGCTGCGGCAGGGGGTGGAGGGCCCGGGGGACAGGCTGTGTGTGGGGGAGCCAGGCAGGCTCTCGCTGGACGACACAGACTGGTGCAGCCCGGAGGAGAAACTGCGGCTGCTGTGCATCACCGTGCTCTGCTTGGACAGCTTCTTCAGGATGCTCCTCCGCCTGGTAAAAATTATTGTTTATGTTTATTACAATATAATAATATCATTATTATATTGTCATAATAATGTCATTATTACATGCATCTTATTATAATTTGTTGTCTTGGCAAGGATGTCACTGTGTTTTATATTTAATACTATTTTAAATGTATTAAATTGTATGTCCTCCATGATTGGACCTAGATTGGGTTTGGTTTTCAGTTCCCTCTAACCAACACTAGAGGGAGACCGTGTTGTGGTTATAAGTAGAAGGAAGAAGCAGTTTGGGCGTATTTTTTACCACAACCAACCCACCAGGTTCCGCAGGAGAAGCCACATTTGTGGAACCAAACAGCAAAAGGAACAGAAACCATTATGACAATAGACGATCTAGAATTTTCCCTCACTTGTCTTGATTTTCTCTTCTCTTGCTCTTCTTGGTGCGACGCGCCATCTTGCCCTTATGGCTGACCTTACGAGCGGGTCCCACTTTGATGGACGTGTTCTCCAACGGCGTGGTCTGAAGTGACACCTTGTTGCCGCTCTGTTTTTGAGAATACGTGAATTAACATCCAATTCAAGATACAGAATGAGTTGTATAGATGGACATGAACTTGGGTTTCGCAGACAACAGCCACGACGAGAAGATGGTTCTAAACCAACCCATGCCTTCATGAGTCATGAGTTCTAGATTTTGCGTCTAGAATCTTGAAAAACAACCGCTTTAGAACCTTTTAAATGTTCCGAGTTAGCGGTCGTAGTGTCCTGCTGAATCAAACCCTCGTGACTGTTGTATGTGAACCCACCTGAAGCCGTGAGAAAGTGGTGGACCGTACCTTCAGAAGCAGCTCGATCATGTCCGTGTGCACCAGCCCCTGCACGGACTCCCCGTTCACATGAGTGATGAGGTCACCCGCACGGAGACCAGCCTCGTGGGCGGGGCTTCCATCCTCCACACTCTGGAACGCCAACAAAAACACACGGTTACTTTTAGAGACGGAAAAGGAATTTAAAAACCAGCCTCCTTGACCTTATTTTGGGAATCTACAATCCAAATAGGACACTGGCAGCCAAACAAATCCTTGATCCAACTTTACTTATATTGGATTTAAATAAACAGGTGAGGCTAATCAGCAATTATTATTCATCATTAAAATGATTGTTCAAATCAATTCGTATACACCCCTTCTAACTAATATATAAGAATTGGGCTCTACTGACCAGCACCATGTGGTGGACTGAATAGACGTCGCTGTCCCCCATGTAGACTCGGATGGCCTGCAGGGTGAAGCCGTACTTCTTCCCCGAGCTGTGGATGATGATGGGGGGCCGCAGGCTGCTGAGGCCGAGGGAGAGGTCCCGGCTGGGGGACGAGTCTCGGGACGAGGGGTTGGACGAGAGCGAGCGCGGAGACACGGGGCTCGGCTGGCGCTGGCGCCCGCCAGGCATGTCATCTTGAAGAAGCAAAAGGATCATCCGTTGAGTTCAATGAATTATCGTGGCTGGACAGCGTCACAGGACTTAATTACATACATTAACATTTAGTCATTTAGCAGACGCTCTTATCCAGAGCGACTTACAGTAAGTACCGAGACAAGTAGGGTGAAGTGCCTTGCCCAAGGACACAACGTCATTTAGGACGGCCGGGAATCGAACCAGCAAACCTTCAGATTACTAGCCCGATTCCCTAACCGCTCAGCCACCTGACTCCCTAGCCCCTGCCCCACTCACACAAACCCTTCTGCAGAGGTTAGCCGTGTTGACACTAACCTGCAGTGATGATGAGTGACAGGGCCGACACGGAGGCAGACTTGGGGACTTTCCCCCCGCAGGGAAGCCTCTGTCTGTCCGGGGTCTCCAGCTGGTTCCCGAAGCGCCGCGGGGCCTGCTCGTTGGGGGACGAGTGCTTGGGGTCGCTGGGCGACGAGTGCTTGGCTCCGGTGCTGTTGCTGCGGATCCTGATCCTCTGGAGGTTCGACACCACAACCTCAGCTGCACACGAGAAGGTTGTGTCGGATTACATTTTTCTTGTTATTGCAATATGTCATTTTAGACCACAGTGTATTGCTGTGTCTGCACATGTATTCTTATTGTTAATCGACACAGGTGTTCCTGTCCGGAAGCGTCTCCTCTACATAGTTTGTGCCTGTCTACTTCCTCTCCTCCCCTCCAGCCACGCTGGGGAAGACCTCCGAGCTGGGCTCACCTTCATCGTCGGTGGAGAAGGCGAAACGTGGCATGGTCTCCAGGCTGTGGGTACTGCTCATGGCCACTAGGGGGCTGGCACCCCTCTCTGACTGGGAGGAGCTGGACGAGGCACGGGGGCGAAGGCTGCAGGAGGAGGAGGAGCGGTTAGGGAGAATCTTCTGCTATCAACAGTCGGGGCGATGCCTCCGGCTTATAGTGTCATTGAATCAGCAGCAACGTTATTGCACACTCACTGCTAAGAACATTAATTACTTTTATTGAGACAGTTTGTTGTGCCATTGAATCAGCAGAAGGGTTTTAAGAAAGAACACATTTCATTCAATGACCTGTATTTAGAGTCGGAAACCAACCAAAAATAGGAAAATGATTAGCTACTTGAAAATATTAGCTACTCGAAGCAGCACTCGGGTGTATTTGAGCTCACCTCCCCCTCTGTCCGGGGTGCCATCGCTCGCCCGTGCTGGCCTGCCTGTAGCTCTCTCCCAGGCTGGGGGAGGGGGTGAGCCTGCCCTCCCAGCGCTCCTCCTTCTCCTCACTGTGGCTGCGGTCAGACGAGAAGCTCAGGTTGGACGGAGTTGCCAGATGTTCCGTGCTGCTGTACACCTGGAGGTAAACATCCACACGTCAGGGACTGGGCCCAAGTCTCGGGCACCCAAGACTCTTTATATATGGAGATTGTCGTTGTATTTGTGTCTGTATGTATACATCGATATACTGTAAAGGTGCAATGTGAGACATGTTGTTTAGTCTTTTCATTAGTTCTTAAAGCATGTTTGCTTTGCTTTTTTAATTGTTGCATTTGTACCCAAGACTTTTGCACAGTGCTGTATGTGACAATCTGGCTAACAAACTGGAAAAACCAAACCCGCCTCAGTGCCACGGTGACGACAGATCTGCGTCTGATCCTAACCTTGCTGAAGCGGTGAGACCACGAGGAGAACTGACGGATCTCGAGGGAAGACTCTTCGTCATTGGTCTCGTCATCCTCGTCCGAGGCCAGATGGTGGTAGCGGTCGGAGCGAGCTGGAAACACAACGTACGAGGGTGAGGTTCAAGCGGATCGCTGGCTGCGTTTAAGCAGTCTAGGGATCCAAATAACACACTGGCAGCTCAACAAATCCTTGCACCATCGTTACTTATATTGGATTTAGATAAACAGGTAATCAGCCAATCAGGAAATCAGCTACTCAGGCCAATCAGCCAATCAGGTAATCAGCCTCACACAGGGAGAAGGAGCGTCACCTACTGTCAAAGTAGCTGGTGTCGTCCTCCGCTTCCAGCTGGGGGATGAACTCTGCTTTCTGCCGCAGGAGGCCGTTCCAGTCCACGCCCAGGAAGAAGGAGTGCTGCCTGACCTCCGTCGCTCCCCCTTTCAAACACATTTCATGTTCCAACATCACACGCTGGAAATGCTAATGTTTTATTCCAATGCACTCGTTATGAAATATTAAAATCTAATTTGTATAGTCCTTTTTGTACAAGCAATGCCACAGAGGGCTTCAACATGCCCATAGAACTGCACCTAACCCCTTGAAACCCCCACTCCCAGGCCTGGCTGATCCGTACCTGTTCCCAGACGCTCCAGAGGGCTCTGCCTCAGCAGACGAGTGATCAGGTCCTGGGCATCTGCAGGGAGAGCGTCATCCCCGTCCGGCCAGATAATGTCATCTACGAGTGGAGGAGGAGGAGAGGAGGAGATGAGGAGAGAAGAGGAGGAGATGAGGAGATGAGGAGACGAGGAGAGAAGAGGAGGAGATGAGGAGAGAAGAGGAAGAGGAGGGAAGAGGAGGAGATGAGGAGGAGACGAGGAGAGAAGAGAAGAGGAGGACCCCATCCAAAAGTAAGTCGACTGCCATAATCAGGCTGCATAATAATTAGGCCCGCGGTATTGGACCAACTCGACGAGGCCCGGGCGTGTCTCGATACTCACCGCTCACGACTTGGCTAAACAGCTCCTCGGGGGTGTCTCCGAAGAAGGGCACACACCCGATCAGGAACTCGTACAGGATGATGCCCATGGCCCACCAGTCCACCGGCTTGCCGTAGCCCTGCCGCAGGATCACCTCTGGGGCGATGTACTCGGGCGTGCCGCACACCTACAGAAGCAGAACCAATACATGAGTGGTCGTCTGGGCACTTTCTGCGGTTCTTTCTACATGCGTTTGTATGTCGTTTAGGATAAAAGCGTCTCCTAAAATGTGTTTCTACCGTCATTAATACCGCCATTAATGTTGACACGTCTGAGAGTCTGGTACAGTATTCAAACCCTGCCGTCTTACTTCCTCGTGTTAGAGAGCAATGACGCCTCGGGAATGGAATGAAGCTCAAAGGAAACGCCTTACCTGCTTGTCTATGAACTCTCTGGTGTCTTTCTCCATGTGCCCCTCGTACAGGTTGGTGGTCATGTTCATGAGGCCGATCCTGGACAGGCCGAAGTCCGTCAGCTTGATGTGACCCATGGATGTGATCAGCAAGCTACAGGGAAACAGAGGGAATCGTGAGCCTGAACGGTAGAAAAGTAACAAAATAAGAAATGTGAGATGACGTTTCTTTGGGGGGGGTCTGAACTCACTTGTCGGGTTTGAGGTCCCTGTGGACGATGCCGTAGTTGTGGAGGTACTCCAGGGCGAGGACCGTCTCAGCAAAGTACATCAGGGTCATGTCCACTGGCAGAGGTCCCATGTTCTTCAGCAGGTTAGCACAGTCACCACCTAGACAGAACAGTCAGTTAGGACACCGCAAAAAAGCCTAATCAAAATTAAGTTCAAAAGTTTTAGTTATGAGCTCGCTTAAGCTTAAAACAAATAAATGTGGCTGCCAGTACAGTAAGAAAATGTCATTTAATAAGATTTCTTAAATTAACCTGTCATTCACTTAAATTAAGTCAACAGATGAGATCATGAGTTTTGTTTATTGTTCTCAATTAAAGTAGAAACTCTTCTCTAAAAATAGATTTGAACACACTGGTGGTTTCACAACTCAAGTTCTATAGTTGGCAACAACTGGTTGTGGTACTTTGTGTTAACCAATCACATTTCTTCATCACTTCCTGGTGTGTGTTGCTACGTCGTTTCCCGTTACCTTCCACATACTCCATGACCATGCAGAGGTGCCGGCGTGTCTCGAAGGAGCAGAACATGGAGACCACGAAGGGGTTCTCGGCGAAGGTGAGGATGTCTCTCTCTACGAACACCTGCTGGATCTGGTTCCTCAGCACCAGGTTCTGCCGGTTGATCTTCTTCATGGCGAAGCGCTGGCGTGTGTCCGTGTGCCTGACCAGGTACACGGCTCTGCAGAACCACAGGAGCCACGTCAAACACAACCTAGCCTCAACCTTATATTTACATTTAGTCATTTAGCAGACGCTCTTATCCAGAGAGACTTACACCTCCTTACCTCCTTACTTACACACTCCCTAACTTTCAACCAATCAGCTCAAGGATAGCTGAATTATTATTAAGGGACAGTTAGCGGACTAGAGTGTGTGGTCTCGCACTGGTATGAGTGAAAAGCGGGCCATATACCAAGATTCTTCATAATTGACTGTTATGATTTGAATCAGACTTTATTCAGAGAAGACATGCTCACACGTACATGCATAAAGAACATGTTTAATGAACCTGTGTGTGAATTGTTCTCAGGATAAGAAAGCTTCTAGACACATACCCATAGGCTCCATTACTGATGAGCTTGATGGTCTCAAAATCACTTTCCAGCGGTTTCCTTCTGGTCGGGGTGAGGGGACATTTATTCTGCGGAACACGATAAAACACGTTGTTAGGAGTTGTATACCGTCTGTCTGATTCAGTGACACTCGTCAAACACCAGCAGAGTGTCCTGTCTGTCACACAGCCTGACTGAGCAAGATGGCCACCGTCTCACCTCCACAAGTGCATCGAAATCCACCGACGATCCCGCCTCATACTGCTCCATCTGCACCATGTCTAAACACAGGAAGTGCCGCTTGACGTCAAACAATGACTGACTGATTTTTATGCACGTTTTTAATGTGTTTTTTTTGTTTTGTTTATTTGTCGTTTGTCAGCCGTCAGGGCCTTTACCTTCTATGGGGTCTCGTGTCAGGCCCAGCTGATTGATGATGTAACGGGGGATGTCTGTCTTGATACCCTGGCCCACCTTGGCATGACCCTCCGCAGCCTCCATCAGGTGGTAGAACTCCTCGGGGTCAAATTCCTGCCAACGGACAGAGTTTTCATTAGACGGAATTTGCAAGAACTAATCATCCAATCATCTCAGAGATCCTTTGGAGAGTCTCCAATCCTAAGAAAGAAAAGGAAATCCCTCTGGATTTGCATCCGTCTCGTTTCTAATCAGAAAGGCCCCCCTCCTCCCTCCCCCCCCTCCCCTGTGTGTGTCTCACCAGGCACTCCAGCAGCCGGGCGGGTTGCGATATGATGATGAGGATCTTCTTCACCAGCTGGGTGATGACGGTCACCTCGGAGCTCTCGGAGCGCTCGTACGCCTGGAACACACAGGCAGCGGGGCGTGAGCGCGTTCACACAGCCCCACACAGAGACACCTAGCTGGGAACTACTTCACACGTTAAACATTATGCAAGTCATTTAGGGTACCACAGCTGTTTGTGTTTATAACACACGTCGAGGTAATTTAAGTATCTGATGATAGAGCTACACCACAGTTATGAATACTGAATATAACAATCTGTAAAAAAAAACACACATCTCTTTCATCAGGACATTTCTTCGTGGTCTCTCTTGGAAATATGTGCTGATGTTGGCCAATCACAGCCTCACACAACGAAAACGGATTTCTTCATTACGGAACATTCCTCACAAAGTCTGCCTTCAAGACGAACTGCCTGCTTCACTTAAGAGCAGAGTTTATAACAAGAGATCATGAGGGGATACCGGATTTGCATGCCTCTTTGAAATTACACAGACAACCGGAATTGGACTGAAGGACACAGCGACCGTTGAAAGTAAAAAATACAAGGAGCATCAAAATAAAGAAAAAGGAAACATGCAAAGCGGGCTTGTTCCACATCTTGGAGGAGGTCTAATTGGGAAGAAATAAAACAGAAGCAATTCCCAGACAGCCAAACTAATCTGGATTGGGGGAGGAGGAGGGGGGGGGTCAACTCTGACTCATCCAAGAGAGAAAGGAACATGCCTCCAACAAAGGAAGACTAGAGAGGGGTCTGAGGGGGAAAGGAGGAACGACTCCAAACAGACGGATGTGAACATGGACAGATATATCGCACACACCGATCCCCACGGCGATGCGTCATCTGGGAAGTTACATCGAAAGTACAAAGGCGTCTCAACAGGCATGTTCAGAGGGGCTCCTGATTCAAGCAGTGAATCATCTCTGGCCTTTACCCGTCACTGCAGAGGGTGATATCACTGCACTCACTGGTGGCACTGTGCAACACATTGTCCTCAAACCCTCTTTTGAGTGACTCATTCTTGGCAACCCTATATTGAGTTGGTATAGCCAACTAAAAAAAGATTGAACCTTCTTCTCTTGAGATCCAACTCGGGAACAGATCAAAAATTAAGTTCTAAACCGTTTTGAAACACAAACGTGGGGCCGTTACTCAAGAGTCAAATATCTCTTGTATAATTAAGACGTAATACATCCTCTGAATCTGGTTCAGTCGATTAAAATGTTTTCGACAACAACCCCGACCACTTAGGGATATAGCACAAGCAGACAGGGTGAATGTGTGGTGTTATACTATTCTTCCCCTTGATGGGAAAGGCATTTATCAATTCAGCTGTGGGTAAACCGAGCCTGCTATCTGAGAGTACACACACAGTGACTCGCTGTCTCTGGCGCACCACACAGGACTGAAGTGGAGGAGGTTGCCATAGAAACTAACATTCTATCATAACATAGATAAGACCTGTGACCAAAAAAACAAAACAACGGACTGCAGACATGCGCTCTGTGACTAGGCACACCACCGCTGGAGAATTCCACTCCCAAATGTGCGTGTGCCTTCGTGGGGGGGGGGTTCCAGACAGGTATCGTGACATGTGTCATGTTCATTCGTTCCACTCGGCTTGGTCCAATCAATTCCTCTTTATTTAACCTTATCACAATTTGATTGTTGACCTGCGGAGCACGACGGCATGGGAGTTCATTAAAACACTAGAATGATTATACACAGGACTGATGTACGGGCCAGAAGTTAATGGTATGCCGACACGCGGTTTAATTATGTTTCTGCTTCGGCAAAGGGAAACCGACTCTGCCAATCAATGAGAAGATAAGGTGACAGTTAAGGTCAAAGTTCATCGTCCATCTGAGCTGGAAGCTCTGCTTACACTGCAGTCACTGCAGTGGAAGAGAGCCAGAGGGTGTCCCCCCCCATTCCCTCCCCCTGCCTCCACAAGGAGTGTTTTAAATGCCATCCCCCTCCAGTACCAAAGTAGCGCTGTATGCCTGCTGTTCTTGCTAAGAGACACAGTACCAGAAGCTGTCAGTAATGCACCAAGTCACTGGGCGTTTATCGCCACTTTCCCTCTGTTTAAGCAATGAAGGGGTCTCCATGTAAAAATATATATTTTAGAGTAGCTGTTATGGTAATTATACACGTTGAATCACACAACCCCCTTATTATAGTGGAACCTAAACCAGATCTGCAGCTCCCAGTCGCTCCATCTTCCTCTGCGGCCAGTCGACCCCCCCAACCCCCAACATCTCACATCAAATGACTCTCAAGCGTTTGCTTTTCTTTCCTACGAGGAGCGGTCACATGACCGACGTCCCACCTCGGCAGTCACGTGACCCGCGTCACATGACCGGGGGCCCCCCACCCACCTCGTGAAGCAGCTTCTCCAGCTTCTCCTGCAGCTCGGCGAAGTAGCGCGAGGTGATGAGCGCCTTCTCAGACTTGTCCAGGCAGTCTCGGACCAGCTCGGCCAGCTGGTGCTGCACGAAGCCCAGCACGCCGTCCCCCAGCGGGAGGGAGCTGTCCGGGGAGCAGAGGGTGACCACGTCCAGCAGGCGCTCCTCCATCTGCGCTGTGGCCTGGAGGGAACACAGGGTATGTACACACACACACACGCTGAAGGCCTGGTTGCCGCAGGAGAGGGGTTTTACTGGGGAATGGTCGTTTGTGATGATTGGGCTTCGGAACGTGGGGTTTGTTTTCCTTCGACCCAATGTTTGTTTTTTGTTTTTTTTGTAGTCCCCCAAAAAAGTGAGTAATTCAGGTTTTTGGGTTCACGTTTTGTGCCGTCACGTACCTTAGGAAAGCGCTCCTTGTAAACATGGTTCATCATGACTATCTCGTTATCGAAAGAGCCATTTGTTCGTCCGGGACTAAGGAAAAAGACAAAATAAAAAACATTCTTACATTCAATGTCAATGACTTAATGTACAGACTGTTCTCCTTGTGTACTAATATAAAATATACATATCAGCTCAAAAGGAACCATATGACAGAGGTCACATGGTTCTCAAATGTGTTTTGCAAGATGCATTACTCTAAACCACTGAAAATGTCGAAACACGTATTCAATCTTGACTTTATTTCATTTAAAAAGGCTCTGCAAATAATAGGCATTCAAATCTTGGTAGTGACATTTTGACAACCTCAATATTGCCTCACCCAGGAAAGAGTCTATTCAAGTCCCCCCCCCCT
This sequence comes from Mallotus villosus, assembly GCA_903064625.1. Taxonomy (NCBI): domain Eukaryota; kingdom Metazoa; phylum Chordata; class Actinopteri; order Osmeriformes; family Salangidae; genus Mallotus; species Mallotus villosus. Next base: position 266,153 of record CAEFZP010005460.1, on the reverse strand, counting down.
TCTCCCCCCACACTTGTTGTCCAAGAATGACAAGGCATACATCAGGGATTCAGCCAAAAAGCCCCAACTTCTTCTCCACAGACCTCGCTGAGGTACTGTATTGTATCGTCTCCACAAAAGAGGCCTGTGTAGCAGCAGATGGCAGGCTGCCCACCACGCGCTGCGGCACCCAGAGCCCCCGCCCCCGCCCCAGCCTCCTGCCCAGCAGCGCCCTGCAGCGCTAGCTAGCACACCCACGCACGCCGTGCCACGAGAACACAGAGAGCTCGGGCCCCAGCACCCTGGCAGCGCTCGCGCCGCACAACCACAATCTTTACTGTCCCTAAGACACCACGCTATACCCTACTTGCTTCCTGACTGACAACAGCTCTCAGGTTTACGAAGTCGTCAGCTGTGTCAGACTACATTCTGGCACTTGTTGACTGTGGACTGTGCTACTGGAGTGTCTCCTTAAAATGTGTGCACTCTTATAAAAATGGTCATTCATTTACAAATGATGTCTCTGAATTCGAAACACAGGTCAACTTGTTTTATTGACAGTAATATATTTGACAGTGTTACCTCTTTGTGCAGGATCAGGCATGGCAAACGTGAAAAACTACTTCAGTTCATACACAAGGCCAAATGTGCGTAGGCAGATACTTCCAAATTCAAAGAAAGCACTAAGTCCGCTGCATCTAAGTACCAGGCATGGGCTTGCAAATGAGCACATTATCTCTTCAACGGTTACAACATTAACTCTGACTCACACCCTCGTCCGCACTTCAACTGCACATTTGCAACTTAACAGGAACAAGATACTGCTCGGCAAGCATCGCCAAAAGCGCCGCCGCGCAAACAAAGACGCCCGGCGCTGTACGTGCATGCGCGGTGACCGCGGCGCGAGGGACTCCCCGCGTGACCACGGCGCGAGGGACTCCCCGCGTGCTGCGGGAGGACGAGGGCCTACCTGAGGCTGCGGGAGCGGGGACGCATTTGCGGCGAGGGTCGTCCATCCTCGTCGGTCACGCTCTCCGAACTGCGAAAGTGTCTGAACAGGAAGTGGAGCTCGTCCTGCGTGGGCTGGTAGGGAAGCTGGTGCAGACGCTCCTGGGAGGAGGACGAGGACTGCAGACAACAACAACAACAACAACAACATTACATTTAGTCATTTAGCAGACGCTCTTATCCAGAGCGACTTACAGGGACATTCCTCCCGAGGCAAGTAGGGTGAAGTGCCTTGCCCAAGGACACAACATCATTTATCATGGCCGGGAATCGAACTGGCAACCTTCTGATTAATAGCCCGATTCCCTAACCGCTCAGCCATCTGACTCCACAACCACAAAATCATCATCATCACCACCTGAAGGATGAAAAGCACCTTGTCAAATCCAATCTTATTTGCGTGGCAGAACAAGAACATTGTGTATTCAAATTACACTGGTAGCAAGTGTCTTTTTAAAATGTTATCATCATAAAACTAGGTAGCGTGTGTGTGCGTGTATCTTAATTAGAACATGATAACAGACTTTGGCGTCCGTTGAAGTACGAAGAACATTTTGTTTGTGTCATGAAAAGGCGGGGACTAGCTGTTTCTAGCAATCTGTTGAATTTTTCATCCCATGTGTCCTGAACAGCAGCTCCAGGACTGCATCTGTGAGGGCCATTTTTCCGCCACGCATATAAAAACAGAGTTGAAAAGGCCTATTGTCTTCTTATGACCTAGCTGCCTGTGCCTGGGTTCACCTCATAAACTCACAATAGAGGAACACATGGCATCCTCTCACCACAGCCTGTTGGCCTATTACAAGACCATGAACCATCTTGCCTAATGACAGCGTCTAAACTTTTAACCTCCACATTTTACTTCCCGGTTTGTCACCACATGATCTTTTGAGATTGTGTGTGAATTTTTTGGTGTTATTTGTATGGAGTGCCCTTGAAGGTGAAGGACGCAGTTGGATGTAGGCCTATTGTAGTGATCTAGGAGTTTGGGTTGGTTGTGGTATGAGGCTGGGTGGACTTCTAAATGCATTCAAGTGCCAGACAAAGAAATAAAGAAGATTCGCTGCAACAGCAAAGGCTAAGAAACCGATTCAAAGCCGACGAGACATTAGGTAACATTTTCTCCAGCCATCAAAACATGCTCTTTGAAGCATTAAATCGAATTACAAGTACAAACAGGGTAGCCACGTGAGCTCAAAGATTCATCCCTTTGTTAACTACATACATCCATTACCAGCTCCAAACTTTGCCCATTTCAGGCAGTAGCACGGTGACTCACTTTGGCATGTCAAGGGAAACAATTGTGTTTGTCCCATTGGTTATCTGTTGTGTTTTATTGTTCTGTCAATGTTGTTTATCACTTGCTTGTCGTTCTTTATCTGTCAAGCTTTTGGTGAGGAGGACTGTAAGGATTAGGCTGCGTGGCGTTGATCGATGTAGTGAGAGTAGGAGGAGGGGGGGGACTCACAGAGACTGTTGAACTGGGGGGGTTGGTTCCATAGCCGGATGACGGGAGAGAGGCAAGCGACCATCTTCGGCCTTCCGCTCTGGGAGAAAAAACACACATGGATTTTACATAACCTCGTACCTTCCCATATCCAAACTCCTTACATAACACATCACCAATGTCCTCACACTACTAAGGTTCTTGAGTTTCATTGAACCCAACACACACTCACCGTGAAGCACTGAAGTAACCAGTGTTCTTAAATATCCTCCATGTAAAAGGTATTCACAATGTACAGTTAATGTAGCCTGTGTCATAGAAAGTCTATAAAATAACGTTTATTTCCCCCCCAAATGTGGCTCCTAAACCACAGCGATTCTGTGACTGAAAGCATTGAATAAATAAATACAAATAACCGAAAGACGAGAGCCAGTTCAAGAGAGGTGATAAAGGTAAATCATATAGGCTACCTGTCATTGCGAGCCATGTGGCTGGTGTCATGACAGCATGGGGAGAAAGAAACAAGAGGGAGAAGAGGAGAGGTGAGTGTTTGAACCAGGTCGAGTCTTCATGGAGTCTGAGCCTCGCCACAGACGAGACCGTGGCGACGAGCCAATGACCTGTGACATTTGGTCGACGGATTGAGACACTCCTGCCTTTGCCGTCAGCCTAGATTTGTGCAGCGTTGAGCTCCGACTGCACGACACAAACTTGAAGCCGCCTTCCATTACAGCGTGCACCGCTGAGCTCTGCATATTAACCATTTTATATTTTCAATTATTGGAGTGGCTGGAATTGGACCGCTTCCCTGACGATATTTTCCAGAGAATCAAAAACGAAATCTTTGCACTCGGATAAAACCTGTAGCCTATTTTTTTTGTTTTGGTGTTAGAGTATTGCATAACTAATCATTTGATGTAGCCGTCTATCAGAGGCTTATTTTCATGTGTCTCATAAGGGGATGAACCCAACATTGAGGACATCTGACAGCTACTGTCACAGGGAATCAAGAGTGCTTTAACGCTGCTCTAAGAATGCCCAGCCAGTGGAGAAGCATTATTAGATAACCTCACACTGGCCTAATGTGGTTTTAAAAGGGTGGGGGGGGGGATCCAAATCCAAATCATCACACATCGCTCCAGCTGAATGGATTGAGGTGCTCTCGATATAACAACCTCTAAATATAAAAAAGTGCATTGCAACCTTTTTTCTTTTAAACTAGTGGGGGGGGGGAAACGAACTTCTCAGCATGTGCACACGTTTTGCAAGGTGTGAGGTGAAAAGTGCTGGAGAGCATGATAGGGCGTAGGTTTGCATAGGGTCGATAGGGACTAGTCACGACCAAAGTTTGGGAAAGACACAATCGTCCCCACCAATATTTTGTTAATTTTCGAAAAAAAAATATTTGCACAATATATTTGCTAAACTCATTCGTATTATTATCTATACTATGTTCGTCGCCCAGAAAAGTGAAAAATACATTTCCAAGTTAACCAATGCGCCCTCGAGCCTGCAAGACTAAATTATGTCATTCAAGTTAATTGGCTCGTGACTTGCAGAAAGAGAGCTGGCAGAACGCCAGAAAATAATAAAGCCTCAAATTAGTCTTTTGTTTGGTTTTAGAATTTATATTTTTGATCATTTTGTGCTTTATAGATGTAAAATGTCACCCAAAAAGAACAGGGATATCAGAAGTGTTTTTACCACCCGAGTAAGTAGCTATCAAGAAGGTCGTTGTTAGTAACCTAGCGTTAGCTAGGAAAACCACACACACAGTGCAAACCTGCTAGCCTTACATCGCCACCCATTCTACAATGTAGCGTTAAACATGTTTTGAAAGTTGTTAGTGTAGTAGGCCTAGCCCTAGAGCATGTAACTTTTACTTGTATTAAATCTATCCATAGCGTCTGCAATCTTTCGACCAGTGTGTTAACAGCAGCTGGTCTTGTTGAAGCCAGAAGGATAAAGCTAACCTACCCACATAATGGGACCGTGCTAGTTTAGCCTAGCACCAGCAGGCTAGCAACTCAAAAGTGATATTAACTATCAAATGTGAGTGATATTAACTGGTAATAAATAGGCCTATATAATCCCTTGGCTAGTAATATGCCTATCCCTGTAATCTCGACCAATGTCAGCAGTCAACTAAGCATGGTTAGTGTCTGTATTAAATTGCTGAATTACTGTGCAGGAAAAACAGCACCCTGAAGCTACAGATGTCGAGCAGGTTGGTGATGAATCGGCATCAGGGGTTCAGGTGAGAAGTTGAATTGTCCAATTTGGTAAAGATTGCATTAAATTGCAGTTTTTTAAGGGATGTTTAGACAATGTTATAGTGTGAATGTTATCATTCACATTTAGTAAAAAGGTGCTATAAATTGGGATGCCCAAATGTATGCATCATATATGATTTAATTGCTCAGAAGTCCAGTACAAATGATATAGGCCTAGTACAGCTCCATAAAACCTGAACCAATTACCTACATATAAAAAATTAAAAAATCTGAACAAACAGGTGTCCCTACCAAAGCTCAGACCAAACCTACGCCCTTGACAACATGGAACCTTGAGTAGGCTAGGAGGGGGGATCCCTTCATCTCACACCACGCCTCACGCTAGCAGAGCACTGAAGTAGGGAGAACTGGCACTAGGTCTATCAAACGCCTTGGCCACAAGCTCACATTTGCTCATAGTTCGGTTGTGGCTGAGAAAAGAAGCCGATTCGACTTCCTGAGAGGGCGCCCCCCCTCCCTCCACACAAGCAGCAGAGGAAGCCCTACGTGATTCACAGACTCCGCCATCGAAAGACGACGCGCAGAGCTTTTGTTCCATCTGTCGCCATCGACGTTATCAATACGGACGAGCGAGCACGTGTCTCTTTTTGGCCGCTCCCTTATAAACTCGAGTATGGCGTCATTACTGGTACCAGGCAAACGTTTAGGTGGGAGAGATGATGCTTGTGATGATGTCGATGGGTCTCCCAACGTCAGCAAGCAGAGGTTGAATTTGTCCACAAGGTCTGCTTCGACCACGTCATACAATACGTATTTGTGAGACGCCAGGAGACAAGTATAGAAAAGGGATTTCCCACGGGGATAGTTAAAGGTTGATATCACATGACTCATCGTCGTCTGCAGATAGTATATCTCAGATATTCATAACCCTTCTCAAATTAATACCTTGTGATTTTAGGAAGAATACAAAACTACAAGCTGCCCTCACTTCACAAGTAACTCCAGAAAAAGGTGTATTTATCCATAGATCAATAAAAACAAGCTTTTATGTTTTTGACACAGACACATACAAATACATGATGTCCTATGGGTGCTATGGATGGTTTGACACAATTTTCCAACTAACCCATAGAATTCAGAACAATCAAAACAAGCAAGTCAAAGCAAGCAAGTCAAAGCAAGCAAGTCTGCCTTCATTATACTCCCAACATACCTGCGAGCAAATGGAAAGTTGAGGGCGGTACTAGTGGACACGTTCCGAGGGCTGTCCAGGGGACTGCTTGCAGCTGAAAGAAACCAAAGATGATTATTGTGATTACAACCAATTAAAACTCATAATAAGTAATGAAGGGAAGCAATTATATAAACTTGCTGCTGATGTTGTTTATTGATCGTGTCTTACCAGTGTGGACGGACAGAGGAGACAGAGGCCTGGACAGAGTGGGGGAAGGTGACCCAACACCAAGGCTCTTCCTGTTACTGCTACGGCAGCTATGGGAACAGAAACAGAAGTGAGTGGCCTGCGCCAACAGACACTGACACCATTAGGATAGGTTGAAACGTTGCCCAGGCACAAGCGTTCCTTCGACATCTGAATCACAGACACTGCCTCGTTAGCAAGCGCCAGTGTTACAAACATAAGAAATATTGCAGCAATGATCGAGAATCAGTTCTGAAAAGTAAGCAGTAATGCAAATTCAGTGGTTAGAAGGCATCCTCATCTGCCCATCTGGGCATGCACATGCACACAAATCTGATATAACACAACCGCTGCCCTGATTCAGTGCATCATAATTCCTGGTGATATCAGAGATGCAGTGCCATGTTACATGACTGTGTTGTTGACATGCTAAGCTGGTAAACCAAAGACAATTGAGACTGATGTATCTGGGTCACAGATGAGACTAGAAATTAATGACTGTTCCAGAGCAAGACAGATTTAAAAAACAAAAACACCTCATCTCTACTCTGTCTCTACTCATCTATCCTGGTGAAGGCCAGACAGACTGGAGGACATTGACAGCTATGTAAAATGTACATGGCTGTCCATGTCATCTGAGGAGATGCCACTGCCCATTTCTCCATGGTCATCTTCTCCTAAACCTGTTTTACAGGCATCAGTGTCAGCCTGTCTGTGTCTCACTGCCATGGTGTCTCACTGCCATGGTGTCTCACTGCCATGGTGTCTTACTGTCTTGTAAGGAAAATGTGTATTGTCTCATTAAAACAACAATAGATGAATGAACCAATGGCAATAGACCAGACAGACACTTTCAGCAAACACAAAATCCAGCTCTTATTTCTTATGTTTCAGAACTGAGTAGATTAATGTAGTGTAAACGATTGATTTCTCATTCAACACTTAACTCACGACTAACATGAATCCAATCCCAGGCAAACTCTGCCGCAGATGTACTAAAAGCTCCCGCGTTGTGGCCAAGGCCTAGCCCTTGACGTTACGAGCTTTTAGTAACTACCATCCAATGTGTTTGTAGCCTACTAACATGTCGTCAGTCATTCAATATCAAATGAATACCTTACACTGCCTTCAGAAACTATTATTATAGTTAAAGGGCATGTTGTTAAGATGAATCAATTTCATTGTATTGTATTGGGATGTATGGTTTATGTCAATGTAAATATTAAGGAGTATCATACACTGGCTAGACTGCTACCACACAGAAGCCAAGGATTTTCAGTTCGGAAAGGCATCGCAAGCTAACTTCACAACAACATAGAAAACAGAACTAACGCTACCTAGCTAGTTCACAACTACAGTATAAATGCTTGCAAATAAGCATTTCAGAAAGTTCAAAAATATATGACTTACTTATATATATATTGAAAGCATGTCCAAACACAGACGTCTCCGGGCTATTTCCATAAAATAACGTCAGTGATTCTCCTGTATCAGATTCAGAGAACTGCCTTAGCAGTAGCTAACTTAAAGCCAGCCTTATTTTATACGGTCTTAAACAGAGACTACACTTTTACTAGCGTTATATGTACAGCTAAGTACAAACATTTTATGTCTTACCTTTTAGACCGTTTAAGCATCGCCCCGGTAACAAAATGAGACTTGTAGCTTGGCAATGCGGTCCAGTGACTTGGATCCGACATACTGTAGTGCTATTTGTTTAGAATGCTAACATATATTCCGTTCCAAGAGAAAAGCGAGAACATTAATGTTCTTCAAATGAAATATCTAGCTAGCTAGAGTCCATGAATAGGACTGAAGTCCCTTGTAGACCCTCCATCGCCGTGGCAGTCTTTGTGTTCCTTCCCAGACTCGGACCCAGCGTTAGCTAGCTTCACACAACTTGAGTGTGAGTGAGTAGCTGGCCAGCTAGCAGCAGGCTAGTTTCACTCAACCTCATTCAAACAGGCTCCCAGTTGAAGCAAGCTCTCGTCATTTCTGTAGCTAAATGTTCGCTTAAAGTGATCAGCTATCCAACCTAACTACACAGCTCCCTGGCTACATCTTTTAAGTGATACAGATCTTGGCGACCAGACAATTCATACGCACTGCCGAAGCGCGCTTTGATTGATTAGCTTCCATAGAAACCCTCCCTCGCTCTCATTGGGGTGTTGTTGTGACGAAGGATAACCTTCCCCAACCGACGTCGTTGGGACAAACCACAGAATGGGAACGGGGCAACCTTCCCAGCTCTCTTAAATTTGGTTTATTCCAATGAAATGTGACAATGTACCAAATCAATTAACTAAGGCTAGCCATGCAGTAGAAATCAGAAAGACTTCTACAATTGCAAGTGCTCTGGAAAAGGTTATGACCAAGACTTAGAAAATGTCGCTTCATTATTCATACTAAATTGTTCCACCAACAATATGAACGGTTTGTTATGCAGAAATGTGTTGCAATTATACACAAAGCACGTTAACTACACAACAACTAAAACAGAGCTTTGTAGAATCAGAAACATATTGATCTCCCAACACATTTCACAACCGTAATTCAATTAGCAGTAGACCATAGGCTTGAATGCACCACACAAAACAGCCCTATGTTACCTCTAACTCGTACCCCATGTCACCCTTTGTTGGCCAGTATGCCACCAGGGCAACTAGCCTTCCCTTGTCATGGCAACAACAAGGGACTTCTTATGTCCCTCTATACATCCACATATTTTGATGTCACTGGTTACAGCCAGGCATGTTTATACACACACACACACACACCCTTCTTTGTCTCAACGTATGTCCTTCAGGATTTATAAAGTGAATCCGTTTGATTTCTCTATCAAAACACACTTGTAGAAACAGTCCTTGACACATTGTGATATAGATGTGTCTTATGATGTACACAAGTGCAGTAAGCGCTAGATAGCGAGGCTCAGGTATTACGTGATAATGCCAGACACTCAAAAATTAATTAACACTTTTCCTCTGAGAGGAACTCTGCAGCTCAAATAATCTACTCAGCAGACATTTTGTTTTTGTCATTGTTGTTATTATTGAAAAAGAATGTCATCCATCTAAGAGGAGCTTATTTAAGTGGTGCAGGTCATACACACACCTACACAAGGTCATACACAACACAAAGTGAACCTTGATAAGAAAACAGCTCATTGCAATGGGGTGGATTTTTTCCAGGTGAATTTCTTTCCATAGGGCTGACAAGGTGAGCAGCGACTGTGTTTAGCTGTGCTTAAACTGCTATTTACTATCATAGTGCAGAGGCTTTGACATCCTGTTATTCCACTGGTAAGTTGCACTATTACAGGGACATAATAGTATAGGGCCTATATGAGACCATAGAAACGGCTTAAAATGAGAACTGAGAATTTAATAATATCCACAGTACCACACTAGTGGTACCTCTTGATCCAGAAAACAAATTAATATCTCTATCATTACCAATCTTGACTCTTGTATTGTGATAACATAAATGTCTTCATCTGTAATACAGACACATAAAATGCTATATGCTGCTTCCGTTTCCAAGATTATTTCCAATACTTCCACCGCTTTGACGTTGCCAAGCAACCCACATGAACCCACGAAAGACGGCATGTGTGATTTGTGATTTGGACCAAAAGTCAGAAACCCTCAAAACGACAAATAATGTCCTTAATAGCCCTATTTCCATTAAGTGTTTGGCATTTGGCAACATGTAAATCTCAATATTAAATTTAACAACATAGGACATAGCCATTTTAAATTGATGACCATCATATTCTTTTCGGTGTTTCAATCAATCTTTAAGTCAAATCTCCTAGTACCTAGTCCTTTTGAACTCATACTGGGTTTGGATGTGAGAGCTGCTTCCTTACCTCCAGGGATGTAGGGTTTGTAAGGGGCTGCAGGGGCTGCATGGACTGCATGGGCTCAGAAGAGTTGGGCTCTGGCATGTGGGTGACAAACTGTAAGGCAAGATACGGGTCACATGGGTCAGTTGGCTGCCTCAGCATATCCGTGTTGCCTATAAAGTGCTGACCAATCCCCTCGACATATCACTTTCATTGGCTGGCATTAATGGTTTTCTGCTAGACACCTCTGTGACTGTTTGCTTGTGGCAACACAGCTGCTGTTTTGGTGAACTGTTTTGGAGGGAGTAATGGATTCATTTACATGGTAGTTTGATGTAATCTGTAGCAAATGATGTCGATGTTGTTTAAAGGGTATACAGGTTCATATAACGTTGCTAGGAGCTGGTTATGAATGATAGGGTTAGGTTTGAAGCTTATTAGACTATCTTGCATTCTTGATGTGTTTGTTTTGAGTACAAACCCAACCTACGGCCATCTAAGGTATATTTTAAATTTATGGTAAATAATCTTTAATTCTGACAAGGATTTTACTCCATGAAAACTTGAGACGCCTATGGTGGCAAAAAAACATGAACATAGCTGTAAATAAACACATTTCCCATTGACAATTTGTCTATTCAGCTATACTGTAATATATCAGCTGAATTGTATAAGTTGCTGATCCAGCTAGAAAATTCACTATTGATTTCTATGCAGAGTTCTGTGTCTTGCTTCATTGCAGCACAATGTTAATAGTTAGTTGTTCAGATGCAGGCGCAGAACACAGCATCGGCTACCGTAGCAAAGACATGAGCGTGTTGTCATAGTAATCCAGAGAGGTTGAAAAACAACTCCTTGTGTGAAGACACTGCACCATGCTGTCTCATAATGAGGGTTAGAAAAACCCTCATTTCAAAATCACAATTCACTAAATCCTCATTAGACCACTGCATCCTCTCCCTAACCCCTCCAAATGCATCACATATATTGTAATGTTTGGGTTAGGGTTAGCTGCCATGACTGTAAATACCCAAAACCCTTGGATTTCACACCAACGTCCTAACCTTCATCACTAGTGCTTGTACTGAAGTGGATTATTAGTGGGCTCAAATATTATGCATTCTGCACCAAAAAACAAACCAAAAAACAATGGGTCATTGCACCCAGCAAATGATCCATTGGAAACACAGATAGCTCTGAAACGCTCCTACGCTTTATGGATCAACGTCTAGTGGGCAAGCAGGAACCAGGCTGCCCCTGGCTATACGGTTAGGAAGGAGAGTGGGCGGGATGAGAGCTGCAGCAATACTAATCCTCTGATGGAGACAGGAATCACAATACATAGCTTGTTGGAAAATGGGCAAACAGATTATCCCAAAATGACAGCCATTTGAGTATAGGAATGAGTGAGGAGTTGCATTACTCAAGAGAGCATGTAACTTAAACTGGAAATGCTATTAAATTACTGGAAATGATTTTAATCACAATCAAAATTAAGTCCAGACCATAGGTATTTTTCTAAGGTCACACACACTGCATGGCATGATGCTCTTCATTCCATCAACCAAGAAGAAAAGATCATTTCCAGAACTGGTTTTCAACGCCACAAGCAGGTTATACAAATCTATTTGCTAAAATCCACACAATGCACGAATAAAGAACCCAAACCTAGCCTACAATGCACAATGAATATTTCAAGTCCAATAGGCTTGTGACTACGTGGAAGTGCTTTAATAGTGAACAAAACCCCATAAATCAAGATGTAGGCCTACTGTAAACTAAACAACAGTTTTACTCCATGAAAACTTGAGAAGCCTATCGTTAAAAAACATGCACATAGATTTGTCATTTCCAACTTTGTGCGTCATTGATATTTGGCTGCAATTTTGAAATATCGACACACCTGTAGCTTTTCAGTCTTTCTAAAATACCTTTCTCTTCTTGGTAGGCTACACTTCACCATTAGCCTACATATTGTCGATTAGAGTACGTTATTATTTAAGATGCCACGATATGCGAGTAAACTTCGCCTGGTTGTTTACGAAGCTGCATCTCAACATCAAAACAGCTCTCGCATGAAGTGTATTTCCCTTTTAAAACACACGTACAATGAGCAAACACGAATAAGCAATACAAACATATCCATTAAACACACATAAACTTACTCCAGAGTAAGGGAGGGGATTTTCAATTTGTCTCTCCTCGACTTCATCGTTTCACGACTCTTGCCAAAGGGATCCCAGTTAACTTCAGTTGTCACGGCGCGGCACGGGTAATAATATCAGGGTCGATTCTGCTGTCATTCATTGTACGCTTGGAACTAAAAATAACTGTCAACAAGCTATCGTTTGACTCTAACTTTAGCATTTCCCTGCTAACTAACGACCCTGCATGTCGATGAAAGCACTCCGTTCGGTTAGGGAATTGTAAACCCGGGCGCTGGTCGGGATTCAGGTATCTTCATCTCAAGAAGCATAGACGAACAGCTAGCGCAGAACCAGCGCTGAGTGACAGAGTCGTTGGAATGGTCACCACTCCCATGTGATTACCGGGGGTGAGGAAATAGAGAGGGTGTCGATTATGTCTATCATAGTTCACGGAAAAAATCTTAATTATTGGCAGCAAAAATATAAAATAACAAAGATGAATACTTGAACATTAAGCATTGTTTAAAAAAAAAGCAATTAGGCTACTTTAGTACAAATTGTAGTTATTTAGTCATTTAAAACGATTACTAGTAATTGTTTGAAATTAATTTCAAACAGATGAGATGCTCACATGACAAATAGACAGACCGATAGACAGATAGATACATGGATATAGATGGTTAGATAGATGGTGTGTGAGTGTGCCAGGATGATAATTTGACCTCGAGGTCTAGATAGGTCCAAAACACTATTTGCTGCAAGGACCCAGCAGACTTGATCATGTATAGCCTAAATAGTTGATATAAAGAACCTACCTACTGGTCTTAGAGAGAGAGACAGATCTCAGCTCTATGACTCTGAGAATGGTTGCATTAGGATTTCACATTATATTGCCAGTTTTTTTTTAACGCATACATATTCAACACATAAATACAAAAAAGGGGTTTCCCTGGTCATGCTTTGGTGGAGTTTTGTGTAACTAGGTGTAACTGATCAGCAGAGAAGAACAGGCTCCTCAGTTACCATGGAGACGAGGACTTACCTTCGCCTCTCTCTTGTCTGGTGCAGTCTTTTGTACATCTGCGCCATCTCGGATGCACATTTGTTCAGGCAAAATGTAGGCTACTCCACATCAAACTGTCAATTATGTTATAATAAGTGTTCATCATTTACTATGCATCCTAAGAATAAGAATTTAAAGTTCAAAAACACCATAGTCTATTAGGCAACCTTTAACCAGCAAACCCACATTTTCCAGTCTCTCATTATAGCTATGATATGCTGCTTTGACGCCAGACTGACGCCACCTGTTGGAAAACTGAACATTCTACACAGTTAGAATTTGTCTAGAGAAAGTAGTTCAGTCGGAATGTTTGAATAGACAAGAAAAACGTCTCCAATGCAAATAGGAAAAAATAAATACTCAGGGTATTAGTCATTTCAGAGAAATGGGAAATGGAATCACGACTTGAGGATGTAGGACAGGAGGAGGTGGTAAACCTTAAGCCCAAGTTCTCGTTCTCTAAAACCAATGCTTCATGTTGACATTTAGACATCATTTAGCATTTCTTAAAATGTTCATCACAGTTTTTCTGTTATGAAGTTCACTTTTGAATCACAAAAAATCCAAATGTCCATCCAGTATTATAAGGTGTTTACAGAAGGACGACAAGCTACAAAGTCAAAGGTACAGTTGGCCATTTATTTTCTCAAAAGATACAACAAAATTCAGCATTGAGCTCCCCTCCCCAGTTGTGGTCTGTGGTTAGCAATGCTCCTGTTACCTGACAGAACGAGAAAAGCGTTGACATTTCTTACCCAGCTGTCAACTTTACAAGAAAGGCAAGTGAAACCCCACTTTACCCAGCAGTCCTGGAGCTGAGTGTCGTGAGCCTGTCTACTTGGTGTCTTCCTGTCTTCAACAGCACTCATGACCACCTATCTGGATACTGTTTAATTACATTTATTCTTTCACCATGGGCCTGTTGAAAGGGTGGAAGAGTAGAGGAGTGGAGACACTGATTATGGTGCTTGTTATGGTCAACAAACGCACAGGTATTGTATGAATACATTTCTTATCTGTCAGATCTCTGTAGCTGTCTGTGGTTTGTAGTAGGTATTCTGTAGTAACATTGAGCTTATCTGTCTTCGACAGAAACACACAGTCGTGTTAGAGATATGAGAAACACCTTCAGAAGTGTTACACGAGACGGAAGCTTTTGGTTATCTTATCAGGGCAGTATGGTTTTCACAAGCAGGAGCTCTGTGCGTTGTCGTATTACTGCACCGTGTGTGTGTGTCTGTGTGTGTGAAAGCATATTTTCATGTACTGTATATCACCATATTTCAAGATATATACTGTTTAATATTATACAAATTCCACTAACATTTGAACTAGAGTCTTTGGAGTAATAGCAAAGTGTACAGAAATACATATTGATGGATTAATTATCGATTCTCAAAAAACTGATTTCCACTTTAAAGGAGCAACTTGCAAACTGTCATCTGGTCCTCAGTGCTTCAGAAAAAACTCCAAGGAGAGAAATGAAATTTATAGATGCGAATGGAGTTCCTCTGAATCCATGAAGAATGCAACCTATACGCTTTACATAAAGTAAGTTAAAGCAAACTACAATTGAGTGATTCTAAAAAATGCCACTACAGTATGCAGTGTACTCTAGATCAAGATATCTGAAATGTTTTAATGAAAACAACATTTTAACTTTTCAGAACGATGGACCCTCCCGATTTTGATGCGAATTTTAAGGATATCAAACATAACTATAAAGAGGTCCTTGGAGAATACTTAATCACAAAACGTGAAGTGGAAATATTGGTAGAGGCTCATTTGGAAGGCAAGAGCTGTAACTCAACCAAAACTGTGGCTGTACTTAATGAGACAGGTAGGTTTACAACTTGAGTCACCGGTCGATATTCGTCATCCACACAACTCCATAGCCATTAGAAAGTCATTTCTTTCCCAGCATAGCAGAAGAAGAAGAAAGGTATGTTGGTCTTACGAGCAGTGGCACACATACACACGTGCAGGAAGTGAAACACTGGGGAGAACACACACACGCGTGTGACAAAGGAGCTTCAGTTCAAAACACTGAAGGATATTACCTCACTGCTATTTTCTTCTCTCTCTTTCTCCCTCCCTCCCTCCCTCCCTCCCTCCCTCCCTCCCTCCCTCCCTCCCTCCCTCCCTCCCTCCCTCCCTCCCTCCCTCCCTCCCTCCCTCCCTCTCTCTCTCTCTCTCTCTCTAGTAAAATATCCACCTCCCCAGAATGTGACAATGAAATGGTCCTCAAACTCTGTCACACTCAAATGGAACGAAGAAGAGAGCAAAGAAGTTGTAATATCAAAAAAAATAAAAAAAATAATAGATGTCCAGTTCAGAAGAATGGATTATCCTTTGCCAGCATGGGAAAATGTAAGACATTGTTTTTTACAATAGTGGGGTAGGAACAATTCTAACCTTGTAATTGTTACTCTACTCATAACTTTGTCTTTTCTTCTACTTTTGTGTATTTTTCAATGTTGTTGGTCCAGAAAACGATAGAGACCATTTCTTCAAACGACATGAAAGGTGGGTTCCTTCTTGTTACCCTAAAAGTTGCTGGCAGGGCTGTGTGAAGGTCCTTTATTCCAATTAAAATGTACTTCTAAAACAGTACTGCTACATAGCGCAGTAAGGGACTGGTATTCAGCATACAAAACTTGTTCGACATGACAGCAGTATAATTTGTGTTTACAGTCAAGGTCACCCTAGACAATCTTCAGAATCAATCAGCATACCAGGTGCGAATCAGACAGAAGCCCAAGCATGTTAAAAATCCATTGTGGAGCGACTGGACCCCTCCTCAGGATGTCCCTACTGGTGAGTTATCTAGTTTGTTATGTTCGCAAATCCATTATTCATTCAGATACAATACAATGTGCAATCTCAACCATTTAGATGTGCATGTGTCAAATTGTGTCTGTGTTGTGCTTGCTACTATTGTTTTACCTACAGAGGTCTTGATCCTTCTTTGATTAAATGTCATTACCGTCGTTCTGTTTTCTTAAACACCCTGCCAATAAACGTCCAAAATGATCAAGGTTGAGAGATAGTTTTACCTAAGTTATTTCCAGTAGAATCTACTGATTCATGATCTACTAACAAAATGTATCAAGTAAATGCCTGTGCTGAATATAGTTTAACTTGAATTAGGAAGTATTGTTTCATCTATTGATCTTTAATCATTCTAGAATTGTACAGTATAAAACATTGTATTTAATGAATTTATTAGTGATGTGTAATTAAGTTCATGTGTCTCTCTTGGGTGCAGAACTTAAAAATCCACCTGAAGTCAACTGGACAGAGCAGGTCAACAATGGATCAAGATTACTGAAGCTAACATGGGATGTAAGTTGATATGGTGCTCAGATGGCTGAGCGGTTAGGGAGTCGGGCTATTAATCAGAAGGTTGTTGGTTCGATTTCTGGCCGTGCAAAATTACGTTGTGTCCTTGGGCAAGGCACTTCACCCTACTTGCCTCAGGGAGAATGTCCCTGTACTTACTGTAAGTCGCTCTGGATAAGAGCGTCTGCTAAATGACTAAATGTAAATGTATTATATAGTCATGCAGATCAGAGATTCATGGACATTGTGTTTCAAGAGACCAGTGTTTACACCACTTCAATTTGTTCCAGTCTGATCTCTACTACATTGTTCACCAGGCAAAACAGTACCCTCCTTCTGCTGGAACAGTGACTTATAATGTGTCTATCCATGACGGGCCTTGCTGGAAGAAGAAGACTCACCACATTAATACCTCTGAGTTTACAACTACTGTGACCTACTCTGCCGTCGACATTTCCATTTTTGCTTTCAATATCGTGGGGAGAACACCTTCAACAGCTCTCCTAGTCCCAGCCATACATAAGAAAAGTATGTGTGTATGTGTGATGTGTCTGATCAGGATGAACGGTGCATTCAATAAACATCCAGTTAACTGTGTGTGTTATTCTCATACACCAGAAACCTAACTGTAACTTTATTCCCACTAGCATGTTCTGATAACAAACCTACCAAAAGGCATGCTCAAAAGGCACGTAATGCTTGTCTGGAGTGGTACAAGCTAACAGATGGAGAAACAAGACCAGAACTTGTCAACTTCAAACCAACTCAGACACTTCAGGAAATCCCAGACGGTATGATAACAGTCTTTGGCATAAATCCATGAATGTCCATCAACCTGCTTTACTGTATGTGGACTACCGAAATGAGCATTGAAGGAAGTCCAGGAAGACTTAGACTAAGAAAACTATATGACAACAATAATGTTTAATGTCTCTGGATCCTCTCACATTACAACTTGCTTGGCCCCCCTAGCTTGGCCCCCCCAGTTGGTCCCCCCAGTTGAAATGGTCTAGAACCGCCCCTGCTACCATTGCCATTATTGATCCGCTCTCTTTGGCAGTCCACTTGGTATCTCCCGTTAGGTGGAAAAAAAGGACACAAACCAAAAGGGAGGACAAAATGCAAACTATAAACTCCTCAACGTCAACCCCCCCCTCCTCTCTCTCTCTCTCTCTTTTCCCTTTTCCTCCTCTCTTACACATTGTGACACTGCCGTATGAAAAACTGTTGTTGTTTTCTGCTGTGAGTCCAACAGACTGGTGTGAAAGCATTTACCTTGTTTTTTTCAGATATGGAAGACTATGTTCGCTACTATTACTTTAAACACAGCCGTCATAGGAAGGAGCCTCAAACCACTGCATGGTGTACCATGTATAAGAGAGAGGGTGGTAAGCATTTACACAGAGCACTAATTCTAGATAAAGATTTTTTTAAGTTTATTTTACTATGATGTTCACTTCACAAACGGATATAATATTGTAATATAATATTATAGAGAAATTATCATTACTATAACCTTATTATAAGTTCATGAGAATTTATGAAATCCTTTGCAACAATGTATTTTTCAGCCCCAACTAAGGCACCACAGGAATTCAGTGCTGTTGATGTAACACACAATTCTGCTGCGCTAAATTGGAAACCTATTCCTGTGTCAGACCTGCAAGGCTTCTTAAAACACTATGAAATCTGTATCACAGCCAACATCAATCAAACAGGTGGGACCAATAATGACATTTATAATTTGTCCATATGGCATCTGCAAAGCAATGGTAAATAAACCTTAAGGTGACATTGCACACAGTTACTATGACATATACAGCGTATTAACGTGCTTCTCTCTTCGATTAGATTGCAAAAATGTTTCAGAATCACACACTGAGCACACTCTTGAGAATCTGACTCCGGAGTCCAGTTATGACATCAGTGTTGCTGGAGTGACAGTCATTGGGTCAGGACCCAAAGCCCATGTTGGTTTCAAGACTGTGTCTGTTCCTTTTAATGGTAACATTCTTATTCACTTACACTAGAATGTAAACCTAACATATAGAATTCTTCTGTTGTAGAATCTTTCACAATGCACGTAAAACAATGAATAACAATGTTTTCTTCTGAAATAAGTCTGGATCATAGTTTGTTGCATGATTCCTGTCCTCATCGCCACAATAATGGTCTCATTTCTTGCCAACAGGTGAGATCTCTTTTGTAATGTACTACAATATAAACAAATTGATAAACACCTCTATTTTGTCCAAATTTGTTATGCCATGAAAGGCATTTCAAAGTTTTAAAATAATTGTTCTTGTCTTTATTCTCAGACTTAAAAGAAAGTATTGGTCATCAGTACCTGCTCCAGTACTGAGGAAAGATGGCTATGACAAAAAGAGACAGGTATGGAATTCATTTAGTTTTCTGAACTTATTCCTGCGTTGGAACTATATATTTTACACATTTTGTAATGTCCATGGTTCATGATGTTCTTAACGTGTTATACAGTTATATAAACTATGCACTTGCTGAGCATGCAAAGATTAAGAACAACTTCCCCTAAGTCATCACCACAAGCAGTCACCACAAACTTTCCCTGCATTTAACAATGCTTCGTTGAATTGAATGTGTGTTTGACCTTTGCATCAAATAAAGAAATAATAGTTTCCCAATCATGACGTCTCTTGACGATCTTCCAAGATTCATCAAACAAATCTGTTTTCCCAAATGACACATTTCGATTTTTAGGGTGCACAAAACAATTGACTATAACTGGGGGCTGGGGGGGGGATATGTTTGTATCGATGCACCTTGATGGGAATGTCCCCTTCAATTTTACGTTTCAACAGAACTTGTGGGAGGTGACAGAGGAGGTGGATAAAGTCAGCCTTCAGAAGTGGAATGACCCCCAGATCCCCAACCAGGAGAAGCTCACAATACTGGATGTGTGTGAGATAGACGAGGGTGAAGATGATGGAGAAGAGGGCAGTCAGGGGGAACTGGGAACCCCAGATGTCTTTATACCTTTAAGTCCAGATTATAAAAGCCAAGTTCTAACAGATTTGGGAGACCTTGAAACAACCTATACCAACGAAGAAGAAAATGACTGTGAGGCTGTCATTGTGATGTACAGAAATTGTTTAGTTTTTGACATGAAAGCAAACTCCACCGAAGATTTGGGGACAGAATTGTCGACATAGTGTCCCCTCATAAGGACTTCACTGTGGTCACATGCTCATTCCTCCAGAGTATTCGCTTTAGTTTGAGGTATTACATTACAGAATTTACACAAATGACTTGCATGTAACTTTTAACCTAATTCTAGGATATGGAAAAAAAATGTACTTTACAACTTCACAGTAAAGCATGCATATACATGCTTCACCTATCTGTGTGTAAGATGTAGTCAACTGTAGAAAAGGTTTGACTTGAGAGTTCATACAGAACACCAATAGACGGTGTCAAGTCAGAAATAGGAGGAGTGAAACTGATGAGTGAAACTGAGGTGTATGCACAGCAGGAGACAGGAAATGGCAACAAAGACCTAAAAAGTCATACAAGCATTTTTTTTAAACACAGTATTGCTTACTCATACAGATGGAACATTTGATGTATTTCATGTTGTCCTACTTAGAAGAAATAGGCTGCTAAAGTAATATGCAAATGTAATAACAGGGTTTTGGGCTTTCATGGCCTTTTCCTTTCTAATGTTTTAAATGTTGATTATTTGAATTATGGTTAATTTCAATTTGAATAAACTGATTTCTTATAGAAAGTCCCCATATAAGGTGACATCTCACCTCACAGCAAGAAGATCCTGTGCTGGATTTCCTCAGCAAAATAAGTGACAGTAACAGACAAACATAAGGAACAGATCACGCATTTACAAAGCATGTATGAGATTCAAAAATAAGAGCAGACCTGCATATTCTGCAGGAAATGCATTGCCCCCCAATGTCAAACACTTTAGACTACAAAGAGTGCCATTCACCATTAAGTCAGACTACAAAGCTAAATCCAAAAAGAAGAGGACTTGGTATATTTTATGACCTAAATGACAGCAAAGTAATATTTCTGGCAAAAAGTAGGCTACAAAACAAGGATTAAGGGCAGCTGCTCTGGATTAAATGATTGTTACATAACAATTGCATCATAATGGCCACACTTGGATACAAACGTGGTTACAAACATTGACAGTTTGTGTCAATCTGGTAGTCTGAAGTCTCATCCCATAAAGGTGATCAGTGTGCACCATCAATTCCAGATGAGCAGACACGATTGGGTTGAACTTGGAACACCAAAAACCATCTGGATAAAACAAGTGGTGAGACGAAAAGCCCCCTGCAAATTTGATCTAAACTATACTGTCAACTATAGTGTAACAGGACTAGTCACCGGGTTTGTGTTCTACACAAGGGAGATTATTTGTCTGGCATCCACTTTTTGTTGTGTGCATATTTCTACAGGGCCTACAAAAATGCAGTTTCATTGCCACTCGCTCTCGGACCAGGTGGGAAACTAAGGATGAGCAGAGGTGAGAGATGCTGGAAAGCTACAACTATCATCTTAACATTGGGTCATTGTGGGCCATCAAAATGGTCCTTTACTACATACTAATCACGTGTTCATTTTATAATCCATGCATGTTTACTGGTACTATTATACTGCCAAAAACACACATCTGGGTCTCAGTGTTTTGTGTCATTCGTGGAGTATTTACACAGCTTGTCCTTCCAAATGTGTTTTATTGCCATCTGTGATAGTGTCGCTACTACGATCTACCACTGTTTTACAACTCAAGAGTCCAGCCTAGTGGAGAAAAGCATGTAGCGCGTAAAACGTGTTTACGTACAGGGTCACCCTTTCACACGATGGCGTCACATTTAGTGCGTGCAGAAGTCATTTTGGGAATGCGGTATCAGGAAAATGCAGCGGTATTCACTTATAGCTTTTTAATCGACAGGCTTAATGCTTTTATATAGACATGAATGGGGCAATTATGCCTTCGACCTTAAGGTGATACACTTAAAAATGCCCTATGCGTACCGCACTGTGTTAGAAGATGGCGGAGTCGGATGGTGGGGATTTCGCCTCGAATCGTCCGCAGAACAGGTGAGGATGTCACGGGTGATGCGAATCGAATAAACATACAAGTTCTTGGTTAACAAAGCAATGTTATAGGCTTCACGTGTATTTAATTTTTAGAGTTGATCACAGCCTGCGAGCATAGTTTACGTGCAGTGTAGGCTAAGTGTGATAATACATTTTCAGTAGCATTAGAATTCGCCTTCGGATACAGTTCAAAACGATTTCAAGGA
The DNA here is from genome assembly GCA_903064625.1 of Mallotus villosus. Taxonomy (NCBI): domain Eukaryota; kingdom Metazoa; phylum Chordata; class Actinopteri; order Osmeriformes; family Salangidae; genus Mallotus; species Mallotus villosus. Next base: position 244,360 of record CAEFZP010005460.1, on the reverse strand, counting down.
TATGACATGTAATGCCACATTGTATAGGCCTACTATAAGTAGGTTAAGTATACATCTTCCAATACAAGTTCACAAATGGTAGTTTCTGTTATCGTCACAGTTTACCTGTTCATCGTAAGGTAGGTTTACATTTCTCACTGGCTAGTCGCCCGAGTGGCCTGGACTGTTGGAGGTGAGACCCTGGGAACTTGGGCAGATGCAACGCAACACTTTGTACAGCCTTGGACATCGTCCCAATGGCTGCGTGTTAAAGTCTACATAATGCATTTGCTAACCAGTAAATGATTACATTTACGAAAGTCAATTAACTTCACATCAAACAGCTGAAACTTTAGCAAACAAGATGAGTCTTGCTTATAATAATAATTGTAATATATATCTTTCTTTTTTTTTACAAAAAAACTTTTATGATCCTAGCATGAACACTCCCCAAAATATCCAAAACACATGCATAGTAGAATCAGCATGCAGAACTTTTAAGTGTGTATAGATGTTTGGCTTACACAAAACTGCCACCTTAGGTCAGGTCTTCACTTGGAAAATGGAAGCAGAGTGCAGTGGTAAAGAATTAGGCTCATATCTCTTAGTCCCCATGGATTACCCTAACATAGTTGTGTGCTGAATACAAAAGGCATTTCTTTCCACAAGACAGATGAATAATTCAAGAGAAAAGAGAGTTGAGAGGAAGGCTGTGATGCAGCTGACGGGAAACGACTGGATAAAGAGCTTGCTATTTTCAGAGATGACTCTTAAGCTATCTTGTATAGGTAAAATAAAACCTGTTTGTACTCTGACAGTGATAGCTGTTTTCTCTTACAGTATGGCTAACAAGAATGGCACGCTGCGTTGCATATTCTCAGCCCCGAGCCATAGTGCTACTTTGCTGCAGGGCTTGTCCGTCTTGCGGGACCAAGGGCAGCTTCTGGACGTAGTGTTGGCTATCAACGAGGAGCGTTTCCAAGTCCACAAGGCAGTGCTGGCATCCTGCAGTGACTACTTCAGGTGGGTTGGCCAAAGGAAACTCCCATAATGCTCAAACTACTTTAATTTTGTTCAATACTCTTAAGATAGCATTTTTCTGAATGTAAAGATGCACTGAGATAACAGACTGGGACTTAAACTAAATGACAGTTAAAACATTTAAGTGGTAAAGTACTTAAAAAGTGCTTGATTAGTGTAGAAATGTTGACTTCACAAGGTTAAAGGATAGGTTTGACAGTGTTACAGTATATAGTATGCTGTTACACTGTACAAAAGACTAATTTCATGAAGGTATAACAATACAACTGTTATTATTATGTGTGCAAAGATGTGCGTGAAAGCTAGCTGAATTTTTACTATATTTATTTATGTAGGTTACATGTTAAACTGTTTTCAGAACTGTTTTCTTCAATATGTTTTTCAGAGCTATGTTCACAGGAGGCATGAGGGAATCAAACCAGGACACCATTGAGCTGAAGGGCTTGTCAGCTCGAGGGCTGAAACACATCATTGATTTTGCTTACAGTGCAGAGGTCACTTTAGATCTGGACTGCATTCAGGATGTTCTAGGGGCAGCGGTTTTCCTCCAGATGGTCCCAGTAGTGGAGCTCTGTGAGGAGTTTCTCAAGTCAGCCATGAGTGTGGAAACCTGCTTGAACATTGGCCAAATGGCCACCACCTTCAACCTTTCTTCTCTCAAGGAATCTGTGGACACCTTCACATTACGGCACTTTCTACAGATCGCAGAGGAGGACGACTTCCTCCACATCCCGATGGAGCGCCTGGTTTTCTTCCTGCAGAGCAACAAGCTGAAGAACTGCGGCGAGATCGACCTTTTCCACGCCGCCATCCGTTGGCTGCAGCACGACGACGCCCGTCGAGCCAAAGCCAATCAGGTGCTCTGCCATGTGCGCTTCCCCCTCATGCGCTCCTCAGAGCTGGTGGACAGCGTCCAGACAGTAGACATCATGGTGGAGGATGTGCTATGCAGACAGTATCTCCTGGAGGCCTTCAACTATCAGATCCTCCCCTTCCGTCAGCATGAGATGCAGTCTGCACGAACGCTGATCCGCTCTGACGTCATGTCGCTGATCACCTTCGGAGGCACGCCCTACACGGACAACGACCGCACTGTGAGCAGCAAGGTGTACTACCTACCAGACATCTCCTCCCGACAGTTCAAAGAGTTGGCAGAAATGGAGACGGGCTGCAGCCATGCTTGCGTCTCGGTGCTGGACAACTTTGTCTACGTGGTCGGCGGTCAGCACCTGCAGTACCGTAGCGGGGAAGGGGCGGTGGACATCTGCTTCCGCTACGACCCGCACCTCAGCCAATGGCTGCGCATCCAGCCCATGCAAGAGGGACGGATCCAGTTCCAGCTCAATATGCTGCAGGGACGACTCTACGCCACTGGGGGCCGCAATCGATCCGGCAGCCTGTCTTCCGTCGAATGCTACTGCCCCAAGAAGAACGAGTGGACTTACGTAGAGCCACTGAAACGTAGAATTTGGGGCCATGCTGGAACTTCCTGCGGAGAGAGGCTCTACGTCTCAGGGGGCTATGGTGTGTCGGTGGACGATAAGAAAACATTACATTGTTACGACCCCACGACTGACCAGTGGGACTTCAAAACCCCCTATGAACGAACCGAGAGTGCTCCACGCCATGATAAGCGCCAAAGACCGCGTTTATGCCTTGGGGGGGTCGCATGGATCACGTTGACCGCTGCTTCGATGTACTGGCAGTTGAGTATTATATTCCAGAGAATGACCAGTGGACTACGGTTAGCCCCATGCGCGCAGGGCAATCAGAAGCAGGCTGCTGCTTACTGGATAAAAAAATCTACATTGTGGGAGGGTACAACTGGCATCTGAACAATGTGACAAGCATAGTGCAGGTTTACAACACAGAGACCGATGAGTGGGAGAGGGATCTGCATTTCCCAGAGTCCTTTGCGGGGACTGCGTGTACGCCAATAATACTACGACAAACCACCACCCAACGTTAATCCTCAAGCACCTGGACCATGACTGGATATTGTGCATTCGTAGTGCTTACTATCCCGCTGTTCAATAGAAATGTGGAACTCTACATATACTATTGTAATCTCTGTGGTAATCCTGATTTTATGCGTGTGTTTGACAGAATGACTGCAAATAGGAAGTATGTTATTTTGCTATATACACATTAATTTCCTTTAGTTTGTGGTCCATGTACAATGTTATCATGAGCTGTTTTTAAGACCAGGACTTATATAAATATATGAATGTAGCCTTTTAGCTGAGGTTGAGGTATAGTCAATGCTTAAAGATTGAAGTGAGAGGGAGAAAGTGAAAAATCAAGGATATTTGAGTTTCAGTGAGCCATTTTGTACAAAGTTGTTTTCAACGATGAGAAATAATTTATGACCACAATGATTGTATAGGACCTGGAGCGTCTGGTTGCATGCTTGTTTTGAAATGTTGTATTTTATACTTTTACTCCATGAATGTCTCAATACTAACCTGTCTGTCAACTTATATGCATAACTCAGTGGAAGGCCGATAACTGTTCATTTAAAATTGCACTTTTGCTAGACAGTTTTAAAAGAGAAGGGGATTCTGGAACTGAAACATCCAAATCAGCCTTTTTGCAACGTAACACAAGTTTGCCATTGATATAATTGTAATTAATGCGTTCATGGATTTACATACACAGAATACAACATTTGAATTGTCATTGAGCTACATTTTCTGTTCTTTTTACTTCACATTGAAACATGTAATACAATATTCAACCTTGACGGCCATTGAAAATACAATTAAACTCCCATGGCAGCTAAATCCCTCCACCAATCATCCCCCGAGCAATTATTGCCCCTTACTTAAACACAAATTATGCTTTGACAAAGACCCTGGAAACCATTTGGGTGACGGTTTGGGTTATGTCGTGTAGCTCAATTGGAAGTGTGTTTGGATAGCAAGTTTTAGAAAGTATGTTTTTTTGTGTCAGAAATGTGGAGGCTGAAAAGGTAAGACATGCAAGAGGAGTGTGGTTGAGAAACGAAATCAACTTTATTTTAGTTCCTTTCCCCCCACTAGAACGATAAGTGAATGTTTTCACAAATGTATCTCTCAGTACAGTGGGGCATTAAAATCTACTTGAGGTTACTATTTTACAGTACAAATATAATCTAAGAATAAAAATCATTTTAAGTACACTGACTACCTACATGTACCTGTTGTACAAATGTCACCTGTTTGCCTTAGTGTAAGTGTTTTTGTGAAGTTGTGTCTTTCCAAATCAGAAGCACAATGTCAAATGATAATGAAGTGCATTATCAATTGAATCCACTGTCATCAAATGGGGAATGTAGACTTTTGTGTACCTGTATGTCTAACTTTAATTAAAGGTGTATGTGAATCGAAAATAATTTGTCGACTGCCGTCTGAGTTGTAATATATGGGACAGGTTGTTTATTATAAGGGGAAATACAAAAAATGTATCATCACAGTTCGTCAAGAGGATGAAGTGCATTGCGATTGATGCTTGATTCGTAAACTGTACCTGGACACCGTGTTTGTTAATGTCTTTTCTTTGGGTAAAATTATCAAGGTGCGTAATGACGGCAAACGAAAGCACTCCAGCGTAGTGCGTAGAGTTCTATTGAGGAGGAGAGTGAAAGATGGCGTCCTCAAACAATCCCCGCAAATTTAGCGAGAAAATCGCTCTGCATAATCAAAAACAAGCAGAAGAGACTGCAGCTTTCGAAGAAGTGATGAAAGACCTAAACATTACCAGAGCTGCGCGGGTAAGTTTCTCATACATGTAGATTTTTTGTATATGCTGGTGTCGCCTAGCCTGGCTATCTGACTGAGCTCCAGCTTCACGCGCTAGCTGCAGCAGCTGCAGCATGTTTAACGAGTTGTTTTTAGCCAGCTGTCAGAAAACCGAAATGTAGCTAGCGAACAAATTGAATTACCCAATTCAAATGGTTGACTACCACTATACACTACTATGACCCAGAAGCCAGCTAACCAGTCCTTAACTATATTGTCAAGCCAATTTGAGGATGTGCTCCGCCGTATTGTCTTTTGTTTTGTTGACATTTCTGGGCTAGATATATCTAGCACCAGTAGTGGGCTAGATCTCAGCATGAGACCTGAATTATATAAATGTACATCATATGCCTGGATTGTCATGGTGGATAGTGCTATAAATCTGCCTAACAGCTGAAGCAAATCTGCGGGACGTTAGCTGTCAAACACAGAAGCCAATGACATGTAGCTAGCCAGTGATGTACTGTGGGGAATCATAAAATCCGTGTCTAGACTATCTGTGCATTTGTGAGCATTTTTGCGGAGCATAATATTAATCGGAAATGTCTATGTTGCTAGGTCATCTAGCTAACAATGAACGTTGAACCTGCGATGTTTCACAAGGCTACTAGCAGCTCATTCACAAAAAAAATGAATCAGACTTCTAGTAGTAAATGAGTCATGCAGCAAATGGAGCAACTTTCCCTTAGATTAACAGATGGGCGCATAGCTAAATTAGTGATGTCGTTGAACCAATAACAACCTAGCTTGTAATGTTCACCTTTCAATATTATAATTTTTTTGCCAAATTACCGTGTCTATCCATTCATCCATTTAATCACGAATTTGTTGAATGCATCATTCATGCAACTGCAATCCATTATTTAGACATAAGGAATATTATGTGGCCTACATCATACAGAGATTCTCACATAAATGGTTTCAGGTCGCACCTCAAATAATGTTTTAATGTTGAACCCATCACAAAAAAAACGGTATACAGTTGTTGAAATGGATTAGAACCAGGTGTTCATTGCTATAGTCAGCTCAACATTTGAGAACAGGTATTCTCATTCATATTAGCGATTTATAGATACATGAGAAATACCTGGATTCTACAGATGCCCACATTTTCTCTTTATTTTTCAACTCTGTGTTACTTACTATAAACGTTAAATACACTTATATGTATATCAGTTATTTATTCTAATTTTTCATGTATCAGTTTAATTGTTTATTCATTCTTTCATGCAATTTTACTTTGCACAGTTGCAGTTACAGAAGACCCAGTATTTGCAACTAGGGCAGAATCGTGGACAGTACTATGGAGGCTCACTGCCCAATGTCAATCAGATTGGAAATAGCAACAATGACATGCCTTTTCAGGTGAGCCCACAGCCTCTCTATCAGTTGGTACAATGTGGTTCTGATATTCACCATTGACAACTAGACATTCTGTAGCAATGCTTCAGTTACTAGCAAAAAGTATACCAACAAACTGTAACCAAAGGAAGACATTTAAAAACGGAATCTAAAAAATCCCCCAAAACAAATATGTCATTGCTTATCATGGCTTTCCATTTTTGAAATACATTTGCCAGCATCAATATGTAGGCCCATAGCTTGACCCATTCGAAATGAGAACATGAGCACCATTTATATCAATGCTTTTTGATTTTAGTGCACTTTGTACTTTGATACAAAATTGAAAAGAAACCCGTTTTCACACATTATTGGTTTGGTTTGTCCTCTCCAGAATTCTGTGTTGGACACCAGTCGAACCACTAGGCATCACGGTCTGGTGGACCGCGTCTACCGTGACCGGAACCGCATCGCGTCACCCCACCGCCGGCCAATCTCTGTTGACAAACATGGCCGCCAGATATCCTTCCCCTGCTTCATTTGGGAATTTTTGTCAAGCGTAAAAAAAGAAATGTCTTGCACATCGATTAACTATTGGTTGTTGAATGGACTGTATTCGAATTGATAGAAAATGTAGCCTACATGTTTGTTTTTGGTATTCTTTTATACAGCTATGGTAGTAGTTTGCCTTTTTACTACCCTCCTTAACAGAGCTTCACATTGACAGCTGCCCCTATGGCTCCGTGTATCTCTCCCCTCCACCGGACACCAGCTGGAGGAGGTGAGTCCTGTCTGAAACATTAGAGAGGGGATCAATGTGCTGCTGGAACGATCACCTATTTGACCACAGTCACTTTGTTGAAGGCAAACATGTCTCAAATTCGGCCATTAAGGGCCCTCAGTTTGGTCCGTTGAATTTTCTGTCTAGTAGTACTAGTACTTCTAGTTGTAATTTATATCTACCTGATACAGTACGTCTGGTAGCAGATACATACTTCTTGTTGCAGAGTTGTTCTGTTCTATTAGACATCAAACACTAATATATGGATGCAAATATATCTGTAAAACAAAAAAAATAACTACAAACATTCTCCAACAATCGTCCATATGTTCAGTTTGCTACATTGTGGTGAGCTGATGTGAAAATCAGCAGAGTCACATTGACTCAGCACTTTCATTTTAGGTGTGTTCAATATGCTCTCACTTCACCTGCAAATTCCATTATAGATACTTAGTGTTCTGAGCACAACGGATGTACTTGGCCTACACACAGACACACACAAAAAACGAAAAATAAATAAATAAATGTTGACCTGGATTGGTTGTAACACCCTCAGGACAAATTCAGACTCGGCCTTACACCAGAGTGCGATGAACCCAAAGCCGCAGGAAACGTATGTGGGGGGATCCCAAGATCTCCAGCCCAAGCGAGGTAATGGAAGATTTGGTTACTGGGAGCCTGAAACACCCTGCATTTATTAATGCCCAGTTCTATGAAACCGTAGCAGTCTTGTTATAATTCAACAGCATGCTCTTGCAATATTAACGGTGCACAGTGTTATAGGTTGTCGGTTTGATTCTGAATCCTTTAAGGATTGATTTAGTTACGATTAAACTTGTCTGTGTAGGGATTTCACATCAGTGGTTGTTGTCAGTGGAAATGACACAGGAAGACAGATCAATACTGATGCAATGAGACTGTTTTGGTTTTAGCTCATACAGTGTTTAAATGACAATTACAAGAAAAAAACACTTTTATCAATATTATTTGACCATTGCTTCACGCTTTCTGATTTAAAAAAATTCCCCCTTCTCTCTTCATCGCCTAGTTTTGCTGTTAACAGTGCCTGGGACTGAGGAGTGTGAACCGGAAACAGACGAGGATGCACAGGAGCAAATGTGGGATAATAAAAAGGTATTAATAAGTCAACTGAAAGTTTGTGTGCCGATGTTGGTTTTGTTGTACTGGACAAGGAAAATACTGAGGGGTTCTTTTTGCTGCAGAATGACTCATCGAGACTCAAGTCCTGCGATGTCCCAGGAATCAAGTGAGTGCCTCATATCTGCACGTTTATTCTATTTGTTTATCATGGTGTATTATTCCCGCTTTGACGTAGTGATACTGAAACGTTGCAAAATGATGGTTTACGAATATATATATTTTCTCTTTCGCTCTGTTTCCGCCCCCCCCTCCTCTCACCCTTAGCATCTTCCCATCACCCGATCAGGAAGTGAACACATCTTTGCTCCCCGCCACACACAACACCGGCGGCTCGCTGCCTGACCTCACCAACATTCAGTTCCCCCCGCCGCTGCCCACCCCGTTGGACCCCGACGACACGGTGGCCTTCCCCGCCCTCAGCGCCTCCAACAGCACGGGAAACCTGACCACCAACCTCACCCACCTAGGAATCAGTGCCGCCAGCCACGGTCAGTACTTGTTTGGCTACCACTGCATAACTCCCACTATATAATGAACTTTACAAAGAACAGTCACGGAAGGCTGGCAGAAACATTCTTTTTTGGCAGCCTTTCCTGCCTAAAGTGCATCCACTGACAGATGACTGATGGGATCACCAATACAAATGAGTACGTCCATGGTTGTACTTTATCACAAGTGACGCCTTTGCTTACAACCCTATTCTTTAGGGTTGGTATTGAACTCGGTGTTACACAAAATACTTCACTACACTACAAACGGTCTGAAAAGCCGCGTCTACATCTCTAACTCTGTGTGCGGATGGCAGTCTAGTAAGCACGTGCCCATGTGTCTAACAATATGTATGTGTACTGTCCCCGCAGTGGATCAGTCCGCCATGACGGTGTCAGCCCAGCGTCGGCTGCCCACCGTGGTGCCTCTCACCCTCAGCGTAGAGCTCCAGCCTCAGCCGTCTCCCCAGCAGCTCTCCCCCACCCTGTCGCCTCCCATCAACATCACGCAGGTCAGACCATGATGATGAACGTCCCCCTCGCACCCGCCAATGGCACAAACCCCCCTGGATCAAATCTGGTGCAAGGCCGCTATGAAAATAATATATGTAATTAAAATGAATTGACTTTTTAAAGGGCTAGTTCAGAAGCTTCTAAAGTGAGTCGTTCTGAAAGCTTTTAAAGTGGTGTTTTTGGAAGGGTATATTCTCTATGGTGTATTAAACTCATGCCTGCCAGGTGTCGTTTGGCCTTATTTGCTGGGATGAGTCAGCATGAGATTGCTGGGTTGGACTGTTTTAGAACTTCTATTGCTGTAGGTGGGTCTTGAAATATATTATGTGTGAAAGTCATTTTGTACTTTTCACACCGGGCAGATTGTTTTGGTATAGCTTTCTTGCTGGAAAAATAATCAATTGTTTTACACTGAATGTCTGTCTGGTGTGCTCTGTAAGGACACACATTTCATTTCAACATATTATAATAGTTTAGCTTGATTATATTGTAAGAACTTTTCATTTTCTCCTTTTTATGACTCATCGTCAATTGGGTTGTGGTAAAGTCATTTATAATCCGTTTTTACTAAAGTAATTTCACTCCTTTTATTCTGGAAAGTGCACTTTACCAAGAGTCCTATGAGGTCACCACCACCACTGCAGTGTATAACCGCACCCCCCCTCTCGTGTCCTCAGGTAGTGCCGATGGAAACCTTGAGTCTTGAGCAGCAGCTGTCCCAGTACCCCTTCTTCAGCCAGCTGACAGCCCAGGCCCAGGCCCAGGTGCTGAACGACCTGCATCTGCAGCAGCTTCTGCCCCAAGGCATCAGGCTGATCACCCTGCCCCCGCTGGCCACCACCACCCCGGCCACGCAGGCCTCCCCGGACTCTCTGATCCAGACCAGCGCAAGCATCAATATCAACTCAGTGAGTCACCCTCTTTTCATTTTTTTTATTTTTTTTATTGCAGATGTGAAACGGTAACGCCACATTGCACAGTTGATGTCTTGGAACATTCAAACGACGGACATGTGGCTTTTTCAAATGCACACTTGCCTGTTGCCCACGTTTTGTTGCGGTTAGTGGACTGTGAGAAGTGGTTGTGGCGAGCCTTGATTTATCCATTTATGTATTTAGTTTCCCTTTTCTCCTTTCTGTCTTGTCCATCAATATAATCTCATTGGTCAGGCATTGATCAGTGCAATAATGAAGATAAAGACATTATTTTAACACCCCAAGATAGAGCTTGTGTATAGTAGGCTTAGTATCTCAGTACACATCTGAACTTCTACTTCCAATTAGCATTATTGTGCAGCTGAGAGATAAAAAGAAAAACTGCTGACAATCTCTTTAAGGGTCTTCTGTTTTTCCTCAAGGGTGTTATTTTCATAATAGGGCCCGAAATGGTGCATTTCAGTCCGCTCTATCGGAGTCTTCTGTTACTGAGCTCCTCTAGAGCTTTCCTCTGGCTAACCATCTTCCCTTCAACAGTACCGTAATCAGACTGGCTCCCCGGCCAATCAGTCTCCAACCTCCCCTGTCTCCAACCAAGGCTTCTCCCCTGGCGGCTCGCCTCAAGTAAGGGCCCAACCACCGAGCTGCTTTTTGGGGGAGGGCTTTGCGCAGGGAACTGGCTAAACCAATTAAACTGCCTTTCACCCCAGCCTAATTCTATCATCCATGGTGTCAGCAAACGCAACCCCATTCCCTCTCCTGACCACATTCAATGGTTTGCTTTTTTTCGTTGCTCCTAAAGGTTCCACCGTGTTTTTGTTGAACGGACTGCTGTCCCCTCTCCAGTTTTAAAATATGACATAAGCACATTTGCTCTCGTTTCATAGAATGTTGACATCTTTGTGTCAGTGACCAGATTTCAAGATACTCGTGGAAAAATACTAGCATAAGGGAGAAGGGTGGGGGCCAGAAAAGACCCCTTTCTCAGCTACCTGATCAATCGAGGTAGTGTTTGAGGTATTGATTGCAGCTATCTCTTGGTAAAATCTCCTCCACAAAAACCACATTACTGAGACGTTAAGAAGGCGTGTGCTTAGGGTATCTTTGAGGTTCTATGGATTGAAGGTAGGTGAAATAGGTCTAGATAAATAAAAATAAATAAAGATTCGAGTGCAATGCCCCCTTTTAAACAGATGTGCCTTGTGCTGTATATCCTGCTCCATTGCTTTTGTGACTGTTCCAGAAGATGTTTGTTTGTGCCATCATGAAGTGTGTTTCACAACAATGCTTGAAGTGGCTGCCTTCTGAATTGCCTCCTGCCTGTGCTCTGCTATGTTCTATGCCATTGCTGTTGTGTTCTCTTGTGAGATGAGATGTCTATGAAAGGTTTGGTTTGTTAACATTTCAGACATGCTGTCCAACAACCCCGTCATAGCTGATTGTTTTTTAGTACATATTTGAAGCACCCTTTGTATCAAGTATGATTGTTGATAAGCTTTGTGCTTTGTCTAACAGCACATTTCCGTGGTGGGCAGTATCTTCGGAGACTCTTTCTATGACCAGTCGAGACAAACCAACGCTCTTTCCCACCAGGTGAAACAGTGTTGTAATCAAATGTGTATGCGAAATCATGTCTGATATTGCTCTACACGAAGAATGACCCAATTTTTAACCTTGTATGTCGTCCAGCTGGAGCAGTTCAACATGATTGAGAACAGTTCCAACAGCCTGTACAGCCAATGCTCCACCCTCAACTACACGCAGGCAGCCATGATGGGGCTTACCGGGAGCAGCCTGCAAGACACCCAGCAACTGGGCTTCAGTAGCCATGGCAACATCCCCAACATCATCCTCACAGGTAACCGTAGCAGCATGAGCCTATTAGCTACTCAGTAGTGGCGTGCACGCTTACGCGAGTTCTCTAGTTTTTTTGTTGTTGTTGTGTTTTGGATGTTATGTGTTAATTGTTGCGTGTGAAAACAGTTTTTTCCATCTGTGCACATGCAATGATTGAATAATATTGTCCGCAATGTTGAATTTCAGTAACAGGAGAGTCTCCACCCAGTCTCTCCAAAGAGCTGACCAACTCGCTGGCCGGTGTTGGGGATGTCAGCTTTGATGCAGACTCTCAATTTCCATTGGATGAACTGAAAATCGACCCCCTGACCTTGGACGGACTGCACATGCTCAATGACCCTGACATGGTACTCACCGACCCTGCCACGGAGGATACGTTCAGGATGGACAGGTTGTAAAGGTGAAACTGACTGGCCGCCCCCAAAAAAATATAACAAAAAATGTGAAGAAAAATAAAATCCGCACTTGGGTTCAGTCTCCAAGGAGAAGCAAAAAGGCATGGTGTGGGTGACTAGTCTCCCCAGTTGCATGGCCCTTCAGCCTCACCCAGAACTTGTTCAGGCCTTTGATACGATATTCCACCAAAACTATTGTGTGGGTTGAAGGACACACAATGCCTTTTCGGGTGGTTTGGCATTGCTGTCAATTTCAATGAGATTGTGGGTCCCTCAGCGCTTTAGCCAACCTGCTGCGTTTACTATACAACATTATTTGCCATTTGCATACAAAAAATAATAATAATCCCCCAAAATTGCAATTGACACCTTGTGTTTTCCATATCTGTTTGGGAAGTTCTGTTTTATTTTAAGGAGGGTGGGGCGGTGGAGGGCGGAAAAGATACTAGGACGGTAAGCACCACCACACCAATAATGAATGCTGTGTATGAGATGTGCAAATACCACAGCCAAGCTGTTTCTACCCTAATTGAAAGTAATTGTCTTTCCCAACTTACATCACACTCAAAGCTTTATTTTTACTGACAACCAAATGTTTATATTTTTGTCATGTATGTGTTTAATTTTTTGTATGTGTTTGTGTGCATTTATATTTATTGAATTATTTATTCAGTTGAATTTGTTTTATATAAATATATAATTCAATTATTTGTTTGATGCCAAATTTTTCTCTGCTGTTGTCCTCTTGTACAAACTGCACTGATTTAATTGTGTGTATTTATTCATTGATATTATTTGTGTATTTAGTTACATTAAGGAGTGCAAATCCTCCCCATATTTGCTCCTGAACTCAAACATCTCTCTCTCTCTCTATATATATATATATATATATAAAATATATATATATATACATGAACTAGGAAAAAGTTACATCTTAAAATTAACTAGCTTCTATCACTCTCATAAGAAAAACACTTTATTGTGCCAATTAAAAATGTTTAAGTGACTTTATTAATAACTGTTTAAAAGACTACTTCCATGTGTTATTTTTTAATGTTAAGCAACGTATAATTTAAAATAGTCTAATTGAAAATATAGAAGACAAAGAGAAATTCCCCAAGAGTATTTGTTTTAGCTGCTGCTTGAAAAGGTAAATCCAAATATAATTTCATCTTTTGCTTATCTGACAAAGGTCACCTCTACTAAAAACTAGAGAGAAGCGAACACAGAAATCTTACCTATTGAACTTGTCACTGTGAGATCACCTGATTTTGCCTTACATGAGTATTATACTGTTTTAAGTGTCTAATTAATGTGACAATGTATTTTCGTAACTTCTTGTGACATGTTCTTGTATTTAAAAGGAACTCCTAACTTTCAGTCAGTGACAATATTTGTGGTTATGTAGAGTAAGGTTTGACAAAATAATTGTATTGTATTTTGTACTGGTACACTTTTTAGCTAAATTCTCAATGTTTTGTAGAAAATAACAAAAAAGTTGGGTTATAAGTATTTGTGATGGAGAGTGCAAATATGGGGAGGGTTTCTTCTCCTTAAAGGGATAACATAAAGCATTTTGTGCTCCTTGCTGTTAAAAATATTTTTTGTAGACGATTTTTAAAAGAAGTTACTTCATATTATTACAAGGTTCTCCTTTCAGGGTAGACCTGACTGAAAATGAGATGAACCATTCCATTTTTTACACCCCCCAAAAAAGAAAAAAAACATTAGATTGCATGTTTTTGACCACACAATCAGAAATTTATTGGAACAAAAAAGGCCTTTACATTCTTTTTTTTATTTTATTAACAAAGTATGTGGAGCAGAAAATATCTTGAACACACTTAAAACATATTTGGTGTTTTCACTCCTGTTTTTGCATTTTTAGCTTTGTTAATTAATTGTGTCATTGTCAGTAGTGTCAAATCACGCATTGTTTTTACCAATGCCATAATTCTTAAAGAAACACCTGTTTGGATTATTTTGTTATTTAAATATGAGCAGAACTTTACATTATGGATGAAAGTAGCATTTAGTGATTACATTATTTGTTTGATAGGCTTGGAATACACTGGCATTCATATTCATAAGTCATATTCATAAGTAATTCCTATGGTCAAGTGCATAATATCAGAGTTTTCCTTCAAACTAGCTGTAGGACATCCTATTTTTATTTACGGTGCAATGTAGTATATACAGTAATACTTGCCTAAATCCCAGTAAAGGAAAATGGAAATTGTCTGAATTTTTAAGTTATAAGGAATCACGGTTTGTTAACTTCAGACCTCAAAGTTGAAGAACTATTTAATGTCATTTTTGACATTAAGTTTACATGTGTATATTTTTGTTTCTCATTACAAACATTGTCCGTAACAAATGATTTTGTTTTCTATATATAAATGTGATTCCTATGCAAGACTAAGACAATTTGGCCATAACACTAGAATATAGGACATCATTATTCAATGTAATATTCAAGTCATAAACCTGTTAACTTCTTCTGTTGGATTTCAGTACCATTCAGATACCAAGATATGTTTGTTTCAGTTCATTTTATTTACTCCCGTTGCATACAATACATTCTGATAAATCGTGTACATATGCTGTAGCATAAACTAAATGCATGATGAATATGTTCAGTGAACCCTGTGGGGAAAAAGCCTTCATTAGCTGATCAGATATGATCCAAATCATGCGACATGTAAAGTACAGCAACATCCGGTTGACAGAATGCATGTGTGAGTTGCTATAAATTATTTATTCAAAACAGTTTACTGTCAGATGACTATGTTACCTCTATCTGCATAATGCTAATTCATTGCTGAATGTATTTGTGTGACAATGTAATAGATTATAGCTGTTACATAGAGTTAATTTAACCTTTAAGAGTCCCAGTTGGATCAGAACCCCACCTGCCACCATTGAAATTAGCTATTGTCTATCATGAGAGTCTGCAGTAACTTACTGTTCACAAACCTACAAGTTATCAGTGCTTTACAAGTTAATGGAAAAACATGATTTCGCTCTGATGCTGACTTAAAGCAGTTTTGGCACTTGCACTAATTGTTGACAAACCTTGACTTGAACCACAAGTAAAAAACAAACATTCTGCCATTTGCAAGACATGCTAGATGTTTTAAACAATCCTGATCCCTAATATTAGTGTAAAAAAAATAAAAAAATACTATTACCTTTCTTGTAGGGGTATGGACACTAACCAAGGCAAGCCAATTGGCGAGATCTGCTAGCCTGAATTGACATTATGTTTACCAATGTTAGTTATCATGATTGTGAATGACGTGCCATGTCAGGCGTAGGAAAGTGTATTGTGTAATATATATATTGTCTATATTGTGATGTCTTTAGTCTGCTTGTTGCTTCGCACTTTATTTGTGACGTCCTGTTTTAGAAACAGGGACTGTTTGCCCTCTGTGAATGCTGACTGTTTTCCCCCAGATGTATTCTGAAGATATATTTTTGTGCAACAAAATGCTATTCCTCTTGTCCTCTCCTTTGTAAACTTAGGTACTTTTGATCTGATCTCTGAAACAAATTTCTTATATTTGGGATGCAAATCTAGAAAGGGCTAATTCCAATGCAGCTTGTTCTCCCATCATGTTGGAAAGGAATAGCACTCCGAATGTATGTTTATTTTGTCAACAGATTTCCCATAGTGCTCTGCATATCCATTTAATATGTTAAGTGGGTTGATGTTGGCCCATAGGACTTCAGGCTTATGAGGAGTTTTGAGTTTTTACTCAGCATACTTCCATTGTCTGACTGTACTTAAGAAATTGCAACTATTCACATAGCAGAAGCCAAAATATTTTTACTCAACATTTAAAAGACAAATATATCAAAATGTGTTGTTCAAGCACAAATGTAGAGTGTAATTTGACACAAAAATCATTAATTGAAAGTTTCTGACTTTATTTGGTACTTGGAACATTCACACAGCTGAATACCCATCTGTAGCATTTGGAGGTCTTGAAACACCTGACAACTGAGAACAAACTCTTCATCAAACTATTGTTCTGTAAATCATAATATAAGACGTGAAGTATTTATTTGTTGCTGTGTGACTATGTGATTCATTTGTTTATAAAACTTGTCTATGAAATTGAATGTGGGAGGCGACCTTTCTCTGTACATAGTCTCAATTTGCAGAATATATCAATAAAAAATGTCTGATGTCATTTTACAACACTAACACTGAGGTTTGCTGTGCAGACATGCATGATGTTTGAACTATATACAATTATATCACAGTTATGTTATTTATATTTTGTCATCTGTATTTCTGTATGTTTTTAACATATTATTTTAATTATCTGCATGCTCATGATTTCAGCTCCAAACATGTTTCAAAGTACAAAACTACAAGGTAGTATATATGTTGCTTCCTTCTTGAAAGCTGGAATTGATTTGACTAAAATTAAGTCACATTTTGTAAAACTGTACAACAAGTAAATAGCAGAGGTAGTAAAGGTTCACTGCCATTCTCATATTTAATCAAAATCCAAATGATACATTGGTCATTATTGACCGTGACGATAAATGTGTTTGAAAAGGTCCTTGTGAAGTAAGACAACTAGATTCTTCCGAATATATTTTACATAAAAATTATGAATTTGGTCCAAAGGAAAAAGTCACAAAAAGTCAAACTGTGCCACTATGTGGAAGTGAAGAGTATTTCATGAGAAGATGGACCTTTAAACTGTCCCCTATTCAGTTACTAATTGTATGAGATGACATGGGACATACTTCCTGTTTCATGTGGGAGTGGGGGTTTCAAGGAATGTTGCGAATTAGAATGTCCCTCCAGAGTTCTTTTGGGAGGATTTTTCGGAACCCTTTAGAGCTTCAGCTGGACCTGTTGGGCTCTGTTGTATGTGTCAAAATCCTCAGGCAGGGTGTCTACAGAAGGAAGAGAAAGTAAGCAGGAAATCATGATAAGCCTAAATGTAATCATTTGTAATGTTCTGTACATGGAGGGCCCACAATACGCAGTCGTTTTTTTAACGTTTATCTCGAGCCTGATGTACCAGATGAATAGGGCTTTGCACTGTCGGTACATTTCTCTACTAGGACTTGGTTGCTATGTAATTGACTTGAATGAAGCGATAGCATGGTAATAACATTGCAAAGGATGTTCTTTTTTTCAGCCACGTCTTTTCTCACCGTTGCAGCGATAGCGAAGGTTTGCCCAGATGATGTTTTCCTGGGAGAAACAGAAGACCCCCAGTCGACCTCCTCTCATGGTGCTGTCTATGATGATGCCTGTGTCGGCCACCATCTGAGTGCTCTCATAGAAACGCACTCTGAAACCGTGTATACAGAGAGGCAGCTGTTAGTGCCACGCATCCACCAATCCTGATTAGACCATCAGATACATAATAGCCTTTTATGTTAAGTCAAGTGAGAACAAAGTTGGGGTATTCAAATTAAAACTCAAATTTGCCTATTGTTTTCTTCAGGGCTTTATGTCTACCTGATGTAGCCGTCTTGGGGCCTGTGTTGGAGGAACCAGCGGTAGGATGTCTTGTCCTTCCAGCCCACATTGCGAGCATCTTTCCACAGGAGCTTCACCTGGTCACTGGTGTCCCCCGTGTGCCACAGGGAGTTCCGCAGGTTTTCTCCCGGTCCCGTGGTTGACTTCACAGCCTTGGCAACAGCACATGTGCACAGGTAAGCTGCTGTCAATGCTGACCCTTTGCAGAACAAGTCATCATGGCGGGCTATCGTTTCTGTATCTTTTTGAATTAATGTTTGCCATATGACACTAGAAACGCAGCTTAAGGTATCACCTTACCTCCTGCACCACGTGAACCTACTACAACAATTTTTGATACTCACATAAATCCAATTGAGTAAATAGTTGAGTTAAGACATTAATCTGTAGAACATAGTCTAATTTGCTTACCGTTACTTATATTTTAGACAGTGTTTACATCTGCATACATTTATTCACAGATGAAAACATCCAGGATTGGCAAATGAGGCTGGGTACCTTCAGTTGGATGCCTGGTTCTGCCACAGCCCTGAAGGGGTTGGCCTGCCAGTAGATCTGCTCCACTTGTTTCCACATAACCACGTAGAAGCTGGAGGAGTCCTGGTAGCCAAAGATGAAGCCTGCATAGTCGTCGTCGGTTACCGTGTTTACATGAAACGTCCCTTCAAAATCGACACCGCTGAAAGCAGTGTAACCTTGAGGTAAGGAAAAAGAGAGGAGATTTTAAACATTGACAGGCTGAAGCCTTATGAAGGGGTTCCAAATTTTCGGTTATAGTTTATTTTTTAATAGGTCATCGTGCTTACCAACAGCCAACCCGGGATCACTATTCATGGTTTGAACAATCTCTCTTCCCTTATAAGGACAAAACAAACGGTTCAATGCTATTTGATGTGTGACAGTACTATAATATGCTTAAAAGGTTATCTGAATAACATGGATTGACTTTGTACCTGGTCCAGTACTACCCAGTTAGGGTCTATCTGTGCGTCGCCCTCAGGGTCCAGCACTACAGTCTGGTATTCCCTAAAGTCTGTCAGAGTGACCTCAGCGTTCTCCGGGCACACGTCAATGGTGTCGATAATTGTGTCGTTGTCAAAGTCGTTTTCACACACGTTGCCCACGCCATTGCCTATTTTGAGGGGGGACATTTACCTCATTTGTGATTTTCAGGACGAAAAACTACAAACACGTTTACACATCCAAGAGACATATACATGCATTCTTTATCTTCATAAGCGGCAGATAACATTACGTAGACTAATAATCGAATGATCATAAACGATATGAGTTACATAATAAGATTCAACGATGAAATAGCTCCATAATCACCGTCGGTATCTTCCTGTAGGGGATTGGGGATGAGTCGGCAGTTATCGGGGCCTGGTGGCAGGAGATCCGGAATGCCATCATTGTCATCGTCATCGTCACAGTCATCCCCGAGGCCATCCCTGTCTGTGTCTAGCTGCGAGCTGTTGATCACCGCGGGGCAGTTGTCATTAGAGTCCTGGTGCCCGTCCCCATCACTGGAAATGGAGTAGAGTAGAGTAGAGAAGGCTGCATTGCTGAGGTCATCGTTTTGTACCTTTTACCAACTGCCATATAAAATCATTCAAACTTTAGTTTCAACTGGACTTTTCCTGGTGACTGAAGGGTACGTTTTAAAGCCAAATGATGCTTTATGTTTCCTAAGAAATGAGAGGTTATCTTGTATATCTGAAGTCTGCAGAAACATATACCAATGGTTACTGACAAAAAAAACTTGCATGTCATACCTGTCTTTGTTATTGTCACAAGGATCGCCAATCAAGTCATTGTCCATGTCCAACTGAAGGAAAAATAATAATTGTTCTACATTTGTGTAGTCTACCACTGAGAAGAAGGTAGGATTTTACTTAAGTATGGTTGTTGGTTATCAAACCTGATCCGGGTTGGGAACATAAGGACAGCTGTCACAAGCATCTCCCACTTTGTCCCCATCACGATCTTTCTGGTCAGCATTAGGAACCCTCATGCAGTTATCCTTCTTATTTAAGATTCCTTAAAAATACAAGGTGTATTGCGTTCAGTTTGTCATCAACAGCAAGCACAATGGGTGAATCCGATCCATTCATTTGTATTATCGATGAGTCCGACACACGTACCATCACCATCAATGTCCTCGTCGCATTCGTCCCCCAGTTTGTCAATATCGGTGTCCTTCTGGTCATTATTCTTGATCCCGCGGCAATTGTCACAAGCGTCTCCGAAATCATCCTCGTCCACATTCCTTTGGTCAACATTGGGTACCAGCACACAGTTGTCCTAGGGACGTATGCAATACTTTGTTAGTCTTTTGGTTTATTGTGGTATTCTTTTAATCTATTTGGTATATTTTTGTCATTTGTAGCCTGACGGTGTGATCATTCATCATGTCTTCATCCTTTATATTGCCATAAACATGGTATAAACTGTCGTTGCGTAAGATCATTCACAGGGGATGTTTGCACCTGTGTATTTAGGATTCCATCGCCATCTGCATCGTCATCACACGCATCTCCTAATCCATCAAGGTCGGCATCGTCTTGGCCAGAGTTGGGTACAGTCAGACAGTTATCCTGGAAATAAGATACATTCATCATACTTGATGGCTCTTGATGCCAGACATTTGTAAAAGTGCCACTGCTAATGGAATCTCATGAAGATATGAGAGACATAAACACACTTCACCTTCAAACAGTTTCTCTCAGAGCAATCCAGTTTCTCATCAGGCAAGCCATCAATATCTATATCAGGGCCACAGAGGTAGCCATTACCAGCCCATCCGACGCCACACTGAGAGGAGTGAAAGAGTCATATGAACACATTAAGCATATGGATGGTGGACAGAAATCAATGTAACATTCAGTTACACAGACAATGACAGTTAAATTAATAGATGTCCAATACGTGCCATCATGAACAGTTAAATTATGCAGTTATTTTAACATTTTAATTGCCCAACAAGGAAAACGTTATAAGGATTCAGGGCCATCATGTTGATTGCTCTTTTGAATAGGAATACAAGACATTACTCTTACTTTGCACTCTATCTTTCCTTGACGATGAACAATACATTCAGCGCTGGCGTGACAGGGATTTGGTTGTCCGTTTCCACACGCTCTCTCGGGTTTACAACCACGACGCTGATCTCCAACGTAGCCTTGCTCACAAGGGCCACACCTAAAAGAGCCCTGAAACAATACAGCAAAGCTCACTTTACAAGTCTAGTTTTAATCTAGTAACATAAAATGTAGATTTCGAAATCGCCCTTACAGGGTTATTCACACAAGCAGAATGTTCCACACAGCCTCCGTTCTTGGGTCCCTCGCATTCGTCGATATCCTTGCAAACCTGGACGGGGGGACGGAAGTAAAAACACAGTTCATTTACAAATGACACTGCAGGGTTCTGAAGCTAATAACTGTCTTTCCTTGGGACAAAAAGGCTACCTGTTTGTTAGCGGTGGCATAAGCGAGGCCAACTCCCTGAACATGGGGGCCGGTGTAGCCCGCGGGACACATCCCGCAACGGAACCCTGGGGATGTGTTGATGCAGCGCACACCCATGTGACAGGGCATTACGACGCACTAGGAGCACAGAAACACATGAGAGCAGAGTAGCGTCAACAACATGTTCCATGTAGGTATATAGTATTAAATGCCATGTTAACCCAGAGAATGTGAGATTCAAAGTTAGCCACTGAACCTTAAGTCTAATCCTAGACTAACAATTTTTTTCTACGGAGATCTTCATTAAAAAATTATCTTTGTATAGGACTGGGCTTAATCCATAATTAGCTGAAATTAGGGAAATCAGCTGTCGAACATCTGGATAAAGTAATCGACCACATAAGAACACTGTTTATATTACAAGTTGGCAAGTTTTTCCCGACCTCATCCACATCAGTGCAATGGGTTCCATTGCCCACCATACCCTGAGGGCAGGGGCCACACTTGATACCCTCAGCTGTCTGTGTACACTTCACCCCTGGGTGACAAGGGTTGGGTACACAGGAGGGACGAGAGGGCTGAGTACGCATGCCTTGGGAGGGAGAAACAGTCACAGTCAATAACTCCCTCTTTTCACACTCCAGGTGTTTCCTCTATTCTTTGGGGAAATCTCTCCCTCTACTGTAGGTGAAGGAAACTACAGTTGACTTGTTCTGGTTGACACCGTTAGAGTACTTACCACAGGCCTCACACTCCATCACTGTGTTCTTTAGAAATACAATCTCTCTGATCTGTGTGGAGATACATTAGAATGAATAATGTTTTGAACATGTAACAAATAATAAGTAATAACATAAGGATAACCAATCAAATGAACGGTAACACATACCTAAAATCTAAATGTACAAATAATTAAATACCCTTGTCCATAAATGCTATTTAAAAAGTTGTTCTTCGTTGGAAATAGAAGCACACCAGTACTTCTGATATGCACAGAAGACTAAAACTAAATAAATTGATTTACCTGTTGTTTGAGAAGTTCTTTCATCTCTGCCAAAACATGATTCGTCCCCTTGATCTGACTGATGATTTCTCCATCTTAGAAAGAAAGGTAGCAATTGTACATATTGGCATTTTAGGTTTCGTTTTTTATGTTACATAAATAACCTGTTTATAAATAAAATTGAAAACCGAACCGAATGGTTGACCGTTTAGGGCGCATTTAATGTAAGCAGAGGGAGACTTGTGTGCAGAGGTAAACTAATCAGATCCCACGCCTATTCTAAAGGATTCATCTTTATGAACAGGCCACACAGGCCCTGTATCAAACACACACACATACACACACCTCATCTTTCTTTCTGTCGTCATCTGAAGTCTTCCTTAGTAAGCATGCGTGGGGATGCACTGTGCAGATGTCCCATAAAACAACATCATCCTCTGCTCATCCATCATCTTTACTGCCTCAGCTCCCTGCCTCCGCGCTGCTATCCCCTGATACAGAAGCTGGCCATCCACAATTACCGTTAAACTGAATTACACAGAAGTTCCAAAAAGTAGTTTTGTACTTTCCAGACTTTTTGTTCTGTTGTTACACCAATTGTACAGATTGAACCTCAACCAGGCATTATATTTCTAAATGATAGTACTGTACCGTAACATAAGCATAGATAGGACATACTGCGTGCTTGAGCTTCAGTATCTGTGTAATTTATGGACTTCTCTGAATGTTGGATTTATGGGGGTTCACGGTTTTGACCCCTCCGTGGAGGGTGGCCCCAGCTGAACAGGCAAGCCTTGCGGAACACGGTAGACATGTTGTGGAAGGAAGCTACTGGTTGCTGACTAATTGACATGGCTCTGGTCTCTGGGGAGCTGTATACTGTTGTGTTAAAGTCTCTTGGGTATGAAGGTAAAGACATATGGTCTTCACATTAGCAGCATCCCTGTTTGCAGAGTGAATTCCGACCAGAAAGCTCCAGAGACGGAGGAGAGATGCTAGCTGGAAAACACTGGTAACGTCCAGGGAAGGTCCATCAAGTTCCTAACCCACAGAAGCTGATTGGTTTTTCAGAGCTTGAAAATACAGTAAAAACAAGTGAACTATAATGCAGTTCATTTAGTCAAGCATTCAATTACGTCACTTTCTATGATCAAATATAATCAAATAGACCATGTTCAATATTTCATTCAAATTGTTCTTTTTTTGTTTGTTGACAATTTGCCATGTAAACAAGGAAGAACATGAGTTTGGGAACAGGTAAATAACTGGAATTATTTACCTGGAACAAACGAGCAAACAATTATGAAATATTATTTCCTATGCAACAAAGATGAGCGAAGAGAGTGGAGACATTTACCTCTCTGACCAGTCACGTTGTTACAGCACACACTCAGAGCCCCGATCAGAACCAGTATCTTCAACATGTTTGTTTATCCTCTTGTCTCTACAGCATTTGCCTTCAGCCTGAGGTGTGGAGGCCAGTTGAGGGTCTGCCCACTGTCCTTTTGTATGCCTCGTCTTCCAGCTGGATTTAGGTGAGCTTCTCCTGTGTCAGGTCTGGAAGCTGGAGGAGATTGTCTTCTCTTTCCTCCTCCCTTGCTTTTATACATCTCTCAGAGTGACTGCCATTCCCTCCGCCTCTCCAGGAGATCTTCTGGAACACTGCCCTTTGGAATGTCCACGTAGAGAAAATAGAGCGCATCACCTTGCCTTGCCAAACCCAGAGTGGTTTTGAAAGAGACAGAGTGGTTTAGAACAGACTGTACAGAGTTCCTGGACGAAGATTAAACACCGGTCAAAAACCAAGAGTCACTTTTAATGGAGAATTGTTTTTATTTTCTAAGCTTGATTTGTTTCCTTTTACCCTACCTATTGTATACACTCATTCCAGTGAGTGTAACACATTTCCACGTTGACCATAGATGTCATGAAACACGTAATTACACACATTTCTTACATTTCTAAAGTCGATTCTTAGTCATTCATAAGTTCCTGAAAGGTTCCCGCGAAACTCATTTTGCATCTGTTGGTTTGTATGTTTTGTGTCTTGTTTGCCAGTGATGGAGCCAGCAGATGTCGGTTGCATTCCGAGGAAGGCGCCCCTGAGGGCTTGGTATGGTGCACCTTGATTGGTCCTTATAACTTCCAGTTCATGTATCCTCTCTCGCTGCCCAGCCCACAGCATGGGTGAAGCCTTCCTATGGGCCTTAACTGGGAAAGCAAAAGGAAAACCCTTTTAGACTGTCAGACAAATTATTTTTGAAATGTGTCTGCTCTTCCCTTTAAATATCGTTACGAGGGAACTATGGTGTAAAACTATTTTCTCTCTGAATTTATTTTCAGCTTGGGTATGCATTTATTGGTGGAATCTGTCACTTCCTGAATGTGACTGGCAAATGTGTCTTCTGTTGGAGGGACTGTAGTTCACATGACACATTTCTGGCAATTGCATTCTTGTTGGTTGAAACAATTTTCGTCGATCTGTGTGCTTAAACATTCATCTGATGTAATTGAGAATACACTAGACTGCTTCTCAAGGTATCTTCAAAATCTCACTTATGGTTTCATTTCACACACAGTGCGTGTGGTTACGTACCAACATATCGAAACAAGCTAGCATTTCTGTGAGAGAAATGAAAGGAAACCTTGTTCTTGGTCAGTAATCACTTCTACTGCTGTGCGAACTGTAAGGTCCAGGGATCAAGGTTCACGACCTTCTGTAAAGTTCAACAGTCTCAGTTTATTACCCGTGATACAAATGTTTGTTAGTAGGGCAGGGGGGTACCAAAACATCCCTGCAACATGACCCCAGATTAACCCCCAACATTTTACTGGACATCCTTAGAAAATGAGTATAAATTATCAACATTAAAAAAAACGCAACAACATGAAATCAATTTTGTTCGCCTTTATTAAAAGATTTGATTTCTATAAAGTTTCATGTAAAAAGCAGCTAGGGTTCCTTCACATATATTGCTTGATTCACATTGCATTGTCTGATTGCCCTTTTGTGCTTAATGTTATACTGTTGCAAGTTTTAATGGGTATAAACCAAAGCCACTGACTATTGGAAGCAAAAGCACTTTTTGAACAGAGGCCTTCCTAAAGCAATTAGGTAACTCCTAGCGGTTCACATTGTTCACCACATGCTGTTGCACACGGTAACATATATTTATTGAGGAAAAATAAATACATAAATAAATAATGAGATACGTACTGGGGGGGGGGTTGAAATCTTAAGTTTGAAACTTTGGTGATCTATTTACAGAATACCCTTACAAAGTAATATATAAAAGCACCATTTGCCTCGATAGAAGGGGCCTTGTTTGATGGACGTCAAACGGGCCCCTTTCCCCAGCAAGGAATGGGAGACCCCCATCTTATCTAAAAAGATTGCTGGACCATGTGGGGACTTCAGATGCAGTTTGTGGATGGTGTGGAGGGACCTGAGCCCCCTTTTCCAGTAGTAGACTCGGAGCTCTACTCTGCTTTCTTGGACTTCCTCTTGCGGGTGCCTTCGCTCAGCTCCTCCTTGGATTTGACCGGCGAGGAAGGAGGGGGAGGGGCCGGAGCGTGGTGTTCCTCCTCTGCCGCACCCAGGGCGGAGCCAAAGAGCGGATAGCAGACCCAGGACTCGATGAGGGCGAAGGGAGAACCATGGGAGTGTTTGGCTGTCATGAACACCTTGGAAAAAAAGAACGAGAAAAATACAAGCCATTCCACATGCGTTCCATGTATTTCATCCCCCTTTGGTTGTAAAGAATATATACATGGACATACACCACAATCAAGTCTAGAGTTCAGCAGGTAGTTGTATGTGGTTAAAGGTTTTGTTATATTTTGGGGAACTACATTTTCTGTGAAAAAGGACCTACCTTGGAAACAGCCATGAAGAGAGTGAAAGCAATGATAAGAGTGGCCTTGGACACAGGAAGCAAGCTTGTCTCTTGAAGTGTGAACAGTATGGCTCCATACAGGCTGGCTTTAGTAGGGCTGGAGAGAGAGAAAGGAATACTGGGTTGATCCCAAAACTCACTGAAAACATTTACATCTGAGAGCACATTGAGCACATTCACTCAATATTATTAATAACTTCACCTAATAACGTCAGCCTTTGCTTCAGCATATACTATAGTATGCAGTATACACAAATCGTTTTTTAACCCTACCATTTCTTAAACAATACCGCCATTAATTCTTGCTGGGAGCAGCTTTTGTAACAAGCCATCTCTAACACCCCATGCATGAGCAGACAGCGGTAAATATCTAAGGCAACCATCAAGCCTAACGCCTACAGGGGAAACACACTCACAATGACATGTTCAGGATTTCATTGGTCTCAGGCTTCCACACACCACGCAGCAGTTGCTCAAAATTTGACATGAGAGCCACTCCTGATCCTGTGAGGATATAAATAGAAAGTACAACTTATTAGGACAAAGGTCTGCCACCCGCTTCACTGGTCTTATCTGGGGTTTGCTTTTCTCGCCCCATCCCCCCCTTTTAAAAACCATCACGAGGCACAGGCTAATCTTTGCAGCTGTGATGATGGGGATTCCTGTTTTAAGATACCAACCTTTTACGTAGCCTATAATCACCATGATGATCCAGCCGTGATGGTAAGCATGATGGGCATGGTGCACACCTGCTGCAATCTTACGAGCGCGAACCACTTCCTTCAGTGCCACCAACACCAGTTTGACAGGCAGGAAAGCCACGCATTTGTAAAAGAGGTTCAATGGGCAGTAAAAGACGAGGTACCTGATGAATTGACAGAGAGAGAGAGAGAACAAAAGAAAGAAAGAAAGAAAGAAAGGGAAAAAAGAGAGATTGAAAGGGGGGGAAATTGTGTTTTGCTACTTGTTACAGTGACTACTTTTCTTGTGTTTTGCTACTTGTTTCAATGGAATTCAGTCACAACTTTGAAAAGGAGCTTACCAGACCAATGAGGCAAGAAGGATGTGACTGTTGTGTTGGAAGTAGTCGAGGGGACAGCCTCCGAGCAAGATGTCGGCTAAGATGTAGCTACCAAAGCAGTACAGCATGGCACAGAGCCAAGAGACCACGGGGCTCTTGCGAGATACCTCGACTGACCCTGCAAAACACGAATGCTGTTTGACTTTTGTACTTCAAACTCTTTGTGACACACAATATGTTTTTTGTTGTTGACTGTGACATTTCATATGAACTATATTTTCTAGAAACTGTAGGTATATACAGTTCATTTTCAGCTAAACAGACCTCTTCACAATGTCTTGTCATGATGGGAGCCTGTCCAAGTCTATGTATTGTGGTAGAAAAGGACATATTGTATCTAGACAACTACTACTACAAGTTTTACTACAGCGGAACATGCCAGAGTAAATCTGGATCTATGAGTCACCAGAGTGCCAGAAGTGTGAGATCCCCAAGAACAGGTGGGATTTGGGGTCGACGAATGATTAGCTAGAGGGCTGACAGAAAACTGATCTCAAGAAATGTGGTCTAAAAATAAATAATGCTGTATTGCTTTTCCTGCCTTGCAACTGTCAGGTCAAACTTAAACTTGACCTGAAACACCCCCTATATTCAAATTGATTAAATGGTTTTCATTAAACAACTTGAACAACAATAGCTAAGAGAATTAAAATCTGACACTTAAAATGGACACTGGTCTATTTTTGTGATTTGACAGCTAGCTGGGAGAAACCCCTGGTTTGTTTTCTTTAACAAAAAAATATGTAGTTTGGTACATAGATTGATAGTATTTGTCCATACATTGAATTTGATCAAGAATCCCTAGATCTTAAAGTTCATGACCATTGGCTAATAGAGCACTTTCTTAAGTTGATCAAAAGTAAGAAAATATACATAAACTATAAAGACTAGGCTATAATATGATGTGGTCGGTGAACATGCATGCTCTGAAGCATGGCAAATGCCATGAAGCTCACTGACAGCTAAATAAAGACATTCTATTTATTGCTTGGTGCCCAAAGCTTTTGGTATGCACAGGCTTTCTCTCAGATTTCATTTCTGAGACTCCATAGATAAAATAAGGGGTTAAGTGTTAGAAAATGTGAGGCATTCAAGAAAGCTGCTTAAGACTAACTATTGAGATTATTTAGTTATGTGCAATCTTAATGGGCAAGTTAGATAAAAAAGTTCCAACTGCAATATTTGGTCTTCAAAGGAAACGTCAAAAGGCATAATTTGATATCAGATCTTGGCATCTTCACATATAGGTCAGATCGTTGGCATGAGTGCATGCATAGTTCTATTTGATTTAAGATTTCAGCAAACAGGTTGTTGTTTGATGATTTATAAGTAGCTCATCCCATTTGTCCTGATAATCGACTACTTAAAATGTCTGCATAAAAGTAGGCTGCAGGCTTCATTAGCCTATTATTATCACAAATAGGTTAAATGACACAGAAAGAGATTAAATGTCCCACTAACCTGGTTCATACTTTAGGTAGAGTATGGATACGATGTAATAAGCAACATCAAAAACGGGAAACATTCCCATCTTAGAAAAAGATTGGGCTAAATCGCCCAGATGCAGGCCTTCCAACACGTCCATGTTTCAAGATTTAGTACTACTAATACTACCGCATGTATTCTATTGACACTGCGCAATTAGAATGGCCCTTGCCCGGCGACTCGCCACGACGTCCCCTGTCTTCACGAGTAAAAACTCTGACACTAGCCTTCCTATTAATACACCTCATCTGCCACCCTTATAATTTGTTCTCGTCCGAGCGTTTTTTCTGTGCCAACTGCTCTTTGTCCGACCCATTAAGCTCGCCAACCGACTCTTCACATGCAGTCGGAAAAATGTCCGGTTTCAAATCATTAATTTACCATGAAAGTGGGAAACTATATTTAACCAATATTTTATTACATATAACAAAGGTGTTCAGAATATAACAGGCAGCGTCTAGATGCGCATGTCCGTAGAGCAGCCGATTGGCCTGCGTATATCTGAATGTCGAGCGATAATAACATATTGAATTGTAAAATGATCAGCTATTGGGCTAATGTCTACGGGACACCACATCAACAAAATAAATACTGCATGTCACATTTGAATTTTCTATTAGGTTTCTATTAAGTGCAAGTAGCCTATAGGACAAGTCCTAACCTAATAAAAAAAATACATATAGGATTAACAACAGTCCAATAGTCCATTTTAGATGTCTAGTGGGAATAATACAAACAGTTTTTTGGATCAGGCTAGATTAAATCTGAAAAAAAAATCAAATGTATTTATATTTCATAAAGGCCCATATATTTAATGTAGGCTAGCCTATGTTTCATGTAGAAGTATAGAAGTTCTATCTTTTTTGTCCTCTTTGTCGTACGAGGTTATTTGGTCAATTTATGTTGTGTCATTTGTATGGTCATGTGGCACTCGAGTCGTGAACAATAATTTGTCAACTCCGTTAGACGTCTAGGGCCGACAAAAATCGATATGTACTATTCTGATTTTACCAAACTGCACCTCCAGGAGTAGCCTACCTAATGTTTTTTGCTGAACATACCTATGTCACGCTTAGCGAGAAGGCTCAGACGAGCACCAGAATACTGCACTCCTATTGGTCAAAGCAAAACAAACCCAACTGCTATTTGTCCATTTTTGACTACGTTTGCGTATACGGAAGTGCTGTTACGTGTCTGGGTCTGATGGTGTCAAAATGATTGGGGATTTCTTGATTTTTGGGTAATATTTGCGATCTTTTATGTAATTTTTCGTGAAGATTGGTTGACGAGCTTGTTACCTCAATGAAAATGATCCCTCTTTAACGACCTAGCCTATGATGACGTTAGCCATATCGTTTTGCTAACCAGCTATTGAACATGTTAGCCACATTCTATCTAGGCTAGCGAATATGGATGTCATCTTTTGGTTTGTCAACAAAATAGGGAGTGTTCTAGCAAGATATTATTGGACTGTGTGAAATATACTTATACATATTTCTGACTATGTATTCATTTGAAGGACCCTGCTCATGAACGCTGGTGCTGTGTTAAACTTTAAGCTGTGAGTAGCCTGATGGTGTTTTTATTCTATCTAGCTGTCTTTAAGTAATCAGATTGGAAATAAAACAGTTTGGTTTTCGTTGCTTGCAGGAAGAGAAAGGACACGGTCAGTCACGGATTTGGAGATGAGCCTAGAAGACCAACGACAGGTGTGGTATTGTTTAATGGGATTGTATGTAACATGTTGTACCTTTTCTAAATTGTACAATCTCTAGGTGACAACATCAGGGAGTTCCTACTCAGTCTACGATACTTTCGGATCTTCATTGCATCATGGAATATCTTTATGATGTTTTGCATGATTGTGTAAGTATCTGTTATTGACATTGGATGTATATTTAATAGTGGCGAGCTTTTGCAATTCTTTGAGATAATGTGTAAAATATGTTGGTGTTTCTGCCTACCAAGTTCTATAGCTGAAGTATGCTGTTTTTAAACTAACTATTCCTGAAACATTTCTCAGATTATTTGGATCATGATCCCCTTTACTGACGAGGCTTTCCCAAAAGAGAGACGACACATCTAAATTAAAGATCTATGGTGGGGATTGGATACATGTTAGATCGTTCTGTGCATTTTCCTGCTTCCGTATTCCCTTGCCTGTTGCTTTGTAATATATCACAGTGCACACACATATATTTGTGGAATTTGTAGTCATTTCCTGGACTTCTTGTTACAACTCTGAATAGTCATTAATGCTAACAAAATGAATGTTAAGTTCCTTTTTGGCTTATTCACAGTCATATCCAAGTTCATAAAGTTGATGTTGTCTTCATGTTCTGAACATAGTAGGATAATGACAATAATAATGTTTTCCATGCGAAGGCTTAAGCAGTCAGACTTAATTGTATAGCCTAAACGCACTAAAGGATACTGTTGCGTTATCCATGGTCCAGTTTTGTATAATAAACTTTTACTCTGAAATCTATATTCACTTATGTCTTCATGTCAGCTTTCATTAAACGCCAAACCCATTTTTTGTATAACATGTTCTGACGGAATTATGATAGTCCCACTACATACTACGCTACACGTAGACCATCCATTTCTATTGCTCATCCAGTAATTGTATATTTTACATAAATAAAAAGGACTACCATGAGCTCCAGCTAATGATAGTACTGTGTTCATTGTGCTTTCAATGCAGTTATGATGTGCGTGGTGCTTTAAGTAAACGCTTCTCTTATTCCTCACTAAAGTGACCGATAAAGCGTTATTTGAGTGTTCCATTGCAGTTTAATCCTACTTAAAGGTGGGGGTGACGGAAGGAAATATTGGCAAGTATTTAATTAGGGACTGTGCCCAGTTTCCCAAAATGCTTTGAGAAACCGATTCACAAGAACATATAGAAAATGGGTTGCCAGGTTTAGCACAAGATAAAAAATGGTGAAAGACAATGGATAAATCAAACCGTACTAACACGCAAAACCCAACTTTTTCCGAGTCTGAACAAAAAAATGTTATGGCTAGATGCAAAACATAAAACATGATCGAATCATGAGTAGATTTATCTGATTTATTCTAATAATCAGTTAAATGTAGCATCGCCTTGTCTGTTTACTAACAGCGCTACATGATAAGTATATATCTCTGACGTAAAGTAGTTTATGTAAAAACGTAGATGTATGTATGTATGACATTTGTTAACGTTTTAAACTGACTATGTCGGTAACGCTACCAATAAATGTATGGCACGGCCGGGGGTTTCAGACATTGTTCGCGGGATACTATACACAGAACCTGGCAACCTTGAGTGTGAGGGAGATACCGATGGTTGAGAAAGGCCAGACCGCAGGCTACTGCCGAGAAGGTAGCCGAACGCATGAGCGTTTGGAGAATCTGTTTCTCTCTATATCTTTATCACGCTGAACTTAACAACCGCATGAACTAACAAGTATGCGCCATGTAAACATGGGGCTTGATTTACGAGCGCATTACCTGTCCATAGGCCTTTAAGTGTCGACGGTCAACCACCCGTCTCTGTCTTTAGAATCTCCTGTCTACTGATCCGCGCCACTGCCAGGCAATGACAGCGGCTACTGCAACTCCGCAGCAGATGAGAGACCGGCTGCTGCAGGCCATCGATGGCCAAAGCAATGTGAGTAGTGAGTAGTTTTGTGAGTCGTGTGTGTCGCTGTCTATATATGTATTTTCTCTCAATCCCCACCATCATGTTTCTCGCAACGAGGTGTTGACTCAAAGTTAGCGGTGCTACTAGCAAGCACTACAACTCGCTGAGGTGAACTAGCTAAGTTAGCTTGCTAGGCTAGCTGAAGCTAGTGCTAAGAATGCGCTGGCTAACTAAATAATATTACTGGCTTGCAAGGTAGACACCTAGCAGGAATAGTTTCTTGACAAGCTAATGTTCTTTTAAGTTTATAAATGACTAACATTTGCTGTATAGCAACGTTATTCTGTCTATCTACAGCAGCAGTAGTGTACTTTCTAACGGACTGAGAGCTTGAAAGCATGTAAGCTAAATTATGGCTAGCTATCGTTATAGCTATCGTTAGCTGCCGTGTCGCCATGGTCCTTGTTAGCTAATGATTAGCTCATGTTAGCAGGCTAGTTGGTGCCACCTGCAAGGACCTGCCCGTCAACGACACTCCTCAGCACACTAAATACATTTTGTGTAAATTTCATTTGACGGAAAGCTCCTAAACATTTACATGTATACAAAATGAGGCAAGTGACTTCTGCTAATAAAGCTGTCAATTGCTTTCGATGCTTAGCTAACTTGTTGGTTACATTCCTATCTGGCTTGTTAGTGTAGTGTAACTGTTTACCCTTCCCCCAATATACTTTGGTATAGACACGCTACCATGTCTTGGCTATATTCAACACAACTAGCTAGCTAGCTAGCATTAAAAGAATACAGAGCAAAAATCGAAGTTGTATGAGTCATGCCCATAGTGGACATCCAGCTGTTTCATGAAAATGTCGTTCTGACACTCCTGTCTCTTGAAAAATATGTTTGACCTGTAAGGTAAGATTGACATTTAAACGAAACACATATCTTGTTTGATTTGGGGATAGGACACATGTGAGAGCCCAAATGACCAAGTGCATTTTGTGAAACTGAACAACTGCACAAATCCTGACACCAGATTTTCTCTGTTTTATCTGGTACATGTTAGTAAAAGGCCTAGATCTCGCTATATTAGAAAGAGGCATTGTGATATGATGTATATCACAATGTTTGACTATAATTTCAGGCCTAAAACTAATTATTGAAAATGGTATGAATGTTCAATTTGCATGTGTTGTCATATCGAGTCTGAAACTAAAATCGGTTGGCAAACCCAGCATGTGACAGCTGCACATCTGAAAGTTGATTCAAATTCTGCATGAACTCTTAACCTCCAAAGTACTTGAACTGGGGGTTTTTGTAAAGCAATTGAAGTAATGCATAATTTTAACATGAGTCCTTGTGTACTTTCCAGCAGATCTGCAACATGGTGGCCGTCATGGAAGTCATCTCCTATTTGGAGAAATATCCCATTACCAAAGAAACACTGGAGGTAGGGCTTCAGTATGTTTGCTTTGTAAAATGATTGTTTTGTTAATTGTTTGGAGATTCAAAACCCCCTTTTGAAATTGTTTCCAGGAAACCCGTCTAGGCAAACTAATCAATGACGTCAGGAAAAAGACGAAGGATGAGGACCTCGCCAAGCGGGCCAAGAAGCTTCTGCGCAACTGGCAAAAGTTAATTGAGCCAGGGCAGAGCGAGGTGTCATCTAAGGGGCACTCAAACATGCCAGGCTCTGCCAATGGTGGCACTTACCCTTGCCGAACAGACATCTCCCCTCCAGCTGCCACTCCACCATCAGGTAAAACAGTCCCAGAGCTCAAGAACAGAAATGACTTCAACAACTGTTACTCCCCCAAAACTGAGAAGTCAGCTAACCGAAAACGTAAAGGGGAGCAGAGGGACGGACAGCACTTGCCAGTGAAAATTCCCAAAACAACTGCCAACGACAAAGTGCACAACTCCTCGCGACCAACCAATGGAATCATAGGTGGGCCGGAGGCTTTTACGGACGTGTTTGATGTTCCATCGGACAAAGATGTTGTCGCTGAGCATCTTGAGAGCGACAGACTAAACAAAATCCCTGTCAATGCTGTCAAACCTCACCCCAGTTCACAAGGACTCGGCAAACCTCCTAGCACTTCCGCCTTGCTGAAAGCAGCAGTGTTGCAGCAGCAGGCCAGATTGGAGCAGGCTGCCTCGGGAGGAGGGCATTGCCAACCCAAGAGTCCTCGTTCCTCCTCCCATAGTCCTCGAACTTCCAAGCAAGAGTTGGTTGCAAGGCAACCTGCACTCTCTGCGCCCAAAGTATCAACTCTTTCAAGTCCTACTCAGAGCACCACGTTTTCTGGGATGGGGTCCTCTCCTTTGCCTTCTCCACAGCCTTTAACCCAGTGTGTCCAGGTATCACACCCGGATAGGCCTCCTATTGCCGAGTCCTCTTTTCACTGGGAGGGACCGGCAGACTCAGACCCACACCTTCAGCACAGCAATCGCATATCTGTCTCTCCTGGAGAGACTCTGCACACCTCCTCCAAATCCTCGTCACTTAGCAAAGGGGTCAAGATTGAAGACGATGATTCTGTGAACATCACAGGGAAGAAAAAAAGAAATAAATATAGGTCTAGAGACTACACTGTAAACTTAGACGGGCAGCCCACGGAAGAGAGCACAAAACCAGTCAGGTTAAAAGACCGAAGACTTACATTTGACCCTGTAACTGGGCAGATCAAACCATTATCCCATAAAGAGTCTTACCAGGAATCAGAGGTCACTCCACCGCCTGTTCCTCTCGAGCCTCACAGGACCGAACCACCTAAGCCGACCCCCTGTACACAGAATCTCCCTGTTACCCCTAGTCCCTTTCAACAGACCAACTGGAAAGAGTTGTCGAGGAACGAAATTATCCAGTCCTACCTTAACCGACAAAGCAATGTGCTTACCTCTTCCGGGGCTCAAACCCCTGGGGCACACTTTTTCATGACGGAGTACTTAAAACAAGAGGAAGATCATGTCAAAGAGGCCAGGAAAAAGCATACGTTGGCACCGACTATCCCAGATGCACAGTTACCTGGGGTCGACAGAGAGGTTACAAGTGAAGACCTTGTTAGAATACACAAAGAGCACTGGCCTGGGGTTAATGGATGCTATGACACTAAGGACAAGTGGTATAATTGGACAGAGTGCATATCCTTAGACCCACATGGGGATGAGAGCAAATTGAACATACTACCATACATCTGTCTGGACTGAGAGTTCCTTTCTAAAGAGCGGGAACTAAGTAGCCTCCATGAGTACCTCAACGAGAGAGCAAGGTTAAGACTATGCAAAGGCAAGTTTTCAGGTAGAGAGCCAGACGTGGTCACTCCTTTGCTGCACTCCTTTGTTGATGTTAGAGAGGCTTCGGGAAGTAGGCCACCAGTAAGGGTAGAGACGGATCAGTGTTGGGTGGGAGGCAGCTCGGCTGTGGGAATCCCAGTGCCCTCATTTCCTTTCGTGTGACATGGGTTAGGCTATGCATTATCTGCCAATGTTTAAAGGTGCCTAGTAACTTGAAGTAAGCAATGTGTTTTGGCGGGTACAGTACAATCTGGCAAGTGAAACAGAACGGTGTGGTTACCATGTATGAACTTATTTATCTTGACTTTTTCTTCTTCACTTTGTTTGTTACATACATGTGCAGAAATGTCATTTGAGAAAGAGACCCATTTAATTTTAGCTCTGCTTGTCGGAAATGGTTAACCTGTGTTCTGCACAAACGTTTTGATTTCTTCCTGCAGTATTATCATTCCATACTGCCATACTGTTTTCTTGCCCCGTGGCCTGAACACCACATTAAAACATCCTGCAAAATTACTTTTGGAAACGTGATCTAGAAGCAGCATTTTCCTTTTCTTTGCCTTTTCCCACTCATGTTTTTAGTTTGTAAAATATGAATTGAAAGGCAACACAGATAATGCTATACAACATTGCAACTTTGTACTGTGAGGAAAACTGAAAATAAATTGTTTATATGCTGGAAATATACTTGTTACCATTCCTTTAGATATTGTTTGCCTTATGGAAACCTATGTTTTCCCTAAAACAGAGCCTTAGTGAATGTACAGAAATTAGCCTTTCATATTCTGTTGAATACAGAAGAGAAAATATTTGCTACTTAGTCCTTCAATTGGACATGTTGGTATGTGTTAATAAAAAAAATGCAGAAATTGTGAGAATGTCTTCAGTGCACTTCATATGTATTTTGGTTATCACTCATCTATCTCAATGTTCTATCCATGTTTGTCCACTGTATAGTACTTTTATATTGAAAGAAAATGTGTGTGCCTTAGGTATGTAGGCTGTCAATCATAACATGCAGATGAGAAGCTCTCCTTCCATGAGAAACCAGTCAACAAAAGGAGATCTATAAGGAAGCTTAACCCTTTCTGAAACTAACTAACTCATAAAACAGAAATGCTCCCCCCCCCTTAAAACCGTGATAGCGTCAGACAACATTGCATTTGTTAACAGTAACACACGAACTGCCCGCATGGCCGTCCGCACACATAAAAGGCGAACTCAACTGGATTTAATAGCTCTACTATTGACTTTGTGTAAATCAGATGCGTAATATAGGCCATAAATATGTTTTCAGTCTAACCAGACTTCTGTTTACTGGGCTGGTACATATCTAGTCGGCAAGTGACGCAACCATCCAATCTAATCGACGTAGCCTACGTTGCTCCACGTCTCAGTACTGGCCTCACTGCCACACAGCCGGTGACTCCAAACTGGAAGATGGCTGCGGTGGAGCGTCCCCCAGTCAAGGAAGGGGTTCGGATTGCTATGCTATGCGTTTGTTGGTACACAGTTAGTTCAGGTGGCAATGTTGTGAACAAAATCATTTTGAATGGATTCCCGTACCCTGTTACTGTCTCGCTCTTTCATATCTTTTCGATCGTCGTCTTTCTTCCACCGTTGTTGCGGGCATGGGGAGTACCTAAAACAGAAGTACCTCACAGATTCTACCGATGGTACATTCTCCCATTAGCTTTTGGGAAATACTTTGCATCAGTATCAGCACACTTCAGTATATGGAAGGTACCTGTTTCATATGCACATACTGGTAAGTAGCAGCAGTACATTTTTAATTGTAATCTTAGGCCGCCTGAAGCTTGGTTAGCTAGCAGCAGTCCGTCTCAATACTAGCTCTAGCTGTACTATCTAGCTAGCTGCCTCAAAACGTCTGTACTGCTCTGTGTGTTGTGCTTTGAAACGAGTGAGCGCCTGCTGGATTGCTAGCCAGCAACGACCTCAATTGCTTTCATGTGCTTGGCATTTGAAGGTATGATTGAGGAATTGCTAATGACTTTGGGCAGGTCGGTTTATTTAATTAAACATGCTACCAAGAGCTAGCGTCTACTAGCTAAAAAGCCAGGTTGGATCGCTAACCAACCTGTCCGGGGGAGGGGCCCAAGCATCTGTATCATGTAGTGTAACACCTTGTTTCATCTCAAGACTCGTGGACTAAAGATGCTGGCAGCAGACGATTCTTGACATAGCCTTGTTGGAAGTGACAGGAGTTTCTATTTAGTATTTATTTGTTTGATATTTTACCCTCACCACCCAACCTGACTCACTGCTGTATATTTGCTCACATTATTGGTTTTACCTATATAATGGCGACTATGTAAATATGAAACTGCGAACTTTGTGACGTGGCACACAAGAGCTTTCATGCCTTTCTAT
The DNA here is from genome assembly GCA_903064625.1 of Mallotus villosus. Taxonomy (NCBI): domain Eukaryota; kingdom Metazoa; phylum Chordata; class Actinopteri; order Osmeriformes; family Salangidae; genus Mallotus; species Mallotus villosus. The sequence goes on along the minus strand of CAEFZP010005460.1, from coordinate 206,324 downwards.
CGCAATTTTCATATCTGAATCTATGTAAACAAACACAACGGTACTCATACCGTCATAAAGATCATCTCTCTAACCCTCATCATATCCTCACCTTGGGTCACAAAAAGTTCATTCATCAATCTGACACTTTCTTTTGTTTGTTTGTATCCTTTCCTGCAGTCAAAGCCACAATGCCAATATGGGTTGTGTTGTTATCAAGAATTATCATGAAGGAGAAGCAGACAACAAAAGTAAGTAACACCCATAATGCATTGTTCACTTGTTGGTGTATGTGACTCACCTGGAATGCTGTGCCCCGTCTCTGGTGATGTGGCCAGTGCTGGTGTGGGCAGGTCATATTACCACTCTCTTTATGAGCTTTGTAGGGAGTAATGTCCTGCCTCCTTGGCAGAATTGGGTAATCTGGTCAGTTCTACTTCCTGTTAAAACTCCTGCTTAATTATTAACAATGAAATTGAGTTGCTGGATGGGCAACTTTCTACCTAGGAGGAACACTTTTATCCTATGTGCTATTATAGGACTGAAAGAGAAAGGTTAGATCCTTGTGTCCTAATTTCAAACATAATTACATGTAGCCAAACTGTGCTAAATAATGACACCTAGAAACCAAAGTGTCTAAAAGAAATAGTTTGACATAAGTAGGGTGGAGCTTTAGATTTACAGATATAAGGACTACAGCTTGCAGGACAGAATAAACTGCCTTTTGTACCGACCCAAATGTGGCTGACCCTGTCCTGCTTTCCTTTGTGGTGACTCCTGTTGCAGGTGTATGTATCTCTCATTCCCATCATTGGAGGCGTACTGCTGGCCACCGCCACCGAACTATCCTTTGATATGTTGGGGCTGATTAGTGCCCTGGCGGCCACTCTGTGCTTCTCTCTGCAGAATATCTTCTCCAAAAAGGTAAGCCTGGCTTCATTGCATCATAGTCAGAGATGTTGACTCAAGATGAGGGGATCCTACATTGGTTTTTGTATGGTAGAATGTAGGCTGTGTATGCTGTCTGGTGGTGTGACTTTCAAAACCTTGATATACTCGTATTACTTGCTGTGTATCTTGGAATCCTAGTCACGCTTTCGCTTTAGAAAAAGTGTTTTATGACTTCCCTAGTTTTATGTCCCAACTAATTGGATGTCTGGTGTTGCCGGCGGGCACAGGACATGTTTGTATCGGCAGTGACCTCGACCTGAGGAGTCACCGTGTTTTGCTTTTCAGGTGTTGCGGGATACAAGGATACACCACCTGAGGCTCCTCAATATACTGGGCTTCAATGCAGTCATATTTATGCTTCCTACATGGATTCTGGTGGACCTCTCATCTTTCCTGGTGGACGGGGATTTGGTAGGTAGACTGCATGTGACATGACATGGGTTCTGATTGAAGGAAGGAAGGTAGACGGGAGAGGATAGAAAGTTAAGAAATAAAATGTTACCTGAGTTAGAACTAGGCCCTAGGTTTTCCAGTGTACTAATTAAAGCTCCAGTTGCATATCCCTGTTGATAACATTTTCTGTTAAATGTGGTCACTATTCAATAAACATCGTCAAATAATCATGTTTCCTCCACCGCGACCCTCCAGATGGAGATGTCCAACTGGACCGGAACATTTCTCCTCCTGCTGGTCAGCGGTTTCTGTAATTTCGCCCAGAACGTGATCGCCTTCAGCATCCTCAACCTGGTCAGCCCCCTGAGCTACGCCGTGGCCAATGCCACCAAGAGGATCATGGTCATCAGTATATCACTTCTGATGCTGAGGAACCCCGTGTCCTCCACTAACATCATGGGCATGATGACGGCCATTGTGGGGGTCTTCCTCTACAACAAGGTGAGTGCCTCTGAAGTGAGTGCCCTCTACCTGATACTTTTTATTCACACCCAAATCAAAACATTTAGTCTGCTACCCACCCCCATACACAAGTTTGAAGATTCTTTATATTATTCTGTATCTGTCATCTCTCATATTCGAGGTGTTTGTTCATTCTGTATACATTTTCGCGCCTCCTAAAGATGTCTCTCGTCTGTTCTGTCTACAGGCGAAATATGACTCGAACCAGGAAGCCAAGAAAAAGCTTCTGCCTGTCTCCAAGCAGGATATGATGTCATTTGATAACTTGGGACTGGATAAGACTCAGCCCAACGGGTCAGTGCCTTTCTCCCAGGGTTCAGAGCTGCAGCACGGCCGCAGCAATGTACTCACTGATCACTTCCAGTACAGCAGACAGCATACGATGAACTATGGTAACAACAACCACCAGTATGTAGTGTAGGTTGTGATGTCCTCTCTGCCCTCCATGGACATTGTTCGTTGCGTTGTCCTGGAAACCTTCTACAAACCGTCGTCAGAGAAAAGTAGTGCTGTTGAAACGGTGCATTTTCTTTTCCCCTGCTATTTTTTATTTTTTACGGATTGTCTGCATTCAATGTTTTTTTTTCTTTTTCGGATCACAAAGTTATCTAGTAATGAACTCAGTTTAGGAGGTTTAGAAATACTTGACAGGTTTTGTTTATGGAGTGAACTATTACTTTTTTTGGTCTGTTTGCAAAGGAAGGGATGTTCTTCTTGTTATTACTGTGAGAGCTCCTCAAAGTGGGAATGATTGTGTTTACACCCACAATGGCAGTTTCTGAACGAATATGTTGTGCTTAACATATACTGTGTATCAAAGACGCTGAATATCTATGTGCATACTGTTTTGTGAATCCGTGTTGACCTCAATTGCCCCAACCATGACCCAAGAATCTCAATGCTGCTGAAATGTCAGTACCCCTGCATTTCTGTCCAAATATGAATTAATATTTTTGTTAGGATGCTGGTGTACTGAAATGTAGGCCTATCTAATAGTAATGAGGATTTTATGGAAAGCACTTGTTCCACTAATGTTATCAGTTTGCTAGTCCAATACTACAAAAGTAGATGGGTAAAATGTTTTTACATAACAGATGTACTCTGAGTGCAGCTTGTGCATTGATTTGATAACCATATTCTGTCCTTTTATTTTTAGTTACATTGCTGGACTGCAGAATAGTGTGGGATAGGCCCTCCTAGGTCAAATAATTGCTACAGGAATTCTTGGCTCTCATATAATGCTGGCTGTGCATCTGGCCTGGAAAGGCTGCACATGTTCTCACATGATTCTATCAAGTAAGAGCATATAAGTATGTAACTATTTATAGACGCGTCATAATCCTAATTAAGTTAATGCATGTGATTCATTTTTCGTGCCAATCTTCAGTGGACATCAATGCTGTGTTTATGTGCAACTTTTGATTGAAATGGCTTAGCCCTGACAAGATTGCTTATTTTCTTTCTAGAATATTTTCCCACTCTGTTGTCATTGTCACAGTCTAAATTATTTGTTGGGTCTGTTTATTTGAATGTGTTGTGAAATATATTTGTGCAATTTGATCGATCATAGTTTAATTTATGTTGCTCCCAACAGAAGGAGGCCTAATTGTATGTATTGCAATACACATTTGACAACTTTGTTTGGGCTTCAACAAACTTGTCTGGGAACAAAATTTATATTTATGATGTTTAATTTGCACATAAACTGTTCACATCTACCGTATTGTCCACCGTGTACTGCAAAGTACATGTTTGTTTGCACAGACACCGATCTCTTCAAACACTTGTGCCAGGGGGTGCTTTTGAGGAAAAATAGTTTTTCCTGTACAAAGACTAAAACCAGATTAAAGATGAAATAAATGTGTCATGGTGAATTATCCATTGAGATCTGCAGTCTTAATCTAACCGGTAAAATGGTCTGAAGTTTCGGAAACCATATCAGTTTGTGGCCTGTCAAGACACTGCTGTCATTGTGGGGAGGCAATTGGTCTAGTTGTCCTTCGTCCTTTCGGGCATTTAAGTCGGTTTTGTTCGTTTTTTAACACTTTTTTTGTACTTTAATTATGAAAATGTATTTTTTCTGAGCGTTTTAAAATAGCAGTAATTTAGAAAATGCACATCTTCTAAGCCTATACACCTCTTGAGTTCAATAACTAGATTTTGCATTGGTATTATTACTTGAAACTTGGTCAGATTCTTAATTGAAAACACTTAAACTAGGAAATAACTTTGTCACTCTTTTAATTGGGTTTGTTTAGATTTCACTGTTGTCTTGACTTGCCAAATGAAAAGAACTGATCTTCCTGAATGAAATGCAGAACATTTAGGTTTTTATTTGACTCATTTTTAGGATTCTTTTTTCATGCAGTAGCACAGTGTTGAACACAATGTGCATTGTGTTTAGTTTAACTTGTACAGTAACATTATTGTCATCTTGAGCTAAAGTTATCTTCAGCTATAGGTAAGAAATGTTGATCGATTTTTTTGGACTTGTCAAGGATGCCATTTACTGGAATGTACATTTGGAAGCCTGGTGGTTTGCTTTGTAAAAGTTGTATAAATTCAATTTTGTGTGTTAAAGGATCTTGAGAAACTGAATTTTTACTGAAACAATGTTTATAGATTTTTATTTATGTTGTCTAGGTACAGAACATTTACAAAGGTGCAGCTACATATGCACGGTCTCCGTCTGCTTTGGTTTAGTAAATACTATTTTTAAATGTCATAAAAAATAAATGCATTGTGAAAATTGACTGCTGACTTGACTATCATAAAAAGTGACAAAATGCGCCCCTTTTTTCATTTTATAACAATGCTCTGTCTCTCTAGAACAGCACGCATCCATTCACTCAATCCCACATGTGAAATAAGAAACAACCAACATTTGTTTAACTGACATATTTAATGTAGTGTCACTGTTGAATCGATCGGTTTAAGGTAAATGTGTTGGAGTAGGGTTATCTTTAGTGGCGTAGGTTACCATGACAGGAATCTGTGCATTGATGGCAGAGCTGCGCATTACCTCCAAGACGTGAGTGTACTTGTTAGTGTCCCACACGTTTTCTGAGTAAACGGCCGAAACGGCTGCTTGGCGACTGTGCCAAACCCTTTTACACAAGACCCGAATCTTCCGAAAGAGAGTCCTTCTTAGTAGAATATATATCCAGGGGTCCAGAATGGCGTTCACAGAGGCAGCCCGAATAGCCGTCAAATCTGCCTGGAAATTATCTTGGAGTGTTATCTGGTTAACAAATACGCGTACCTAAAAGAAAACAAGAACCAACACGTATTTTCTCCCTTTCAGATAATAACCTTAAATTAATTGATCAATTAATCAATTATAACTTACCACCAATGGCGCAGAGAAGCCTAAAACCACCACAGAGATGACCATGAGAACAATCATCATTTGGACCTCTGCGCCTGACGAGAGTGCTTTCCATCGTCTTCGCGCACTTCCCCGCGTGACGGGTCTTTGGATTGTCCTCCGACTCATGATTATCAGAGTCCCACAAACGGTAAAGTTTAAGACTATGGTTATCAATATGAGAAGAAAACTCACACTTCCATATAAGAAAGAATATGTGGCGGGTACAGGTTGTTGTGTCCTCCAGTCAATGAAGCACCAGGTGTGGGATGATTGAGGAATGCTGTTCGTCATACCCATCATTGGAAGACAACAAAAAACTACATTTGCTATATAGATTAAAAAAAGTAACTGGCGAGCAAAACGTCGATCAACTCCCCATCTTTGATAAGTGTACGGGTGGCACATGGCTAAGTATCGCTCAGCAGACATTGCGCATGTAATACTTAGTCCAAGGACGCCAAAAAACAGTAAGAGAAATGCATGGAATTCACAGAGGTGCCTGTCTTCGAGTACCTTTGCATTAAGATAAGTAGCGATAGTGATTGGGCTGGCAAGACACGTCCCAAGCAGATCAGTTACAGCCAAACCGCATACAAGTGAGTAAAACGCAGACGATTTGTGCTCTTGTTTAGATCTGGAAAGGGCGACTATTGCTATAGTATTACCAATTACGCCAACTGCAAACATGAGGACAGGCACAGCCATTGTTGCAACAGTCCCATCACCGTGTGAGTTTTTCAGTGTGTCGTTCATGGTGTCCAGTAATCAAAGTTTTCCTTATTTTTCCCTTGGGTTATTTTATCTATTTATTCCGAAACAATCCATCTGCATCCATGGGAAATGTAGGCTATGAAAGTCGCCCCATCCTTCAATATCGCACCCTTGTAACTTCTGCAACTGGAACGGGTAAGCTCACTCTTCCCACATGTAGTTTGGCTACTTATCAGTCTTCGTAACTTCCAAGCAGTTGCTCATATCCTCACTGGACAAGGAGAGATAGTGCAGTGGGAAGGACTTTCCTTATCCCACCATGTGTTGTCGTCACCAAGTTTACGCATACTCTGCTGGCCCTTGGGAGGTCAGAATTGCCTAACATGATAATGCATTGCAATACATGCATGTTTTTTTTGTCACCAACAGTAACTCATATTCACAAAAAAGTGGCCATAGACATTCCAATTGCTAAACTTTACGAACAAGTAAACCAACTCCCTTATAAATGATCTGCTGATCCTCAATCCTGCAACTGCAACTCTTTGTTTGAGGGAATAGTTGAACCAATTAAATAGGGGATTTTAGCATGCACCCAATCACACCTAGGGTATAAGTTTCCAACACTGTGTCTCCAAAACAAACTTCACAGCCTTGTGCTAAACAAAGATGGCTGTAAATGGCTGTTACCGGAGAGGTCAGACGTAATGGAAGGAGAATACAAGACACTGGTGCACTCAGCTGTCTGACTCTCTTCCCAGCACATTCATTACTGGATGATAAATGTTTACATTCAGAACTGGTGTGGCACGATTCACGTCTCGAAGCATCCTTTAAAGACAAAGCACGATACCTCAGTGAGAGGTATGACATCAGAGCTGTGTGACAAGGAGAGCTTCTTTTGTAAACAGAACGTGTCGCCTGAATCCAGTATATATCAACAGTGCTCATAAGTGTCACTGCACTCTAACTGCAATATCGTCAAGACAACTCATTTATTCTTTTGAGGTCCATTCCTAATAAGTGAGTGTTTTTTTGTTTCTTAAAAGGATTGCAACTTGATACTATATAATTGCAACAATGTAAGATCAAAGTTAAAAAAAAAGTAAAACAATTTAAACATTTCAAGTTCAAAGTGCCAACTTTTTTCTTATCATCATGTTTTGTTGAGAAATGTGTATCAGCAGTTAAAAATGTAAAAATGGCTTTTAGTCAAAATCATGGAGTTGTAATTTACAAATTCCTAACTATTACATTGACTGAAATAGTACTTCTCGGTTGTCTCACTGTGCAAATTGAATAAGAAGGGTTCCCACGAGTGCAAGTTAAAGTCCAGTGCTCTTTCTGCAGGCCCATAGACACAGGAGGGGGGGAGCGGTAGAGTTCAAGTCCTAGGGGCTGCAAAAAAGGTTGGACTTCCTCTAGGCTAACGAAGGGCCTGCTATGTCAAGTACTGCCTGGCATTTCAATGACTTGTAACATAAAGGATTGTGATGTCATAACTTCCAGGAAGTTATAGAACTGAGAATGACGTGCATAAGCAAAGAGTATAGAAGCAGTTCTTTGGAATATGTCAAGAAGAAGAGTGTATGCAGCCGTGCTTCCATGTAAGAAGCACCATGGTCTCAAGTTCAGTCCACCAAACACTACGTGTTTTCAGGCTTAATTTGGATCAGTTTCAGTAAGGAGAAGCTGTATACTTAAACTGTACTACTGACATTCTCTATAGAGAAAACTCAGTTGATCATGGCTCAGGGTTATACTCTTTTATTCTATTGATAGACTAAACTCTGCATGAAAGCGTACTGTATCATTCCTATAATGCTAAATTGAACTTTTCTCCACTTTTGCAAAACGGAGTCATCACTATTGGAGAACATGGGAAGCAGTTTACCCTGTTAGTCATTAGAATCGCTCACACTTTGGGTCCCAGCCAATGTATTTGTTCCTCCAACTCATCATCTGATGAGTCATCATAGCTTTCATTTAATTGATCTCCACGGACAGAATGAGTAGAATGAGAGGTGACCCACCAAATCATTTTCAAATTCAAAGGTGACTTGGGAAAGGAAATGTCTTTGTATGTTTGTTCAACTGCATTAACATTGATAGGAAACTAAAGGGTGGATTTGTTTTTTATCTGAAGTGGGCCTAGTCTCAACTACTAATCACAAACTAGTCCAGGTTCACAGTAAACCGGATATTACACTATTGCGTAATAAAGGACATTGAAGTGTTAAATCATATCCCTCAGGCCACATACTTAGGTCTTTGTTTGTGTTTGTACTTTTCATTATAATTATAATTCCCCAGTTATTTAAAAGATGATTGAAGAAAATACATTGTGATATCTTTAATATGCAAGGCTTTGCTGGGAAACCATTGCACAACAACAGCCTTCCCAACAGTTTTATTAAGATTTAAAAGAAGCCAAATTCCGTTTGCGTTGTCATAGAACATTAAAGCAGAGGTCATGGAAGAACAGTAGTTCATGACATAGATGATGTTGATGATCTATTAAATACTAGGGCGATAAACACGTTAAGGATAGATTATGAAAAGGTTAACGTGAACTTTTCCTCGCTCCTTGTAAGAACATGCTGTAGGCTATTACGGTACCATTTCATATAAAACTGGATTGGATTCACTTCAACCCATATTGGCAATGCCTCTACTGACTGCATTCATGCTATTGCAAGTTTTCATCACAATACATTTCCCACTATAGCAGTAATTCTCATTAAGATGGCAATACTGCCCTTAAATCTTTTTTATGCAGTTCAATCAGGGATTAAAACCCTCAAGTTCCCATGTAGTTATGCATTCCAGCAGAGGTTAATACATCACCGATGAGGCATCTGCTTGACCTTTGGCTCCGACATGTTTCACACGACTGGAGGTTTACGTCGAGCCAAGGAGCAGAGCTGACCGACATCCTGGCAGGTGAGATGCAATCAATTTTCATTTCGAAACATTCGAAAGAGAAAATAATGAATCTCGTTATCTTTTGTTTCTGTTTACGCGTACGTTATCGGAGGGACTGATTTGACATGGACCATCATATTTTGGCAGCGTTCTCCTCCATTTAATCTTGAACTGTAGCTACTGTAGCTGATGCATGAAAGGTCTCATGGAGGCCAATATAGACGTTCCCACCATCACTGCATATCTGTGTTTCTTCAGATTCATAAACAACAGTAACAGCTGCACATCATTATGGAGTCCGACCAAGATGCCACTAAGACGGCTGTGAGCTGTCCCAAGGACCAAGGACCTGTCAAGACGTGGCTCTCTTCCAGCAAAAGAGGTAGGAAATTCTCAGGAATCTGAATAAGAATCTTGTTTATTGTGTTGAGAAAGACAATCAAAATGGTTTTGTTTATAATGACATAATTCAAATGCAAGAATTGTGGGTGGTGGTGTGAATATGCATAGTAAAATAAAGTTGATGTGATATCGTGACTTAGTGAAAATAATTGTCATAAAAGGGTCAGGTTGGTTCTTTAGCATGCACAATACTGAAAATAATCTTTTTACAATGCAGAATTTGTTGATAGATTCGGTAGAATAACATGTTTTGTTAGGACATTTATAAATACAGAAGTCTTCTCTCGGAAGCTGTTTAGAAGAAGTGGACTCTCTAAAGTTTCTGAATTAACATCCGCTCTAGTGTAAATAAAACACAGTTGTTTAGGTCAATGTACTGATCAAAACATAAATGTTGCATAAATGTCATTTCCGCCACGCTGCTTGTTAACTATTAACCATCTGGGTCAGAGTTCTTGTCTTTTATAGAAATGTAACAACCTTCATAATTTTAATTTGCACTCATAAAGACAATTTTCTAACCACATCAAATTACACGCATCTGTAGAGCTTTATTTGATATATTCTGTACCCTGTCAAATGTATGTAGAATGTACAATTCTGATCAATGTTGAAAAGCTGTTACAATGCCAAACCATTTCCCATTTCACACCAGTATGACACTGACACATTCCCTAAACACAAAGTGTCATTACTGGAGGTGACAGTGATGAAACATTGACTATGCCAAGGACAGTCAGGAGGTCCCTCTTAAACCAGTCAAACGCTGACACAGCAGAGACACAAACACACACACACACACACACACACACACACACACACACACACACTGCAGGAGTCAAGTTAGAGCGAATGACTGTAGGTTTGTTCTCTATGGTCCATGGATCAACTTCAACCCCCGTCAGACATTGTGTGTAACATTCATGTTCTCAGGCGGGATCAATCCGAAGACAATCATAGACGTTACTTCACGTTTCCAAGGAGACGGGGTTCGTTTTAAGGCCAAGCTTATTGGCGTAGATCCAGTTCAAGAACCTCAGGGGGACAAGATGTGTTTTGACTCCATGATGAAACTGAAGGTAGCCTGTGGAAAGACTGTACAGGGTACTATGCCCTATTACCATACCAGCACCAAAAGCAACATTTGATGTATCGTTTCTGACTTTCTCTTGCGAATCTCCTTGCCATTAGAGAGAATGCATGTTTTATTTTTAACAGTTCATTAATCAATCTGGTCACAGGAAACACATCATGTCCCAAGTACTTATCTAATGTTATGATAAAGGCCAATTATGAGGACCACCATGAAACTATTTGGTATAGACAATACAGCTGTCGAGCAGGAAATCCTGCTGCTAATCTGATGTGTGTGTGTGTGTGTGTGTGTGTGTGTGTGTGTGTGTGTGTGTGTGTGTGTGTCTGTGTGTGTGTGTGTGTGTGTGTGTGTGTGTGTGTGTGTGTGTGTCTGTGTCTGTGTCTGTGTCTGTGTGTGTTTACTCTCAGGGCCAGGAGGTGGCAGGCAGGAGTCAGGGGAAACACAAGCAGAGGGTATGGCTAAAGGTCTCCAATGCTGGGCTGAAGATCGTAGATGAAAGGACAGGGGTTAGTCCCACATCACTTCTTTCTCACAACTGTAATGGAACTCTTTAATCCCATTCAGGCACAAGAGAACGGACTGGGAATTATTTGAAAGCTGCAAGAAATTGTGGTCCAGCTGAAACAATGGGAAATGAAGACGTTTTTTTCTCCCTCTCTCTCCAGGGGATCTTAAAGCCCACATATTTGTGATATTTTCTCAGAAAACAGGGCAGACATGAGTAATGGAAAATGTTTACTCTTCTTGTTATCACTTTTCTTTATTCTCAAAATAATATTATTATCATAGGTTGCTTTCATATTATTAATTATTTGAGAGAGCTCCCATACAGTAGAACCCATTTTTGTTCATCTTATCTGTACACTTAAAGGAGACATATGTGGTTTGGACACTGGGCAGCTCATCCCTGCCCCAACATTTGTTTCAGATGTTATTTTCGTTAGGGCGTTCTCATGAGCGTTCTCACTCTTCTCTTCTCCTTCTCGAAAGGTCGTGGAGCACGATCACCAGTGTGGGAGGATCAGCTCCTTGAGGAAGGACGAGTCAGATCCAAGAGCTCTCTCCTACGTCTACCACAGCGATGGATCCTACAAACTCTTCTACATCAAGATGGCTAACCTGGTGCGTGTTTTGGCTAGGAGGAGCTCCTTGTGTTGAACTGTTGGGCCACGTTCTAGTATTGATTAATTGTTTACGGGATGTTTGGTTACTGACAGGCTGACCCTGTCCTTACTGACATCACAGAAGTGTGTCGAAGTGTGGACGAAGTGGCAGAAAATAACGAAGTCACACAAGCAACTGATGTGAGTTGATTGTATGTTTATATTTTTACATTTCTGTTGGTGACACTTTTCACTTTTGATGCTATTTATTTATTTATGGTAGACTGGCTCCTTGCTACTACTTGATGAAGATGCAACCAGTCCAACAAAGGTAAAAAAAAGATTTAAGAAAGAAAGATGAGGGGATGTTTCAGGATCAATGTGCTCAACCATTTAACAAAAGCTTAGACAGAAACACAAAGAAGACTTTTGAACTCTGACGACTGTTGATTTCCTCTGATAAGGGCCTGGATGATCTGGACATCTTCAACCCCGGGTCTAGCTCTCCGACAGGTCAACCAACGCAGGTGACGTAGATACCACATTGATAAACACAACATGGCCCGGTGCTTAGATGCAGGACTTGCTCATTCATGCCGATTGACCATCCATGGATCTGGGTTGGTTTTGTAGGTGTCCTCCAGGGATGAGCTGATGGACATCTTCTCCTTACGTCTGGAGGACCCACCAGCTACCAGTGAAAACTCAGATATGAACCTACCAGGTGAGTTATCACCTAGAAAACACATTCTGGTCCCCTATACAGCCTCTGACTGTTAACTCGTATTCAATGCTGCTAGCATTAAATAGGCCTACATACCTAGTATGAATGTAACGTCAAATATAATGTCATACAAACGAAATGCAAGTAAGTGTGACTTAAGACTGATTTGTTTACTGTTTGTATACAGTTGTTGTCACTGTGCCATTTAATTGTTGTTATAAGGATCGTAAGCAGGACACTCCTGTATACAATATATACAGGGCTGTATACAATATACTGTATATATGCGGCTTCAGCCTTGATAAGATGTTGAAATAAAATACAAATACAACCACCCACCTTTCAAAGGCAAATATAATTTATCAAGAAAAGCTACACAAATGTGTATAACTCTTTCTAATGTATTCAAGGATCTCCACAACAAACCCCATCACTATCTCAGAGCCCCTACACCCATCCAATAGGGGGCTCTCCCTATACATCACCAACCTCCATCCCCTGGGGCCAGCAAGGGCCCTTCTCCACCCCTCCAAGCATGGCTTGGGGAGCTCAAGCTCCAGGGCAGTGGTCCACCCAGCCTGGTGTGACAGCATGGCCACCAGGGGGCGTGATACCTCACAGGGGAGCTCAGATGCAGGGCTATGGACTGGGAGTGATGAACTCTCAGCTGGGAGGTCAGTGGGGTCAGACTACAGCGAGCTATCCCCCGGCTGCCATTAACTACATCCCCTTTGGTGGAGAAGGAGTACAGCAGCCTGTCTCTCCTACAACCATTAGCAAACCTCCACTGGGGTGAACTTACTGAGAAAGTTGCTATTTTCTGTGATGTTTTTATAAGGTGATTTAAAAGGCTTTGGTATAGGCCTGCCACTGATTTTTTTCAAAAGGTTTTTTCCTGACTATAATTTTGAGATATATTGTCAATCGAAAATTATCCAGAATTCTGATTGAAATAGGTTAAATATGGTATTCTGCTGATTTCTATGGAGATGGGATGATATACCTGTTTACAAACTGATGACAAATGTGTGTTTTGATTAATTATGCATTTATCATGTCATGTTCTAATTTTGTCACGTGTCTAGGTGAGGGTTGTCCTTAGAAATCTACACTCGTGTTAATGTATGGTATAGGCCTATTGTTCAAATTGATTTGTGTGTGTTGAGGTTGTATTTAGGCTTTCTGAGAAGGCTATACTATACAAACATGTATTACAAGTTGTAATATACATTAGAGACTTTTTCAAGTGATTTAATACATTGTGTCTATTAACAGAATGAAGCAAACTGATTTACAGGTGTCAACGGCAGTTAGCCTACAGATAGTGAACCTAGATCTACTGTAAAGTCGTTTCCTGAAGTATCAAAAGGCTTGCGTTATAGTTCGTCACAGCGTCAACGTTCTCCCTCGTGTATGGCACTCAAAATAACTGTTCACCATGGATCACACTTTCATTTGACAGAGAGATAAAGTTGATATTGACAAATATGGTAAGACGTTATCTTTCTTAACACCGTATTTTTTTTATTCCGTAGCTACATTCAAGCATTCTAAGAATTTAACACAGGTGTTACATAACACAGCAGGTCTGCTGGTGTACGCAAATGTTGTATCTTTCTACCTTGATCTTTACCACACGCACAGTAGGCCTACCTAGCCTCCTGTAAATTGTTCAGTCGCATATGTCTTCTTAATTTCTCATAGGCTACGTCTTGCTGTATTTAGATGCATTGCTTGCTTTTTATAGATATATTTGTGCCGAGGCACTGATGACTATCTTTGGTGCGTCCTTATTAGCGCAATATTCAGGTTGACATTACATTCGACTTCAGTAGGTTGCTACAAAAAGTTCACTAATATAGCCTATATATTTTTTAAACAACAACAAAACTGGAATGAAAGTATAAATAATTGAAAGATTCATCAAGTTGTAGTTCATTTATATTTTTGGGGTTGACTTTGTTAGTTCTATGTTAAATGAAAAGACCCATTCATTAAATCCAGTTAACCATTTACACGTTCCATCAGCAAATGCAAACACACCAACATAGCATAGTATGATGTAATTATTTGACTCATTGGCTACAATGTAAAATGTAACTTTTTTAGGTTTGAGAATTGTTTAAGCCTACTAGGCTACCCATTGGGGGTTTTTCTAATCTCAGGTCTTAAAAAAATCATAAACTGAAAACGTCAAAGTACATACTGAGTTCTGTTTTCAGTAACAAAGTGCTTGGGGAAGAATAGGCTACCTATGAAACGTTGCGTTTTGTGGTGCAGAAATATTTTTGCTTCGATGATGAGCAAAGCATGCAAGCGATTGGATGATAAGTGCATGCGAGTTCCATGTCGCAGAGGGCATATGTGTGTTGCAGTTGCTTCCGGCTTCTGTCATGTTTAGATGTCTTCCATGAATCCAAATATTATTGTGCCATTGATTATGTTTTGCTAAAGTATGTCCAAACTTTAGAGTAATCATTTAAAAAATATTATAATTTAATATTTTGCACCAATATTCTTGATCTCTATAAAAAAATCTTGAAAATATAATACATGAATAGTGTATTTCTTATGGCTCACAATCTTGACATGAATGATTAACAAAGTGATATTGACCTCATGAAGTCATTGTCATTTGTCTTTACAAAAAAATAACATTAAATACCAATGTGCTGTCAATGTTTTTGTGTTGTACTATGGACCGTTTTCTCTCTGTGTCTGGAATAAAATTAAATAAAAAAAATAATAAAATGTTTAATTGTAGGCTGACCTACTTAAAAGGCTCCATCTGAACTAGGGCATATCTACTATCCATCAAAAACTACTTTAAACAATGCATTTTGTATAACTTTTTTAACCAATTGGTCAATTTTATGAAATAGTTACATAGTTTGTGTTTCCATATAAACTTTTAGCTTAACCTTAAGCATAATTAAATATGTCTCATGCAAGGTATATAGAGCATCAGTATTCACAGGCCACAACCAAAGACCAAAATATCTTTTAGTTTCACATTCTTGCTCAAGTTTACCTAGCTCCTGGTCGACATGATCAGTGCTGTGAATTGTAACTACGAGAGACTTTTGAATCAAGGAAACCCTTTATTGTTCTGTACACACGTCCTCTGCAGCGAGAACAACCTTAGCATGGGGATGACAGTTGGGTGGGATAGGTTGTGCTTGTTTGTGCTAACTTCCTGCTTAGACAAAGAAGCTCTATTCTCATTTACTGTGTCTTTGTCAGGAGGAAGCTGTAGATGTGAAAGCGCTTAGGGCCAGGTTTCACGCCAAGGCTAAGATCAGTGACAGCAGTAGAGACAGTGGCTCTCCAAAATCTCCTCTGCCAGCGTTCGGGATCGGCGGTTTTCTGGCCGAGGGTGACGTTACTGAAAACGGGGTGGCCAGAAACAAAATGTCGTCTCTGGTTCCTTCACCTCCTCTTGGACGAGGATCCCCAGTTGTCCCAAGGTTCCCCAGGCACATCAGCAATGACGCAGGGAGTGGTTCCTCCCCAAGGCCCCAGCTGCCTCAGGGAGTCTTCCCTCGCCTCCCCGCCTCCACTCCTCCACCACCTCATGGTGCAAGGACCAAGGCACTTCCGTCACCTTTTCAGCCTTCTGAAGTCGCAGAGACAAAGCTAAAGCTCACTGGAGCGATGCTGCAGAACAAGATGCTGAAGCACCAGGGGCCGTCGCCAGCCAAGCCAGGCCCCAGCGGACCCCCACTGTTGCCCAGCCAGAAGATCCGATCAGAGGTGGTCCCCCTTAGGAGGCCCTTGCCTCCAGAGAGACTCAGGCCCATGAAACCCAAGCGCCCCCCCCATGTCAGCCTGGATCAATACCAGAGAAATAACAGGGTTCCACCTACCCCTCCGGGACGCACAGCGATGAGGAGGACTGATGGTGAGTAGAAAGCAGGTTGTTTGGCAACTACCCTCGCAAATTGAGTAAGGAAAAGACATGAGTACTGGAAATGCCTTGGCTCTAGCTACTAGATTTGCACAAATGTGCAGGTAAAAAAGCTATGTTTGAGTCCGTTCTAGGTTTACTTTATCGCCTCTAATAATTTCAAAGGAATTATTGTACACAAAGAAAGAAAGAAAGTTAAACGGTAAAATAAAATAGATTTTATGTTCATCATCATGAGCAAGCATTTTTGTATGTCAGTTTGTTACGTTGTCTTCATTAGGATATTCACCACAAGTCGAAGGTCCTTACTCGCTGTCCAATCAGTGAAAAGGGAATATCAAACCCATTGGCCCACATATTCTTTTCTTGGTCGTGTCTAGGTTCTTCCTCCTCAGGCAGCAGTAGCTTATCCCTGTCTGGATTGGTCAGTCCTATTGGGCCTCCCAGACCCCCCAACAAACCCAGCAGCCTTCCACGCCACCACATCCCTGTGTGAGTGCAGCTTACTTACTCTATACATCAAAATATATTTGCAGATCGTATATCTTCTCTTAGCATGTTAGCACATAATGCAGTTAAGGGGACACTGTTAAATGCAGAATCTGTGTGTAGAATTTATTGAAGTGTTTTCTCCATGGAAAGGAAGATGGCTGGGGTGACGGTTAAATGGACTTTCATAATGTATTAATTCTTAAGTTTTGACTTTTGGTACGTTTTGTATATTCATATTTTTCTCGTAATACCACTCTTGGGGAGTTATGAAAGTGCAACGTGATCAATTTAAGGCGATTAGTTTCATCTGTTTTGTTCTGCAAATCCCAAAGATTTAAGGAAGGAGACGATGAGGAAACATATGATGACATTGACCTGCCACCTCCACCTCCACCTCCACCTCATATGAGAAGCTTTGATAAGAGTGGTATGTGAAATAATGTTCTATTTTACTATTCATGTCAGGGTTAAAGTTAAATTAGGATATAACTGTATGGTATGTATAATAAGTCTAAGGAGGAGCTATTACAGTGATGTCAACTTGAGGATTGCAGTATGTGTACATACTTTGTCCTGGGAGGGACTAATGAAATTAATAAACTGTTTATCCATTTTTTCCCCCAGACTCTTGGAAAGACAGTAGTTCTTCACAATTTGAGATGGTGAGTGTAAAATGCTGTTCCTACAAAATGTCTTTATGCAACAATCTAGCAAAACGTATATTTTAAATGCGACTGATATAGTCATAAACAAAGTAAACGGCAGAATTATTTATAGCATTATTTTAAAAGGTGGAATTTATAGCCCACTAACTAATCAGTTTATCTGCTATTTGCCTACTTCAGGAAAGTGATGAAAGTGATGTCTATGACACTATCGATGAGGAGTAAGTTAAATCAAGTCTTACTATCCGCCGTAATCAGTTGACCAATTGAACTGTATGTGTTAACAGATCAAAGTCATATAGATGGATGTTTAAACATACATACTGTACCTCTGGTCTGTACCTACGACTCAGTGTTCAATAATATCTGTTGAATAAAGTCTGTTTCCATGGCGATAACTGCATCAACAGGCAGGGTGCAAAGTCCAGCAGTTTAAACAGGAAGACTGAAAGAGAGATGAAGCGACTTAAAGAACAGGAATTGAAAAATCTGGAAAAAATACATAAAAAGGAAAAGGAATACAAAAAGAAATTCAAGGTAGTGTACCCCATTTTTATGCTGAAACAGTGACAGATGTTCAACTAACTAAAATCACGGGATTTGAATCATACAGTTTTTCATTTTTGGGGAACTGGTATTAGTAGGGAAATGTACAGTAGTGCATGAGGTACAGATCTCTGTAGATGTTCCAATAAATGGTTATTTTCTATTTCAACAGCTGTCAGGTGAAGTGAAGGTTATTCACACTGCCACGGTCCGACATGACTGGCAAGGTGACAAACATGATCTAAGTGTCCAACAAGGAGAGATCATTGAGATCATAAGGATTGAGAATAACCCTGTTGGCATGTGGTTAGGCCGCACAACGACTGGCAACTGTAAGTTCCTTTCAAATGTAGTATGTGGGTTCCCATTCTACCTTTCAAATCTACAGAATACACCTCAAAGATGCCTTCATAGACAGTTTGTGAAGACCCACCAAACATCTCTTACCAATGAATGTTGTGCTACATTTATCAACACAACAGCGAGTTCGAGTCATCTTTTGTAATGTGGTATCTATATAAATACTTTTTTTTACCTCGCAGATGGCTACATTAGTATATCATGTGTGGATTTGGACTATGAGGACATCAAACGTAAATATCGCGATTCCCGACAATCCCTTAACCCCTTCCCGCTGCCCGCCCGCACCCCCTGACCCTCTGCAGCATGGTGATGTCTATTATGACGTGGACTCCTCAGACCATAGGAACAGGTCGGTCATACAGGACCACAAAACATTTCTTTAATCTAGAAAACAGTTGAATGTTCAAGTAGTAGTGCCTCACTTTGTCAATCGATCGATTTGCCTTTTTTGTTCTTTTTTTTTGTTAACAGTATGAACGAGACTGATGGTAAGTAGGGCTCCACTTTTTAAGATTGAGTTAGTTATAGTCACACAGTTATCAACTTATCAGGAAATCAATAACAGGGTATTTGTCTCTTTGTAATTCCCTTACTCCTTACTTTCTTTTTGTCTCTTCACTCAGATGACTATGATGACGTCGAACAAATGTTCAAGGAGTTTCCACCTCCCCCTCTTGAAATAAGGTTTTACAATATTCCCCTGTCATATTTTCTGCCTGATTTGGTTGAAGTTGGCCTACATTGCTAAGAACCCCTAAACTATGTTTCAGCCTTGATCCCAAATCGGAGAAGGAGATGAGGACAAAGTTTAAGGTTAACATTGCTCTTTCTGTTTTTCAAAAAATTATAATGACTCTGGAGAGTATTTCCCTTTCCTACCACACAGGTTGTTGAAAGCACTTTCATGTTTTGTGACCAAACCATTAAGAAGAAAATTGTTAATTGTGTGATTTAATATTTCATGTTATTTCAGCTTAACGGACCTATAAAGGTGCTACACACCATGATGGTTGATTCAAATGCCAACATTAAGAAGCCTGGAGGGAAGGATTTAGCTGTGGTTCAGGGAGACATCCTGGACGTTATTCAGATCACTAACAAGAAGAAAGCCCTCTGTCGAAACCGTCTTGGGAAATGTATGTGAATAGGCTGCCCTCTTGTGTCATGGCTGCAGAAACTGTTGCCACTTTTGGATTTAATGTTGACGTAAATGTTGTATACCCTAAGTGTAACCTGCTGGGGTATTTTGTAGTCTTGTCACAATTATCTCACTAGGGGGTTGAAAATGATTGTATTATGCAAATGCAAAAGTAACAGATTATACATTTCTTTCTTCCTGTTCTAGATGGATATGTGCCTAGAGTTCTTCTTCTTCAGATGTAGGTTTCTTTCCGATTATTTTCTGTCCTTTTACAGTACGACATCCTATCATATAGGACTGAAATTAACTATTTATCTTTGATCCCTTTCAGCCTTGTTTTATATCACAATATAAATGCTCTAAAGTTTAACTATCTGTAAATATTCCTTTACAGGGAAGGGGATGTATATGACGATGTTGAACACATTAGTGGTATGTCAGGTTTATTTTTAAATATATATGACTGTTCTTATTGTTTTAAACTAAAGTTGAACATCACTGAGTTCTTAATCATCCCACGGTGCAGTGATGATGTTGTATGTTTGCTCTCTTGTTGATCTTCCTCGTACTCTTTACAGATATATATGACAACGACAACGTGCGCTGATGCTGGCTTTCCTGAGACCCACCCACCTACACAAAGACACACACACACACGTACACACAACCACTCACATGCACACACAACACACACACACACACACCCATGCACATATACACACAACCATGCACGCACTCATGCACACATTATCCTGTTATTTGTTTTATATCCTGCTATTGTTAGTGAACCGATCTATCAAAAGCCAAAAATCTAACTACTATTGTTTGCTTCAATTGCCTTGTATATTGACGATACACTATATACTTTGTTCATTTATTGGTGTCTTCAGATAATTTAAGAAATACAACATTTTCCCCAGATTAGCTGTTTCATGTAGCCTGTTTTGATTGTCTGGATCTAATATTTGGGTGAAATAAAAAAGGATCTCATATCAACAGAGGTCAAGGTCATGGGTACGTACGGTGGTGCAAAACACCCCCCCTAATATGAGTGCATCCCCCAAATGAAAACACTCCCCTCAAATACGAGTCAACTCCCCCCAAATAGGATGACTTGCTCACCTCCCCCCAATACAAAGACTCGCTCCTCCAAATGGAGAACGACATAACATTAACTCAAAACCACATTACATTAACTCAAATAGGAAATGGTTGGTACAACACTTTCGTCGCTGAATGGATGCAGTAACTAACAGGGAATAAGAAATTGATCGACAGAAGTACGAAATGCAATAGCCTGACAGAGTTACGTGCACCAGGACAGTTGTTTAGCTATCGAAACAGGTAGCAAGTTAGGCCTACTTATGCAAAAGTATAAATTGCGTCAAAGGGCACTGTTTCGACAGCGCCATAGGGCTGCGCTTTACCATCGCCATCTAGTGGTTTACTGTGAGAACTATGACATTTTCTGTTCTATTCTATTGAACTACAAATATTATTTTAATATATGCAATCATTTTCTGTTCTGTTTATTTCTCAGGGATGCAATACTGAAGCTTCTTTCTATACTGCCATCACTACACTATAGGCTACTGTTTATCGGTGCTTCAATTAGGCCTACAATATATTGTAATGAGACAGAGGGAAACATTCTGTCACAGTTCAGCTCTGCCTCACCACTCTGCACCTGCCTGCTTCAATCTGCCAATCAGACACACCCCTCTCATTAAGCCAACTCCACTCACCTGTGCTCTCTGCTCTGCTCTGGCTGCATTTAAGCTCCAGCTCCACTCTCACTCATTGCCAGATTGTTCTAGATGCTTGCACCAGACTCTCTAGCGATTTTCTGCCTGGTCTCCCGGTTCCGACCCTGCTTGCCTCTGACTATCCTGCCTGACCGATCTCCTGGATATTACCTCAGCCTTCTGTCTTCGACCACGAGTTTCGCCTATCCCCTCTTGGTTACACACCTGCTCGGCTCTGCGGCTACACAGCCCACCACTGGACCTGTCTGCCTGCTAGGTAATCCACCTGTTGCCGGCTTTGCCTTCAGTCGGCAACACCAGACTCACTCCTTCACTGTATATACTGTTTAAGACTCCGGTGATAAATAAAGGTCATTACCGACTGATATCCTGTCTGCCTGTGCTGCTTTTGGGTCCTCACCATACCCGTGACACATTCCACACCTGGAGACGTGCGATCACTCACCCCGACCCCCCACCACCCCCCCTATACCCCCACCACCCACCACCCCCCCCCCACCACCACCACTTGAATGAGCTACATTACAGAATAAGATAAACTAAGTAGTGTTTTTCTTTAATATTGAACTGCTTTTCTTGAGTCTTCTCACATGGTTACGTATTCAGCTTTCAGAAACAATATGTAATTTTACATTATGTAGTTATATGTAGGCCTACTATAGGGGTGACATGGGTCATGACGTTGTAGTGATTTACTTTAGGCAACTATCAGACTGTGTTAACGTTCAATCACCATGGTAACATGATGACACATTGAATATGTCATAAATGCATTCCCTGTTTATAAATGACAAACATTTGACTTATACTCAGATCCATGAAGACATCGTGAAGGTAAGACCTCGATCCTAAATTATACATGCAAGCTACTAACATTTGTTTAAAATGTACTTTGAATATATGTAAAAAACCATCATATCTGCGCTCATAAACACATCATATAAAGGTAAGATCTCGATCCAAAATTAAACATGTAAGCTACTTAAAAAAAAATGTTTAAAATGTACTTTGAATATATTTGAAAAACAATCATATCGGCACTCATAAACACATCATATGTTAGATCAGGTTAGATCTCGATCCAAAATTAGACATGTAAGCTCTGATGTAAATCAAATCAACTTTGAATATATTTGAGGGTGGCCGTGGCCGCGCAAGAACCTCGCAAACCTCGGCCAAAAGGTTTACGTCATGTTTAAATTCATGTTTACGTCTACTGAGGGATAGCCAAACAATAATTAGGATATTGAAAACATTTTCACAATGTTAGCCTTTTAGTCTAAACATAGCAGATTTACAAACGGGCTTTTTCCAGTTTGGCCTCCAATCCAGACCATTGTTCTACGTCATAATGGTTAGAATGTTTAGATGAACGCAGTGACGTCCGATATTTTCTCAACACATCAGTTAGCACAGCGTGCACTTATTGTTACGCATCTTTCCTGAAATATCGAATTTTCCATTTATTATGAATGTAGCAAAGGAACAATGAATCCGGATGACAAGAAAGACACGGTATCTCTGATGATGGAGGAGAAGTGTGGAGAAGTCCTCAGGGCCACAGCTGAGGCCAAGAGGCCCACTATCAGAGAGAGGAATCTGGCCAAGATTCAGAAGATCAAGGTGGAGAGGAGGGCATATGAGAACGCGATAGAGGAGCGTCACCAGAAGCTCCTGACTGAAGTTAAAAACCTCAGATTAGAAATTGCAGAGAAGGATGAAAACATCATCGTCCTTTCCAATGCGAAGAAGGACACCTTCCAGGTGACACAGAAGGAGCTGCAGGCTTTCAAGCACGAGCTGATGGAGATGGCCCGTGTCGTGACGAGATTCCAAATCCACTCTAAGGAGAAGGACATGCAATCCAGTCAAATCCGAAAGGAGCTGATGGATAAATGTGCAGAGATGGAGTCTGCAGAGAAACAGGCTGCAGACACAGCTGAGGAACTGCTGTCTCTGCGGATGACGGCCGACCAGTCGGCAGCCGACCTGGAGGCCCTGCGGATGACGGCCGACCAGTCGGCAGCCGACCTGGAGGCCCTGCGGATGACGGCCGACCAGTCGGCAGCCGACCTGGAGGCCCTGCGGAGGACGGCCGACCAGTCGGCAGCCGACCTGGAGGCCCTGCGGACGACGGCCGACCAGTCGGCAGCCGACCTGGAGGCCCTGCGGACGACGGACGACCAGTCGGCAGCCGACCTGGAGGCCCTGCGGACGACGGACGACCAGTCGGCAGCCGACCTGGAGGCCCTGCGGACGACGGCCGACCAGTCGGCAGCCGACCTGGAGGCCCTGCGGACGACGGCCGACCAGTCGGCAGCCGACCTGGAGGCCCTGCGGACGACGGCCGACCAGTCGGCAGCCGACCTGGAGGCCCTGCGGACGACGGCCGACCAGTCGGCAGCCGACCTGGAGGCCCTGCGGACGACGGCCGACCAGTCGGCAGCCGACCTGGAGGCCCTGCGGACGACGGCCGACCAGTCGGCAGCCGACCTGGAGGCCCTGCGGAAGACCGCCGACCAGTCGGCAGCCGACCTGGAGGCCCTGCGGATGACGGCCGACCAGTCGGCAGCCGACCTGGAGGCCCTGCGGAAGACCGCCGACCAGTCAGCAGCCGACCTGGAGGCCCTGCGGAGTCTGAGCAGAAAGCAAGCTAGGTGCCAGTCGCAGGAGACCCAAACCGAGGTAGTCCAGTTGTGTCCAGGGCCTAAACTAATCCTTTGTGTGCATAGAAACAAGCCTTCTAATATGTCCTGTAACGCATATTGGAGTGTAAACCCTGCATGCTCCCTTGTGTACTGGGGTAGATGTGTTATATACTTTGTGTTTTTCAGAAATGTATCGGCAAAAAGAAGAAAAAGAAGGGTTGCTGCCTAGCCCGCCTGATGTTCTGGAGGAAATCCCAGCATGTGTAGCAAGGACACCTTCATCCTCCGCCCTCGCCTCCTCCCTCCCTACAACCTTCCTCCACCACAAACCACCACCATCTCTACCCTCTATCACAAACCACCACCATCTCTACCCTCTATCACAAACCACCACCATATCTACCCTCTATCACAAACCAACACCATCTCTACTCTCTATCACAAACCACCACCATATCTACCCTCTTCTACCACAAACACACACACACACACATATCCTTAATCACCCGAACACCCTAACCCTTCATACATGGCATCATGCATATCAGCATTCTTGCATGCAGAATAACTCAATAAAAGATGCTTCCCACAACTTAGGGTCTTGCTTCTTCCTTCCTCATGATGGTTCCTTAAGCCTGTGTACTGACCTAGTAGATAAACTTTCCATGGAATCACATGACATGGAATGTGTTCTAGAATGATAGTTACAAAGCTCTGTGTGTGCTGTGTGTGTGTATGTGTGTCTGTGTGTGTATGTGTGTGTGTGTTTGAGTCATCTGGGGTTTTGTCACACTGAGGAAGGCACACAGCTGCACAGGTCAGCATGAGACCAGGATTGAACATGGTGGTTGCCATGACACCCAGCTGACTCTTGGCTCAAGGACACAACACCTGGCACCTGAGGGTCCCCTACCAACCCTCAAAGCACTCCATGACAACGCCTTCAAAATGCTTAATCGACACACATTTTGCTTGACAAACACAACTTCTCTGTACAACTGAACACAAAACAAGACTTCAGTGATATTGTCAAACCACAAACAGTCCAGCTCACAGTGCTCTCGTTGTACTGATCGGTCTAGCCTAATGTTTTTATCTGAAATCACATTATTTGGGCCATCCTAAATTAAGGCAACTTTTAGATGTGCCTATAGCCTATAGGCTAACTATTGATCTCTAGCATATATGGGATGAAATGTTGAGGTGAGATCAGAAGAATAAAAACAATATTGACAAAGACAACTTTTATATAAAAAATGTTTACTTTCATTGTAACAAAACAAACGTAACTTATTCAACATTTATGGCAAACTTGGCCAAACAGCAAACTAGGCTACAACATTGCCATATTCTTATGTAAATATTTAGGCTTGTGTGTTTTTTCTTCCTTTCTTCTTCTGATTTGCCTAACTTACAGTCTCTCAGAATCGGGTCTGTCCCTCATTTGCGCCTTGGACAGTAGCGCCGTGGGTGTGCTTTATCACCGGTAGAGTCACAGATCGGGCAGATGTAACTCCTCAGAATGGGGCAAATAACCCTCCCGTCTTTTGCTTTCAGTTTGTGGGATCGGTATAGCACACCAACCTGTTCAAGTGCGATGGAAAGAGATCACAGTTTGAAGAGAAGCAGCATGTCAAAATGGACAACTAATTGTATTTACAAACAAGAATATATTATTACACTCCATTGGTTCTTTCTACAGGCTACTGCCATTGGTTCTTTTCTATACTGCCATTGGTTCTTTCTATACTGCCATTGGTTCTTTCTATCCTGCCATTGGTTCTTTCTACAGGCTACTGCCATTGGTTCTTTTTCTATGGCTCTGGTTATTTCTATACTGCCATTGGTCCTTTCTACAGGCTACTGCCATTGGTTCGTTTCTATACTGCCATTGGTTCTTTCTATCCTGCCATTGGTTCTTTCTACAGGCTACTGCCATTGGTTCTTTTTCTATGGCTCTGGTTATTTCTATACTGCCATTGGTTCTTTCTACAGGCTACTGCCATTGGTTCGTTTCTATACTGCCATTGGTTCTTTCTATCCTGCCATTGGTTCTTTCTACAGGCTACTGCCATTGGTTCTTTTTCTATGGCTCTGGTTATTTCTATACTGCCATTGGTTCTTTCTACAGGCTACTGCCATTGGTTCTTTTCTATACTGCCATTGGTTATTTTCCCAATGGCGCTATAGAAACAGTGCCCCTTAAAACCCGTTATGCAAAAGTATAAATTGCGTGTTAAGGTGCACTGTTTCGACAGCGCCATTGGGCTGCGCTTCAATGCCGCCATTTAGTGGTTTACTGTGAGAACTATGACATTTTCTGTTCTAGTCTATTGAACTACAAATATTATTTGAATATATCCAATCATTTTCTGTTCTGTTTATTTCTCAGGGATGCAATACTGAAGCTTATTTCTATACTGCCATTGGTTCTTTCTACAGGCTACTGCCATTGGTTCTTTTCTATACTGCCATTGGTTATTTTCCCAATGGCGCTGTCGAAACAGTGCCCCTTAAAACCCGTTATGCAAAAGTAGAAATTGCGTGTTAAGGGGCACTGTTTCGACAGCGCCATTGGGCTGCGCTTCAATAACGCTATCTAGTGGTTTAAAGTGTGAATTACAAGTACAGTTCTCACAGTAAACCACCAGATGACGATGGTAAAGCGCAGCCCTATGGAACAGGTTTTTAAACGTTGAGTTACAGTAATGTAATGTTTTCCATTTGGGGGGGGGAGGTGAGCAAGTCATCCTATTTGGGGGAAGTTGACTCGTATTTGGGGGGAGTGTTCTCATTTGGGGGATGCACTCATATTAAGGGGTGTGTTTTGCACTTCAGGGCCACCGTAGTTAAGCTATCCCGTACTATGAATTGATCATGTTCAGGTTAAAATATTAGATTCTGCCATCATTGCATTATGGATAGAGGATCCTCTATTTTGCCTAGAAAACAATTTTGACGTCACTTCCTGTTCAAAGTACACAACAGAAGTTGACGTAAAAAACGATGCTAGTTGGGGAATGTGCACTCGACCTTGTTTAAAACAATAGTTATAAGCAGATGGAATTGTGGAGAACCTGAGAACTATATCCCGGACGTGTCTCCATACACCGTCTTTATCTTGAAGTTCATAAAGGTGCGGAATCCATCACATCGTGTGAGAAATTCAATGATAATTCATTGAAGTACTACATCAAGGCATCTGACTCCGCTCCTGTCTCCAACTCAGTTTTGACATGCAAGAGTCTTTGGAATCGCTTGTCAATGTTCTAGAGTCGTACCGGGGAAGAGACAAAGTGGTCAGTGTTGCACTGGTCTACGTTACACACAAGTAAAATAACCAATGGATACCCAAGCATTTGGAGTACATGGAGCACTTGTCATCGCTACACTTATACCACCATATACATTTTCCTAATTCCTTGTTTCTTCATTTTTACGTCAGATAAGGACAATATGCTATGGGTCTCAGTTGGTCGGTGGAGTCCTAACTCAGAAGACAGAGGGATCCGCGCAACTTGGACAGAGTCTGCTACTGTTCTCAGCCCAGTTAAGTCAGTGCAGAACTGTTCTCCGACTCTTCGATGACCTCTCCATGCTGGCTTACTCCCATCGCTATGGTTTAGGAGCTGGGGTAGGTACAACAAAAATACCTATAATTTCACCAAGTCTGCACGTCTTCCAGTGTCATGCTTTTACATGTCATCTACAGTATTTTAATTAGATTCAAATTGTTTCTGTAACGTTAAGAGTTTTCCTCCACCTAGGTAAACATTTTAATACTTGAGTGTTCACACTTATTAACATTTCACTAGGAAGAAGACCCTGGTCTGCGCTGGATGTCTGTGCTGAACAATGTTGCTGACCAGCTCTACTACCCCTGCGAACACATCGCATGGGCTGCCGACAAGGAGCTCATTAAGGTCAAGTCTGATAAGTGGTGGCTGTTCAGCACAGTGCTATGGGGCACGTCTCTGCTTCTGGGAATACTCAGGTGAGACATCTGTTGTTCACCGTAGACATTCACATTGCAGCCCAACGCTGGCCAGGTGAATCCAAATATGTCAAGCCGCTTGGAACTGTAGGAACCGTAGCAGACTGAACGGTGTTGACACCACCCAGCAGGCTAAAACCAGACTCGTTTTTTTTTCCTCCCAGGTCTGTAAGAGTCATTATGCTCCTGATGAAAAAGCTCAGAAAGTGCGAGAGGGTCAGAGAAGTCGACCGCAGGTGAGGAATTAGTCATAAACACACCCAAACAAAAGCCTTCAAAGCAGGTCTCATGAAAAACCCCATGCAAATTGCAGTTTGTTAGTTGAGCTGTTTGTTGTGCTAAGGGGTGTGTCTAGACCAATGACATGCGTGCTTCTCTCTTCCTAGGGAGGGCAGTGTCCCCAGCCCATCTCAGCTTCGGAGGAAGATGAGAGCGGAGGTCCTCTGTGTCTTGAGCAGCATGGCTGATCTAAACAACGCCATTCATTGGATGCCTCCTGGATTCCTTTGGGCTGGAAGCTTTCCTAATTGGCTGGTGGGACTGATGGGCACCACCTCCTCTTTGATAGGTCTCATCCAGATGAGTGATGGCAGTGCCTAGTCCCGTCCATCAGATTAAGTTAATTTGACTTAATTCATGATAAAATCCTGCCGTGTGGGCTACTTGATTATTAGCAGTCAATCCGCATACATTACATTAATGGAAAGTATGATTAGACAAAGAGATAGCCAGTTGGAAATAATCCAGTTAGTCCTTGAGTTGTGCTTGTCCAGACAACCATTGTTGTCAACAATATGCAATCATGCTGCACAAATTATATATAACTTGATTTAGTTATGTTGTTTAGCACTTACCCAATGAAATGTAGACAGGGACAAGGCAGGCTTGCCTCTTCCCTTTTGCACTCCAGTCATTTGTCTGGATTTAAAATATTCTTAACTATTTCAATGAAATGTGTTTTTTGTATCATTATTATTATAATAATTATGTTTATTAAATATTTTGTGATTTTGCATAGTTTATTGATTTTTGTTTATTCAAACGTACCTTGAGGAAACGTATCCTGTTCAGTGAAATAGGTCTGTAAGATGTCAATAAATGTTCTTAACGAACGTTAAGTTGTATATTCTTACTTTAAAAAACGGTATGACTGATGTCATCCAGTTATGAAAAAAAAGTGAAGTGACAATTGATTGAGTGTGTCTAGAATGTTTCAAACGCATGCGCATTCATAACATTCGTTTCTACATTGAAGACGGCTGATCATTGATTATCTTTTGTGTTCTATGGATATAACCTTATAATGTGTGTCATAAGGCCTGCACGGGTAATGGCTTGTTGCAGCAAAATATTGTTACAGGTTTAACTGTAAGCGAACAACAAGTCGCAGTTGACTTCTGTGTATTACTAGGGGGTTCCAAACACGTCCAACAAAAGTCTACCCTGCAGTGCCTGGTGAAGTTCAAGCAGTAGTTGTCACTGGATATTCAAATTGGCCAAATGCATACGTACTAGGTGAGTTTTTGCTTTAGCTTCGCTCGTCTATCAATACATCTTAAGCCAAATACGGTCAATGACATGCCATACTTTATAACCAAATAACAAGCTAATTAATGCATTTATGCCGGCTAATTAACTATGATTCGATGTTAGCTGCCATGCTACACTAGTAGCTTGATAGCAAGCTGACAATAACCAAGTTAGCTAGCTGAGTTAGCAATTCGGCAGTGGGGTACTAGGTGAAAACTTAATAGCTATAGCTACCATGGTTATCGTCGGTGCAAGACAATGTGTTATTACAACAACTAAACGTGATTAGATCAAACATTACAATTTATTATTCTAAACAGCTAATCAAGCTTTAGATTCAGACGGTTCACAAACATGCAAATATGCTTTTTCAGTGTTGGTCTTTGGCACTGATACGCATGTACTTTGAGTCTTAGGCAATAGCACTTAAGGCTATCCAGATGGGTGCTGAGAGTGAATAGCACAAATAATGTTTTAGCCTATTACAATAAATACCCAGAATTGCCTTGTTAAGATGTCATGCAATCAAAATTAAATTAAAAAAAATATGTTGACATTGGGAGTGGCACATATATTTATGAGGAAAATGTATTAAATGCTTCTTCTTTTGCAGTGAGAACCAAAGCCACTGTTGTAAATGGATAGCTAGAACACTGAATGACAGGTGGCCACTGAAAAGAGCTGATGTGCTGCCAAATTCAATATGGAGTCCGATAACTGTCCCGCCAAAGAGTTCTGTTCCTCATCATCAGAAGCCCAATCAAACCTCAACTGTAATGGAGATTCTGTCGTCGAGGGAGACCACCTCGCCTCTAATGCTGCTTCTAGAGTTACTAACCCTGAGCTTGAGGACTTGGACTCTTTTAACCTCATAGAGCCCCCTCCACTGGACTGGAGATCTGACTCATCCAGCGAAGCTGGGTCTGTCCACGAGATGGATGACCCTACCGTCTCTCCCTCCTCTGTTACCGTGGATACGCCTGAAGGTGTGTCGGCACTGCCCCCGAATGTGAGTGATGCTGCTGTTTTACCTGGAGTCAACCAGGGGGAGCTGGTGGAGAAACTACCAGAAGATAACATGGAGCAAAGTGATGACACCAGAGAACAAGCTGAGGAACAGGATGGAGATGAGAAGGTGGAAGAGGCAGAGAACTTTGGCGATGAGGAATTTGAGAAAGTGGAGGAGAGGAGACCCGATGATGAAGACCACACTCGCATCCAAGTTCTCCTGAACCGACTCCAACTCATTGGAGAAAGCCCTCTCCATGAGGATTCAACACCTCGAAACCCTTCGCTGCAATACGCTGCCTCTTCCGACATGGACCCTTCTGACCCTTCTCTAACGACAGGTGGTGGCACACTGCCTGTAACTCCATTACAAAACCAAGCCTCAGGGTTGCTGTTCTCAGAAAGCCACCAGCGAGACCTTGTAGGACTGCTGGAGTGTACAGAGATAGGGGCTCCTCTGCATCTAGAGGCCCAGGCTGCCAGAGGCCCTAGGGGGGACATAGATGCCGTCGTTTCAGTCTCCTACAACCAGGAAGACGGCGAGAGGTTTTGGGATCACTACGGGAACGGCCAGCATCGCCCCAGAAATGACTCCATGGTTTCCTCGCCAGAGGATGAGGATGAAGTCCCAGAACCAGTGTGGATGAAACTGGGGGAGGAGCCTCCAGAAGAGACAGGTGCAGCGGAGGGCATTGAGCAGGTAGGTTGGAAAGGGCTAATGAAATGACGCACTGCATTAAGGTTGGCTGGAATTTACTATAAACAGGAAGGTTGAAATAGCCTGTTGGTGTGCTTTATAGGTTGGTATTACTTATGTTTGAGCTGCTAATGTCTTATCTGCGTTTTCTATACAGAGGGCTGGGGACCACCCGGCCTATAAAGATGGTAAGAGAAAAATATATGACCTTTCGTATTATACCTAAATGTCAGTTACATTTGTACAGTGAAGAGCTACTTTTTGGAGGTAACTTAAGGAGCAGAGAAATCTTGTTGTTTACATCTTTATTTTGTGATACATTTTGTGTTGTGTTTGTATTAGTTTGGATTGTGTTGTTTTATGGCTTTTGGTATTTTGATAATACAGCACGTTGGTCAACTGTTGTTGTTTTTAAATGTGCTTTACAACTACATTTGACTTTCATTTTGGACCGTTTGTTTGTCAGTGCCTGGCCCTTGTGACCCTGAGGACTTGTTGGATGGGGTTATATTTGGAGCTAACTACCTGGGGTCAACTCAGCTGAAGTCTGACAAGAACCCCTCTACCAACGCCCGCATGGCACAGGCCCAGGAGGCTGTGGACAGAATAAAAGTGAGTTTGGCTCGTACCAAGTTGTCTCAAAGGGGTCATGTCTTGTAGCCTACCAAAATGTTAATTATTTATTGTCACTTTACTCTCATAAAGTTAGTGTTACGTGGGTAGACAAATGCATCGGTCACCGAAAACACAACACATTGATAATATTTAATCCACATATTAATTCGAACCATATCCATATTCCGTCAGAATTGTGCTCAACAGTGTGTGACAAAGCTGTGTAAATTCCCGTTTATTATGTTCTCCGTCCTCATCAGGCTCCAGAAGGGGAGTCCCAGCCAACGACAGAGGTGGACCTCTTCATCTCCACTCAACGCATCAAAGTGCTCAGTGCAGACACACAGGTGTTGTTACATGGAAGCTGACGCTTCTTTCTGATCAAAATGTTTTTTGGTGGGATGGAAAAACAAAAACAAATATTTTTAGTTTACATAGCGGTGGACATGTCATCTCTAAAGTGGATGCCTTGGAAGAACAGAACCTAATTACTTGGGTCCTTTTGTGAATGTCATTCCCTGAATAGCATTGTCTAATCTGAGCACTAGCCTGAACAGTTGAATTGTCAAGAGAGTCTAAGTGGGTCAGTTTGCCCTTTCTTGCATGACTAGCTAACAAGTGAGTACTGTAAGACTTGCACACTATTTCTTCATCTTTTAAAATACTTATAGGTATGAAATGTTATTTGCGAGTTGAATATTTTTTCACTTGAATGTTTATTTTAACGCCAGAGGACTTGAACCTAGAGCCATTTGAACAGTCTTTTCCCCTCTTGCTGCTTGCTTCTTGTCCAGCCAGATAACCCAGATATCAACAGCATCAAATACTCATCTCATAATATACATAAACATAGATATTACCACACGACACTCAATCGGTAGACCCCTTCCAGTGTCTCATGGACTGCTTTGCGTTCCGTCAGGAGGCCATGATGGACCACTCTCTCCAGATGATCTCCTACATAGCGGACATCGGGAACATCGTGGTCCTGATGGCACGCAGGAAGCCGGCCGGACGGAAAGAGCGAGATGCCGGCCAGGCGGCCAACTCCTCCGGCCCGCAGAAGAAATGCTGCATGATCTGCCACGTGTTCACCTCCGCTGATGTGAGTCACTCAGCCCAGTAGAGAGAACATGGCCTGGTTCAGTCTTTGGGAGTTTGATTGTTTGTTTGACATCGTTGTTGTCAATAGTTATCGCTTCGCTGATGGATTCAAATTGCATGTTGACATTAGTAAAAAAAAGTTATGAACGTATTGGAAAGGGAATACTTAAGGTTTAAGACTAAGATCAGGATTCTTTTTTGGGGTTGAAAACAAAAAACCTTCCTTTGATTCTCAAGCCTTGTGTAAGGCCATGCATGAAGCTTCTGTGTGGAGGATCAGGTAGTGACATCAGCACATCGTTCTTGAGCGTGTCTGAACACGACCTCTCTCTCCTGTCTCTGTGTAACTGTCTCAGTCAACTAGCCAACACACTCGGTAGACAAACGCAACACACTTACACTTTAACTCAAATAGTAGTTAGTTTCCCAAGTGTTTGTTGTCTAAGTTTGCCTCTGACTGTTCCGTTTGTGTGTCTAAGATAGGTTACAAAACAGTTTGTAGATGTACTTGGTAGATTTAAGTGTCTTCTGGTTGTTATTTTGAGTACTTTTTACTCCTTCACACCAAACTGTTGTGCGTACCTCTCCTCACAGGCCCAGGTTATAGCTCAGGCCATTGGACAGGCCTTCGGCGTAGCCTATCAACAGTTCCTCCAAGCCAACGGGATCAAGGCCAGTGAACTGAGGCCCAGCGAGTACAGTGACTACCTGGGCACACAAGAGCTTTACAACGGAGACCTGGTGCACTTCTCTGACTCAGACAACATCAGAGAGGTGAGGCTTTTGTTGCTAGCTGACACTTCTGTTTTTTCATGCTGTAAAAACACATCTCACTCGTGTGGAAAAAAAACAACCAAAAACTTAATTTAAGATCCGTATATGTTTATTGTTTGCACCTCCCTGCCCCAGTAAATTCCGTGTTTGCATAACATACATGGCGAATAAACCTGATTCTAGTCATGTGATATCAACCTCTGTGTGCTCGTCCCAGGTCACCATCACCAAGGCTCCGGGGGAGATCATGGGGCTGGCTGTGGTGGAGTCTGGCTGGGGCTCCATCCTGCCCACCGTGGTGGTGGCCAACCTGCTCCACGGGGGGCCCGCCGAGCGCAGCGGGGCCCTCAGCATCGGAGACCGCATCATGTCCGTCAACGGGACCAGCCTGGTGGGCCTCCCCATAGCCACCTGCCAGAGCATCATCCGAGTAAGGTCAACTCGGCACTCGTTTGCTTATGTCTGATTGGGGTGGGGAATGGGAGTTGAGGCCGTGATATACTTTGTTATTAAGTACAGGATGGCTACCGCACGTATCCAGCCTCAATAGCAGGATGTTCATAACAGTATGGCTATTGGCTGTGTTCCCTGGGAAGTACACTAGAGGGCGATATAAAGTTACATAGACAGATTTTTTATTGCTAAAGTAGAATGTGCTTTTAGTATAAGGTAGAATGTGATATGATGATAGTTTACAGTCTTTAGATTTAGTCTTGAATCAAAAAAAATAATTATATAACAGTTCAGTTCAGCACACATGGTGTGTCGATCATGAGATGGAAGTCGTGGAAAGTGTTTGTTTCCTGGTATTGTCTAGCTGCTGGGTTCATCCAGCAGTGATGGTCTCTCCCTCCTCTGTCTAGGATTTAAAAAACCAAGATGGCGTAAAGCTCAGCATCGTCCACTGCCCTCCCGTCACCATGGCAATCATCAAGCGGCCCGACCCCAAGTTTCAGCTGGGTTTCAGTGTGGAGGATGGCATTGTAAGGGATCATTTCACCTTACTTCCATCCCATTCGCCTACTACTGTGCCGTGCTACCCCACATCTTTCGTAACATTAAGACTTTCACCTCTGTCTCAAGCGGATACATCAGCAATACGTTTTAGATTAGGTATCGTACAGTATACATGTGTAGCCGGTGTGAATCGGTGAAACTCACTCCTCAGGTATGTAATGGGCCACCCTCGTCAACGAAGAGCTAGCTTTTCTTTGGCGTAGTTGGTAGTGGTGGTGCGCTTGGGAAGTCAGAGGTGGTAAGTTCGAACCCAGTGCGGGACGATTTGCCCGATACCTCTGACGGAGCTTGCAAGACCACATCCATTACATACCCGTTACACATGCATGGGGCAGGAAAGTCTCTTCTGTACC
Source organism: Mallotus villosus (assembly GCA_903064625.1). NCBI lineage: Eukaryota > Metazoa > Chordata > Actinopteri > Osmeriformes > Salangidae > Mallotus > Mallotus villosus. The sequence goes on along the minus strand of CAEFZP010005460.1, from coordinate 171,528 downwards.
GACAAAGTTCCTAATGTAACCGTCTTCCTGTGGCACTGCCCAGATATGCAGCCTGATGAGAGGAGGCATCGCTGAGAGAGGCGGCATCCGTGTTGGTCACCGCATCATAGAGATTAACGGCCAGAGCGTGGTCGCCACACCACATGACAAGATCATAAACATACTGACTAATGCTGTCGGGGAGGTGAGAGTGCAAACCAAACCAACGCAGAGCCTCTCCTGCTTCTTAGTGAATTACTTGTGGTTGTTATTGTTGCCATGGTTGATCTTTTGTTTCTTTCCCTCTGGTCAGATCCACTTGAAGACGATGCCTGCCTCGACGTACCGCCTCCTGACAGGACAAGAACAGCCCATATTTCTCTGAGGCAGCTGACATGGTTGCCTCCCTGCTTGATATGCTCACATCACAGATCCCCTACCGAGGCTACCCCAGACACCATACTGAGGCTACCAGATCCTATACCGAGGCTACCACAGATAGCAATATGAGACGACATGTGCACATCGAGAGCTCCATGTTGAAGATTTACTTTTCTATATGCAATTGTACTATATTTTAAGGCAATTGAAATGCCACTGAACGTAACGGAGTATTTAAAAAAATGTATAGAACTTGTTTGACGTATCATGATGCAGCACATTTCTAAACCCAGTACCGGTCATTTTCTGCATGTATTTTTGAGATAATGTTTTAAAGTGGATTATTACGTAAATGCACAGTAGGGAAATATATTTTACGTCCAAACTAATTCTTGTTTTTGTCTGCAAAATAACAGCGTAAGTGCTTTTATGACCATGTCTTCCTATCTGCTTTGTTGCCGACGTGCCTCACTCAACTGTACTTGGAACGGACCATTATGTAGATAAGGTGGAGCCTTAGGAAATATGTCTTTCATCAGTGCTTCATCTTTTTTTAACACTCTGTCACAAGTGCATATTAAATGAACATCTGTCAGTGTTACACGGTGGTTATCTAGGGATTTATTTGCTCTATTGTGCTTAACAAGTGTGTTCTATCAGTGTCTGATAGAACTCTTCGAGTACTCTATGTGGAAATAAAAACACCCTCTCTACTTCATTCGGTTTTTATTATTGGTAGTAAGAAAGTCTTGTGTAAGTGGTGGAGTGGCTGCCCACTTCTTAGGCACCAACGGGGGCATCAAAGTGTCTCCAAGGGCTTCCAAGTTTGGAGTCTCAACTTGGCTCGCCACTACCAGGATGGCAACAAGAAGCAGAAGTTTTGAATATTTGTAGGCCATTGTAAATATTAGCAAATGTCTCAACAAAAAACTAAGTTGCTCTCAGAGAAGAAGATTATTGCTATGGTTTTATTCTTAGAAATCAATTGTTTGAGATAAACTCCCATGTGTACTACATTAGAAACATACATAACACTGCGCTATACCCTTGTCACTGGCCAATCGGCTGCATTATCAAACCAAAATAAACGTACAATTGACGGTTATTTGACCAATCATAGTTGGAACCGGTTTCTGTGACGCCGTACTGTAATCCTCTCTTCACCAATCAACATTAGTAGGCGGGGATTTTATAGATTGCATCTCCAATTACAACACTATACTGAGCTATGAAGAGTTTAGGTCAATGAAGGACCGGACATTCTTATTTGGGACATTTACACAGTATAAAAAGGAATATAATCAGACATACAGAGGTGAGTATAAGACCTACATTTCCAAAAGTGTTGGTTTTGTCAGGAGCGTGTTACATCATTCATTTTCGGCGTCTGTACGCAGTTTGTTTTTCTGACATAGCTTAGCCAACACGAGCATCTCTACAGCCCTGTACAGTACATGACAGGTGCATTAATGCTGAAGATACCTTGCATAACCTGACTATATACTTATCTCACAACCCTTATTTTTTGTATGAAATTAATATGTTAAAGGATATTCTATCTAAAACTATGTGTACTGATCATGCAGGGTTAGGCTATATCAGTAAAACTAAATAGTTTTGAATGAATTAAACAAGTATTTATACAATACATTTTCAATGTACAGCTGCGAAGTCTTATACACGAATTCCAGCGCAGTTAAATACAATTATTTTTTAGTGTTTGGTATGTAGACTGTGTAAAACATTTCCTGGTGTGGTACGTTTTGTTACTTCCTCATGGTACCCAAGACCAGGGCTATGTAAACTTATTCACGGCATTTCTGTCATTTTTCCTGTAGACGGGATGTAGGCTACTGTCTGTGGTTAGAGATGTTTGCCTACCACATGTTAATTTTGAAATCTCAGTCACGTAAGCCAATAGAGGTAAGAAGGATTGCAGGGTCAACTAAGCATGGGGGAGACTTGAGGAGATCATCTTCTCTTCTGAATTTCTTTACCGAAACAATAAATATCAATGCCAAGTCATTCATATGATGGTTTTGGTACTGTAAGACCACAACCACTACAATATATTTGAGCAGTTGTGATCAGGCCTAATTTAGTTTGATGTAACATAGTCCTAAAGAGCAGAGATGAAAGAGCTTATTTATTGTCCGGATTAAGCTTTCGTGATCTATCAGTGTCTTCAGACTCCCTATTGAGTTGAGAGACTGCCAGCTGCCATTCACCGGCTCCCACACGTTAATGACCCAAGGACGTGACTGTACTGCTGTCTAAGGGATGTGCATTAGGCTACTACCTAGTACCATAGCAACAGTAAGATTGCATGTTCTGAGAAAGAAAAAAAGTTCTGTGTTTTGAACCTAAATGTAAAAACAATATAGGTAAAAATGTAAACACGTGTTTAATGTGCTCTTCTGCACCTGGTTCTGTTATAGTGGATCACGATGGCCCCTTAAGATCTCAGTGTACGATATGGGGATCTGCACCCAGCTCTGTCTCCTGCTCTGGAAGAATATAACCTACCGCAGGAGGAACAAGGTGAGTGGTCTGCTCAGCTCTGGAATGACTTTGAGCCACGCTGTGTAGATGTTTCCAAGCACAAAGAAACAACTTGTATGTATCTTTCTGTTGGAACGAGCTTCGTATTCTCCTTGCGGCCTTGTGAACCTAGCGTTGTGTTAAGCACGCTAACGAAAAAACAATTGTGTAGCCTATTATGTCATCTCTTTAGAGTGTGGGGCCTCTGGTGTGAGCTCACCAGAGATCAAAGGTAGGCATCAAAGTCGCTACACAGCCGTGACCTGATCTTTTCTCCTCCCGTTCCAGATTCAGTTGATTATTGAGCTGCTCTGGCCCCTCTTCCTGTTCCTCATCCTCATCTCTGTGCGGCGCTCTCACCGCCCCTACAAGCAGAGTCAATGTGAGTGCCTTCGTATGTGGCTAAAAGTCGTTGAAACCTTTGCTCCAACCCTTCCCCCACCCCCTTCTCCCTTCTCAGGGTGGCCCCCACCACAGCCACGCTAAGCTGATTAGCTCGCTTGGCGTGAGAGTGAATCTGGTACCACGCACACTTGTTTTCTTTCTTCCCCTAGCCTGTTCTGTTCTTAGACCTTGTCGGCATGCTCCGCCCTGACCTGTCGACACTGTAGGCTGTGGATGTGCGAGTGTGAGCGTCGCGTGCGCTTGTGAGATCCGTCTCGACAGAGCTCACGTTTGTTTCGCGCTCCAAATATATGGTGTTGAGAAAGACCGATCTTATCATCACGAGAAAGCCCGCTCCAGCTCAGTTACCCCTCAGCCTCCGCCACCATGTTCTAAGTCTCAGATCAGACACTGAACAGGCATGTGTTCTGTGTTTTCTCTGTAATTCCAGGTCACTTCCCCAACAAAGCCCTGCCCTCAGCGGGCACGCTGCCCTGGATACAGGGCATCGTATGCAACATCAACAACCCCTGTTTCCACAGCCCCACTCCAGGGGAGACCCCAGGGGCGGGTTGGAAACTTTGATAACTCCATGTAGGTACACTGACGAGGGGGCGTTGGCGGGGCCGGATGCTGTACTCTGTGGGGGGGTTTACTGTGTGTTTATTGTGTTGTATTGTCTCTCATAGACTGTCTCGGCTCATGGTGGACGCCCAGACCATCCTGTCCTACAGCGGGAACCAGACAGCCTTTGCGAGCTTCCAGAACCTTCTGGAGACGGTCCAGAGGCTGGGAGAAAGGCCAGAAGCCTGGCCAAGTACGGATCTCTCTTCCTCCCCGTGTTTGATCTGATGTCACTGAGTGTGATTTATGTGCATGTGTTTTAAGTGCTGCTGAGTCCAAGCAATTCAGTCTCCTCAAGGCTCCACCCAAATGCCTCTTTTCATTGGCAGTGCATTTCGAACTCAAAGCCCTTGATGCTCCACAGCCCATCCTGTGTACATCCTGTGAATCATAGCTTGCTTCGTGTGTTTTATATGACAGATTTACCTGTGGGGGAATACCTGAGAGCCAATGAGACCTTTTCCGACGTCCTACTGACCAGTGGTCTGTCCCTCAAGTGCTGTGGACCAGCTGTTGAAGTCACGCCTTAACCTTCAGGTGGTAAGCAGCAAATTTCTCGCCCGCACCTCAGCTCAATACTGGAGCTTCTAAGGACACTCTGCCTGCCACAAAGAAGCTTCTAGACAGCCCATGATGCTGGTGGCAGCACGATAGGCGACGCAGTCCTCCAAGCCACAAGTTTAATCCGAACCTGCAGTCAGACAAGAGCTTCTCTACTCGCTTGCGGTGTCTTCGACGACTACGTTTGACGTCTGCGTGTCTGTTCCCGTAGGTGTCTCTGGCGGGAGAGGGGACTGATGCTGAAGGACATCGTGTGTAACGCCAGCGTGCTGGGCCAGTTCCTCACGGCGGAGGAAGGGGAGGAGTCACAGGGCCTGCAGAGAGAGCTGTGCGCGTTAGAGTCCGACGCGCTGCAGGAGGCGGAGCAGCGATTCCTCTCCCAGCTCGACTTCACCAAGTTCTTTACGGTCAGTGGCAGTTATGGAAAAAGTCCCAGTTGCTGGTCGTTTACATTACATTTAGTCATTTAGTCATTTAGCAGACGCTCTTATCCAGAGTGACTTACAGGAAGTACAGGGACATTCCCCCCCGAGGCAAGTAGGGTGAAGTGCCTTGCCCAAGGACACATCGTCATTTTGCACGGCCGGGAAGCGAACCGGCAACATTCTGATTAATAGCCCGATTCCGGCTCAGCCATCTGGTCTCAGAGTTCTCCCTGAAAGGCATTGAAATACGATGACATTTTGAGAATCAACTGCTGTTCTGAAGCCAGTCATTGTGTATCAATCAGCCGGCAGTTTTGCATACTGTCAACTGTAAGTAGTCTCATACTCTAGGCCTACACAAAATACGATTAAGTTACAGAGTGCTACTCAAGCTGTTGACTACAGATGAAGAGTCAGACTAGGGAACAAACGGAGCCTTGTCTTCTGTCTCCCACTTAAACAATTTATTTTGGCAGCTTTAGAAGGGTTTCTCTGGTGAATCTTCAGATGTAGCCCTATTCTGACTGGTCCCAAAGCAGGGTTATTACAATGCTTTTGGTCTTGGGTTTCATTGGTAGAAATTTCGATCGCGTACATCACATGGTTTCCGCATGCTATATTCTGTCAGCCGATTAGCATGAAACAAAAAATATCAAGTGTGTGGTGCCATCGGAAGTTGTGACTGTTTTCAGACGAACGTAGACGTTTAGATTGACCTCCCCCTCTCTCCCCCTCTCTCACACACTCCCCCCTCTCCCACTCTCCCCCCTCAGAGAGACAGACTGAGGGCCAATGCCGGGGACCTGAGGGTCATCAGCCGGGCCGTCACTGATGTGTCCCAGGAGCTCGCCGTCATCATGGATGACGTAAGAGGAAAACATCTCATAACCTTCTTCTCGTTTTTCTCATATCAATCTCAGGTCTATTTTTAGCAAAGTCGTTTTTTTGTGTTTTGTTGCTTTGTTTCACTGTAGTATTGTTCAAATGTACAGTACGGGTCAGATACTGTACTTTTATTTTGTGCTTCGAGGTGACACTAAAAGCTACTACTTATAGTCCATTGTGGCTAGATCTTTCTTTAATAGCCTTGTCAAACAGACCTGCTAACTGAATTGTAGCTGTACAGAGAGCATGATGGAAAATCCATTAATGTTTCATCTCCACTCTCTTTTATCTCTCTCATCTATCTATCTCTCTCCCTCTTTCTATCTCTCAATCTCTCTCTCTGTATCAATTTATCTTTCCCAACATCTCTCTTGGCCTCCCTCCCTCCGCTCACACACACACACACACACACACACACACTTTTGTTTCCTGTGTCCTCCACGTCCTCCTCTGCCCCTCTCTGGCCTGTTCCGTCCCCCCTCCCCAGCTCTCGTCTCTCTCCAGCTTTGTGGAGCTCAACGCGGAGCTGCGGCTGCTGTCGCCCGAGAACCGCTCCTCCGTGCCCCGGCAGAGCTTCAGGGCCTTCTCCAGGATCATGTGTGGACACCCGGAGGTGGGAGGGGAGAAGATCCCCTCTCTCAACTGGTACGAGGACAACGATATCAAGTCCTTCCTGGGGAAGAACGGGACTGAGGTGACCGACATGGACGACGACAACACCACCAGTAAGATATTTTTCTACGGCCCACAACTTTAATTTCCCCTCTAGACTTCTATCATGTAGTAGATACTACTATATAGTCATAATAGTAATGTTTATATACCAATAATTGTGTCAAATGTTTTTTTACGACTTAAAAACAAATGTTGCTTACTACCTAACCCTGGTGCTGTGTGGTTCCTCCCAGCCCCATACTGTAAAAGCATGATCCAGAACCTGGAGTCCAATCCCTTGTCTCGCATCGTGTGGAGAGGAATCAAGCCTCTGTTCATTGGGAAGCTGCTGTACACACCTGACACCCCTGCAATTCAGGAAGTCATGAAAGAGGTACTCGTCCCTCTTTTCTCCGCCTCCATTCACTCTCAACTCAACTCTCTGTGGCCTTCCACAGATACTGTTTCAGTCTCTTTGTGATGGCTATGCTTCCTACTGGAGATACATACAGTACTTGCATGATCACAATCGGTATTCCTCTATAAGGATCTACCCTGTGAAAGGAAACGGTTGTCTTTATAAGAATTCAACAGATAATTTCGCCATCATTAAGTGTCTGTGTCGTTCAGTGACCCCTGACCTCGACGTCTCCTATGGTAGGTTAACAGGACGTTCCAGGACCTGCAGATTCTGGAGGACCTGAACAGCGCCTGGATGGAGGTGGGACCTCGTATCAGGACCTACATGGAGAGCAGCGTTGAGATTCAGCTGCTGCAGGTATTTCATCTTGAGTAGATCGCTAATGCTCTCCGCAAATGACAATGACATCGAAAGCAAGCTTAATTGTGTGTCGAGAACGCAAACACATTGAAGCCCAAAATACTGACCACTCGCTGGGCCAAGAGGTTGTCTTCCTAGAGAGCGTGTGCTACTACAGTCACGTCTGTTTATGGCAATGTCTGTGCCAGGTAGTCCCATTTTCTATCTATAGAATCCTTGTGTCACGACACTTTCAGCTTTTCTAGTAAGAGCTAATCTTGTACTAACCTCAATGTGTTACTGTACACTATTCTATTACGCATCGGTGTATACAGTGTTCCAAGTAGTATCTACTCCCAAAAAAGATTGACTCTTAAAAAAGGTTTTGAAGTATAAGAGCCATGACACGCATGCTCGTTTGCTTCTTGCTTGTCTTGGTCTATCATCCTCAAAGTCCCGCGTGCACCTCTTTGCGCCCTCCCTTCCCTGTGTTGACAGGATTTGCTGAAGCGACCGGAGGTGGCCGTGCTGGTCAACCTGCGTCTGGAGAACACCAGCTGGACGGCGTCCCGTATCGCCCGCTTCCTGTCCACGCCGCCGCCCGGCGCCCCCAGGAAAGAGGGGGCTCCGCCCACCTGGCTGGACGTGTACAACGACGTGAACAGCACCGTCACCACCCTCGCTCAAGTCACACAGGTGCACAGCTAAGCCCAGCTATAATGGCAAACAGCATAGCTCCTGGAGAGTTTCTGGGTTAACCAATCCAGTTCCTGGGTTAACCAATGCAGTTCCTGGGTTAACCAATCCAGTTCCTGGGTTTAAATATCCAGTTCCTGGGTTTAAAAATCCCTGGACGAAATCATCAACACAAAAGAACTGTCTGAGATGACGAGCTGCGACTCATGTTATTGTCCTTCCTGGTTCCTCTTCCTGCATCCTGTCCCGTTCTCCAGTGCTTCTCGCTGAACAAGCTGGAGGGGGTGGCGTCAGAGGGGGCCTTGATCGAGAGGGCGTTGGACCTCCTGGAGGACAGGCAGTTCTGGGCAGGCATCGTCTTCCTCCTCCCCAACTCCTCCTCCACCAGCCTCCCTCCTCACGTCACCTACAAGATCCGCATGGACATCGATGACGTCACGCGCACAAACAAAATCAAGGACAGGTGAGCATACCTGTGACTGGACATGTCGTCGCATGTGAGTCGGCTAAATCAGTGATAACCGCTGATTGTGTTTGTGTTTATGGAAGCTTTGGGTTGTTTGTTAAATCTGAAATTATTTTCCTTTTTGTCTTCCCCTCAGGTTCTGGGATCCGGGCCCTGCAGCGGACCCCTTCAACGACATGCGCTACATCTGGGGGGGCTTTGTGTACGTGCAGGACCTGGTGGAGCGGGCGGTGTCGCGGGTTCTGAGCGGCATGCAGCAGACCACGGGCATCTACCTGCAGCAGATGCCCTACCCCTGCTACGTGGACGACGTGTGAGTGACCAGGGCTGACCCCCGTTCTTCCTCTCCTTCCTTTTTTCATTTAATCCGGCGGTCCACCTCCGATCTTTTCCGCTAACCTTCGAACTTTCCCCCCATCTCGACCTCACCCCTCCTAAATCCCCCACTCCAGCTTCCTGCGCGTCCTGAACCGCTCGCTGCCCCTCTTCATGACGCTGGCGTGGATCTACTCGGTAGCCATGATCATCAAGGGCGTGGTGTACGAGAAGGAGGCCCGTCTGAAGGAGACCATGAGGATCATGGGCCTGGGCTCGGGCACGCTGTGGGTCAGCTGGTTCATCAGCAGCTTCGTGCCTTTCCTCATCAGCGCCGGGCTGCTCATCGCCCTGCTCAAGGTGAGGGGGGGGCGGTAGACCCACCAGAAACTCGCTTTTCGTCTCACGGTCATGGGTCTGAATCGTTACTTTATACTCTCATCTTCTCCTCTCCCCTCCCCTCCCCTCCCCTCCCCCCCCTCCTCTCCTCCCAACAGTGGGGGGACATCCTCCCCTACAGCGACCCCTCCGTGGTGTTCTTCTTCCTGACGGCGTTCGCCACCGCCACCATCATGCAGTGCTTCCTCATCAGCACCTTCTTCTCCCGGGCCAACCTGGCCGCTGCCTGCGGGGGACTCATCTACTTCGCCCTCTACCTGCCCTACGTCCTGTGTGTGGCCTGGCGGGACCATCTCAACACCACTCACCGCATCCTCGCCGTGAGTAGGGGTCAGGCGGCTGAGCGGTTAGGGAGTTGGGCTATTAACCAGAAGGTTGCCGGTTCGATTCCCGGCCGTGCAAAATGACGTTGTGTCCTTGGGCAAGGCACTTCACCCTACTTGCCTCGGGGAGAATGTCCCTGTTCTTACTGTAAGTCGCTCTGGATAAGAGCGTCTGCTAAATGTAGGCTAAGTGCCAGAGTAGGCCTCAGAAATCCCACCCCCGGGGACCCGAAACGGGCCTCAGATGCTCTCGATACTGGCCGCAGAAATGGAGGTCTCAACTGTCGCCTGTTCCTCCGTCGCAGAGCTTCTTCTCCCCGGTGGCCTTTGGCTTTGGCTGCGAGTACTTCTCCCAGTACGAGGAGCAGGGCGTGGGCATCCAGTGGTTCAACCTGCACTCCAGCCCCACGGAGGGAGACACGTACAACTTCACCACCTCCATCGTCCTCCTGTACGTGGACGCCTTCCTCTACGCCGTTGCTGCCTGGTACATCGAGGCCGTTTTCCCAGGTAAGACGTCTATGTGGGTTACTGCCTATGTCTTGAATATATGAGGTGTAGTTTGTAATATAGTGTATTGTGTAGTAAATTGGTGAATGTGTACTACATATAGAGATGTTAGATATATATAGGAAAATATAGGGATAAGTTGTCATGTGTGGTAGATATCTGAATGCTAAATGTGCGATAGTGAGCTTTTTGCTGTGTGTCTCAGGGGAGTTTGGGATTCCCAGGCCCTGGTACTTCATCTTCCAGCTCAACTACTGGGGTGGGATTCCCCTGGAGGCCGGCATGCCCCTCCCCCCCGTACCCAGAGACGACAACCAAGGTAATACATCCCCAAATGTACCTGTACTTGTTCCAAATGGGAAATGAACTTGAATGTGATTTCACGTATTCTTAGTAAACGTGAAATGTCCTGAAAGGGATCAAAAAGTGAGGCCTGTCTTATGTTTAGTTGTTGTGCCAGAGATGGACGACCCAGAGTCTCTGACGGTTAAGGATCATAACACAGAGAATAGTGAGATGAAGGTTCAGTTGACAAGAGAGTTGTCAAATAGAAATGCGCCCACAGTTAGCTGTTCCCTGTCCACACAGATCGCATCGAAGCGGAACCGTCACACCTCATGCTGGGAGTGGCCATCCGCAACCTGGTCAAAATCTACAAACAGGGTGCCAAGCTAGCCGTCAACAACCTCAACCTCAAGTTCTACGAGGGGCAAATCACCTCCTTCCTGGGTCACAACGGTGCCGGCAAGACCACCACCATGTAAGGTCGACTGCTCTCTAAACTGGTTCAAGAAGGTCTGACAAAAAAGCTGACGTAGCTGTCCTTTTGTAACAACAACTGTGCCGTCCCGTTGGCAGTTCCATCCTGACCGGCCTGTTCCCCCCCACCGCTGGGACGGTGTACATCAGGGGGATGGACATCCGCACGGACATGGACATCATCAGGAGAACGCTGGGGGTCTGTCCCCAACACAATGTCCTCTTTGACATGTACGTGCCTACTGCCGAGCCTCTTTCACTGCTTTTCTTCTTAGGAGATGGTCCTTCTGTCTTCAACTGTAGCCTTATGTCGTCTTTTTTTTCTTTCGATCATCAGCGTAGCATTCTCTTATGACGAATCAGGTGTCGCAAAATGTCAAAGACTAACTGGACTTCCTGTTTGTGGCGTGACTCGTTTCCTCCTCCTGTCCTTTCCCTCTGGGTGCTGCCAGCCTGACCGTGGAGGAGCACGTGTGGTTCTACGGCCGTATGAAGGGCATGTCCGGGGAGGACGTGAAGAAGGAGACAGACACTCTGCTGGAGGACGTGGGACTACTGCACAAGCGCCACGAGCAGACCAAGAACCTGTCCGGTAGCTCGCTGCTCTTCACAGACTCCCTCATGCCCCTTTTCAAACACTCACATATATATATTATTTTTTGTATATTCATTCTTTCATATATGTATTTTTTACCATTATATTTACAAAGTAACAACAAAAAAAAACATTAGAGGCTGTCTTGGCCTCATTACCGCCCCAGGGAGTCATGGGGGAAGCTGACTTGGTGTCTGTGTGCTCTGCTTGGACCCCTCTCCTCCCCAGGGTGGGCATGCAGAGGAAGCTGTCAGTGGCGATAGCATTCGTGGGGGGCTCCAAGGTGGTGGTCCTGGACGAGCCCACGGCCGGCGTGGACCCCTACTCTCGGAGGGGCATCTGGGACCTGCTGCTCAAGTACCGCAAGGGTCAGAGGAATCTTAGTGTCCTCAAAGATGGACGACAGATAGTTCAAATACAAAATATTATATATACTAATAGTATATAAGATCAAACATACTACATGTTAAAGAGTGATATTCCCCCCCCCCGCCCCCCATCAGACCGCACCATCATCCTGTCCACCCACTACATGGACGAGGCCGACCTGCTGGGGGACCGCATCGCCATCATCTCCCAGGGCAGGCTGTGCTGCTGCGGCTCTCCCCTCTTCCTGAAGGCCCGCCTGGGCACGGGCTACTACCTCACCGTGGTCAAGAAAGAGGGACTGGAGACCCGGCCGGCCAACAGCGCCAGCGCTCACAAGCTGCCCCCTCCCACCAAGGTGAATCCTCGGGCTCCCCCTTCTCTGAACTTTGACCTTCTTAACGTGACATGCTCTTGAACCCAACCCGTTTTGTGTTCCAGGACAGCGACTCGTCCATGAGCGATGACACAGGGCTGGGCAGTGATGTGAGCGGCTCAGGTCAGTGTCACACTCCGGGTTCCCCTGGATAACATTGTTTTTGCGAACTCCTCCCAGCTAAAACCCCTGAGCAGACTCAAGAAAATGGTCGGGTTTGGGAGGAATTTCTGCTTGCACCCGATCTGGCCTGTTCTAACAGCATTTATTCACCAGTCAGGTGATCGTTTTAAATCTCTGGTTGACCCACAATTCCCCCCCCGCCCCCCCGCCCAGACCTGGCAGCGTTATTGGCCCTCGCTCAGCATCATGTCCCGGGGGCTCGGCTGGTGGAGGACCTGGGGCGTGAGGCGGTCATCAACCTGCCCCAGATCTGTGCAGAGGACAGCAGCCTGGCCATCTTCCTCACAGAGCTGGAACACAGGAAGGCAGAGCTGGGGGTGTCCAGCTACGGCCTGTCTGACACCACCTTGGAGGAGGTGAGGACAACTCACATGCATACACACACCTACACATGCACCCACACACACATGCGCCCACACTCACGCAACACACCTACACATGCACCCACACACACACATGCACCCACACACACACATGCATACACTGTCACTCCAAGGCACATAAGGAATCCCCCATGCATGCACACGGGTGAGAAGGTCATTCACTGCAGGGGATCTTAAAGCCTCATCACACGCACAAACACAGAAACACTCTCTCTTATCCCCATCGTGACTTGATTATATAAATAAAACAGCCTCAATTTGAACCCCACCACTACCTAATAAGCTCTAGTAAAGTGTCCTGTACTGAATGTTATAAAAACCCCCTTGACCCTTGTATACGTGTAGTGTCTCAGTCTTATCCAGATCAAGCTGGGTTTATCAGGAAGGGTGTATTTGTGAAGTGGCTGTGACAGTAATGTGCTTAGATCACCTCCTCGGCCAGATGGATCCTGTTTAATTCACGGGGCTCTGCTCTCTCCTCTTGACCTCGGCACGCATTGATCTGTCATTGCTGGGGCTTGAAAGGTTGTTTTCGTTTCTGGCACTAGACTTGATATTTAACCGAGTTTGGTTTTTGATTCAAATGTTAATTCATTTAACATTTGAATCATGGCATTTAACATTTGGCATTTCACAAAGTAAAGCACCACAGTCCACTACAGAATTTCTAATCAATGCGATGGAAAACGGGAAAGTGATCGATACTTAGCGTAGATGCATATTTGCGCGTGCTACAAACGTGGACGTGTGTTGTGCTGCAGATCTTCCTGCGCGTTGCCGAGGAGACGGGAGTGGACGCCGACCCGGAGGAGAACCCCAGGCAGGCTGGCACACCGCCAAGCCCGGGCCCAAGCCGGGCCCCGCAGGGGGGGGCGGCCGACGACTCAGAGACAGGTACCCACACACACACACCAACACACAGTGAGAAAACATGCCTTTTTCCACTTCCTGAAACATTCCCACTCACAAACGTCCTTGTGCGTCCTCGTGTGTTGCCGTCCCCTGCCCCAGGCCACCGCGTCTCTCTCTAACTGTCTCTCTCGAACTGTCTCTCTCTCTGCACTGCTGCCAGGAAGGAAAAGACCTCGTAAGCAAGGTACCCAGAGTGTCACAACATCGTGGGCCCCCAATAACCTGCCTCGCTAGCTTAGCTAACCAAATACCAGACGCTACGCTATCCCTCCTCTCCCCTCACCGCTCCCTCTGACAGAGTGATTCAGCCGTGATAACCACCCCTAGATGACGTGAGTTGTCCTCTCGCCCCGCTCGCAGAGCCCCAGGAGACGGACATGCTGAGTGGGGAGGGCAGAGGAGGGGTCCCTCTGACTGGCTGGTGGTTGACCTGGCAACAGCTGCGGGCGCTCTTCGTTAAGAGGTGGCTGTACGCGCTCCGCAGCCGAAGAGGCTTCTTTGCTCAGGTAGACTTGAACAAGAATAACACCGTGGATGAATGACTGGGACAGTGGTTCTTAACCCTGGTCCTCAGGTACCCCCTGTCCTGCATGTTTTGGATGTTTCCCTGCTCCAACACACCTGATTCAAATGAATGGGTCGTTATCTAGTTATGCAGAATCCTGTTGGACTAGGGAATAGCAAAACAAGGTTTTAATAACTTTGTCTTAACTGTTTCTCTGATTCCACTGTATGAACGTGACACGTACTATTGCCAACTTTGCCTGTATTGTATGCTCTCTATCGCTAACTTGGAAGTATATAGGATACTGAAAGTTGTAGTCGATCTCAGTGAAAGGTGTCTGAAAGCTCCGTGCTGTGTTTCAGATCGTGCTGCCCTGCTGTGTTCGTGCTGATCGCTCTTCTGTTCAGCCTGGTCGTTCCTCCGTTCGGGAAGTACCCTGCTCTCGAGCTGCAGCCCTGGATGTACGGTGAACAGTACACCTTCTACAGGTACTGTCTGAACAGGGGCCCCTGACAGGAAATAGCCACCCTTTCAAAGGCCTTGCTTTTAGTCGCACCTATCGACTGCATCTCATTTGTCTCACTGTCTGTTTTATTGTTCATATTCATCTTTTAAAAGGTCTGCTCTCTTTTAATGGTCTTTTGTTGGTTTACGGATAAACGGCAGTTGCTATTTGATTTGGCTCCTGAATGCTTGTTAAACACAATTCGGCATTGTCCTCTTTGACAGTGATACGCTTGTCTCTCCAGTAATGATGCCTCTGGGAATCCTGCTATGGAGAATATTCTGGATGCCCTTCTGGACGGACCAGGGTTTGGCACTAAGTGCATGGAGGACAGCAAGTAAGGCCCGTCCTCTTCTCCATTCACAACCTGCAATCTGATCCCTCCTAGTCTACCTTATCTGATTTCTCCAGAAACAACGACAAAGGGAAATCAGACACTAACAAATAAGTAAACCACTTTCCCAAACCTGTTAGGCTCCCGTCGAAAGAATCCTCAAGATCCCTAGTGGTCACCTATTGTGTCGTTGTGAATCATTTGAAAGAACCGGATCACGACCATGGCAAATTGAGGGGGAGGTAAAGCTTTGAGTGAACATCCGGGCTTCGTTTGTTCCCTGCAGGTGTGAGTCGGAGCCGGGCTCCATGTACATGCGCCCCCAGGTGCCCTACTCTACCTGGCAGATGTTCAACAAAGGGAACTGGAGCCGGGAGAAGCCCTCTCCTGACTGCCAGTGCAGCACGGAGGAGGTGCGGAGGATGCTGCCAGACTGCCCTGAGGGGGCCGGGGGCCTCCCCCCTCCACAGGTCAGAGACGCTCGTGTTATTAAGACTTTCCTGTTATTATGTCTGGTTTTTATTGACGTTCGTGGTGTTTAATGTGGTTATGTTGAGTGTGTCGGGTGGGAATGCACTGTGTTGTGTGTTCATGTGACTACTCCTTAGCTAAAATACTTAAACGCTCATTTAAGCCAACTGAATGTTTTTTTGTTTAAATATTCGATGTATTTGTCTCTCTCATCCACAGATTAAAAGATTCACTGGTGACATATTGCAAAATATGACTGGCCGCAACATATCTGACTACTTGGTCAAGACCTACCCTCAGATCCTTAAGAAAAGGTGCTTGCTTGGTTGCTCATCATCACTGCTAGTCTTCAGTGATTTCCTCACAGATTTGCCTTTGTCTTGACGGTTTTGCCATCTTTTATCTCATTTCAGCCTAAAGACTAAAAAGTGGGTCAACGAATTCAGGTGAGCTGAAGGCAACTCTTAAACAGAGTACAAACAATCACGGCCATCACGGTAGTGTGAGCTCTGTGAACGCCAGTGGGATCGTGAACGAGTGTCGATTGGACTTCCTGTGTTTGCAGATACGGGGGCTTCTCATTGGGTGGGCAAGCCAGCCAGGCGTTACCGCAGGTGCACCACATCCAGGACTCTGTGACATCTGTCAGATCACGCTACAGAGTAGCACAGGTAGGGGGAGTCACCGGGCTGTACCACTTTCTTCAACAGGCAGCTTTTCGATTCTCTCTCTCGCGTTTTCGATCTCCTCTCTTTCTCTCTCTCCTCTCTCTCTCTCTCTCTCTCTCTCTCTCTCTCTCTCTCTTCTCTTTCGCTGTCTCCATCTCTCGTCTTTCTCATCTCTCGTTCTGTTCTCCATCTGTTTTACAGTATGTGTTATACAGAATATCTGTTTTGACAGAATACCTCACTGGACCTGCTCTTGGGTCGACTCCCAGAGTTTCTAAGTGGACTGAACAGTCAAAACAACGTGAAGGTGAGAGGTGGCAAAGGATACGTTGCACTTCATGTGCAAATATGTGTCTCTGTGGTGTGTTTGGCTATCTGCGTCACTGTCTGGGTTTTGTTTAACTACTGCCCTTCCCCCACCAGGTGTGGTACAACAACAAAGGCTGGCATGCCGTGACGTCGTTCGTCAATGTCATGAACAACGGCCTGCTGCGTGCCAGCCTGCCTCCCGGACCAGAGAGGATGAGGCACGGCATCACCGCATTCAACCATCCCCTCAACCTCACCAAGGAGCAACTCACTGAGATGGCCATGTGAGTTCTCTCTCTCTCTCTTAAGGTTTCTCTACTCGCTTACTCTTTTTCTCCTTCTCTCCTTCTCTCCCCTCTCTCTCTCTCTCCCTTACTATTTCCTCCCTCTCTCTCAGTCCACTGTTTTCTTTCTATAAAGAGCCCTTTTGTTGAATTAAGCCCAAGATTAAAGTGCTGAATGTGTTGTGTCCCCTCTCTATTTAAGTCTTTGTTTGACTGCCCACACCTCATAGGTTTAATCGCTCTAAGGTTTCGCATGAGAATGAGTTTATAGCAAATATCAGATTAAGATTAAGAAATTGCTTGGTATTTCCAGTTTCAGATTTCAAAAATAATACCACTCACCCTAACCCTATCATTATTTAGAAGATTACATAGTCCCTTGCCACGAAAACATTTTATACAGTGTGCCCCGCAGCATACCTTTAATACAACTGACCCCACACCTGTTTCCAGGATGACCACCTCAGTGGACGTGCTGGTGTCCATCTGTGTGATCTTCGCCATGTCCTTCGTTCCGGCCAGCTTTGTGCTGTTTCTGATCGAGGAAACGGGTCAGCAAGGCCAAGCACCTCCAGTTTGTCAGCGGCGTCAAACCTATTCTTTACTGGCTCGCCAACTTCACCTGGGACATGGTTAGTCACTCAATTAGCTCTACAAGTTGTTTTACTGGATCACCTGAAGATATTTTTCATCTACTGATGTATACGAATATGCATCATTGAGTTATATAGTTATATACTCATTAGATGAGACTGTATCCTGTGGAATCTGTCAGATTCTAATGTAAATGTAATTGAAGATGTTGGCATGGTTCCTCACATGTGACAGTTTGTCACAGTGTCGTGTCCTTCCTCCCCTCCCAGTTGAACTACACGGTCCCGGCTACCATGGTGGTCCTCATCTTCATGTGCTTCCAGCAGCAGTCCTACGTCTCGGAGAAGAACCTCCCCGCTCTGATCCTCTGGGAAAAAGGGCCCTCGCTGGTCCTTCTGCTACTGCTCTATGGGTAAGGAAAGATGGGCGCTCGCTCCAGCACCTGCAACTAG
The DNA here is from genome assembly GCA_903064625.1 of Mallotus villosus. Classification (NCBI taxonomy): domain Eukaryota; kingdom Metazoa; phylum Chordata; class Actinopteri; order Osmeriformes; family Salangidae; genus Mallotus; species Mallotus villosus. The sequence goes on along the minus strand of CAEFZP010005460.1, from coordinate 153,929 downwards.
AACCCACAGCTTCAAAGATAACAACGTTGAAGCTAGTAGCTGGAATACAGATTGGATACAGACAACATGATTTCAGTCCCCCCAGTGTCTTATCTATCCAGATAATGTATATGTGATATCACTACGATTTAGTGTCCTTTTATTTGAATAAAGTGTTGTTGAGGGTGTTGCAAATGGTGCCGTGTGTTTTTCCTCTGTTTCAGGTGGTCCATCACACCTCTCATGTACCCAGCGTCGTTCATCTTCTCCGTCCCCAGCACTGCCTATGTGGTCCTGACGTCCATCAACCTCTTCATTGGCATCAATGGCAGCATCGCCACCTTTGTCTTGGAGCTGTTTGTAGACGAGGTGGGCTCAGTTATTTGTTGTATATTTTGATCGCAACTGCGGTTGACTTTGGAGGCATATAACCCCCTTTTTGTTTTTCTCTCGTCCAGTTGTGCGTCTGTTTGATTGACTTTCACATATATTTTGTTCTGATCTCATTGTGTTGTCTTGAGCTCAATACGTTGTCCGTCGGATTTTCAGCACTTGAACGAAGTCAACAGGATCCTGAAGAAGGTGTTTCTGATCTTCCCTCACTTCTGTCTGGGCCGGGGCCTCATCGACATGGCCAAGAACCAGGCGATGGCTGATGCATTTCCTGAGACTGGGTGTGTAAACGTCTCTATATCCCATCCCTCACACCAACACTGCATCAGTAATGCACTGGACTGCCTGTTATTGTCTCGTAGGTCACCAGTGTGTCTCTGTGTCCACAGGCACCAAGCAGAACCTGGAGCCTCTTGAGTGGGACTTTGTGGGGAAGAACTTGTTTGCCATGGCGGTGGAAGGATTCGTCTTCTTCATCTTCACCATACTGCTACAGTACAAGTTCTTCCTTAGCTGCAGGTATGACCGCTGGAAAAGGAGGCTAGGGGGTACTGAGGTTTGCCCAGCACAAAACCTCTGTACCTGCAGACCTAGTGTCTTTATCGAGTACAAAACGATTTAAACCATTCCTTGGCACCAACCACACCAACCACAGCTATTAGAACTGTGCACTTTTGACAACACTTTACATTAAAGTTATAATCACAACCATACAACTACACAGCAATACCTATAGAAAACATTGTAGGAATTGCTGTGCAAATAAATTGTATAAAAGTTATAACGAAAGTGTAAAAAGGCACAGTAGGCATAGTATGCTACATTGTGACTCTCCTTGTATGAAAAACTGTGATGTAAATGTGTCCCTCCAGGCCGTGGTCTGAGCCTGAGATGCCTCCGCTGGGCCCGGAGGACGAGGACGTGGCCAGGGAGAGAGAGAGGGTGAAGAGTGGCAAGGCCCAGGCTGACATCCTCACCATGATGGACCTGAGCAAGGTACTGTGGCAACGCCAACACAGATTATAGCATCTTCGGGACTGGGGCTTTGGGCTTGGCAGCAATGCTGTGCGCTGTGGTTAGTTCACGTTTTCAGCTTGCTGTGGGTTGGGAGAGCGGCATTGTTGTGTTTGTGGTGCAGGTGGGTAAAGATGTTTGTGGTGTAGGTGTATAAAGATGTTTGTGACGCAGGTGTATAAATCTGGAAATAAACCGGCTGTGGATCGACTGTGTCTGGGGATCCCACGTGGTGAGGTGAGACATTTCATGTTTCCTGTCACACCAACACCTCCCCACCCTCAAACCATAAACCATGAACTACTATACAGTTCTGTGTTTCACACCTGCCAAACTGTCCGTGACAGCCAGTATGTGCCAGTATGTGCCAGTAAGTGCAGTATGTGGCCATGCTACCGTGTTATCCATGGGTGTGACATGCTGTTATTTCGCCTCTGTGTGCCAGTGTTTTGGACTTCTGGGAGTTAACGGGGCAGGGAAGACGTCGACCTTCCGCATGCTGACGGGAGACACGCCCATCACCAATGGAGAGGCTTTCCTCAGCCATCACAGGTAACCCCCGGGCTTGATTGGACAAGCTCAATGCCACTCTCAAATGTGTCCTTTTGACATAATGACCGTTGACCAATTACTGTAGTTGGACAGCGTTCTAGAAATAGTGTCATGTCTATTGTCAAACAGTATTGGTAGAGACCTCGTTAATGTGATCATCATGCACCTTCACAGTAGATTCCTACACTTTGTCAGTGTTGTGTGTCCTTTGCATACGATGTCTTAACGTTGTGCTTGTCCCACAAAACAATAACAAAATAAAGTTGATCAGCAAGTATTTGGTCATGCTGTGATTCCATCCCTGTCCGTAGCGTGATCAGTGAAATGGAGCGAGTGCACCAGCTGATGGGATACTGCCCCCAGTTTGACGCCATCAGCGACCTGCTGACCGGACGGGAACACCTGGAGTTCTACGCCCGTCTTCGAGGGGTGTCGGAGGAACACGTTTCCAAGGTAACAGTCGAAGCAGTCGGTTTGTTATGAGCATTTGTTTAATTCCACAATGTACTTCCTGGTTGGAAGTGAATACTTTACAGTAAAAAATAAATAATTGCTTACCATGTGTGAAATCAGACTGATGAACATATTCTAAATACTCACCATATTCTAAATGTTTAGTTTTTTTCCTTCATTTTGTAACGACAGCACTGACTATAAGAGTTTTTAGGAATGAGACTAGTAAAATGGGCCTGTCCCCATCCACAGGTGGCTCAGTGGGGGGTGAAGAAGCTGGGGCTGACTCAGTACGCCGAGCGACAGGCCGGAGGCTACAGCGGAGGCAACAAGAGGAAGCTCTCCACTGCCATCTCTCTCATCGGGGGCTCCTCCAATCATATTTCTGGTGTGTGGAGCTCAGTGAGCCAGGCAGCAGTGTCTCTGGAGACGGGTCTGTTTAGTTTCAGACGTTTCACATCGAACCCGCCTAGAAGTGTAGAGGAAGGACAGTGATGAAATATGCCTTTGTGTTTCTGTCACAATCTAAGTTATCATTAATGGTTCAGGGTAAGGTGGTGTCAAAGATCATTACGCAATGATTGATCCCATCCCTCTTGTAACCACGCCAACTGTCTGTTTAGGATGAGCCCACTACAGGCATGGACCCCAAGGCCAAGAGGTTCCTGTGGAACTGCATCCTCAGTGTCACCAAGGAGGGAAGGGCTGTCGTTCTCACATCTCACAGGTAGGGAGCGGTGTTTCATAATCCTGAATAATAAGGGCACACATCCCACGTTTTCATCTGAAAATGCTACATTTGGAATATGGCCTCATTCAAAATATCAAAACGGATAATGCTGTTTACATGGCCGTATCGTATTCGAAAATATTGTCATATTCGAATGATAGGGTTATATTAGTGTGTATGCAAATGTGCTGACGGGGTCCTTGTGTCGTGTGCAGCATGGAGGAGTGTGAAGCGCTGTGCACCCGCATGGCCATCATGGTGAACGGAAGGTTCCAGTGTCTCGGCTCTGTCCAGCACCTCAAGAACAGGTACGTCACACGCTGGGCTCCCCAGGAAGCTTTTTTGACAGCATGTAACACAAACACAGTTTTAAGACTGGGGAGTCATGTGGCTGAGCGGTTAGGGAATCGGGCTAGTAGTCTGAAAGTTGCCAGTTCGATTCTCAGACGTACGAATTGACCTTGTGTCCTTGGGCAAGGCACTTCACCCACTTGCCTCGGGGGGGAATGTCCCTGTACTTACTGTAAGTCGCTCTGGATAAGAGCGTCTGCTAAATGACTAAATGTAATATAAATGTTAGAGAATCTGTCGTTTTGGAGGATCTCCAATCCCTGAGTATATTATTCAGACCCATCCTAATCCTACCAACCTTACAAAACGTCCAATCCCATTACGTTCTCGTGTGTCGTTTCTGTTTCAGGTTTGGCGACGGCTACACCGTCATCCTGCGCCTGGCCAGCACCAAGCCCCCGGAGAACCCGTGTCCAGTGGACGTTTACATCAAGAACTCGTTCCCCGGCATCGAGCTGAAGGAACGCCACCAGAGCGTTCTGCAGTACCAGCTGCCCTCGCACATCTGCTCCATCGCACGGGTCTTTGACGTGCTCTCCAACAACCACGAGGAGCTGGGCATCGCAGACTACTCCGTCTCACAGACCACGCTGGACCAGGTAACGTCGGGTTCGAAGGAACTAGTTCTCGAGTTTTTCTGGGAGTTTTTCCTTGTCTTCCTTGAGGGTTTAGGTTGGTTGAGGGGCAGCTCTATGGGTGTGCGCCCTCTGTGACATGCTTGCGTGTAGAAAGGGCTATACAAATACATTTTGATTTGATTTGACTAGTTTAAAAGAATCTGCCTTAGCTAGGTATGTTGGACAACAGCAATGTAACTTAAGGGTACAGTGTTTTTTTTTGTTTTACTACAGTGTTCAGTCATTGTAGGTATTCTGCATTGGACTGCAACTCTTTTTCCCCATTTTATTCTTCAGGTTTTTGTCAACTTTGCCAAAGAGCAGTGCGATGACGACCAACTCAACGAGGTGATAGTCAACAACGGAGCCACAGCAGTGGTTCACAGCAGCCGCGGGGCCTCTCCCGCACGCTCAGAGCAGACGGACAAACCAACTCAAACTAACAAGGCTCCTCAGTCGGGAAAATCATCGGACGGCAAACCTAAAGAAGGCCAATCGAAGGAGGGCAAATCAAAGGAGGGCAAATCAAAGGAGGGCAAATCAAAGGAGGGCAAATCCAAAGAGGGCAAATCAAAAGAGGGCAAATCAAAAGAGAGCAAATCAAAAGAGGGCAAATCAAAGGAGGGGAAATCAAAAGAGGGGAAATCTAAAGAAGGAAATCCCAACGGTGTGACGGACAACAGCGTGGCGAAGACCAGCCGACCACAGCCAGAGGAGGACCCCCCAGCGTCCGAGGAGGACCCCCCAGCGCCTGAGGAGAAGACCCCGGGCGAGCCAGGTCGCCAGCTGTGGCTCAAGCAGCAGCGGCGGTGGTGGTGGAGGTAGAGAGGAGAGCGGGACGTCCACAGCCAACGGGTCCAAGCGAGCAGCAGAGAGCTCAAGCAGTAAAGATCCCGCCGCTCTCTTCCTGGTGGGAGGCGACACTCAGGAGAGCAAGGTATAAAGTGGACCGGGAACGTATGAGAGGACATGCCAGAAGTATGGTTGCAATCAGGCTGAATTCCATTTTGTATTAAGTCATTCACTCCCTCGTGAATTCCCCAATGTTCTGAACATACACGACCAGATTGTCTGTAGAATCATTGGACATTGTCGTCATTTTCTGAGGAACACGGTACGGTGCAAGAAATTGAGTGATGTTTTTGTTAGCTTTCTGTTGTGGGATCTTTAAGAAACTGCTACAGAAAGTCCAAAGACAAAAAAAACAGATATGATGAAAATGAGCGTGTGCTATGTCGAATAGGGAATCACGTGCAGCATCGCATCCCAACATCCAAATTGATGATTGTTTAGGCTCACTGGAAATGACCGTCAAAAAGAGAACATGACAACATGGAACATGAGAACATGGAATTCAGCGAGAGACACAAAGTGTTCCTCTTGTGTTCTCTGGAAAAGGAAGACGCGACCAGACGGCTCCTCCACAGTCTAGCTTCGGTGCCTTTCTCACTCTCTAATACAGCTACAGTACAATACCTCCTAAAGAGTTGAATATACTCCTAAATACTATTGTGCATTTCCATGGGACTGGTCAATGGGTTATCTTATTATAGTTTTTGTTTAATTTTATCTTCTTTTACCTTAATCTTGAATGTGTTTCGGTTTCTCGATGACTATGTTAAGTCATATTCACAACAACAACAACAAAAAGAGTAGTCAATCAAATCAACGTTCATCAATTTTCTCACATTTGCATATTTTCCTAGAACTCATCAAGAAATGCTGCTCACAAGCTGTCTACTGAATACATGCATTATCAATTCCATTCCATATCCATCAACATTTTCATTTGAAATATTGCACTTTTTATTTTTTTTACTGATTCACCACAAGCACTTTAGTTATTTTACATTACAAAAATACATTGTAATACATTTGTTTTACAATGCCTATGTCAGGGTTGGGGAAAATGTCACTGAGCAATTATTTCAAATGCTTTTATATACGCTTTTGCACTTTGCAAGTAAACAAAAAAACTTGCTCTGTAAATGTAAATAATTGAAATGGATCTGGCAGACACGAACCAGACCTGAAACACAGCTGAATCAGGTCAGCAGTTATTTATGCATTTGTCAATCAAAAAACGATGTACTTGACCCACCCAATAAAACAGTTTACTGCAAATCCAAAGACAAATACCACTGTAATGCACAGTATTGGAGAAATGGTTACAATAATGATAGGCATGTGTAGAATATATGCAATATACTACTGAATGTATGGTTGTCTTCTGTGTACTATGCTTGGCTGTCATACTGTACTTGAAATATTGAAATGGATATTTATCGGTGTATATATTAGTAGATGTATATATTGAAAACATAGTAGTATATAGTTGTGGGAATATAAAGACGGAGTATTTTGTTCTACAGACGAATAAAATATGATTAAATGTACAGTTTTCATGAATGACTTTGGTGGCAGTGAGTCGTCTTGGTCATGCTAAGGATGACGGGCAGTTTCACACCCATGTAGTGTGAGGTGTGATCTTGCTCTGCTGTCTCTGAGCTCTCCTTCAGTTTGACCTCTGACGGCGGACATCTTCCTTTCCCCCTGTATACATTGTATAAGAATGATTGGAAGTTGATTTGGGGTCACAAATCAATTGTCTTATTACAGCAAAACTCAGTACATATATGTTTTGGACAGGTGCATTGTGACAACTTTATTTTTCATCATTCAATGTTATTCTTTCTTACTCCCATCTGCAGTTTCCTCTTGGTGGTTTCCTCTCATCCCTCAGGTATAGCAGATTACTGGTCGCGAGGAGATGGTCTGGATAGGCAAGTCTCTCTCCATTATCACTCTCCTTGGCTTTTCTTCTCAGTCTCTCCGTCACTCGTTGTAGCAGGGACTCTATGCTGGACACTGAGATCTCAGGTAGGCAAAACTGAGGTGACCTCTGGGGTTATGAAAACACAAGAAAATTGTTTACTTTGTACCACATCTATTCACTACAACTGTGAGATACATGTGCATTACCAGCCAGACATTCAGATAGGGGTAGCCTACTAGTGAAATTGCTTAAAATATCCTAAAAATAATTATAAGAACAACAAAATTGTGAATTATAAGATTTTGTATCCGTGAGTTATCAATAATGTATTAGTTTGGATTGATTTGAAGGTTTTCTTACTTGTCTGGGGAACACTGTGCCTTCCATCCAAGACATGGTCAGAGGACTAGTATCCTGCAATTTAATACTAGGAAGTGCTGTTTTGTGTTCACAGACAGTCTTGGTGGTGGTTTGATGAGGTTTGATCAAAGTATCCTGTTTCGAGACACTGATCAGTGGCAGGGTAGTAGTGTGGGCTGGAGGCCCTGGAGCCAGGCTGTCTGAATGTGTTGACCGAATAAGGGATGGTCTACTTATAGGCGGTAGTAACTTAGGTTTGACCGATTGTGGGACTGTGGCTCTATCTAATTCTAGACTTTGATTGGTTATCTTTACATTTTCTCCTGGCGGTGGTCGAGGCTTTATTGGGATCCTAGTCCATTCCTCTGTGCCACACACATGTTCTTCATGGTCTATAGTATTTTCTTCCTCTTCTGTGTTCGGCTCTTTAGCTGAAGCCAAAACAGAGCATAAATCAATACAGATTTTCAGCGCTGTTGTTGTCTCTAATGTGTCCGAGGCCATCTTTTTAGAATTTATATATTTTTTGGTAACTTCACAACGACTTGATTTTGTGGCATTCTTCTTACAAGAATACTTTACTCTACCCACAACAAGTTGACACGGTTGTGGTATGTCGCAGAGTTCAGCACCCATGTCGTTCTTGCTCATTAGGCTAGTCTGTAAACACGGTCTATGAGTCCACATGCTAGCCTTTTGGATAAATCTGGATTTATACAACAAAAAAATGTAACATACCTGAAGGAAATATTACAAATACCCACATTATTATTCTGGACATCGTGAACAGGAACAACACTCTTTTGCCAACTGTTGCTGCTCAACATAGCCCAAATTGACTCCTGTAAGACTTCAATAAAACCGCTGTTATGGAAACGTTTACAAACTTGACCCAAATTGTAATGGTGTTGCCAAGATCATTAGGTGGCTAGCTTTTTTTAAATTACTAATTACTACAACACTATCACTTTCTTCAAAGAATGTGGGTTTTAAACACATTGTAATTTCTGTGTGACATTTTATTTCATGTGTTGCACAGGATTGTGTTCCAAACACCGTTGCCCAGTAGAGCCTCGATCTGGTCTCCGCGCAAATCCAAAGGCGGGGACTAAAAAGATCTTGGTTGATTGCTATTTCTGACTGTAGGGGGCTGTATCTTCTAGCTAGCTCACTGCAAGCTTGTAACTAACTACAAATCTAAATTAGCTATTTTCAGTTTTTATTCCATCGGGACTTTATCTGTTATAGCTTCCTGTTCGTTTTCCCTTGTGTAAAATGGTTGTCCTGACAAATAACAATGAGGAACCGGATTTTATGTGAGTAACATTACAGTCTGTAGCTAGCCTATGCTAGTATGCACAACAATAGCTATGGTAGTCTAGTTAGCTCTAGCCTAGCTTGACTAGTTTGCTCGGCACCTTGCTCGGCTAGTTTGTTTTAACCCCAACCCTTATCGACAATGTTTGCAGTGCGTTTTAGCGAGCTAGTAGGTAGTTCCTACAACTCGCCCAGCTCATCGTCAATCGACGATGTCAGATTTTGACAACCCCCCCTGACCCACAGGACAGTTAGATTGTCAATCTGAGCTGCTAAAAATATAATAAAAGCATCAATGTTTTAACGTTTATGTATTTAGCTGATGCTACCTATAGCATGTGTGGATAGTGTTGTTTGTACTGTCTCGTTTACAATCGTTTCATATGATATAGCAACCTATTCCTGTGTATGTCAACATAGTTCCTGTTTTCTAAAGCACTGTAGGTCTGTTGTTTTTACGTGCTGCTTAGTGGTGCTACAACACATCAGCCATTCAGAGGCAGGGAAACCAGATGGGGCGTTGCTCTGAAATCTACACCCACTGACCCAGTTTTTTTTCTTTTTTTTCTCACTGGAGGTCATATTTCAAACTTCCTTCCACCCAGTCACAGTGCATTTAATGTCTGTGTGATACACAAACTACTTCCCTCTCAATTATATTAAATCTGCACCTTGTTGTGGCTGCTAATGTGTACAACCCTTGTCCCGTCTGACGGCATAAGTCAAGCGACCTTTTTAATTCCTGTCCTTGTTTACCCTTAGCCTCATAGAGGAACGCAAGTGTACCTCTCTGCCCAATTCGCCTGCCAAGCGTGTCTCTCCCACAAAGAAGAAGCAGTACTACATCAACCAGGCCATACGCAACTCCGAGCTTACTCCCAGGGCCAAAGGCAAGAAGAGCCTTCGGAGACTGGAGAACAGTAAGTTCTAGAAATATATTATAGTTTCTCTAGGATTGCTGCATTGCAAATAATGTTTTGCTTTTCAGAGTAAATCTCTGGATCTCCTCGTCTCATCTTTGTGCTGTAGTGGATTCAATGTGAATTTGTATTAATGTTACCCTTTCTTCACCTGAACAGCTCGCTTCCTTGCGAACCTCCTTGAGAGAGACGAGTGCACCAAAGATGAGATTGAGTTGTGCAGTAGTTACCCAGCCATTCCATCCATTTTCACCGAGGCTTGTATCAACGGCAACTATGTTGAGGTAGGTGCATGTTTCTCCAGAATGGTTGTTCAAGGAACCTCATTGCATGGACAGTAGGGGTGTAACGATACACTCCGCTCACGATTCGATACTTATCACGATATTTTGAACAACATTTGAAATTAAACTGAAATTCAATTCATAGATTTATTTCCAAAACATTAAACACGTCATATTGTAAAAATGTTGCCATAACTCTACGATACATATTGTAAAAATGTTGTATTGGGTTATATTGTTCCACTATATATTCTTACAGCCCTAATGGACAAGTGTAATCATGGGTCATAACTCCATCAGAAAAGATCAGTCATATTCAGATCCCTACAAGGCAAGGTTTTTTTTCTTTCTTAGCCTGTGATCAGATGACATGTTCCGCAATGTTTACCAACAGAAGAAGTGGGAACCATAAAATGTTGCATTTCTGCAACTCATTGTTACCAAATTCAAACAGGCAGTGAACGTACATACTGTGGCAACCCACAGAGCTTCAGTGGGTTGAGAAGCATGCGATTCATGAGAATGCACTCACGTAGCATTTCATAAACAGGAAGAAACTGTCAAACAGAAACCCAATCTTGTCCGCTTGTGAGGCACCCAAAAATGAAATACTTCAAGTTAGCATGCAGATAAAAGCGTCTGCTAAATGAGTAAAATGTAACGTTTTACAAAAGAAAATAAGAATTTGGCTTTTCCTGTTGTCCTCGTCCAGCCCTGGAATGACTTCATGAACCGCTCTGGAGAGGAACAGGAGCAGCTGTTGGCCTTGCTGGAGGAGGAGGCCAAGAGGAGCGGCTCCCACAAGGTTCTGAAAGACCAGAGAGAGGGTGAGATGCCATGGTCATCGCCCACAGTGATTCGTCATGCCCAAGATCCCTATGTACTTGCATACCTACTGTAAACAGTAATAGTTTCATGGACTTTCATAGTACACTGATGAAACACAAGTCAGGTCAGTGAACAGCATTTGGAAGTTGTATTGCCAATCTTGAGTCTTTCAAGATTATCTTTGTTTAGGATAATAAGGGGAAATTCAAATGTTGTCTTGGGGACATTTTAGTTATAAAGTTATCGTTTTACTCTAACTTTGTTTTCTTTGCAGTAAATCCAGCTTTCAACGCCCAGGAATGCTTCCAAAGAATCGACCGAAGGCTCCGTGCTACTCTAAAGCGCAAGCAAATCCCTATTGTAAGCATTGGGATTAAAAACTTGACAAATGTTATTTGTCATCTGTGCTGGCACTCGATACCCATTCCTCTTTCTGTTGTTGTTAGGGGACTCTGGAGTTGCTGGAGGAAAACCTGCTGAGCTTCTTCGCAGCTCAGCCTCAATCTGTTTACACCACCCACCTTAGAAGCAGGTACACTATGCCCTCTAAAGACTTTACAGCTAGATACATGATAGGAACCCATGCCTGAATGTAGGCTGAACTGAGATGAAGAAGGAGGAAGAAATGTACTTCTTGTTACTGTTGTAAGGTACATTGCCACACATACTAAGCAACATGTAGATAATCCCAGCAAGGGAAGTCCAGTCTCTTGAGGCTCAAGTCAACCCTTGTTTAGGATGTGTACTTGTCTACTTCCATAGAGACATACACACAGGAGTTTCAATTACTGATGATAAAAAGTCTGTTCTTAAACATACTATTATAATTAAATGTAGATGACAGCATGTTCCTCTAGAGACGGTGTGAGAAGGATCTGAAAACGTTGCCTCAAACTTGTTCCTCTGTGTTTATATTTGTTTGAAATCAGCTTTGAGAGGCTCCTGCTCCACGCCATCTGTCAGTACATGGACCTTGTGTCAGCCAGTGAGTATAATGGTTAATTCCTCTACACTACCCATAAAAAAAATACATTCCCACAATCATATTTACATACATCTAGGACATTGTAGGTTGGGGAGGACGGTTGCGTGACAGGATGTGTTTTATGCTCCGACCCTTGACCTCCAACTGTCTTTTTTTGTTCTTCTTTTTTCTTCGCTTGTGTCATCCAGGCTCTGATTTTAAGGGGGCCCGCCAGACCGAGGTTCTGAACAAGCAGGAGGCGTTCCTGCCTCCCTGCCCCCTGCTCTCTGCCTACCTGGAGCATATGAGCTGAGGCTCCGGAAGACTCCGGAAACCCCTGGACCTGTTCCATCTGAATGCCTAGAAACCTACACCATGCATGCTTAAAGACACGGGTAGCAAGAGACACAAGGTTTAAAATGCCAGCTTGCTACGCCATGGTAGGTGAATTGTCTGTAACAGTGTTTACAATTCAGATCTGCACTCTTAATAGAGAAAGGGGCAAAGCCACTATAATCTGACTGGAACTGGGCAGAAAACGCCTCGTCATTACCGATGACGATTTTGTCTGTTCTTCTTTGGTGCCCCTAAAAACAAGAAAAGAAAAAGCCAGTCCCTAAGCATAGCTACCATATCTGATGACTCAATGTATACTGTAAATTGTATTGTTTTGGTTGAACATGAAAAGGTAACGGCACAGTTTAATTCACATGTAAGCGTATGTAAAGTAGAAATGTATCCACCAAAATGTCAGTTAGGTCATTGCATGATTTTAAAATAATGGGAATACCCTTTTCTAATTTATGAACTTTGGGTAGCTTTCTCTTCTCATTCACTGCATTAGTTAATGCACAACAAAGGGCAAAACATCCACTATGAAAGATTGTGTCCCTGCGTTCATTTCTTCTTCTTTTTTGCTGTATCCAAACGGTTAACATTGCTTATTGATTACATGCTTTACCAAATAGTGTCATTTTTACCATCTGATTTCCATCAACACTAAATTATTTACAGCTTCTTTACAGAGTTTATTAACATCTGTATGGAATGTGAAGCAGTTCTACTGTTTACATGCAAGGTAGTAATGAGTCAATGAGAAATGAATGGCACTTGATGTAATGTTGGCAAATCTTCAGTGATTTGACTCTCAGGCTACCCAACCCCTAAACAAGCACTTATGCCTTATAAATGCATGTTAAGGGTTTCTCTACATATTTATCTTAGTATTTATACGTTTGTATTAATAGGCTTTTGAAAACAAACATTCAGGTTATTTAAATTATAAATGTTTCTGTGCTATCAAAGATGGATTCATCTCGACCTGCCATTTTGTTTTGTCAATAACCAAAGTTGATATGCTTGTGTGTGAAATTCAGTTTCTCGGGCTTTCAACCTCCCACTATGAATGTTATGTGTGATTTCACTGAGTGTAATTCTTTGAAATAGTTAATACATAGTGTAGGGGGAACTTAGTGAAACATTTTTAATTGTAACAAGAACTCTCCACTTGTTTTTTACAACTTTTTAGAAAATGTGGGTACTAGTTATGCTGTAAATATTTAGCAACCTAATGTCATGTGCCAACATAGATTGTAAACTTGTTGGAATAAGAATGATCTCAAAGCTTTATATAAGATGCTTTGTAGAAAAGTGTCTGTTACTTTGTTGTGAAAGTTTACTGTGTGTCAGTACATATTCTATTAATATCAGGAAATAAATACAAATAGGGATGTTGAATGTAGTTTTAACTTGAAACTTTAATCTAGGAATTAGGTTGTGCATTGTAAACTGATGAGTGCCAACATTTATGTCTGAAAGATTTTCAATAAATAATGAATTAATTATTCAATGATTGTCACTTTGTAATTTTTATAACCTGAATTCAATTTTATTCGACAAACCACTCCTCCAGTTTTTAATTGAACCAGGTGAAATGGTTGAATGAGAAACATGAAGAATGCAGTTGTCCCCTGGGTGGATAAGAGACAATATGGGGTCTGGGAAGCAGATTTGCAATTGTACATTGTCTTCCTAAAGTAGGTACTGGATAGGCATGTAGTCAAAGTATGCTTAGTTAATGTTTACTTTCAAGCAAAGGCAAGGCATGGAGCTTTCAGATTTTGTCATTGAATTATTTCAGTGGATCTTGGGTAAAGATCCACTGAAATTAAATTAAATTAAAATTCTAAAATAATGGCCAGGCTTTTCTCCATGAGATGGCACTCTAATGCAGAAAAATGATTGATACGAATATTCCCAAAGAAATACTCTTCTATGGTTTAAGTCATGCATTACAACTCTGTTTTGTAATAAAGCATTTGGTCAGAATGTATGCTTAATTTAATCAATTATAACCTTGTAGCCTATCTACCATAGCAAATTAAAATGTTAGAAGACGTGGAAGATCACGTATGAGACGTATTTTTGAACAACAAAAGTTTTGTTAAATGCATCTGTGATCATTTAAAGTTGACTTTATTAAATTAAAGTAATTGAACAATTATATTTTACTGTGATAAAAAGGTTTTTGTAAATTCCACTGACTTTTATAACGGTTTAGAAATGACATAGGGATCTCTTCAAATTACTGGCTAAAATAACAAAAACATCATTTTGACGAGACCGATCTTAGATCCTACTTCTTTTCCATTCCTTCATTAGATTGGTTCGCTTACTTTCCATTGCTTTTGTTAAGCACAGATAGACCACCCGCCTACATAGGGTTAAAGCGATCACAACCAAGGGGACGTGGCCAAAAACCGTAAATGGTATGTACGATACAAACGCTAAGGGACAATCTACTGTATATAGTTACAGTTCAGACGTAATGACCAAGTCGAGATGTGCAAGGTAGAGATAAATGTTGAGTATTTTAGAATAGGATAAATATTGCACGTTTAGTTGTCAGACACGCTTAGTTGTAACCTATTGGTAAAAGTCAGTTAGGATTGGTTCCTGTTAGTGACTTCACTATATTTGCATTGACCGACATTCCCTTTTTTATTGGGGTAGGTTGGCCCCTCTGATTCAGAGGTTAGGAATTTGCGTCTGATTGCTGTTTGTCAACCAATGATTTGACTCTGTGAGCACGCCTTAGATTACGCAAAGATACTATGTAACCTCTGAATCGAGCCATACTCAGAAATCGAATTAATGTAGCAATTGTGTAGTATGAGCACCGCCCAATGATATCGTTACATTTCTGTACGAAATCCAATCGATAAGCACCAGAACGCCGTGGATCCAGTGGAAATCAGGAATGTTTCTTCCGGTTCCCAAGAGTGGTAAAACAAACGGAAGACATTTGGTAGGTTTTTTCCTATTTCTTATACTTTGGTTTACCTAGAATAGATTAATATCACAATACGTTTACATTACGCTTACTTTCTCAGTAAATATTGGTGGATATGTCAGTCAGGCTACATTATGTAGACTCTTCCCATAGGCTGTGTACAGGCGGCCGTATGTGCTTACAGGCTGTCCGTGATGAATTCACAATGTAGCTGTGTATGATCAACAGTTTTTCCCTTTTACATTTATTAACGAAAGCTAAGTAGCATGGGGTCGTCATGTAAATGCGACTAGTTTCAGCCAGGGATGTGCAGAAGTTAACTTAAAATACAGTCATATTTGTAAAATGATGTTGATTTTTCAGCGAAGAGAGAACTCGAAGAAGGCTGTATTCTGTTTATTTGCTTGGCAAAGGAAATATAGGACCACTGCGAAAGTCGCTATCAGTTTGCATTGTGCTCATGTGTAACGCTCAACGTTTGAACAGTTTAGCATAGTCTACTGTAAAAAGACATAGGCTTCTTGCGATTTACCAGAACGTGTCGATGTTTTGTGTAGTCTCAGGCCTACTTTTCGAACGTAATAAATTAAAGAAGTAAAATTACTTTCATAGGCGGCGTCAAATACGTTCATGGTTGTCTTCGTGACGATGGCGCCTACGAGGTCCTTCTGCTTTATAAATGGTTGATTAGCCAGAGGCCTATAGCCTAATAGTCTACAAACACAATAGGGAAGACACAGGTTTTTGTCCGTCTTAATCTAAAGACTGCATCGTTTATGTCTGGTGGAAGTTAAACACATTTACACACACAAACGCTTTGTATATTGGAACAGCCAAATTGGCTGCTGAACCCAATATTGCGCCATACCCCAAGCAATAATCAGTTGGCTTTGAAATGCCAACAACATGATACAATTTATGTTTATGTCGTTGCCTAAAGCTGTTTCGTTATGTGACTGTCTCGCATCTAAAGCCATGTGTGCATATAATCAAAGTTGGATAGAAAGTATTGTTTGTAGCACCTCCATGTGAACCAACGCATGGAATCAGCCACTTGTTCTGTGAATGTCAAAAAGTTATTCTTCTGTGTGTGTAAATAATTGTACCTTTAACTATGTTACATAACATGGGTAAATGATTTTAATCACGTCTGAATCACTTTCTTACCCTGTTCAGTCACTAACAAAAACCTTAGTTACGATGAACAGGATGTTATGTGGTTTGATAACTTTGCTAATGATGCTTGATAATCCAGTTTTTCATCTTAAATGCACAGAATCTCTTCACCTATCTACTGTATACATATACTACTTCCCTTCAAATGTTTCTTTCTTTAGACCATACTGATCTATGGACACTGAACAACATTTAAAGCCACAAAGTTGATGTGCCATTCACCCAACTCTGCATCCTGTAAACTTGTAACATCCATCCTAAAATGAACGGATCCATCGGGGCCTCTGAGTAGGGGGGATTGGCTTTGTGATTAGACGTCTGTAGATTAGGAACGTATGGTTGGTGATCAAGTCCTGGTCTTAAAGGCCTCCGTTCCTTAATGAAGCCAGCCTAATGAATAACATGACTTGTCTGTGCCCTATTTTCGCTTCTTTCTCTTTAAAGGTTGTTATTGTTTCGATGCAATTTAGCTACTGATGTTTGGAATGCACTCAGGGTTCACTAGTGTTTTGTGCTGCCTGAAGGGGAAATTGCAAAAATGGTGGTAAACGACAAACGTCTGGTTTGACACACCAAATAATTTAGGCAATGCATATGTTATGTGTCGTGTTTTATAGAAAATCTGGAACGTTTTACTGTGAAAATGCTTGGTCTTATGCCATTTTTAATGTGCAATTGGATTTGTCTCAGTTACTGTCTATATGAAGTGTAACTAAAAGCATATTTGTAGATGATAGTTAAATGGACAATTGAGCTTTTCATCATTAATGCTCACTATCAAACATCAACTCTGCAGTATCTTAGTTAATAGTGATTACATGATTTCTTGGCCTCTAAACTGGTTATTTGTTTTCAGGACAAATCTCTATTCATACAAGACAAGTTAAACAGGTTTGAGTCAGTTTTATCGGACACAGTAATCCTGTTCAGGTGACAACTGGTTGTCTAGTTTAGCCTTATGTACTGGCACCAGTTATGTCAGATGATGTTAAATTACTCTATGAGTAGTTCACACTATGGATAGCTTGAACATAGACCTTTTGCCTTGCGTTCAACAAAACCAACTGCAGACAAACCCCCAAAAAGGTTTCATTTTATGGACGTCTATGATGTAATCCCACTTCCAGAATTTACTTCCTCTTAAAACATGAAAACGTGTCAGAAATTGGCTTGTTGTCAGCTGTTCTGTTGCCAAAACCCACATTTCAAAGAGTCTTTTTGGCAAGCAGACCATTTCTGTGTTTTTCCTGCCAAAAAATGTTGAGGGAAAAAAAAGAGAAAATATCTTCTCACTGAGCTATGGGGAATCCCATCCGGCTGACTGTGACGTAGGTCGAGCGCAGCATTGGGAAGGATCTCACTATGGGTCATGCCACGGTATCCACACCCCTAATAACCCTGCTATAATGGCCTGTACGTTTTGTGGACAACTGCTAGTCGGTGTAGTGGCCAGCATGGATCCCCAAAGCTATCCTTGTATGTGTCTGCCTGGATACCAGTGCACACTCGACACACGCGCATGTGTCCATCAAGGAGGTTTATTTGTGTTTTGATATTTACAGCCCTTGGCTTCAGTGTGCTCTCGAGGTGGAAGCTGGCAGCATGCCCCCGGAATAAAAGTAGTCATGAAATAACTCATAATCTTTTGCCTCGGGCTCCTGAATGAGTTGCATGCTATGCATGCATGTCATCGACATGGGTGCAGCCAACACACTGGTGTTCCATGTAAAACAATGACTAACATGTACACATTTGCACGAGGAGCATGTTCTATAGCCACACATGCAGATCTGTGATCCTCCTTGTTGAACATGTTTGTCTCCATTTTATGAAGAACAGATTGTGGAAGATCACAATGACATGACCTCCCCCACATCTTGAGAACAAACTAGTTTGTCAAGTTTTTATGATCCTGCATTTATGATTAAAGTCCCCACCCTCTGGTTGACAGTATCAGATTCAATGGTGAGAACCGATTCAAACAGCCTTTACATGTGCTGTGAAGGTTACCATGGAAGCTTATTTCGAACGCGTTCCAACTGGCTAATGAATGAATAGAAGTTTTGATTGGTGACATGTTTGGAGAGAGGGTAGTGTGTTTTTTTACCAAGCCCAACCCAATCCTGCCCAGCCGAGCCTAGCTTATGTTTCAAGGAAGAACATCAGAAATGTTCATGCTAACTAAATGCTTCCTCTAGATGCATTCCATATATCCGATGGTTTCTGTTTATTGCTGTGAGAATGAGTAAAAAAATACAGAACAATCCTGTAGGCCTTAACAATATTGTTCCATTGTACATGTTTTAATTTAACTGAAGGACTTGACATAATCCATAAATGGTATAATAAGTATAAGCCTTAGTGAATACCGTCAGTCTTTGAGTCATAGCTGCTAACATTAATAATGCCAGGCTTCGCTAATCAGATTTGAACGCCATCGCTCCGCCGGATTGCAGAAGACGTTGGTGGAAGGAGCGTGACCAGTCTGTGTGTGACAGTTCCTCAATGATGTGGTTGTTGGTGTTGTGGAGCTCAATGGAGCCACTGTTGCTTTCATCCCCGCTAATACTGAGTGGAATGTGAGAAAGTGCCACATATAATGTATACCAATACCATTGACCGACTTTTCGTTTTGTTTTCTTTAATGTAAGAGGGGGAGGGGGGGGGGTGGGGGGGGGGAGAACAATGACAACTGTTAGGTTTACATCCTATGTGAAATGGAAATGAGGAAATGACATGTGAGCAATATTGAGTTTGCCCAATTCGCCCGCCCAGGCCAATGAAGAAACGTGCCAAATCTTTCCTTCAAATTTCCTAAGAGCTCAGCACATATTGTTATACGTCTTAATACTGCACTTGGCATATACTGTAATGGCAGTGTTGCCTACACGTTCTGCTTTAGAATCAAGGCTGTGAAAGACTGTGTGTAGGCTGGGACAAAGGTCACAGATCATTGGAGTCTGGAATTGCAGACTTGCCCAATGTTATATTCTAATAATGGGCTGGGGCTGTTGATCAGAAAAACGTCTTGAATTCAGCCGCCTACTACTTTCCGCTTCTTTACCTTAAGGTTTTTTTGCACCATCAACTAGTGTCTGCCTTCTACCTACAGTTAATCAATGACCGTTCACAATCGAGTCGATAGATTTCATTGCGTTGTGCATCCCGGGAGGTATGTTAAAAGCCAGCGTTGATATTGGACTTCTGCAGACCCTGTATGTGAGGCGATGTCTTTATCTCCCTGGAATTAGGCCCTCTGCGCTCTCCCTTATCTCCCTGGTCTGTTTGTTCAGACCGCGCAATCTTTTGCCCCCACTCCTGCCTCCCTCTGTGTGCCAGTAGGTAGGCCACGTTTAACCCGTTAGCTCCCCCTCATCCTCCCCTTGTCCTTCCTAGAGACGTTCAACCGCCTGGTGTTTCTTGTGGCCTCCCCTAGCTGCTCACCCCTCATCCTCTGCTAGTTCACCTCCTGCTCACCCAAGGGCTCCAGGGCAAGTTGACAGCTGCTTGCATTTGCGTTTGGAGTCAGAGAGGACTTTTGTGGCGATAAAAGGTCACTTTAATATTGTTGTTGTTGAACTACCTGAGGTTGGTGTGCCCCGCCCCGGTGGCTCAGCTTTCAAGGCCTAAAGGCCTCAACGCTGGGGACTGGGTTCAAATCCAGCCTGGGCAATTGTCTCCATGTCCTCCCCTATCTCTCTCTCTCCCTCACCTCTCTCTCTCTTACATTTCCTGTTTCTCTTCCCTGCATCAGTTAAGGTATACATTAAAGCAGAAATTGCCCACAAAAAAACACCTGACATTGCCATTTTAGTGGGAATGGTTTGCTTGCCTCGCCGAGTTTGTGTTGCGTTTACAGTAAGTGAACGACGCACAGCACCCGGTCACCCCTGACAACATGCACTGGAATAAACGAACAAAAGAGATTAACAAATCTGTGTACCTTTTGTTCGTCCCTTTGGCTTTGTCATAAAAACAGCGTGCATGATTTGAAGCACGCCGCTCAGTTTGGTTCCATCGGTTCTATAGCTGTGACTTGGAATGGGGTGTTCCCAAGATGACTTTTCAGGGGAACAAATTTAGGATGTTATATAAAGAGATCAGACAAACACAGGAGTTTCCCTTTGATATTGTTCGACATGCGCATGACTCATTTGTCTCTCGAAAGATAAGAAGTTACTACAGTCACAAAGCAATAAAAAAAAACTATTAAATAAGATAACATTTTATAATCGTGTATGCTACTATTTTGGCCTGAAGTATTGCAGTGAGACAGCTGCTGCTGGTACTCAGTAGGTATGTGGTGTGAATAAGTACTGAATGTCTTTCACATCCGGATAAAACGAACGTCTTGTTTTGTACCCTGTAGACACAGAGACATAATCAACTGCCATTTATTTGACCGTCGTTTAAATGAGTCTAAGTGAAAATGTTCACGACTGCTGTCAAACTCTGTGAAGCGACATCCTTGATAATCCATCTTAATTTCTCTGTGTGCTATTGATTCTAGAACATCGTGTGTTGATGATTCTAGAACATCGTGTGTACCTCTTATCTTTTGTCCTGACCCAGATATGACCCAATCCAAATGAAGACCTTTCCCCCTGCACTGTGTGGTGCACAGCTTAGAGTTTAATGCTAAGTCAGCTGATATCCATTTTACATAAAAGATACCAGGTGTACATTGTGCCAAACATGTCCAGCCCATTAAACCACTTTCTATGTCACTCATGTTCAGATTCGTTCTCTGGTGTCACCGTAATGACACTATATAAGGCCAAATGACACACAACAATGGAACCCCTGAGTGGTTTATTCACGTGTCACGGAATTCCCCCCTTCTACATTTGTATTGTTGCTGAATCATACCGTACCTCAGGGGGTTTCTCTATGTTTCTGGGCTGATGCTTTCCCCTGAATATGTTCTTCGAAAGCAGTCAAGATTCCTTTTTGGAGAAACGCGACCTATACCTCCTGTCAGGCTCGGTGCTTTTTTTTCCAACACTATTTGTTTCCACCTGTCATAGAAACAGGAATAACACATTTTTCTTCTCTCTCTCTCTCTCTCTCTCTCTCCCTCTCTCTCCCCTACAGGTCCTGGTAGAGCTGTCTTCATAAGAGAGGTCCACTCCCCGAGACAGGGACCCTTGTGTATGCGTGCTGTCCCCACTGGCTTTGACCACTACAAAAGAGACCTCCCAGATAACCCATCAGACTGCCTCTGAACGCCACTGTCACACCATCACCTCCTCCTTCCTCCCAAGGCTCCTCATCCCCACCACACTCTCCAGCAGGGTCCAGCGCCCGCCCTCCCTCAGCATCCAGGGACTAAGGAGACTCTGTCCCCCAACTGGCCCCTGACTGGTGCGTCTTTGAGGGGAAGGGAGGCGGCTGACGGGCGCACCGCTTTCCCCCTGGAGATGAAGCTTCAAGCCGTGATGGAGAATCTGCACAGGCAGCAGCGGGCCAAGCTGCTGCTGGAGCTGGAGCAGCAGGCGGCGGCGGCGGCGGCGGGCCAGACGCAGACGCGCGGCGCCGCCACGGGGGGCACCGACGAGATCATGGGAAGCCCCGCCCCCGAGGCGGAGCACGCGCAGATGGCGGCGCTGGCGGCCATGCGGGCGGTGGCGGCGGGGCTGCAGAGGGCGGCGGACAGCCCCATGTCGGAGCGCAGCAGCGGAGGGGAGGAGGAGGAGGAGGACGACGAGGAGGATGAGGAGGAGGAAGGGGAGGAGCAGTACAAGGATATGATGGGGTCAGAGGAGGAGGAGCAGATGTGAGTGGGAGGGTTTTTGTTTACGTTTAAATGGGATCAAGTGCCATTGTAGACATTCGACTGTGTTGTGGGTGGGGCAGATAGGGTGGTGGTATTGGTATTATAAGGTTGCTATCGCTGATTAGCATCTGGGTCGTGTTTGACGTGTTTTCAGGCCATGTGCTTGGTCTACTGTACACAGTTTAACACACACTAGCCACTTGATGAGGCAGAAACCGCTTTCGACACTTCTCTCAAAGTTTCTGAGAGAGAACTTGCCATTGATATGCGTTCCCATCTGCCTTTCCGCTCCTTTCCACAGCAAGCAAAAGTGGGACGAGGAGGACTTTGAGGGCGAGATGGAGGAGGACTACGACGACGACCTGGGCGAGGACAGCTTGCCCACGGGGCGTGAAGCCGTGGCCCCTGGGAAGGGCATCCTCCTGCTGCCTCACCGCCAGCTCCACCCTCACTCCCAGCTGCTGAAGGCCCGGCCCAGCCTGGAGCAGGAGCCCCGGGCGCCCGTGCTCCACACCCACGCCACGCACAGCCAACTGGGAGGGCAGGACCACGGCGACTGGACCTACGAAGAGCAGTTCAGACAGGTAGGAGGGAGGGAGGGACATCATTGATATGCGTTGGTTTTAGAGTTGTTGTTTTTCCACGGAAAAAAATAATTGTTTTATTTATTTTTAAATTGAGCATTTTAAATCACAGCTCAGCCATTCAGAAATATTCTGGCCATTCAGAATAATTTCAAATGACCAGCAGGCAGTCCTGCTAAATGCAGAGGCTGGTTGTTTACTAATACAAACAGGACGTGAATTGCATTAAATGTGAGACGTGAACCCATTAGGTTGTGCACTGAAACCATGTTGACATGTTTGTGAGCATTAGCAAGCATTAGCACATTATTACGTTTACAGCTAGTTTGCATTTATTAGCTCTCCAGTTGGTTATGTGCCAGTAGAAATCCTTAACTTGGTACTTGGAATCTATGATTTACCGCTTGTCTCTTTCGTGCCAGTGTTTGTGGGAAACTTCTTATATAACACTTCAATTCCCAAGACTATATGTGACAGTTATATAATCAACAGAGGCAGGACCTTGTCTGTTAAGATAATGTTACGCAGTCCAACACTATAAACTGATGTCTCTGCGCGAAAGCAGCTTTTGCCTCAAGATAACTGAATACAAAAAAGTGTACATATGTATACGTTTGAAGTTTTCAAATATTTCTGTTGATTTGATGTAAATAACTTACAGATCATTAGATATGTAATGTTAGCAGCACGGAGAAAACAGGTCTCAGAGGAATGAGCTCCCTTGGGTGGAAGGGGTTAAAGACTGTACAGTTTATTTTGGGCAGGTGGGTGGAGACAGTTGGAATGGGCCTGAGGGAGAGTGATAATCTGACCGTTCTAGATCCAGACCTCTGTAGAAAAGCTGCGTGTCTCTATCAGTCTGTGTCAGTTAGCGCGCCTCAAACCAAAATAGATCTCTGTATTGGCCAAACTAGAATTTCTAGGTGACATTCATGACAATGACAAAGGGATGAACAAACTGCCCCTTGACTAATCTGGAGACACCACCTCCTAATGTCGAGCTCTTTCTCTGCCAAACGCTCAGACTAAATCCAGTGAGCAGAGTCTATTTGGAAGTCTAATTACGATGTGTTTAATAATTAATACCAATTTAAAGGGAGAGCAGGCCAGAGTCTGACACAGCAAATGTGCTAATGGCCGAACAGTTATAGTCAAATAAGGACTCATCGTCCAAGATCAAATTATACCGGCTCAGAATTATTTTGTAATCGAAACTCATTTACTGCTGGTCGGCTGCCATTTGAACTGTGTTATTTCAGTTACACTCCCCACCCCCACCCCTCTCTCAGTTTTAATACCCCCACACTTACCTCCTAATACTTTGATGTAGCAAGACTCCCGTCAATGCTACTGTGAATTAGTCTCAACGGATCCAGTATTCTCTGTCATAGTGCTGAGTGAAATCTGAGAAGAATCTCAGAATTTAGTGCTTTATCAAAGTATTCGAAAGGAATTGAGCTTTTCTGTTGACGGTTTTTCATGGTGGTACTTTGAACCGAGTCGTGTCTGTGTACATGTGACCTTGCATTTGTGACTGTATTCTACAATGACAGCAAGGGTCTGCGGGTAAGAACGTAAACATGTTGGAAATTGTGGCTCGAGTTAGGGTCTCTCCAAAAAACACGGTGTCCTGTAACACCAACACCCCTCCCAGACCCCCCTCCACCCTCTCTGCCAGATCCCTCTCATCATCAGGTGAAAAAGCCCCAAAAAGCCAGAATGCCTTTGAAGTCTCCTTCTCCTCGTCGTGTCTCTCTCTGGCCCTCTAGTTTAAATGCAGACAGCAGGGCAGATGGAGCCCAGATGGACAGTAAAGGAGGGATCTCTTTAAAAATTCATTGCACTCAGTATTATGAGGCTGAACGGAGGGGACTTGGCATTAAACATTGATTTGCACAAACACACACACACACACAACAGGAGGGGTTGTGGGGGCCGTTGGTGACCACAGGAAGTGAAGGGTGAACAGGAGCCAGTGGGGAGGGATACTTATTGGGATTGGTCTTGGGGGCGGATTCTGCTGATGCAACTGTCCGTTGAGCACATGCTCTTGTGGTTTTGCCCTAAGCTGTTTTATGAGGTGCATTGGCTAATGCAGACATGTCAAACTATTTCAGGCCTTCTCATTCTTCTATTCATTTGACATTTGAGCACCACGGATGTTGTCTAGAAAATACTGATGGGATGTGGATAGTGAAATAGAATAGAAAAGGCTTTATTGTCATTGTATTTATACAACAACATTTTGAGTGCTTCTCCTGTTGGTGTGACGAGGGACAACATATAACACAACAACAACATATAACGTAACAATACTAAAACTACCCAAAAACAGTAGGAACAGCCCCCCCAAAAATATATATATACATTAAGAGTAGAACAAAGTGCGGTGGCATAGACTAGGAGAAACACTTTTAATGAAAGGAGGGGGTATGGATGTAAAAAAACATTAAATGTATCAGAAAACTGCCTATAGATTGCTCAAGGTCTCCCTGGTGAAGCAGCTGACCTAAGGTTTTGACTGCCTGAGACTATTAAGATAATGAGCTCACACACATGGTAATGCTGACTCTGTGCTCATTATCGGAGACTACACGAACCACAGTTGCAAGATTCTTAACAGGAGCTTGTAAAGAATAAATATGAATCTTTCACGTCTGCGGTGACTTGTGACCAGGAATCCCAAGGGTGTGTTTGAGAGTCTGTTTTCATTCTACGTAAAGAACAGCCATTGTGATCGGAACTTGACATCACAGGATGACAAAAGGGTCGATGACAAAAGAAGAAATGGCCTTTTCTGTTCCCGCTGAGTCAAGGAGGAGCAGAGGTGTGGCCAAGGGTGTGGGTGGGCAAGAGGGAGAGGGGGGGAGAGAGACAAGGAAAGAGAGAGAAGGAGGAGGGGGCGGGAGACCCAAAAGGGGTTCCGCTTTGAACAGCAGCTAACCAGTACATGTATAAAAAGAATGCTGGCTTTTGGCTGCAACGCTCCAAGCAGCGTTTTGGATAACATCCAGCTCTCAGTGTGGGGCTGATGTCAGAACCGTTCAGCCAAGGGGATTCTGGAAATTGGCAGACACTCAATATGGGCTAGATGGAAGGGGGGGGAGAGCGGCAGGAATGTAAACAAAGATTGCATAAAGGCTGAGGGAAGCACTTTTTCCTCCCAGTGTTCCGGTCACATAGTCTTTCTCGTGTAACTTTTAAGACTCGATTTCAGTCCAATCCGTTTTTCTCTGAAGCCTTGATTCGTTTGTTAGTGATGTTGTTGTCATTGGACAGCTGATTGATTGTCCGTGGGGGAGGTTGAGAATGGATGTTTTTCTCTGTATGTAATGGATTTGGAGGCTGTCATTGTGGCAGAATCTCAACGTCTTTTCTTTTGGAGTGTGTGTGTTTCTTATGAATATGTTTTTGTTTACTTTCCTTTCTTTGTTTTCCTTTAATGGATGAAAGCCTGCAGTGTGACCTTGTGCCACAACACAAGGACAGAAATGTGATTACGCTGAACGACTTTTAGATGTCCATCAACAAAGCATACGGACGTTGAAAGGGGCCCGTCGTGACAAAACGCCTCGTCTTACAAAGGACGTTCTTGTGTGCCTTGGCCTCCAACCGTTTGTCAGTGGGTTGCGCGTGTAAAAAGGGTTGTGTTCTTTTGTATTAAATATATGGGGGCAAAAGGTCGGACTGCTAATTTTCATAATCTAAATTACTACTCCGCCTTTTTGAAATATACCTCATATATTAGTTGAAGGGCATGACATAAGAGTTGACTCCAACAGACACTAAGGCGTGGCTGAATCCAATTAAAACACAATGCATTCCAGATTAGAGTATATGAACCGATATATTGGATGCTGACCAGGACACTTTTTGGGGGTCCCAAACCTATTGTTCAGGGTCTGGGTTAGGCCACGCCCTGCTGTCCGCTGCTTCAGGCCAGGGGCGGTTTTACTACACTGTATACAGAAGCCCTTCCAGCACCATTACGGTGATTCACGCCTTTGTCCCCAAACTCTCAGGGGACAACTAAGAGACTGGCCAGCACACAAGGGAAGGACAAATCAGGGGTCACCAAAGGTTAAGTGTCGCCCATCTACCTATTGATCGGGCAAGGCCGTCCACGCGTCCAAGACATCTCCATCACTAAGGAGCCACGATGAGATGGGGGAGGGGGGGCCTGGGGGAGGGGGGGCCTGGGGGGAGGGGGGGCCTGAGGGGAGGGGGGGCCTGAGGGGAGGGGGGGGCCTGAGGGGAGGGACTCTGGTGATGCTTAGAAGGTAGTCGGCCATCAGACTCGTCGCCACGGCGATCAATCTTTGTGATTGACGCTTCAAGAGGTTCCCGCTGAGAGAGGGAGGGGAAGCGGGGCGAGCGGCCTCGTTCACTGAGACACAACGTGTCTTCCTCTCTTTGTCTAGTCCCAACTTTGGATCAAGCCCTGGGTTTTCCTGTATCTCTGTCTCCATCTCTGAGTGACATTCGAGACGACGTTATCCCATCATCTGCCCTGGCGCTGAATAAATGCTTTCTTCCCTTTCTGTAAAGCCATTAGGTTCCAGAACTGGTTGCCAGGTTTTCTATTTAAGACTTGTTATATGTCCTCTATGTGAAAATAAATCATGGCTACACCCACTTGCGTGAAAAAAAACATTCTCCCTAACACTTTTTGGCATGTCTACATTCGAGACGCGTCATTAACACTGTGGTTACTGGGACATGCCATCAGTACATGATCCGTACTCACTCACATAGACGTTACATGCTTCATAAGTTGGCGGCTATTTCTGATTCTTATCAAAGCCTACTAGGCTTCAGCAGCTGCCGTCGGACGGAATGTTGCGCCGAATAGCGTTCATACTGTTTTCATGTCATGTGTGGCGTCTTGGGGTTTTCACTCCATTTCCATGTCAGCAGTAGATATATTCAGCTGGAGAAACACATTAAATCATTGGAGAGCGGAGAGAGGCTGTCAATAATCTTTCGCCCCAAGGGGTAGGCATCAAGTCACACAGGAACAACTTAAAAACCTCCTGTCATCAGCTATCACGCGTCCTTAAAGCTTCCAGAATGCATCTGATACAAAATGCGCTCGCTTAGAATAGGCCCTGTAGTTTGTCAATGTTTCTCTCTCCTCCTACTAACCCCGATAGTGCCCCCCCCCAAACCTCCCTGTTCATTTGGGTGGATCTTTAGGAATTCAGACAGGATTAAGATGTGTTGGAGCATGTTTGTCCTGCCTAGCTCATTTAACCAGTTTTGTTTCCCATGCAAATGTATAGTTTCTATACGTTGGCATTCCTCTTTCAGACTAGACATGTCAGAGATATCGTGTTTGGATAGATGGAACAGATTGAGCATGTGTGTGTGAGAGAGAGAGAGAGGGAGAAAGAGAGAGAGAGCATGTGTGTGTGTGAGAGAGAGAGAGAGAGAGAGAGAGCGAGAGAGCGAGAGTGAAAGAAATGTATTTACATACATATCAGAGACAGGAAGGCCCAGTCTGGGTGCTAAATAGCTAACTGAAATTGTCATGGTGTTAACCCTTTGAATCCTCACGTATGTGACATAAAGACGGAGAGGGCCAAAGAGAAATGTAACGTACATTTCAGGTGTCGTTGAACGTTAAGTGACGAAAGGGGTAGCTGAACAAGAAATGTATGTGCTGCTCATACACCTTCACATCTGAACTGGTAGTATACTGAGCTAAATGTGTCCTTTCGATGCAAAAAAGGAAACGCACGTTGGAGATGGCAGTAGGATGATATGCTCAGTGTGACTAATCACCTAATAGCCCTGAAACTAAATATCCTAGTACGTGAGGCCTAGTATGTGACACAGGCCTAGTAAGGTGGGGTCTGCTCTTTGTAAAACTGGTTTGAAAATGACTAGGCTAGGTTGGACTTGCTTGTATTTTCTTTTGCCATGAAAGTAAGATTTGTAACAAGAACACAATAATGACACAAACTGTTTTTGGTCCATCCTGGTTTCCTTTAAAATGGCGTGGAAAGACGGCAGACTTTTTTCATGGTCGTCAAACTGAAACAATGAATACACTATTTGGTTGAATATGATCATGGGTCCCCTCGTTCACAAACGTCACATCTAAGGTCTCCGCACACTGCTGAAGTCTAGCTTCTTGTGCTCTGCTACCCCTCCCCCTTCTGACCTTACGCTCCCTTCCCCCACTCCCTCCTATGGCTCGAATGAGAGTGTGTTTTTGCATGTGCCCTACATGTTTACTTGAAGGCGTGTGCAAATGCGCGGCATGTGGACTTACTTGGAGTGTGCGTGTGCGTGCTCGTGTATGTTATTTCCTGTGTGTGCGTGTGTGTGTGTGTGTTTGCGCGCATTCGTGTGCAGGTGAGAGCGTCGCCTGAAGTGATTGACAGGTGTGAAGGACGGTGAAGTGTTTAAGACGAGGCGTCTCATGTAGCGCATCAGCTCCACGGGGTTCCCCTCTCGATGTCCATATCGGGATAAGGTTCAATAGCGAGGCCCAATTATGCGCCACACGACACTTGTTGCAAGGTGCTAGCATGATTTGTATTGGGCCATGAGTGGTGTCCTTTTCCCCCTAATATCTTTGAGGAGCTGAAGCTATTTTCATCTCTCTGAGGTCAGAAAAATGTCCCAAACGTGGGTTGCTTGTTTTCTCGTATGTCGTCTCTTTTTTTTATATTTGTAGAAGTTTCAACAGACCACCCTCGTTGATTTAGAATGTGCAGAAATGAGCCCTGGCTAGCTATTTTTGCTACGTCGGTTTCTGTTTACACTGCAGAGACTTGAGCATTTAAACGACAGTGACGTCTGATGGTTTTTGTGTTGTTTGCCGTCCTTGCATTGTAACATTCTGGGTGGATCAGAGGAGGCAGGAAGCTTCGCAAACGAACACAAACTCCCTGGTGCCAGAGAACAGAATAGATGACACTTCACTCAACAAAAGAGAAGAGAAGTCCGCTTGGCTGTAGTCGACGACGCACAGCCCTTTGTAGTATCGTCTAACCTTTCGGAAGAGGAGACCAAACAACCCTCAGCTACCCTTCCACTCCTCCGTGACCCCGCCTTTTTGGCGTACTGGTTTTGTAAAGAAAATAAAAAAAACTCAATTTGAGGAGACGCCCCTATATCAGTGTGTGCGCTATAGATTTGACTTGATCTAAAAACGCATAGCCATTACAGCCACACCCGTCCCAACCTAGATAAACAGATGTGATCGGCTGGTGTTATGCTGTGAGGGGGTTGGGTGGGTCATGTGTACATGAACACTGTATATGCTTGTGTGTGTGTGTGTGTGTGTGTGAGTTGGGGTGCTCTATAAAGAGTTCCTGGGAAAGGATGCAGCTGGATCTAGTAATAAGAGAGACTGGGGGCCCCTGCATGGGGCGTAATGGGACCCGATTGGTTGGCACCTCCTCTATAATGTTCAATGTTAGAAATGCTAACTGTTCTAGACCCTGTGTACACTGCTTAGCAAACAAGGTGCTTGTCAGGTTTTTTTTTCTGTCACGTGCCGAGTGGTTACTGGTGTTTACTTCTAATACCTTGTGACTACTCAGTTGTCTTGCTCACTCTCACCAGTAACCCTGGCAACTGTTGTTCTCACCTAGCTATTGGCACTATCATTGGCACGTTTCATGTTGATGATGTTCCATCAGAACAGAGGGGAACTCGTGTTTTGTCATTTGCGGTTTGTTCTTTTGTTATCTCCATTTGTCCAGACAGGTTCTTCGTCGTCGTGACTATCTGTCAGGGGAGCCTGGGTATCAGGAGGTGTTACAACGTTAGGATAGCCACAGCAAAAGGAGGGAGGCGACTCGTTCAATTCCGAGAAATAGGACAGGAAGAATGCAGTGGAGACGATCGTTTTTGATTGGCTGGGAGGAGAGGGGAAATCCTGATAGCTGTGGAGTGATTCAGGCAGAGTCAGGGGAGATCCATTAAAAAACTTTGTGTGTGGGCAGGGTGGTGTGTGTGGGGTGTGTGTGTGTGTGCAGGGGGTGGTGTATGGATGTGTCTGTTTGAGAAGCAGAGAGGGAGAGAGAGACTGAGAGGAGCCATTTCCAAGATTTATGGTGCAGCACTCCTCGAAATGCATGCATCCTGTAATTAAGACTCGACTTGCCTGCAGCCCCCACATTACCGCCCCTCCCCCGCCCTGCGATCCAGCCCCCATCTCTGATAATAAGATCTTAGGGCAGCTCCGTGTCACTAATGAGCGCTAAACGCCACAAAGAAAAGGGTCTGTTTGTGGTTACCGCAAGGAAGAAGTCCTTTACAGGACTAGTGTAGGGTTGGGTAGTGAGCGTAACTTTGTCTATGTTGGAATCTTATTGTTCTCAGTGATATCCTCTTGCGTGTGTCTTAAGGGAATGTAAGGCATGTGTCTGTAAACAATGTTTTTCTTTAGTTAGTTAAGATGATGCGTAGTCCATCGAACTGCTGGTTAACTATATTCCTCTACCATGACTCTAGGGAGTCAGGTGGCTGAGCGGTTAGGGAATCGGGCTAGTAATCAGAAGGTTGCCGGTTCGATTCTTCGGCCGTGCGTGATGATGTTGTGTCCTTGGCCAAGGCACTTCACCCTTCTTGCCTCGGGGGAATGTCCCTGTACTTACCGTAAGTCGCTCTGGATAAGACTGTACAAATGACTAAATGTAAGAATCGGTTGTTGTAGGATCTTCTACAGGGAACAAGACTAGCCTCCCACTACTTATATGAGGTGCGCTCTACTTTTACTGTTAACTTTCACTGAACTTTCTGGAACCCTCAGCCCCAATAGCAGCTGGCCCACATCAGGTTCTCATCAGGCGGCCTCCTCCGTTTGATGGCCGAGGCACTCTCTCCTCTCCATTTTGGGGGGGCAATAATGGCTCAACCTCTCCTGGCAATCTGCTTCCAGCTGTAACCACCTTTATCATTTTCTTTCACTCTCTCTCACTCTCTTTTTGACTCTCTCTCTGCTCTCTTTCCTTCTTCCCCCCTCCCCCTCTCCCACTTCCCCTCTGCTCCACACAGCTTTATGAACTGGATGGAGTTCCGAAGAGAAAAGAGTTTCTGGACGACCTGTTCAGATTCATGCAGAAGAGAGGTGAGTTTGTGTATGCGTGTGTGGTTGCACACATCCCCCCCCCCACCCCTCATGTCTCAAAGCGAGACTCATAGAGATGACTCTGCTAAATGGAAGACTGGCTTTGATAGTAAGTTGCACAGACCCCTTTCTCTTTCTCCCTCTCTCTCTCTCTGCCACCTGCTCCTCCCCCCTTCCCCTGACATATGAAACACCACTCTCAGATTACAGCTAGATGTGTGGATCTTCATGTATTTTATTCATTATGGCGTGCCTGCTCGAACCGCGTCGTAGGGCTAAATCTAATGCTGGCATTTGTTAGCGGGGTTGGATTCATATTCACACCTGTTTCCATTTACTTTGCTCTTATGTGTCTCATGTCGTACTACTGAAACAGCTTTCGCTTCAAAATAAATCAAGTTGACATATTTAATTGAATAGTTTTTTAAAGGATCGTTTTAAAAGCAACAAATGTTAGAGACATTCCTCTCAGGAAATGAAGCCAGCATGCATTCATTGGATTGCGGATTGCCATGTTGACTACATGTCGAGAACCCTGTGTATGATGTTTACAATATGTCAGTTATCCTACCGATGTATGGGCGGGTCTGCCCAGCACCCTGGAAGGATACGAGAGCGCCCTCTGGTGTCAAGATGGGGGAACTGATTAGAAATATAAGAGCACTGGTTTTCAGACATCAACTAAGAACCCTTGGGCTTCAGTGAGATATTTTGCTTAACGTCTACCTTATGTTCCGTCAAGTTTAAATGTATTGTTTGTTTCAGTTTCCCAAGCACACCAAGTCGCGAGTTCTGTTTCCATCTACACTCTTTAAATATTGTGATGGGAAACGGCATATACCGTGTCCTGGCTGTGTTTTTGCTCAAGGTTTCCTGCCCCAAAAGGTTTACACT
This sequence comes from Mallotus villosus, assembly GCA_903064625.1. Taxonomy (NCBI): domain Eukaryota; kingdom Metazoa; phylum Chordata; class Actinopteri; order Osmeriformes; family Salangidae; genus Mallotus; species Mallotus villosus. Next base: position 121,581 of record CAEFZP010005460.1, on the reverse strand, counting down.
TTTCTGGGGCGCCCCCATAGCTCACCAGATAAACGCATGTTGGCTGAGGCCTGGGTTTGAATCTGGTTGGCTCTTTGCTAAGTACCTTCCCCCTCTGTCTCTCCCTGCCTTTCCTGTCGCACTTCTCTTCAAAAACTGTCCAGTAAAGCAAAATGCCCAAAATATCAGGAAAAGAAAAACGCTGACACTTTTCTGATGCCTGCTTCCCCGTAGGAACGCCTGTGAACCGCATCCCCATCATGGCCAAGCAGGTGCTGGACCTGTACATGCTCTACCAGCTGGTGACGGAGAAGGGAGGCCTGGTGGAGGTCATCAACAAGAAGCTGTGGAGGGAGATCACCAAGGGCCTCAACCTGCCCACCTCCATCACCAGTGCTGCCTTCACCCTCAGAACACAGTAAGTCTCCACACGTGGCCCCCCCAAGACAAGTCATTTTTAACAAGGTTTTCTCCAGTGCAAAACTAGGGTAGGATTCAAACTGGGCCCTCCAGTACAACACCTTTTAAAAAACGTTTTTAACAGTACAAAGCTAGTTTAGGATCCAGAATCCAATACAACTGAGTCCGGATACAAACGCGCATCGTGTTCGTTCCCGTGGCAAGGTGTAGTTCCACACTCCTATTCCTCCTTTGCGAAACATCTGACCGAAGTGTGGCCCTTCGCAGATACATGAAGTACCTGTACCCTTACGAATGTGACAAGAGGAGCCTGAGCAACCCAAACGAGCTCCAAGCCGCCATCGACAGCAACAGGCGGGAGGGCCGAAGACAGAGCTTCGGAAGCTCACTCTTCACCTACTCCCCCAACGGAACCCCCACCATGCTGTCCTCGCCCAAGCTCTCCATGCAGGGCATGGGCATGGGCACCAACGGAGCCTCGCTCACCCCCAAAATCAAAATCAAAGGTGAAAAATGGGTTAGATGGGATCGTTTTTTTGTCTGTCGCTGTATGTGATATGACACTACACTGCTGCCACTGTAATTCTGTTGTTTAGAAATGGTATCAAGGTCAGCAATTTAACCGCAACACAAACATTTCACCTCTTATAATTTGCCACCGTCCTTCCAATAAGTATGAGTTCTGCACTCACATAACATGTGGTAAATACCAAAAGGATAGAAAGATCAATGTGACATAAAGCCATCACATCCAGACTCTCATCTGATATACACTTTTTTGTCCCCTCCCTACCCCCAGAGGAGGACAGTGGGATGAGCCTGAGCCACGGGGCCAGTATGGGCCGCATGCCCGCCTTGGCGATGGCGGGCCACTCGATGGCGGCGGCCCAAGCTGCTGCGGCGGCCCAGGCGACCATGGCAGCCCAGGTGGCGGCTCTGGAGCACCTGAGGGACAAGCTGGAGGCGGGAGAGCCCCCCGAGAAGAAGATGGCCCTGGGGGCGGAGGAGCACCAGAGGCTGCTGCAGAGGGCCTTGCAGCACAACCTGCTGGCAATGACCGCCCAGATGCCCATGAACATCCGCATCAACAACCAAGGTACAGGGAGGGAGACTGTGGACTAGACCTTTTTTTTCTTCTTTTTCTTACAACATGATTCAGTAAGATGGCAGAAAGAAGGGTCATAGGTTTGTTTTCAAATGTGGGTGGCGTCTTTTTTAAATGACTGCAAAATGTGCCTGTTTCGTATCATTTTCTTAGTAGAAAGTGTGGGTGGGACATGTAATCTGACAACTACTTCCATGGTAGAAAGCTTCTTCTTTTGGGGGGGAGAATGGGGTTAGTGTCAGTTTTGTTCACATGTAACACAACCTGTCTATAGGTCACGACTGTACGGGATTTTATGTGGGAAGTTTTGGGGGGTTTAATTTAAAGTAACTACTGTGAAATCACTGAATACAGTATCATTTCCTACCACACATTTTGCATACACTGCACATTCAAGAATATGGTATTTTTTGTGTGGGGGAAATTCCCAACTTTATAGAATCACTGTTATCTTAGTGTCAGTGAAAAACGTCATACAGTTTGAAGGAAATTACATGTTTCATTTATAGTTTTTTGTGATGGAAAGGAGACCTGTTTGTTTTTCTGTACATTATTTGACCTAAAGAATTACTGGGGTCTTCATGTGAGGCTACATAAACAACCATAGATTTGTTTATGTGAAGTTGTTTAGCTAGTTTGTTAGTGGAGGCTTGTTGAGGAAGACCATCAATGTATATACGTGGGAAAGGACAAATATACATTGTGTGTGAGACTAGTTCATAAAAAATAATTGATTGTGAAATGATTGTTGATGTTAAAGATAGTTGGTACAGCAAATGGTTCACAGGTCAGTTTAAAAAAATTAATTTGATGTGAACGGTCTCTCAAACTGCCCAGTGAAGTTGTATTACATGTTTAACTTTTAATACAGAGTTGTTGGCCCTGCCCCAATGCCAATCCAGTACATGTACATCTGTATGATAAAACCAAAAAAACTTGAACTCTTCCTCTCCTGGTTTTTATGGCAGTTTACTAGTGTTCTCTGGATCAGCTAAATGCTAGATGCTAAATGTCCCTTTACAGATGGCAGACAGGACTCAGCCCTCAACCTCACAACCAACGGAATGAGCAGCATCAGCATGTCAGTGGAACTCAATGGAGTGGTTTACGCTGGTGAGTCCCCCCCCCCTGTCACATGACGAGTCAGGAAGTAACTAGCATTAACGGACCAGGTGTTTTCTCAAGCTGATGTTGAGCGTTATCATCATGTTTACACTGCTAACAGTGGAGGTTTGATGTTTGTTTACGGAAACTAAACACTTGAACTGTTAACGAGACTCCGGTTCTTCACACTTTTCCGTTTGTTTGTCTTCTGTAGGTGTGCTTTTTGCTCAGGCAGCTGGGGCAGCCTCGACAGGCCCCTCAGGATCATCCAGTAACAACAAAGCTCCCAGTGGGCGCAGTGGGCCTCAGCCAGTCCCCCACACACCTACCTCATCCACCTCCAACAACCCATCGTCTTAACAACCCTAGACCCTTAACCTTTTTGATGCTAACTAAAGCCAAAATCCAACCTCATTTTCTACATAGCCTATGCCAAAAGAAGGAGAAGACATGCAGAAGTGACTAACTGAAACTCAGACCACTTGAAGTAAACTATCTCAGGTTCTCTCACCAAACCTTCCCTTATCCGTTCCGTTTAGCCAAAATGAGTTTGAAAACCCCAACAAAGAGCCAGTATATGATAAATATATGCACAGCCTGTGAATAATGTATTTCTACATCAATGTACAGATTATCAGAGAACAAAAGATAAATACTCAACAGGAATGGTAATACACTGTTTACACGTAAACACAGCTACTGACTGACAATGAAGCTTCTTCTCAAGAAGAAAACGTTTTTTTCCTTTTTTTTTACAGTAACATTATCATTATTGTCATTCTCATCATTATCTTCACAATCACCACTAACATCCTTACTGTATAAAAAATATATTTAGGATTCTATAAAGAGAAAAATATTCATATCTTTATTTGATAAGTAAAGCTTTAGAGTATACGTTGTTTCTTAAGGGCATAATATAACAAAGTACCACTGTGACCTCAAACGCAGTCAAAACAGTCTTGGCAGCGATCCTTTTAAGGGGGGTTGTACTGTACCTTGAGCACAGGTATTTGTTTTGACACATGACCCCTAAAGACTTATGAACTTCATAGATGTATGTTGGTAAGCATCCTTTATGCTCATAGGCCTGATATTTGTGTGTTTTGTAGTTTTTTCTCAGGTGTCTTCAAACTTGCAATGAAACAATCACTCTATTTCTCACATCTCTAGTTTTCTGCAAGTGTTTGTTTTACTCAGGAAACATGTGTTACTGGTCATCCTCTGTTTCTCAAAAGCTTCTTTCTGTATAACTCTGTTCTTTTTCCTGGCAAATGTAGCAGACGTAGACTAAAGAGATGGGTTGGGGCATCTTGGTTCTTTAATGGATGCTGCTTCTTTCTGTTCTCACTGCTATCAAAGGTTGATTTACTTGGGGCCCTTCATGGGTTATTGGGACAAATGTAGAGTATATAACCTGGAATTAGTCAATGTTACAGAGTGAAACAAGTTATAATTTTTCTTCATTTGATCAACATACTTTCTATGAGATGATGCATGAATCCTATGAAACACACTAACTTGCTTGCCTGGTTTTCTTTTCTCAGACCCAAGTTCTTATCGACTTGTATCATCATCTGCAGTCTGGACAGGGTCGACTTGACCAGTTTGTATTGAGGAGATTATAGATAACCAATCTGACTAGCCTTTACATTGACCTTTTTCTATGTTACCATAGACATGCAGGAAACAATCATGCTTCCTAGAAACTTTGAGGCCTTAAAGATTTACCCATCTTTCTAACAAGAATGTGTATCTCATCAAATATATATATATATATAGACCCTGAGTTGACTCAAAATAATTGTACACAATGAGTATGAAAGCAGTACTTATTGTGTAAACCTCACTGTATTAACAATCATGATGTGCTTGGGTGTAACTCTGCCTTTTATGTTTCTGATCTGTGATGAAACAATGCTTCACGTGTGTCTCCTCTCTCGTCTCACCGTCTTCATTCTTTCTTTGTTGTTTTATTACGGGAGCGTCACTGCTCTGCTGTTGGGTAATAGTTCATTCATTCATGTCATTTTGTTCTTCAAATATTTTCTGGTTTATCAAAAATGTACCGACAAACACACACATGCGCGCGCCGGTATAAAAATGTCAAAGATAACAAAAAGATAGCAAAACTAGTGAAAAGCCACTAAGCCTTTTAAGAAGTAATCTATATTATGCAATGTCTATGTTCTCATTGTGCATTGTCAATCAGTCAGCACAGTTGGGTTGCAAACATTTGTACAGATCTATTACAGTTGATACAATAGAGACTCATGTGATGCTCAATACATTTTGTAAACAAGAGGGAATTTTCAAAAAAGGCTTTTATTTTAAGGGAAAAGAATAGATCCCACTTGTGGGATTTGTGTAAAATTATTACTTCTTCCAGAAAGAAAATCCACATTATCAGCAGTGGGCCTGGGAAAACGTACAATTTTAAAGCTAGATTTAAAGTAATGTTACACCTATGTACAGTAATGCTTGCCTGTACATGTTTGACTCAATTCGCTACACACAATCATCCTTTTGCCCCCACCGTAATGAATTGTACAAATATTTTTCATCTGAGAACGTCAGGGAGTCTATTATTGTCATGACTAATGTCCGAAAGTAAAATAGACGTTTGTTTAATGTACGCTACAGCTGAAGGGATGGGGGAGGAATTAAACCCAATCGATCCTGATCAATAGGTCAGAGCTGCTTCTTTAGATTGGTCCCTGTGACCTCCCTGTCCCTTAGGCTACATCAATGCACCCAGCTTTAAGTTTAAAACATATCCATTGATTTGCAGCACTCAGATTTTACAGTTGAACCATATCGGTACTCAAACTATAACATTTTACATTTATCCATGGGGTTTATCATTCAGTCATTTTGTATTTAGCATCCTCAGGGAAGGTTGATTTTGACCTTGTGGTGGTGACAATCAGAGGGATGTTACAGCACGGTTTACCTCATGGTCGGATCTCCAGCTGATTCATTTGACCTGAAATGAAGCCTCTCTCTACCTCAATGAGATGTGTTTTAAAATACCATCACACAATATCACTATTAAGTTATATTTAGATAATATATGCCGGTGTTTGTTAAACCCGCTCTTTATTGACCGAAATGGCAAAGATTGTGTTCAGCGTTGACAAATTATCTGAGACGGTGTGAAGAATAAATAATCGTAGACAATCGGATGATATCTCAAATCTGTCCATAATCATTCTTCATCGTCAGTTTTCAGATTGTTTTGGAAACATGTAGTGGAAACCAGAGAAGCCTTTTTTAGTGAAGTGTTTGAGATGTAGGGAGGGTGCCACCTGGTGGATTGGTTACAATCACACATTTGTTATTCTCTGTCTAAACCCGACATATCTATCTGGGTTGCCTTCAGAATCCTCGCTGTCTCTTCTCCATAGCAAGGTGTACAATTTTGACTTCAACATGGCATCTTAATGGGCCTGTCTTTATTTAATTGAACCCCTTACATATTTAATTTGCCTATTGCAATTCACGTAAGGCAATCTACTTATTATTGAAGTTGTATGCTTTTTCATTTCGTACTCTTTTACATTATTCCTATATCTCCTCTTGAAATGTACGCCTTAAAACATGAAACTAACCTTGCAGTAGGTTAAAGCAAGTGGCATGTTGTATACTGCAGGGAAGACCACAGCATGTGAAGATGAAATTAAGACCATTGTCGACTAAACAATTATTTGACAAGATGCCTTATGCTGTGACAATTGTTTGAATTAACTTGTATATAGAACTAAACATTATGCTTCAAAAAATACTTGATGGCTTTAGATTGTCATACCTATATACCATTGTGTTGTAGTTATTTCTTCATGATATGCTGTGCAACCCTAGACACAAGAGATTACATGTAGAAAGGATGGCATACATGATGATTGTTGTGATTAAAGATGGTGGTGATGATGATAATTATGATAATCATGATAATTTGGGGAATGCTCATTCGACATACAAGCCCTGGTGTGGCTGACGTGTTTTCAATGTTCTTAGAAAAAAAAATCAATTTTAATGAGGCTTCTGTCTTCTTCTCAGGAAAATATACTTCTACCTCCAGTTTTACAGATGTATTTCTGCTAGGCTAAAGTTACAGTTTAGTGTGTGCACACGAGGAAGTTCTCTCTCGCTCTTTCTCTCTCTTTCTCTCTCCCTTTCTCTCATTATTGGTGTGTTACAGGTTATTTGTTATGTAGCACTTTGTTTTTAACAGGTTATACTCCGGTAACAAACTGCCACAATCTACACATAGTTTCAAAGATACACAGGCACAAGTATTTTACAGTCTGTATATGTGTGTTAATTTCTAATTTTATATGACATTTTGATTTCACTAAATGGGATGTTTCTTAGAATACAAGGAAACGGTGAAGTGGAAATGTGGCATGTTGTAACGATCATTTATTAGCAAGGTTCAATGCCCCTATTAATGATTGACAACGAGCATTTTAGAATGTGAAATCTATTATTTTAAGACTTTCTGTGGGGTGAAGAATGTGTCTTGCCTATTTACTCAGTATGTGTTTGCGTGAGCTCCTTTATTTTGAATTTAAAATAAATATAATCTTTTCCTAAAATGTAAACTGAGGTGTTAGTGCTATTCTTTTACACAAAATATCATAAAGAATTGAACTTATTACCGCACATAGCCAATGGATGTGACTTGACTAAATACATTTTGGACATTTAAAATGTAACGTTGTCCCGATAAATGTATCATCGACAACAAGTAAATGGTCAAAACTCGGACAAACAATATGTTCCAAATCAACTCTACACAGCTTTGCTTGAAGGCTGGCCTAAATAATGGGATTTATCTAGTTTGGCACCCTTTAGTCTTTTGACCTTGCATTGCAACGTGAGTTCGGTATCATACGGTTGCCCTGAAGTGCAAAACACCCCCCCTAATATGAGTGCATCCCCCAAATGAAAACACTCACTTTCGTCGCTGAATGTATGCAGTAACTAACAGGGAATAAGAAATTGATCGACAGAAGTACGAAATGCAATGGGCTGACAGAGTTACGTGCACCAGGACAGTGTTGTTTAGCTATCAAAGCAGGTAGCAAGTAGGCCTACTTATGCAAAAGTATAAATTGTGTGTTAAGGCGCACCGTTTCGACAGCGCCATTGGGCTGCGCTTCAATTTCGCCATCTAGTGGTTTAAAGTGTAAATTACAAGTGCAGTTCTCACAGTAAAACAATAGATGGCGATGGTAAAGCGCAGCCCTATGGAACGGGTTTTAAGGGGCACTGTTTAGCGTTGATTCGTGAGGCTCCGCCCAGTTCTTTTCTCTACTTCACTGGACGTATCTGCCCGGTAGATTTGAAGACGAGTCGAGAACTGGAGACTGGTTGGCACTGGTTGAATCGAATCGGACTAGGAAACAAGAGCAGCTTAAGTGACATTATTTTTCTCGAAATCGATTATTTATATAACTATGATCTACAGCATTTAGACTGTCAAAAATGAGATTACGGTCTCGAACTATTAACGACCGCCCATCATTAGCACAGTTCAACGACAACGGTCAGCGGGCCTCAGCAACTCCGCGACCTCGGCGAACTGGAAAACGGAATCTAGAAAAGGTATTTGAAGATGTAGCCTGTTGTGATCTGTTAGCTATGTGTTATTTACACCCAAATCGGTAAAGCCGAACACCAGCTGTATCTGGTTAGTTATACAAACATGAAAGCAATGGAACATATTGGCTGGCTAGCCTAGCTACGTTAGCAAGCTTTGCTAAAAACAATGGAGACTGCGCATGCGCTTATCGAAATGATGACGTAGATGAGCAACAGGGGCGTGTATGTTTTGAGAGACAGGTCAAACAGGTTTAATTAAACTAGTAAAAAAAAAGTGTTTTAATTCAAATTCTGTATATAGGATGAGGAGACACTTGAACAAGAGTACCACTCGCCCTCCTCTTACGAAGACACCGGCACAAGGCCCCCCCCTGTTGCACAGGGTCGTGGGAGGAAAAGGCCCGCTGTATATGCTGACAGAGAAGGTACAGTTATTTTAAAAGTGTCTTGAGGCTGGAAGAGTTAAACCAGAACATGCTCTACCAGGGCTGCTGTACATTGGCTGAATTGTAACTTATTCCCCTCAGACCTCGTCTTCAAGACCCCCGTCAGGGTGCAACATCACAGGCTATCCTCAGAGATAGACCACCCCTCTCCTCAGAATTCTGCAGTGCGGAATATCTACACACCTATTGTACGTTTTCTCACACCTACCAAAGAAAGTAAGTAAACAACCCTTTCCGGCCTTGCGTTCAAAGATGGTTGCTTTAAAGCGCCTTTCTTTGATTACATTTTTTTTTATAGCCAACAAATAATGGAGGGACTGTTGCAGCACCGCTGTTAGACAATGAGGCAGTGGCAGCTGGCAGTACATTCATGTCTGTATTCCACTGTTCACCATCCTCACAGAGGTTATTGTCTGGTTGTGAGGCAAGACGAATTAGGTCAGCAGTGCGCAGTGCAGTAATACCACAGTACTGTCTTATTCTAAGACTTGTGTCACTCTCTGTTCAGACTCAAGGAGTCCCCACAGCGGTGATGTGCTCATGAGTCCAGAACAATGCGTGTTTGGTTTCGGCTCCATCGGCCTCCTTGAAGGAGAGGAGGACAACGAGGACGCTTTCAGCCCGTGAGTTCTGCTCCTTTTTTTCTTCCGTTCTTTAAGTGAAGTACGTTTATACCGAAGCTGCACCTCATTCCGGTTGTGTTTTTATTTGGATATCTTGTCGATCTGAAATACCTTCTGGATTGGTTTACTACAGGTTGTGGTTGTAGCTTTGATCATGTCCATTTAATCCCCTCAAAGTGACAGAGCCCTTGTATTGTGGTCGTTTTCAGTTTCGCCTTCATCAAGAACATTCCATCCAGGTCCCAGCAATCCAAACCCTGCGTCCGAGACATTCCACCCAAGACCAGGAGCACGCCCCAAGCCACGCTGGTTCTAGACCTGGTATATGTTTTTGTTATTTGACTGTTAGTATGTAGTTTACCTGCAAAAGGTCAATCGACGAAAGGGCGGGTCAGATGGCTGAGCGGTTAGGGAATCGGGCTATCAATCCTAAGGTTGTCGGTTCGATTCCTGTCCGTGAAAGATTATGTTGTGTCCTTGGGCAAGGCACTTCATCCTACTTGCCTCGGGGGGAATGTCCCCCTTTCTGTAAGTCGCTCTGGATAAGAGTGTCTGCGAAATGTAAATGGTTCATAACTAAGGACTGAAGTTGCATTGTTTTTTTACAGATTAACCAAACACTACCTTGCATTGGTACCTTGCAGTGCACGGGTGATGTATATTTGGTGTTCTGTGCTCATGTGACGTTTGTGTTCTTTTGTAGGATGAAACTCTCATGTACAGCTCACTCAGTGTCATAGAGGAAGCAGAATACACTTTCCGTACAGCCTTCCAGGACCATGAGTACAAGGCAAGTAGGACGAATGTCTTAATCCACAACGGCTGTGTTTGGTCTTTGTTTCCAGCAATCCCCGTCAGGGAATGTGGACGTGTGTGTTGAGGAGGAGTATCATGTATACGTAACTTGCAACTTCTTTTCTTTCAGGTCTATATGATTCTACGACCGTATGTGAAGGAATTTCTGCAAGCCATGTCAAAAGTATTTGAGGTAGGCCTCAAATTTCTTTCAAGTTCTCTTCAAATGGCTGTATCAAGATTGTATAGGGTGTTGCCATGTCGACTTTAAATGTCTACTCTTGTCCCTAGATGTTTGTTTACACATCAGCAAAGAAAGAATACGCAGAAAAGATACTGGACATCTTGGACCCACGGCGAAAACTGTTTCGGTATGACTAATATAATAATACTTTCATACATTCTCTAAAGAAATACTTTTTTATCATGTGGTTATCTAGATCAGACGCTGTTGCATACATTCAGTGAAAAATTATTTTCCATTTGCTGCATTGCTGACAGTTTGGTTGGTGTTTTTCTTTGGACTGCACACACATTTAATGATGCTTATTTCTTCACCTTCTTTAGACATAGACTGTATCAAGTGGACTGTACCTGTGTCCTTGGACACTACGTAAAGGACCTTGGAGTGCTTCAGAGGGACCTGGCTAAGACTGTTGTGTTGGACAACGCTCCACACACCTACCCCTATAATGTCAGTTCATAGGTGATATTGCATATTGTGAACTGTTTTTAACTATCAATATTGACTTAACCGTCTTGTTTTGTAGCTGATGAACATGATTCCCATCAAGAGTTGGTCTGGGGACAAGGAGGATAAAGAACTGCATAAGCTTATCCCTTACCTGGAGAGACTGTCGGGAGCTGTAAGTTGTTAAATATAGATCTTTGACTTTCTGTGGATGCTTAGAATCTGAATTTGTTTTATTCGCCATGTATGTTATACAAACACGGAATTTACTGTGGCAGGGAGGTGCAAACACTGAACATATACGCATCTTAACTTAAGTAAAGGTTTAACTATTTCTAAGAACTAAACAATCCAAGAATAAAACAATTTAAATATAAAATAAATATGTATAAAAATAAGGAAAAAAAGAGTAAGTCAATACAGTCTTCTCTTCAATTAGTTGCTAGTTAAGTGCTCTTATTTATATCTGCCTTTTGTCGTGTTTTATAGGATGATTTCCGGGCAGTTCTGAAGAGGAGAACGGACCATTTTCACAGGCTGCTCTCTGAAGACTGAGAAGAGGATTTCATGGCTGTCATCTTTTTAATCTTTTTCAAGATAGACTGAGATGTATATGAATACTTCACACTAGCCACAAGAGAAATCCGAGAATCGTTTCAAACTAGCTGTTGCTATTGTTGCACTATCTTGACCGTACAGAACCCGCTTCAACCTACAATCTTCTGCTTAATATATCCTTAGATCCTTCAGTTTTGGGGTGTGTCCAACAGTGGTCAACCCTAACCTTCCAGCATGCTCCCTTCCGTGGAAGTGAATGTACGTGGTTTCTAAAAGACTAAAAGTCTTAAATACACAATCCCTCTAATTTCAGAAATTTGCTGTCCAAAATTATTTGTATATTTTGTTTTTAGAGGAAAATTAAATGTTGTTTGAAAGTTACAACGTTTATGTAAATAAATAATGCAACAATTACTTATGAAGTTTCTTCCTGTATGTTGTGTCATTTTGATACGTTTAATGATAAAGACTAGAATACACAGTGCGTTATATTACTTATTTATTTGGTATAAGAAGCTTTTTGCATGTTTAACAAGCAGCTCAATGCACCCCCCTCCCCCTCTAAGGCGAGCCTCCCACCAAATGTAGTCTACAGTGAAATTCTATCCTCCTCAATTCAGTTTCTCTCGCATGTGGCAGGAGCACAAAGACTAGCATTGTCGGACTCCCATCATCTTTTACCGATCTGAAGTTCCTTTAAACCTATAATGTGAAGCTTTTGCCAAGGCACGTTTTGTCGATATAGTTGTGATTGATTTTTAACCCGTTTCCGATTACCTGTCTGAATTACTTGCCAAAACGGCAGTGTGCATGTAACTTGATGAAACTGACAATACACGTTTTAATAACGATAGCACAATAATAATCTGAATGTGCAACATACAAGGGCACATAATGATATAGATGTATAGGAAGAACGTTAGAAAATGTCCTGAGCTGTCACTTACAAGTTATACATTTCTTAATTAGACGGCCACATTTAACAGCAGTCCCAACCCCCATTGTATCCGTCTCGGATTTATTTTCTCCATATGGTCTGTTTGACATGGTACCCAGAAAGAGTGTGGGCGGAGGCTAAAGCATAGTATTTTGTCCGTCTTGAAATTTGATTCAGAAGTTCAGAATACTGGAAGACAAAAGTGAGGGAAAGCTAAACCGCATTGAGGATTTTTCATCAAAAAGTGTACCTCGTCAATCCTGCATCCTGCGAAAACGGTAAATTCATTTAGTGTCTTGTTTCTCGAATTCTGCAGCCTAATATGAGGTGATAGTTTTACATATATAGGCTACTAGTAGTGTTAAACTTTGGTCTGATGATCATGGCTATCTTTATCTAACAAATAATGTGCTGAATAGTCAAAACACTCGACTTACGTCATTAAAATAAAACATTGTTTTATCTCCATCAACATCTATTTTTTCACTGATAAACAAAACAAACAGTTTTGTTGTCTCATGGAAATTTGGAAGAAGGTAAGGCCTTGAGCTAAATCGTGTGTATAATTTGTAATTAGCCTATTTAAACTTATCGATACAAAACGGAGGACTACATTTTAAAAACGCTTTGGCACATCGTTTTAAACCCCATCACAGGTCCAACACCATGGAAACATCAGGTCCGTCTTTATTATGGGGAAACGCATAAACGATTACTCTACGAGCGTAGAGTATTGAAGACCAGTCAGCGCAATTTCAATAGGTGCTTGCGATTGATATTTTTTTCTCTTTGCGTTGGATAATGTACCTTTCTTGTTCGTATTTTGTTCAGAATTGCGTGTGAGTAAAATCAGACAACGAGCCGCCCGCCACGATTGGCGGTGCCCCAAGGGCAAACTCCAAATTGAATCCCCAGATGTTCATAACCCCAGTCTAGCTTGAAGGGGGTATAAACAGCCATGGCAACATAGAACTTCCCCAATTGAACAGGTTCCTCATTGTTTGGACACCAATCTGATTTGGTCATTCTGTAAGTTAAATTATTCACTTTCACTTCGTAGGTTTTGTGACAATGACAACAACAGGGCGTCAAGCCAACAACACCCAAGATGTGAAGGAGATCGACATGGTGAAGGAGTCCATTAGTGACATCATTAATCAACTCCAGGACATTGACCCAGCCCGGTTGTCATTCTCCCCATTCCTCGATCTGGACACCCAGATATCCTTGGCACCGGTGTCAGACAGTCCAGAGTCTTCAGTAGAGGAGCTTCGCTCCTCCTCACACTCTGTCACAGGATCCCTGCATTCTCTGGTTCCTCTACCAGCAGGTAAACACTGTTTTCCTAAGTATTGATCGATTTTTTATTTGAGTGTTTAATGCTGAGTATAAGGACCAGATAACCTAATTCATTGCTGATGGATTGATTCACTTGCACTAGTTGTAGGTCATTTATAACGTTTTTCAAATAGAGTTGACTAAACACAAAATCAAATAAAACGTGACTTGTGAATGAGTGTGTTCATGAGTTGAAGAGAGATATTTGCTGCTTTGAATATACCATTTGAATAATATTTGAATATGACTTGTTTTGATCAGATCCTTGTCACCAGGCTGGGCCTAGTGAGTCTCTCGCTAAAGATCAACCAGATGAGGGGGATGAGGGAGCACTGGAAGGAACTATTTCCAGTCCGATTGCTGCAGCGCACACTTTGGAAGACACTGTGGAAAATTGCATCAGTACGCCAAATCCAGCCCGCTTAAGAGACATTCCCAATGGAACAGATACACTGAGATGGAGTCCTGAATCCAACAATCTAGATTCCACTGTAGATGAAGGTCAACCACTGATCGACTTGCCACCGGAGAGCATTGAGATGACCATGTGGAGTTCAGACGAGCAGGGAGCATGCCAGACTGCTCCCCTGGAGGTCTCAGACAGGGGACGATGTTGCTGCAGTTGCTGTAGATGTTGCCAAAGCGGACGAGTTCCTGCCCTGTGCTCTGTGCTGGCCTCCCTCCTGTCTACGGCAGGGATTCTCTATGCACTCTATTTCTATGTTCCCATTGAAGTCCCTGACTGCCCTGACATGCTCAGTCGCCTGGTGTTCACACTTGGCTGCTGTGCTGTTGCTGCTATTCCAGTCTTGTTGGGTATGTCTAGGTTATTATGTTTTGGACAGACTTGAAACTCTTGAAACCTTAAACCCTGTCTGATTGATGATTTGTGTGAGAGGCTCTCTTTAATGCAGAGTAAGAAAGAGAAATTGCAGGCTGTCTGCCCCTCCTGTCTTGGAATTTGTCTACATCCAAGTCTTGTTTTTAATCGTCTACTTTCTAAACCTCAAGGCAATACAAATCTATCCAGGACTCAAGGGAGGAGCATAATTTCCTCTTCTTATATATAGCTTAAAAGGGTATGAAGAATAGTATAAAAAAGACTTTAGTTCTCAAATCTCAGGGGAGGTGTCCTAATAGTTTTTTTTTCTTTCTGGCGAAGCATATCCAGTCATCCACCCTCAGGTAATCATGAAAGGACAGAGACAAGGAAAAAAATGTGTTATGAATTATTTGTAAATGATCCCCATTGAATAGCTGAATCTTTACAGAAACAGGATGCTAAAGAACCATGCTGGCAGGCTGAATCACAATAAAGCAGACCTCAGTGTTTATTTGTGGCCAAAGAGCACTGTTTCAGCTGCTGCTAACCAAGCCCTTCCTTTCCCTTCCTTGTCTAGGGATGCTGATGGGTGCTATGTGCCGATTCTGTACTGGGTCCTTGAGTTCTGTGGAAACACTTCCCAGACGACTGGCAGTTCAGCAGCTGTTTGTCACCGCATCCACAGAGCAATTGTCTCTCTACATTCTCAATCTTGTTGTTCTGGCCACTCTCCTTCCCCAAGACCAGCTGAGGGTGGTGCCGGTGTTGGCAGCCATGTTCATTCTGGGAAGGTAAGTCTCTCTTAAACTGTCAATGTGACGCGAGTGTTAAGATGGACAAATTGCATGCCGATATATATATACGGTACAACACTAAAATACATGTTCCCTTTCTTTTCCTCGTAGGCTTCTCTACTGGTTTTCCCTTCATGTGTGTAGCCCCTGGCGAGCATTTGGATCAGGGTTTACTGTTTTTCCTCTTCTTGCCATGGTGGCTTTTAATCTGTACTGTCTGTGTGACTTGGGCCTCAGACAGCTGCTTTTTGGGTCAGAGGACACGCTCTTTAATCAGACGACCCCTTCTTCCTGGCCACTGGAGATGACGCAGGGTGGCAAATTGGAGAGTGGCGTACCCACAGATACAGACATCCTGGACACTCAGTGAGGAGTAGAATAACGTCCCTTTTTTTGTTTCAAGAAAAAGCGTCTTCCAGAAATAGGCCCATTCCTGTGGTCTGGGGTTCAGCAGAGCAACACAGAATGCCACTAACCTCTAAGACTGTAAAGGCTTAACTTGTATTTTGCTCCCATATACAGATCTTTTTTTATGTGGATTTATGCTTATTATCTGAAATGCAAGCCGTTTTCCATCTACATTTGGAGGAAGTCTTTGGACAATGTTTTAGTAAAAGAATCTGTCAATTTAAGCTATTTCAGTGCCTATTTAATGTTTTGTGAAGTAATTTGACTAAAAAAAGCTATATTTACAAATGGATGAATATTGTTCCAAATGATTTCATATAAAACCACCAAATGCCTCATTGGTAAATAATACGGTTTGTAAATGATACTGAAGAATAAAAGCAATTTTTATGGTAAGCTAAAACTTTGCAGGACTTTTCTATTTGATCCAAACGTATTTGGCAGGCTACAGCAGCAATTGGTCACGTTCCTCATATAGTGTCAATGCTGGTGGTTGAGGGGAATTGAGTTCTTCCTGTCTCCTCTTCGGACATAGTCAGCACTACCATCTCCTCCCCTCTCCTTGCCTCCTCTTCGTTGCTGGTCCTGCTCGCCAGATTTATGGACGCATCACCAAATATAAAGACTCTCTTCACAACCCATGTTATGATCAACATAACGGTCAGGATCACCAACGGCCCTCCAATGAAGATGCCAAGCACGGCCGCGGTCCGGTCCATGGCGGCGGTCATGTTATGCCGTTGGCTCCAAGGGTAGACGGGGGCGTTACAGACACCGGGGCGGGGATCGAAGGTAGAGTATGGAGGGCATTCCAGGCAGTCTGTGTTCCACTTGCCGAAGCAGGTGAGGCAGCTTCTGTGGCAGGGTAAGCACCTGTGGGTGCTATTTCCGTCTGACTCATAGTAATGAGGTGGGCAGGCGACCAGGCAGACACTCTCAAACACAACCAGTGGATGAACACACTCTGAAACAGACGTTACAGGAGGTACACACATTCTGAAACTAACGTTCGATTTTTCGCCTCTATTTGGTTCAAAACATTGAACTATATCAGGGTTCAACTGATAAAAACCTTCCTCTGGTTGTTTTAGCTGTTAAATGCACTCAATATATGTTCATTAACATACAGTTTACATTTGCACACAGTTTTTAAAGGTAGGTTTTTGGGGTAAGTTGTCCTCCCAAATCCTTTACAGTACTACATCAGCACACCTGCACAGCTGCCATCAGTGTCCCTCACTGCACAGTCCTGGACCATTGTCCTCTGCATGCGATGTCCTGCCATGCGCTCAGCTGACCCATACAACTCCAGTTGGAATTTCAACAAGCGTCCTGTCAATAAGGATACAAATACTTTCAAAGGAACAGAATGCAGTTAGACAGGTTGAGGTGGATGTGCGTTAGAGGTCAGGGAGTCCGATGGCTTAGCGAATAGAAAATTGGGGATCAATCAGATACAAATGAGAGTACGGGAATCGAACCAGCAACCTTCTGATTAATAGCCCAATTCCCTCACCGCTAAGCCATCGGACTCCCTGACCTCTCATGCACATCCACCTCAACCTGTCTAAACCTTCTGTTTCCAACAATAACACCTACATACGTATCAATTAAGCCTTTTTTAGACGAGGCTGATCGATGTGCATGTCTTCTGCACAACTTCAGCTGAACTCAGCTTTTCCTCTGTGACTTTGCGCAATCTACTGTACCTTGGTCAAATAAATCTCCATTGTTTTTGATCTGCAGTATCCAGTGTCCTGATGGATTCTCATCCCAGCAGTGTGTGCTGGTGAAAGCCCAGTCAGAGAATCCTGCACCAGAGCTGTCATGAGGCCTGCATTTCAACATCAGAAAAGGTACCCGAGCAAAATATGAACATTTCAGTTTACCTATTAATATACAAATAATAATACAATGCTGTTTGTTGTTGTTGTTGATTGATAGTGTACCTGACAGTGAGGAGGTTTGAGGTAGTTCCCATAGGGCTGGTTAGGGTTATGGAGAGGTCACCACGTCTGGCAGAGGTCAGGGTCAGTCGGACCTGCAGGTGCTCTAAAGACTGAATCCAGTTCTTGGTACCGTAACAAGCCGTCTCATTCCAATTCCATGTCAGATCCTTCCGCAGCTCACTATTGAACGGAGGTGAAATTTGACTCAACGGTAATGGAAATCTCCATGAAAATTTGACTAATTTTGTCAAAACAAACAAAAACCATGAAGGAACTGAAAGTGACTGCAGCTTTCCAATAGCGAGCTGAACGATCGAGCTTATTTTCCTTACTGAGGTGTGGTAATGACATCAACAATACACTTCCTCTGAGGCTGGACTGCTCTCCATTTTCTGGCCAAGTCGACCATCTTGCCTGCATCAAGCAGCCCAAATCCATAGTAGTGGCTGACTACAACAGAGTAAAGTGGTCCATGATGTCAATTTCCAGTGAAAATATCACTATCTCCTACACAGCTGGGGTTATTCCCATTATACTGATACAGCACTTTGAAGTTCAATACATATTCAAATGTATCAACTGTATCTGTATCAAATGTATCAATCTGCTGCTTTGGGTCTCACCAACTCTACCAGCTCCATTGGTCTTCCAGTCACTTGTTTTAAGCCCTGCTGGTCGAGAAGCTCTCACTACCAGGTGCTGAACATCACGCCAGGTCAGAGTGGGGCTGAGGGCAAAAAAGTATTATATTTCCGTCCGATTCAAGGCCTCTGACAAAAACAAGTAATGAAATGACGGATGGGGGGCGAGGGAGAGTGGCTACTTTGCTTCCAGAGCCAGAGCAATGATCCCAGAGGCCAGAGCAGCGGAGGCAGAGGTCCCAGTGAGGTCAGAGGTACAGGTGTGGTGCAGGTTTGTGGTGACGATTCTGCGGTGGTGAAAGCTGCCGCCGCTGTAGGTGGTGGTTAGGATGGCGGAGCAGGGTTCGCTGTAGAATGGCACGGTGCCTCTCTCTGTAGCGCTGCCAACTGATATTGTGTATATGCTGTTGGTGTAGCCGTCACAATTACAGTTGTCAAAGTTGGCTCCCCCGTTGCCCGAGGCCCAGACATAGATGGAACCCAAGCCCCCACGGCCCTATGAAATATTAAAGGTGTTACTACAGCTGTAGCTCGGTGTCACTCTTAAGCAAAAAAACAAAATATTGACACAAACTACTACAACACACTAAAGGTAGAAGTAGAAGATAAATCATACTTGGCTTATGCCTCTTATAAAAGCTTCTTGCGTCAACGGACTTGGCCCTTCCACATTCTGGCCCCGGTCGTCAGGGCCCCAGCTGGAGCTGTAGATGTCAATGTGTTGCTGGTTCCAGTTTAACGACCTGGTCTCTATCAGGTCGGTGACCAATCCATCCAGCATCCTGACAGCTGGACAAAACGAAGCATGAACCGCGTTGAAGTAAGATTAAGACCGAACAGATTACCGGATAAGAGTAATTTAATGCTTGGTATATTTGTCTCCTTGCCTCCTATTTTTGCTTGGTAGGCCACCCCAACTCCACAGACACTGTTATTTGCCATAGCAGCCACAACTCCTGCACACTGTGTTCCATGACTAGCGGTGAAAATAACAAGGTTTATTCGAGATTACACCACACAAGGTTGATATACTGTGTGTCATAAACGATGATGAAAAATGATGTCAGTGTGTACCTTTTTGTCTTGGTCTTGGAGTAGTGAGTGTCAGGATACGGGTCATTATCAATCATATCATAACTAGCCTGCGGATCCTGTGGGTAAGTACACAAGATTTTTTTTTGTAATTGTCTTTCATTCTCATTTCATGTGCTAAATAAATACATTTGATCACTTCCTGAGTTTATGGAAAGGTTACGGTCAAAGTATGTCAATATTGGACATTCATCTCGCAAGTAATTTACATAATTTCCAGCAAGGTCTGGGTGGCTTGTCTCAAGGCCATCGTCTAATATAGACACCACCACACCTCTGCCTGTGTAGCCCTGAGCCCAGGCAGCCAGCACATTATGATCAGAGGCCTCACTCTGGAAATGGGATGTTTTCATCCAAGACAAAACATCAAAGAACATATTAATACATTGTATAGCTAAATAGAAAAAGTTTGAAATATATACATATATATAGATTTATAATAGCCTTTTTGAAATATACCAAGTACCACTGTTGACTAAAATAGGGATCCGTTGGTGTAATTATATTTCTGCTCACTCGAATCTTTCCATATTGTTGGGAATACCAAAGCACCTGATAAAGCAAACAGTATCAACGTATACAGCCTTCGTACATTTTATTTTATTTTCTGTACAGTAGCTCTAGCTAGTTGTAAAGAAAACAAGAATCACCGTTGGATCCCTGTCCAGGCGCAGATTCAAATGTTGTGCGTGAAATGACTTTCTTGCCACTTGCCTATGCACCATATGGTAAAAGTTGCCATCTGGAAATATCTTTTTTTAAATGGAAAAGGAAAGACAATTACTCGCCATAACCTATTTCGACTAACAACGTGATGCAAGTGATCTGGCTATTAGCTGCTTACCTTTCCCAAATTTAGGAAACCATATTTCTTAGCAACATTGTCGACGTTTTCAGCATCGCCACTCACAAGAAGGGCCCAACTGTTGGTGAAGATAACCTCGGCGACACCGGGACAACACAAAGTACATATTAAAACAATATACTTCATTCTGGATACTTATTGAATTTGTGCTCTGGGATCACTGAGCAGATATGGACCACGTTAATCTGGGGTGGGAAATCTTTAAAGCAGTTTTGTCACACCAAGTTTAGCTAAATCGAATACAGTCATCATTTCAACAAAGCAACGGTTTGACAACACGCGCTCAAGCCGGACAAAATATTCCCGCCAGCACAACGTATTGCCCATGCCTCTCCGACACCACACACACAAAATGTGATTATTGTAATGACTCATATATGATAAGGCAATATTTCATGCAATTTCATGTATCTGCTGTTATCCAGGTGAATTATAGTTATTTACGTAAGTGTAGTTTAACAGCGCTCCAAGTGGTTGACTTTGTGTTCACACTGGTCTGACGTATTTTCATAACTCAAAGATGGCGGCGCTGGTTGGTAAGACATGTTTTGGCTCAAATGTAAAGCTTTTTACTTCAATTTAGTATCAAGTATGTTTGACTTTACACACCATTACCACATAAATTACAGCAACGAGTGTCGTATTTGATTTACTGAAAGTCTTTGTTGTTAGCTTTGCCTTATTTTATAGTTTGCGCTCACTGACCTTGCTAGCTCAACAACGTTAGCCGTGTCAGCCAGTTAGCTTTGCTAGCTAAGCACCCATCATCTGTGAGCTTGCCAGCCATAGTTAGGAGATATACGTCTTGCTACTGCAGGACAGGAAAGTGCCTGGTTGTCTAACAATACAGGAATATATATATTTACATATACTCAACTATGACTTATAATATGTCCTACTAAAGCATCAGTGTTTCTAGTTAGGCTAGCTAATAGAAAGTCTAGTGCTAGCAGCCGACAAACTACTGTGTTACCATTTCATAAGGCAGGACATTGAACATTTGTATGTTGTCATTTTAAGATTCCATTGTAGCTTGTTATACAAGGTGTGATCGTGAAAACGGAGTTTGTATGCATTTGAGTCTCTGTAATTAGTTTGTTTATTCCTTCAGCTGCAGGTCCTCGTCTTGCCGCGTTAGGTACCTTTTCAACAAGGTAAGAATACTTTAGTCACCTAATCTTTGCTAGCAAACTATGAATTATTTTCATTGTTAAACAAGGAATTTACATCATATGTCTCAGATTTGGCCTAAATTAACTGCATATGACAATATGTATAACTGGCTCTCAAGATATACTTTTATTTATCCTTAGCCCAGAGTCTTAATCAAATCGTTTTCTTCCTCTCATAACCCCAACCTGACCAATATTTTCTACACCACAGACCCATTTCGTTATTCGCCGCTCAACAGAGGTGTCTACATCACTTGACCAAAAATGAGAATACCAACAGGTAAGAGTGCTCCTGTAATTTCTCAAGGTACAGTAAAATAAATGAGTACCATAAGCAGCTCAAAGGCAGCAGGTACACCTTAGCATTAACAAACCACTGTTCTCTTATAGTTTGGTCCCAGTCAGAGAGAAAAGCACAGCGGTTGCTGCAGCCAAACCAGCTGCGGTAGCCACCAGCAAGGGGGAGTATGTCATCACCAAGCTAGATGATCTAGTGAACTGGGCACGCAGGGTGAGTCTCAGTCTCCCAAGAAGAATAAGGTTTTCTAAAAAACCTGGGTAAAGTTGACGGTTGAAGATCAGACAAGACCCTCTTGAGTTTGTTGTGGCCAGTTCACTTCTCAGCTGTTTACATTTGTGTGCGTTTGTACTCTAGAGCTCCCTCTGGCCTATGACATTTGGACTTGCGTGCTGCGCGGTGGAGATGATGCACATGGCTGCTCCTCGCTACGACATGGACAGGTTTGGAGTGGTGTTCAGAGCCAGCCCCAGGCAGTCTGACGTCATGATTGTTGCTGGAACTCTGACCAATAAAATGGCCCCAGCTCTACGGAAGGTATTGGAATCCGAGGCGTACAGAATATAGGCTTGTTTGAGCTTATTTTGTTGTCGTTGTTAACCAGCAGTTATGTGAGGACTTTGTTTGCTTTCAAAACAATAACAACTATTATGTAGAAGGCTTTTGTTCTGTTTGAGATGGATTAGCTTTTAATCATGTTTCATTCAATGATGTTATCATGTTTCTCTCTCTAGGTGTATGACCAGATGCCTGAGCCAAGATACGTCATTTCCATGGGAAGGTAAAGTTAGCTTTAAATTTCCCAGATTAAACTCTGGGTAAAAACTAATTTCTCATATAGGGATATTTGCCATGATCAAAATGTGTTCATAAGCCACTGTTTTGCATAACATTTAGTGTGCATTTTCTTCAACTTCATTTAAATGATGTGGCTAAATCATTCCTATTTTGACAGTTGTATTGTGCATGTAGCTATAGTTAATTGTTGTCCATTATACTCATTTCAAGTTTTAACTTTATTGCCATTTGCAACAAGTACAGGTACACTAACACAGTCAGTGTTGTGGAAATCTAAATGTTCCTTATTGACAGCACATGTATTATTACTCTGTCTCAGTTGCGCCAATGGTGGTGGCTACTACCACTATTCCTACGCTGTGGTCCGAGGGTGTGACCGCATTGTACCAGTGGACATATACGTTCCAGGTATGTCTGATTCTGTTAAACGGACTACACTCATTCAGTCAACTGAGCAAGAGTAATGTGGTGTGAAATTCAAACCCGCAGGTTGCCCGCCCACTGCTGAGGCCCTCCTGTACGGGACTCTACAGCTCCAGAAGAAAATAAAGAGGGAGAAGAAAATGAGGATCTGGTATCGCAAGTGAAATCATGTACGTGTATGGCTTTGTAAATGTTGTATTTATGGGTGATCTTGTCACGCAGGGAACTGGTTGGCAATATATTTAGGAGTGACTCTTTGAGTTCAGGCTCCTCTTCAATCTAGTCTAATAAAACGAGTTTCTTGTCTATTGAGTTTCTATTATTCCAATAATTACACTGATAATTGCAGTTTGACATTATTTAGTTAGGCAGTGCTAATCCTTTGACTTCAACATATCAAGTTTAAAGGGTTAGTATGTTAGCAATGCTTTTCCAATGTTTTTGGCCATGTTGAATACTAAAGGCCTCTAGATGGCCCTCTTGCATCAACTTGCGCACACCGTTTGACGGAACATGTACAGTATTACTTTCAATCCCAAATGAAGTCCATAATATTACCCCTCCCTCAGGCACAAATGACATTTATCTGACTTCCAATACAAAGGAACTGATTTTAATCAGAAGGCAACATTATTGTGCATTCATCTTAGACTTGTTTTGTTTCATGCCTAAATTTCAGAAAATAAAAAGGTCACTCTGTACACTAAAGGTTGGTTGAGGATTATTTGACATGGTGTGAATGTGCTACTGTCAAAGTTCAATTGTTGCATGAACTCCCCTAGATGTGGCTGCACGCTTGTCTTGACCGATTGTATTTATCTACAGCCACATGTGAATGGTGAGGCAATGTGCAATTGTTATCTGTGAATCATTAACAATTCCTAACCAAACACTGTAGCTACATTATACAGCTTTACTGAATAACTATGAAAAAAACAGAATTTCAAGATGAATTCTTTAACAATGATTTATTTAAAGATTGAGTGCATGACCTGAGAAGCACTTGAGGGTATATTATAAAAACGTGATCATTTCAGGCTTTACTCTTTCAGAATTGTGGGCGTGATCATCTTGCGGAAATCATAATATTTGCAATCAGCTGGTGGTACAATATCCATGGTTGTGGTGCTAATTTTCTCCTTCTTGAAACCGGCTTCAAGCAGATGAGACATTTGGGTCTCCTGAAAATCATTAACACAAGGAGATGGTCAGCATAGAGTACATTTGCAGGTACCAACTGCCAAACTGAAGTGAAAATTTATTTAAGTCATTCTTAAATGCCCTGACTAAGTTACACAGTATCATAAACAGTGTTTGTACACACAACTACTGTGAGTTTCTATTTAGCTCTGAAGTGTAAAAATTATTACCTGGAACATCTTCTCAATGTTGTCAAATTTAGCCTTGAGAAGTTCGCCCCAAGAGGTCAGGTTGCAGTAGGTGAGCACGCCACCTGACTTCAACAGCTTGTGAGCATGACCCTGGGAACAGGAAAAGGAGAGAATCAACCTCTAGAAACAGAGTACAGAAAATCTGTCACTAGGACATTTACAATCGTTTATTTTGACGTTGAACTCAGTGTTTCGGCTGTGCATTAGACACCAACATATACAGTTGACTCGTCTTGTTTGCTTATAATGTTGGTAACATGTTGTCCTTGAAAAAAGCCATTTCAGTAATGTGCTATCGACTACTTACCTTGATGAAGTCAAACTGGTGCGTGTGCCATTTGTCCTCTGACAGAGGGTATGTATCATACAGAATACCTAACAAAGTGAAAGACAAATATCAAATCCTCATTCAGCAAAAGTGTTTCTACACTACAAAGTGACATCTGTAGAATACGTAGACCTAGACGTTGGATGTAAAAGCTGGATAGGCTTACCATCAAAATGATTAGCAGGCAGGGTAGGAACCACGTCTTCCCAAAGACCTTTCAGTGGCACAATCTAAACACGCGGAATCATTTCAGGTATTAAAACAGATTCAATTCAGAGAGGTTCAGCTGCAGTTCTATGGCCATGTGTAAAGCCCTCTGTGACATTGTCAGTAAAAAGGACTTTACAAATCAAATTTGATTTGAGAGGAACTTGCAAGTGTGATGTGAAGTCTGTCTTACTTTATGGGGCTGGACCTTGGCCCACTCTTGCAACCTCTGGAACACTCCATCATTGCACTCAATAATCCAGTGCTCCTCAATGGGAAATGACTCTACTTTGGTTGCAGCAATGGCCATGCCAAACCCAATTTCCAGGACCCGTCCACCTATACCACAACAACAAATTAGATAGGATTTCATTTTCCACACCACTGATTGCTTTATCTGACTGGTGATGAGAAATGAATAGGGGCAAAACCGTATTGTTTATGAGTGAAAAGATATTTAGGCTACGGTGAGAGCCGTGGTAAAAATGTTTGGAATGCAAGGGGAGAAAGCAGGAGGTTGTGACATGTGATAGAAAGGCCACTCACTGCAAGGGGCTCCACAGCTTCTCTTTCAGAGATAAATATAGATTAGTGAAAAAGGCCATTTGGTTTTGCCTTGCTGTCCTCAACCCCATACACATATATTATAATCTGCAAATAGTCTAGTTAAGAAATGTTCCTGGTCATAAAGACAAGATTCAGGTCTGGTTTAAATGCAAAACCCAGTTCAACTATAGAGAACTAGTTAAAGTTGCTGATAATAGATAATTATAATGGTAACCTATAATGGCCTGAAAATGGGAGTGCTCTTAAAAAGGATAAACTTTTGTCAATGGTGCTCATCAAAACTTTATTCAATGACACGTAGGCCTAGTTATAAATGACAGTCCCTTAAACTTGACACGTTTCCATGGGTAGAGTAACACCTGCTCAACTGAGACACAAATGCCTCGTTGACCATGGTTTCCCACACTCTTCATTTGCATAAGAAGACCTTTGCACAACGAAAAAAGCTAAAAAAATATAAAAACATAAGATAGGCTACCTTGCAACCGACTACATTATAAATGCCAATCTACCTTTTTAAAATCGTATGCTTTTGGTCTATTCTGACGTAATACTTAAAGTGACAAAAGTTTGGGATTTCACTTGGACTAGGCTACGTCTCCAATAGGCTGTCAATTCAGAAAAGGGTTCTTGTGCCATGTTCACGGTGTTCAAGACCAGCTCCCAGTAGCGATATTGTGTGGATACCTTTTGAAGACGCCACAGTTGCCAGGGAGTGCATGTATGGAGTCTCCCAACGTTCCATAACAGGCTTTCCCAAAATCTCGAGATGAGTGTCGGCCTCATTGTATCCAGCACTCGCGCCGTGCCATCCAGTTTTACAGTCTTCTCCCTTGGAAAATATGGGTACTGCCGTAGTCATGTTGGTGGCTGTTTTACTTTAATTCAGATGCGTGGACGGGACTGTCTCCACACGTTGTGGCTAAAAAAAGGACTGAATTGAAGACGGTGGGGATTTATATGGGGTTCGAAGTGCTGACTTCACAAAAAGGGTTGGCAATGTCGATGAGGCGTTGCTTGTACGTTGGGATATCTAGTTGGGTTCTGCAGTTCAATTCTGCGTGCATTCCAAGAGTAGCGCTGATACTCAACACTGTCACTGAGCAGCTGCAGCATAAATGCTTGAGTATCCCGATTTATCCCGATTGAATCCTGCATGTTTACTTTATTCACTGACTATTCACTGCTGTGCAATACAATGTTGGCATAATTTGACAGCATACATTTTTATAATTGAGCTCGGCAGAGGTAACAAAATAAATAATAGGCTACGGCTACCTAAAATAAAGATTCTAAAGATCTCGTGTTTCTCGCTCACTTTCCATTGCTAACAGATTACGTAACATTGATATTATTTCAAATTCCTGAAAAAATAAAAAATAAAATATAAGCCACTCGGTTACCAAGGTTATTTCAAGGACATGCGCCTCTTTATGCATTCATATGGCCTGCACACTACCAATCAACTCCACAAAAATTAAGTTGCAGTTTGGGCATTAATGAATCCTGAATTGATATCACCCCTTAGATGCATTCTTGCTTTTGACAGAGAACTTGCATTTTCAGTGTCAGTGATCACAGTCTGCAAAGACTGTGCAGTCTATTCTTCTCTTTTTATGGCAATTTGCTACATCAATCCAAACAACTCATCAAGTTTGTTGGTTGAGCTGTTTTGACAACTTTCTTCCACAGATCAGTACAAAGGTGCCAACTATTGAGTCAAAGTTAGTTATGAACCAGTGTCACGGGTCAACTTGTTCGAAACCCAATGCTTAGTGTGCATAGGCCTACATGTTTTCTTGATATCCATGAAGGAGTTTCAGTTTGGGAGGATTGGCCTAATCCAACCCTAGTAACCCAGATGTTTTACTGAATATTGTTCCCCTCGTTACTTTCATTATTTAATAGGCACAATGGGACCAGTTGAGAGGAGTTAGAAAAACATCACCTTAAATGCTGTTCTTGAAACACAAGTTCATATGTCTTTGATTTAAGATCATGCCAAATATGCACCAAAAATCTATCTATCTATGATAGATAGGTGATAAATTAAGCTACTGAAACCCATATAGATATTTCAGTTGAGAGTGCCAAAATAAACAACAGTTCAGTACATTGACACGCTAGTGTAGGTTACATTTCCTTTGCCATGAGCTTGCAGAGATTTACTGTACTTGTTAAACAACACAAAAAAATGTGGGAATGCTGCATTAAAATACTACACTACATGTCCCATAATGCCTTGCAAAATAAAAAACAATCCCCTGCAGGGGGACCCGTGGCAAACATGTCGTCATTGCGCAGATCAGTTTGAACCAAAAGCGGAGTGACCTTCCTCGGGTATCAGTAGAGAGGCAGTACTACTGAAGCAATAAACCGGTGACAGCTCACCAGCCCACTGCACTAGCCTCAGAAATGAACAACAACTTAGCCGGAGACGAAGTAGGGTAAGATGAAGCTAATGTCCCTGGAATTTGTCAAAACTGAACAGAAGTCTTTGAGCTAACCATTTTCTATCTACTCTTTGTAGCGAAATTAAATTAGCTGGCAAGCTAGCTAATTATTTCTGACTTGTCACTCTCTCTGCTAGCTAGTAGCTTGGATGATGTCTGTCATTTTGACAGGTAGGCTACGGTGCAGCTATAGATGGGTTGGCTAGTTTGTGAAGATAGCAGTCTAGATCAAGGCAGCAGAAAGATAGGTTACTTGTAAGTTGGAAAGGTACTTACACTAGCTATCTTTAAAGCTATAAATAAATGTTTGTGGATAGGTATTACAGTAGAAGCGTAGCAGTCTAGCTACCCCTCAATAGATAGACTCGCTAGCCAAGTAGTAGTACACACTATCTCATCCTGCAAGTGCAATCT
Organism: Mallotus villosus; assembly: GCA_903064625.1. Classification (NCBI taxonomy): domain Eukaryota; kingdom Metazoa; phylum Chordata; class Actinopteri; order Osmeriformes; family Salangidae; genus Mallotus; species Mallotus villosus. The sequence goes on along the minus strand of CAEFZP010005460.1, from coordinate 93,355 downwards.
TGCTGGCTTGTAAGTTACTTGATATCTGACTTAACCAGCTACTTGGAAATTAAATATGATTTCAATGAAGTAAGAATGTACGTAAAATGTTTCAGCTTTCCTGTCAGCACTAGCTACAGTAGCTGCACAACGGTAGCTGACATCACTTACAGCTACCTACTACTAGCTAGGCTAGTTTGCTAACAAGCTAGTGTGCTAGCGCGTAACGTAGGAACCTCATTCACTCAGGCAGACAGGACATTTAGCGGGCATTTGATTGTGAGGATGGGGGGCAAAAGAAAGAACAGTGAGGAGTTATACCCACTATACCAATACAAAATAGTGGCTTTCTTGTCACAACCAACAATAAAAAAACGAATGTTACTATTGCCGCAATTTTGCTGTAAAGAAGTTTAATTCACTTATCTAGCTAAACCCCTGTGTAGGATGAGTAGGAGCTGCAACGTTAGCTTTCGTTCGTCAGCTACGTTGACATTAAGAGCTAGTGTGCTACTGCAATTTGTGGTTGATTGCTTTTAGGCTTTTGAACTACTGTACTCATGTTAAATTGCTAGGCAGTGGCGGTACATTTTAATTTGAGCTTGTTAGCTGATGCTTTTATTGCTAGTCTATTGCTTGTCTAAGAAACGTATTTATCCACCTTGATGGTTTTCTGTTTCTTTGAGTTACAAGCTACTAACTTATCAAATGCTGTATGGTTTAAATCTGAATACGTGGCAGGAGTTTCTAAAAACAATAACTTAATTGTTCGCTCAAGTCACCCGTAAGTCTTCGCTTAAAACAAGGTCCCAATGTAACCTCCAGTTGGTACAGTACTAGTTGTCCTTGGAGCACTGGCTACTGTTAGCTAAACAGTGCGTTTGTAGATTTGTACATTATATCGGTATCATTCTCAATGCATCAACGGCTTTGCTGCAGACATATTGTCACTGCTTGTTTTATAGTCTTAAACAGTTAACCATAGTGTGATTGAGCGTCTGCAGAAGTCGACACATGCTTTTATGGTCTCTTGAGCAAGATAGGCTACATGGGAGATGTTTTATTATTTTACACAGGCCAGTTTGACTTTATATGATCTTTGTTATGTTTACATAATGGGACATTAGTTATACTCTATTTAGATGTTGTTGAGATATGTGCTTTTTTCTATACTGGCAGGAAACTTTTTGTGGGTGGCTTGGATTGGAGTACCACACAGGGTGAGTGAACTGCTTAATTTGTGGGATAAATGTTAGACGTAAGTGCATAGTCTGGCAGTACTCTTGTGAAGTGCAGTGTTAGACTAATTGTTGTTGCTTTCTGTTTTAAAACAAGTTTCATTTGACCTTAATAATACACTAATTATTGACAAAGTAGCATGTTATTACATAGCATTTTCAGTTAAAACCTACCCATATTTCTCACAAATGTTCAGACCATGCCTCAGATGGGTTGTCTATAGCCACAGGCACCCAGAGCTCTTCACTAAATCATGCTTGATTGGGCAGTGTGTGTGTGTCTTCACCACGCATGCTGGCAGTTTTATCCTGACAGCATTTAAAGTTAAGCGCCCTAGCTACAGAAGTGATTTTCTGCACTTGTTTCCTTGGTGCAATGCTCCAGGGCATTCTATGACAAGAAAAGCAATTATGAAAATTCACTGAAATGGTTTGTCATTTTTGAAATGTGTATGCCCTGTCTTGTGAAGACATGTATATGCAAAAGAAAATGTACAGACATCCCTTTATTACTTTTTTTTTGTGTAGTTAAATATTTGAGACAAATAAGATGTGCATGCACTGTAAAATAGAGGTACCCAATGATGTGTCAAAGACTTCACAAAGGTTGTTTGACTCACGTTAGTGTGTTCTTTTTCTATCAGAGACTTTAAGAAACTATTTCTCACAATATGGAGAGGTAGTTGATTGTGTCATCATGAAGGACAAAACGACAAATCAGTCTAGAGGCTTTGGGTTTGTCAAATTCAAAGATCCAAATTGTGTCCGGACTGTGCTGGAGACCAAACCTCATAACCTTGATGGCAGGAATGTGAGTAACTGTGATGCATATTTTTATTTTTTATGTATTTCATAGTAAGACACATGTTGATGATAAGTGTTCTGTACTTTGTACAGTTACTACTAACTATTGTTTTGAGTGATAGATTGTCACCTGCTGGTTTGCAGAGCTTGTTTGTTGGCTGACTGTTGGGTGAATGGCATATTGTTCCTTGTAAGAGTAGTATCTATAGAATGAAATGCGTAATTGTACACACTTTACTTAAAACCAAGGGAGAAGCAATACAAATGTAAGTTAAGCGAAATTCATTACCATGTACCATAACGTACAATTTGCCAAGTGGTATGTTGCAGATTCATGTCATCCATGAAGTTAAATGTTGATGTCACATGATGAAGATTTGTTGGAAAAATATGATGGGGGGTTTCAAGCAGGACTAAACTGAATATAAAAATGTCTCCTGTCAGATTGACCCTAAGCCATGTACTCCCAGAGGAATGCAACCTGAAAAAACTCGATCCAAGGATGGCTGGGTAAGAAGTGCATTTCATTTTGTGTAGGCTGAACAGAAATAGGGCACCAAACGTATCCATGTGTATCTTGCTTTCAGGATGAATAGTACTTACTGTAATGTCCTATTTTATCTCCAAATTACATTATTCATAATTATGTATTTATTCAGTGAGTTATTGTCAGTGTAATAGATTATTGTACAAGCCATTGGATATTATGTGTGAAATGTGCCTTGGTAAGACTGAGATGGGGGCACTGGTGCATTCTGATCTGTGGAGACTAGTGCATTGATATGACATGTTAAGAATTATACCCCAGGGCTGTAGGCGAGAACCTAATCCCCCTATCTGATGCTTTACTAGATGACTGTAGATGACAACAGGGCTTTCTAGCTGGCTTTGTAGTCATGTACATTATCTCTTCTTTTTTCCCCCCAGAAGGGCAGCAAATCAGATAGCAATAAGTCAAAGAAGATATTTGTTGGTGGAATCCCCCACAACTGTGGTGAACCTGAACTCAGGGACTATTTCAATAGATTTGGAGTGGTAAGTCCTTGTATTGAAATGTGCAGTACTGCATAGTGGTCCCTTTATTAACCATAGACTTGAGTGTTTGCTGCATTGACTATGCCCAATGACAGAAACTGCCTACAGGAAGGTCACTGGCAAAAGTGCAAGTGCCAAATGCCATCATATCGAGATGAAAACTGATAACACGTTATCATACTGAATATAAAAGAAATGATTACAGTTTTTGTCTGTGCACCAAACGTAGCCAACGTATTCCTTTGTTCCAATTCAAGGTCACAGAGGTGGTAATGATCTATGATGCGGAGAAACAGAGGCCCCGAGGTAAAAGCTGATCCTGTTTTTCTCTTCCATACCTCCCATCTTGAATCTCATGACAAACTATTCTGACCCAAAGAGGAAGAGAAGCCCATTCAGCCCCTCCACCCAAATTAAAAGAAATTACCAGTGTACTCTGACTGGTGTGACATCATGCTCATCATTCATTCACATGCGCTGCAATGGATGGCACCCTCAACCACTGAAAAACTTTTCCCATGCAACCAGATCTGCATGGTGAGAAAGTGAAGAGAAAGCATTGACATGAATTCTAAACATTGTAGCGTCCTTTCCTGACCTTGTGGGACAGAATCAGCCTCTGCTGCAATTTAAATATTTCAGTTCAAGGAAAAGGCAGTTCATTTAGTCAGTGTCACGTGGCTGAGACTGAATCATTAGGGCCTATCTCAGCATTTATGAATGGGCTGGTCTATACTGGAGGTAATGTTAAAACCAAATTATATTAGCATCGTAATCGTATGTAGTAGGTTAGTGCTTGATTGATTGTTTCCATAGTAGAATAGCGTATAGATATTGCACTAGACATTCAATGGAACGTATGTTAATCTTTCCTTTCACATTTATTGAACATGTTTGTGAATGCTTAATTTGACACCCAGAATTAAGCTGGCACATAGGGTTTATCTTGCAGTGTAGCAATAGATAGAAACATTTCCCACAAATTGAAGGCTTGTACAGGATGATTGAATCAAGGGTTGGCAAAATATTCACAAGGTAAGAGTAAATTGTCTAGTATATATGTACTCACATATTTACTGTCAAGAGTTTAATAACCTGACAGTTCAAATGATAGCTCTAATATATCAGGTTGTTGAGTTTGCTCAGAGCTGTTTTCTTCACTTGTCCTACCTATCAATAATGCAGGGGTCAACAGCCCACAGCATTAAATACACCTCTTCTCCTTCAGTACTCACTAACCTCTATTGGGAGAAAAACAGAATACTTTGTCATTTGGATTTGCATAGTGAATTTACAACAATAACAACATTTACATTGTCAAGAATGTCAATTTAATTTCTTTTTAAATGACTAAAACGACAATTTAACATTTTGTAGTGAATTAAGTTTCATTTGTTTCTGTGTAGACATATATTATATATTTTAAATGGCATATTAAGTGTTTTCCCATATGTAGAATGTAAAGTATTTTTGTAAGTAAGCCCTTTCTATTTTTCTTTCTCTATCCCCTTTCTCTTCATGAATGGTTTGAATGAGATTAACCGTCTTTTTTAAGATTTGTCTTTTCTCCTTTAGGTAATTGTGTACAGAGTGGTATCACAGAGGTACAGGCCAGATGTAAGAGTAAAAAATAAAAAAAGCCCAGACTGTCAGAAAATTGGGGTTTATACAAAGTGTAGATGGAGCACATTTATTATAGAAATGTATCGGTATAAAAAAAATACTTGTGTGAAGAATTTAGTTCCTCCACATTTTCTACTCTGATGTGACCAATTATATCAGTCTTTTATACGTTTTTGAGTTTTGAAGTTAGATGAAGGACAGGTCACAAATTGATGGTATTTATAGTCACTGTTTATACTGGTTCAAGAGGCTGGGGACGATAATATTAGGTTTTCAAAAATCTAGCAATCCCAAAGGATTGTAATTGGAAGCAGGTTAGCTCCCAAGTGAAGATGTTCTACCAACCCAATTCTGCCACTAGAAAAAAACTTTATCGAATTGGTTCACTGCAGTGGGTAGTGGGGGTGCTGCTTCAGAACTTATGCATGCTTAAAAGCATTTAGCAGTTCTTCCTGTAGTGGACCTTTATGTGGAATGAACAACTTCCGACATATCTTCAACGTAAATCGAACATTTTCAGTGATAGATGGAGCTGCATTAAAACTGTTTTTTTGTATTGTAGTGCCTTTGGTGTTGGTATATGAGAAGAATTTAGAATCACTATAGAGCAGGACTGCAAGTACTATTCAATATGAGAGATGATATTATATGACAGCGGAGTAATTATATTCTATATGTTTGAAGGCAGCTTTGTATATCCCCCATGCAAACTCTGACAGCACCATTAGTCGCTCGTTAGTTACTCATTCTGAGAACCAAATGGCCTATATCTTTGTGTTGCTATTGTGAGAAGTATTCTAGTAATTCTCCATTTTTAGGCTTATCCTGGCTGACTCGAAACATAAAACATAATTTGGGAAAGCTTGGAGAAAGCTTCAGACATTGTACAATTTCCGTTTTTCCATTTGTGTTATGCATTAACAATGGCTGCTGCCAGTGTATGCTGCACAGCAATATTCTACAGGGCAGATCAAGGTGGGGTTCGGATGAAACCGCAAATATAAACATCTAAACTACTATGAGACATATTTAACACACCATATTCCTGACATGGAATCAACATTTTACATTTAAAATACCTGCAGATGAATTGAGCTTCAGTTTATAATAATAATAATAAACGTTACAAGTTTTATTTTACAACGTGAATTGGATGCGCAACTTCCTTAAGTCCCCCAGTTTCGTGCTGCGCTGTCAGCCTGCGACATCATCCGAACCCCAGGAGCCTCCAGCTCAGTCTTGACAGATCCCCATTTCGCTGACCCCAATACTGTTCTTCATCTTGTGTTGTCACAACGCCCTGCTACCTTGATTCACTCTTGGTCGTTGGCTAGGTTTTGGATTTATTACTTTCGAGGCCGAACAATCAGTGGACCAGGCTGTCAACATGCATTTTCACGACATCATGGGCAAAAAAGTGTGTAGTTGTAGTTTTATTTTACCCTCGAGATCGAACGGAGGCTTGGCCGACGGGAAGTGTTGTTTGGGGCCGTAACCTTCAAGTTACAGCTGTATTTCCAGGGGTCACCAATGGGCCTGGTGCCTTTTACATAGGGTTCAAATGATCTGTATCAACTTCATGACTGATCTTACAAATGCAGAAACTCAATTGGTTTCATAGTACTCACTGTAGTCATTCCAGTTGGCAATGTCACATAGATTCATTTCATTATGGAGTTTTACTTCTTAATTCTTATACGATCTCAGTCAACATTTTCGATGACAATGACTTAGTTGTCTTGTCCTAAAAAAAAAGATTTGGTCACCCCTCTGAAATATTACGTACAACTTCTAGAGTCGCCCAAGGCTTTGTTTACTTTGACCTCTCCTTTAGGTTGTAAAGAGTATTTGAAAGCCTTTTCTTTAAGAACGACAGAATACTTGGTCTGGCTTTTGAGATTCCAAGGTGTGGCCTGAAATTGAGCATAGTACGGGAAATACGTGATAAGACCGAAATATTCAGTTTAAACAGTCACCTAAAGGATTGGTCTAGTTTCAGTTCTTTCCCCCCCGGTTATTTTGTTGGCAGGTCACTTACTTTTTGAGTTATTTGATACTTTCCCCGCCAACTTGTGTTTTTAAAAGTTAAAGAAAAACCTCAATTAAGTGACCTCAGTTCCAGAGTCTCCATACTGTGTCGATAAATATTGAGAACCAAAATGGGTGGGTCCTGTTCAAAAGCATGTTAAGACATATCTATGCACATAGTGTTTGAGGTAAAATAATGCTTATAACCCCCATTATTAACAAGCTCCCAATGGAGCGTTTAAAGCTAATTAGATGCCTGAATTCACAGTTATGATACCAGCAAAACCAGTTTGAAAATCAAAATGCAGATTGCTATTCAGTCATTAATAATTTGTTCCTTTGACAAAATCTTAGTCAAATGCATCCTCTGAGGATCATGTAAAAGTAAACGCAAATCGTTTCTCAAATATGGTTATTCCTTATAATATATATCTTATCTATACATTTAAATTGATATACAGCATGTATATATAAAGTTAGACGTTAAATTTAATGTCTGACCTCATTGTAAGATATGAATTATATGCGGCTCTGTAAGCGAGGACCAGTTTCTCACCATCCTCTTAGCGAGTCTCCTTCACTTTGTCCTGATTTCCAGTCGGTATCGAAGTTCAACGTAAGCTATTGTTCTTGAGTTGACATTACCTTGCGCTGGGACTTGAGGGAGGTGGGGAGATATGTTACAAAATTAGAAACTGGAGCACGTCAAACCGCACGACAAGTCCCAGTTCTGCTGGTGGGGAGTGTGCAGAAGTCGTGGCATCCATCACTCCCAGCCGTGATGCCCGCGGGAGAGGGCCCAGGTAGAGGTGCTCGCGGCGGGCGACTCATGGAAGCATGTGCGTGTAATTAGGTCGACAGAGAAGAAAGAGGGGAGGCAAAGGAAATGGCACCACCTTAAAGCTTGTGAGAATTTTATGATTCATTTTCCTCATGCAAGGTGACCCCAATAATTCAACCCTTCTCTATTTCTGTCCTGCTGCCCCTAGTGTCAACCCATTTTTTTGCTCTGGTTAACTGCTGGTATCGCTGTGGCTGCGTACCGCCATGAAAGATTTTATAGGCCATGTAGTGTTAAAGCAGCGTAAGCCATATTGGATGGCAATGATGGGGTTTTCATTTAAGCTTCTTTTACTATTACTTACTGTAAGCTTCCATCCTGCATACCTTTTACATAAGCACAATGTTAATTAGTGCACATTAATGGGAGTGTCAGCCAATCAAGTATTATTAACATTTTCTCTTGCATTTGACACGGTATGAAGATTCCTTTCTAAATTGACTTCTATGACTGTCTATTAGTATTATCTGCATGTTTCACTGTTATATCAAATATGCAAATATCTTTCTACATTCATCTCCCTCTGAAATTCTACCTGAAGTTAAAATAAAATTTGAGATTCTTTAAGCGTTAGCCGTGGGAAAGGTAAGTGTTGACATTACATTAGATGTTTTATCTACATTTAAAGGGCACAAATTTAAGGAGACTGGAACTTTTTGTTACTCAGGTACACCTTTAAAAAGCCTATATATTTTTTTTAATAAAGTATTACTCTTGAAATAATTTACAAAAAATTAAACATTACCTTCTTGTGAATAAAGTACCTGAGAAACATATTGTTATACAACCTCCCCCTTTACACAAATAAGTACCTACAGTATCTACATAAAGCAGCCTTATACTGGCCCCAGATAAAATGTAAAATGAATCTCTTGTCATGCCCCCTGAAATCTTAAGGCAAGCCTTAGAATTACGTGCCATCTGGTAGGGAAGGGATTTCTATGATTTAGTACTGGTGTTGCATATCGTGCCCTTCTTGTCCTTTGTCCAGGTGGAAGTGAAAAGGGCTGAACCTCGGGATAGCAAAGCTCCTGGCCAGCTTGGACCTAGCCAATGGGGACCCAGAGGCATCTTGAGTGCAGCCAATGGTTGGACAGCACAACCTGCCCAAGGCTGGCAACAGAGTTATGGGCCTCAGGGTGAGCTGGAGAGAAGCCCAGAGATCTGAGCACGACCTGTTCTTTCAGATAAAGAAACATGGACATTGTATTAAGCTTGGAAGAAAGACGTTAAGCGTGTTAAAATGTGTCAAATTCAGTTTTAACATTAACCTTGCACGTCTTAGTCATTGTTTCACTAGTGCTCAGGTTAGCATGAACATTCTTACATCCAGGTTTCAGCTGTACTTTGGTGAATCTTCAACTTGGTCAGTAGTGTTATCATGTTTGAGTTTGTATTTTAATATTCAAACTTTCTCCTAGGAGTATGGGTGTCTGCGGGCCAGCCTATAGGTAGGTTTTGTTCTGTGTCCTTTGCATGAAATATTTCCCTTTTACTAGTTGATTAGCATCCATCTTGTTTAACAGTTAAGTGTTAAACAACGTCATTCACTGATTGATTTTATCATAGCCTTCCATGTTTGGTTCTTATACCAAAATTAGCCAGTAACAAGTGTTACTCGCAATAGCTGAAGTCACTGAGGTAATTTACTACTTTTGAAAACATTTCCTGCCTCTGTTAAGGCGAGGTCTTGTGTCATGCTTTAGACACTACACCCCTAACGCCATATCAGTAGAGGGGAAAGAAACATTTAGGCCTGACAGCCAACCTTCTCACCCCTGCCCTGTACAGGGGTGAGAGACAGGGAACACGTGCTCTAATACACAGCAATTTGTGGCAGTAAGAATGTGGTAAGAAACTGCCATGTGCCTTATTTGGTGTGTTATCACAGCTGGATACGGCCCACCTTTAACTGCTGGTCGTGGAGCCCCCGCACAGCCCCCATCACCATTCAATGCATTCCTGGTCACCACAACCCCGGCAGGGGGCTTCGGGGCACCTCAGGGCTATCCGCAGCAAGGATACAGCACACCACCTCAGTTTGGTCAGTAACAGCGGTAGTATTTGAAATGCAAAACAGTATAACACCTCACCGTACAAAAGGTATACATCCACACAAGAGCTGACAGATGTTTCTGTGGGTGGTTTAGGGTACAGTTTCGGTACGCCTCAAGGTGACCAGTATGCGCCGCAGGGAGTGCCTCCCCCTCCCACCACTCCGGGATCCGGGCCTCTAGGGTTTGCCCCTGCCACCACACCCACTCAGGACATGAGCAAAGCCCCCACGGGACAGCCCGACTTCCCCTACAGCCAGTATGGTGAGTAGAAGCAACATGCTCCACAAGATGTCTCCTGCCTCTCAACTCTCTCCTCAACTGACAAATGGAGTATCTAGTTGGTTGAAGATTTTGATTGGTTGTGAGGACCAAGCCGCCCACCCACCCATGGCTTATCACTACAGCCCACCCACAAGCAGGAGCTTGCTCTTGGTTCCCATGTAGCTTTAACGGCTTCACATGCATACACGCTTGCACACACATATACTGCGCACATATATACTGTAGGCCTTCCTGGCTCTGCCATGGAGCTCCCATAGAAGCCACACCATGCCCAAGACTCCTTCAGGTGTCCCCACCTCGGGAACGTCCAGGTTGGTCTTCAAATGAATGGATTGGTAAGGAATGGTAGGTTTAAATTAGATCATCCTGCCTCGCAATGTTGCATTTGAGAGGAGTGGAATTCCCTCTGTGTCCCTCATAGATTATGGTAAATGTTTGGCTGCAGGAGGTTCCAAGTAGCCCATCACCCAGGACCCCCTGTCTCTCGGTGAATGAGTGTGCTGGCATTTGAGTCCTATATTTTCAGTTCTACGGCTTACCCATCCCACTGATGTACAAGGCATGATCACTGGTTTCCATCATACAGACGTTGGTTACTTTTATCAACTATATACACTTACTGAATCAATTTAGGTTGAATGCCTCTCAAATAATTTGACATTTATAATATAGCACTTATCTCTTGCTCTAAACATTGTAGTAACAGACAGAGTACCACATTGTAAATGACTGTAATTTAAACAGGCATATAGTCATCAACCTTGGGTTTAGGGGCTCCTGCTTAAAAAGCCGACTGCCCTAGTCAAGCTGATTAACATTCATTTATGCTGACCAATTCAGGCCCACCTTGCCACTGTTTTTTCCCCTCTTGTCTCTGTTATATTTACCCACAGCAAGTGATAATGGAAGGATATGACATGCATTGTTTTTGTAGCAAGTGATGAAAGTATTTACAACTTGTTATTGGTAAACTATTGATGACTGTAAGTTGTTATAGACTACCATCCTGTTCAGTGTGTCACGCTTATGCTTCGCCTCCATCCTGCTCCTTGCCATTAGTGTTGGCTGCCTGTCATCAGTCATTTAGTACAGTAACCACCCAGTGTACCCACAGGCAGCAAAGGGCATTCACCCTACATGTTTTGAATTCCAGATGGATCTGAGCCATTCATTTGAATAGTTTTAGAGCAGCCACAGGAAGGGACATGAGTATAAGTCACTGCCACAGTGGTGGTGTAGATATAAAGATGTAGAGATGAAGGGGGATCGTGTTCAATGTAGGCTACTGGCCGGTATCTGGGTTCAGTCAACCTGGTCTCCTCATCTCCCTGATAGGCTTGGGTAACTACCCTCAGGACCCCTCTGCCTACGGACCCACGCGTCCTTCTCACAGTTATGGTCAGGATGAGCAGGGATATAGTGCAGGTAGGTGTGAGCATCGTCTTCTCCAACCACCCCAGAACAAAAAATAAATAAAGTAGCATATTTTTCAGTACATAGTGTCATGTACGGTAGCTGCAACTTCTGTGTTTCCTAACGTCTTTTTTCGTTTATTATTTATGTTTGTGTTTTACATGTACGTTTCGGGTACGTGCGTGTAAAATACGTTTTCACGTTCAGAGTGTACTGAACTACGGCTATGCGTCGGTTGGCGTTTATGAGATGATCATTTCAAAGGACAACATGAACAACCAACCCAGAGTGGCAAATTGTAAACTTTTGACTGAAGTCTGAGTTGCATCATCTCATTCTCCATAGTGGCTGTAGCCTAGTTCATTACACCGTGAACATCCACGTATCCTCTTGGTCCACACTCTCTCTCTCTCCCTCTGCATTGCTTTGCTAGTGTAAAAGGATGATCTAATTCTGTTCATGGCTCAGTTGTTCAATGCGTTGGCAGTCCATTAATTCATTGTTTTTTCTCATATTGTATCTCCTCATCAAAGGGATAAGTAATGTGATACACTACAAAAACACCTCTGGCCGGGGGAAATTAGAAACTAAATTTCTCTCTGATTTTTCTGTGGTCGTGCTAGGTCTGTGCCTTGGTCTTCCTAATTCTTTTTTTTTCCAGCTTTGGAGCGCTTTGAGCACCCCATAAGAAACTTATTTTGTATTCTCCTACCATTTTTGTCCTTTCATTTCAGTTGTCTTTTTCTTTCTCTCTGTATTGTCCTAAATGGGTTTTAGATGGTACAGTCTTGTGTTCATTGGATGTCTATGCAGTTCCCTTCCTGCCTCTCTGACCACTGTGGCAGCAGGGAGATGGTGCCATCCAGTGTCCATAATGTAAAGCATCTTTATGCTTGTTGCACTAAGTATTTGAAAATATTGTTTTTCTTGTTTTGAAGCCTCTAACATCAGCAGAATGTCTATGTATTTAAACAAGACAGATGATAACTAAATTAAAATGACTTAAAAGATGTAATTCCTGGCTGGTTATCTAAATTGACATGTACAACGGGTTAACATTCAAGAAAGAAAGACAATATTCGATTTTAACTTTAGAATAACTTTAGTCATTAAATCTGTGATCGGTTTTGTATTGATTTATTTTTTGTTTATTGCTTTTGTCTTTATTGTATTTATTTATCCAAAGGAACTGTGAGAAAGGTTTTTAGGCACTCGTGATGATTAAACCCCTGTTTCCTTGTCTATGTACCTCATCCTTTCAACAGGTTATGGTCAGGACCTGACTGGGTTTGGCCACACCTTTGCAGATCCTACCCAGCAGACGGCCTCATATGGGGCCCCTGCAGTACAACCCGCAGCTGGACCCCAGGCCACAGCCACTGCTTTCGGCCGGGGACAGAATCACAACGTACAGGGCTTCCATCCATATCGACGCTGAGACTCCAGAACAACGTCACAGCGACAAGCGTTCAGTTCAAAGTCAGGGAAACGTGTGTTCTGGTCATAAGAAAAACTGGATTTCTGGATTGTTATTTGGAACAAATGCACACAATTTGAGAGAGCAAAAGCAACTCATGAAACCAGGGATTCCAACAACTCACTTCTGTTACAATTTCACTTGATGTAAAAGAAGAGACTTTTGCATAAGCTTTTGAGCGTCAACATGGAAAAACCTTTATTTGTCCCCCCCCTTGTTTTATAGTAGAACTTTACTACTTTGCAATAAGTTTTGATTGTCTGGTCAAACACTAGCACAGAGAATATATATATAAACAGAGACATATGTATATTTATGGTGGATACAGAAAAGAAAACAGGGTCTCAAGTTTCCTCAGCTTTAAATTCTAGGGAAAATGTTTTTATTTTTCATTTGGTCAATTTTGTTTACTTTCTGAGCCTTTATTTTAAAGTTTGTTTAAAATGGGAAATATGAATATATATTATACACAAACTGTGCAATTTTTTAAAAGAGAATTTTGTACTATAAATGTACACTTTGCTTGTTTTTTATTTAAAGATGTAGACTTCCCTCAGGTGGCTGTTCGAGTGCATTTTGCACTTATGCAAAAAGAAAGGAAAACTTATTTCAAATAAATGTTTTAAAGATATGCTTTTATTGGTCTCTGGCTTTTTTGTAAGGCATACACTTTTGGTTCTGCAAATAATAATTCACTGACGATAATCTAATTAAGTTCAAGATTAAATATGGTACAAAGCCATCGATTTTATAGACTATTAGTTTGGCTAATGATTAAAGATAGTCCTGATCTGTATATAGCTATACTTGTTTTGGGTAATAGGGAATAGAGTAGCCAACATTGTGAGTTGGGATGAGTAATTTCAATTAATGAGATGACTGAATTTTGAGAAGCAAAAAGTAAGAATTTCAAATACTTAAACAATTGTATAATAGTGTCGCTAGTTTCATAAGGGATACATTTCATATTGGATTATTAATCCATCATGAATTTAAGAACACGTCAAGAATCTTGAGACATGTATCACGTGTATCGTTTCCGGTTGACAGGTCGCTTTGTTCATGGTGCCAGTTTCCGTGATTGTGTTGTCAAGCAGTACAGTGATGGTGAAACTGGCCTCGATAGTCCTTAATTGCATTTCCGGTTTTGCAAATTCGCCTTCAGAATAGGAGCCTGTCCTGAGATGTGCCACAACTTGTGGGTGTAACGAGCTATCGGAGATATTAAGTAGAGCCAAATTCAAGAGTTTGTTCATTAAAAGTGATTATGGTTATGCTGATATATATTTTTTAAACGTATCACATTGGTTATTTGTATTACATGTAAAACAAGCAACTGGACTATTAAGTGCTAAATCACAAATGTAAAAAACGAAAACAACTTTGGTTATTATTACAGTATTTGTTTCGACCAATCAGGGTGCATGATTTATTTAGGTCAATTTACAGAACTTCCATTCTGATCGCTCTCAGCTTCCTGGACTAAGTTTGACAGCATTTCGTCATTAGTCAACATTTTCATGGTATCTTATATTGTTCATGTACTTTTTTTTTACTGTATAATTATATTCCTATAATTATGGGGGAAATACCGTTTATTTCACACGTTTCAAAAACAAAAAAATACAGGTGGTCTTGTGTCCTTTATTCTGAAAACATGAGGAAGAAATCAACCGGAAATGGGATTCCTCATTGAGGCTGGCTTCACCCTGCTTTGTCAAGCTAACTACAATTAGAAATCTTTGTTACAGGCAAAGATTGGCAGTTGTTATGATCGGTTACCGAAGATTTTGACTAATTTAGAAAACGGGTTGGATATTAGTTCTATATCTGAATACAAAATATAGGGCTGAACCTGTAAGTACAAAACCTGTTTAAGTGCCCTGCTAACGCTAGCAGTTGGCGTTACTGTAACTAAACCAGCTACAGTGTAGGTATCTCTCTTAGCTCGCTACTATTAGCTAGCTAGAGCTAGCTACATTAGAGTCTGGCTATCTAGACCATCCTGACTGGTAGTGGTTATATTAGGTAATAACTTACCATTATACTAGAGTTCAAAAAGCAAACGTAAGCAAATTTACAATTTTAGTTAGCCGTTCAGTGCATGTGGACTGATTGAATTGCGGTGTTTTTTGCCCAGCCGGGTTGACATGACTCGGGGGCTAGCTCTACCTGTTTCAAGAATCTCGTTAGCTAGCTAGTCTAGCTAGCTCCGAGTGTGTTGTCATGCTAGCCTAGTGCCGTTAGCTAGCTAGTACTCTTCTTAGGTATCTCAGTGTGGAGGAAGCAGACTAGCTTGTATTGTTAGCTTGCTAGTAACAGCAAGCTCCAGGAACCAGTTCGCCCATTTATTACAACTGGAGAAGTAGGGCATAGTTCCTCTATTGAGTTTGAAGCTATCCAACCCGAGTTAGCCGCACTGAATGAAAGCTGTGCTCTGAATAGTTTGACAACTTGGCTCTTTTTAATTGTCAGCGAGCAAATGCATATTTTTAGGCGTTCCATTCTTCCTTTACACATTTAGTATCAGTCATTTAATGAGCTTTTTTCACTCTAATGTAATGTTTTACCTCTAATGTTTCCTTTTTAAGCAGGTATAGGCTACATAACTTACAGTGTAAATTTAGTAACAACATAGAAGGAGCTTGATTTTGACACGGCTGTATGAGTGGCCTAGCTATTTGGCCGTTTCGTCATTCGTTCATGTTTGAATTTAACATAGTTTTCGGCGATTTACTTTAATAACAACATAAGCACTTCAATCAGGCATACTGTGCGTAGCTTAACCCATAAAATGTAGAGTAACAGCATAACATTCCCCATACTCATAACATATATGGGTTAAAATATTTAGCAGGGAGATGTATGTGAGTCACTGACAGCCACAGAGAAGGAGCGAGAGAAGGTTTGTCTGAATAGTTGAATGCTGTGCCTCAATGAAGCAGCTGAGAGGGGAATATCCTAAAGATGCCTATTTTTTCGGTATAGCAACAGTTGCTGGAATACTGTCTTTGTTTATCTGGTTCCACTACAAGTGTGGCTTATAAGTCAATCTTTTTTGCCAGACTGGTTTGCTGTCAGTTCACTAGGGTTGTTGCGGGAGGTAAGACTTTGTTGTACCACCTTGCAATTTAGGTTGTCAAATAATTGTTTTATTTTTTTTCCTTAGGTTATCAAATCTGGTTCAGGCTTGTTGGGTGGTTGATGCATAGAGTAAAGAGGGTGAAACTTGAAGACGAAACTCAAGGTAGTTGTAAAAGGTATGAAATAGATCTGCTTTGCCTGTATTTTATTCAGTAAACGGCGGCACCGCAAATTCAGTTATCCCTTAATATACACTGTTGTCTGCTATGTACATAAATCCTCTTATTATATATTATATACACATTATAATAGTATTATCTTATTATACAGGAAGCGTAGTTAATGTTCCTCCAGTGTTTTGCTGTAATAAAGCAGGTTTTGAGTCTGGTTATTTCTGTGAGCTCATCCCAGTCTACCTGTGCACAGTTACTCAGCTGTTGGGATGACTGCAGTGGACGGGCTCTCAGACAGCACAGAAGTGGTGGAGATGGAGGACGTTCCCTCGCAGTTCTTCGTGGAGAAGCACACCTGGGACGGCCTGAGGACCATCATCCACACCAGCCGCAAGTACTCAGGGATGGTCATCAACAAGGCCCCGCATGACTTCCAGTTTGTGCAGAAGCACGACGAGTCGAGTCCCCACTCCCATCGGCTGTACTACCTCGGTGAGTCCACTCCTCCATCTTGGAATTCAACACCTTGTCTTACACATGTAAAACATATTTTCGGTTTCTCGTGTGGCATTTTTTCCCCCATTGTCGAGGGATGATTTTGAAAGATCGACCATTAACATGTTATGGTTTACATCTACCGCTTTATGTTTCCCATCCATGCAGGAATGCCCTATGGAAGTAGGGAAAACTCATTACTTTACTCTGAGATCCCTAAGAAGATTCGCAAAGAGGCCCTGTTAGTGTTGTCGTGGAAACAGATGCTAGATCACTTTCAGGTAAGCCCCTATTCGTTAACCCCGCCGATGTCAGTGCCGTGTACTCTCCTGGGAAACCTCTTCACACATGCACCAGGGGCTCTCTCCTCTGACACTACATTCACCGGAAGGCGTTAGAGGTCGAGCTCTCAGTTCGTCTCTGCTCTGATTGGAACGCTCATACGATCGACGTGGCAACCTGCTGCTAATGTGCTCCTCTACACGGCTCGTGGGCTTTGTCTGCCTGGTCATCACACACCAGTCATTCTCTCTGGGAAGGATGTATTGCAAGAGTATTCCCGCAGAGTCCACGTCTCACTATCCCCCTCTCCTCTCTCTTTTTCCACTCTCTTTCCCTCTCCCCTCTTGTATTTCTGTCTCTTTCTTTCGCTGTCTCCCTGGCGTACCTCAGGCCACCCCTTACCATGGTGTGTACTCCCGGGAGGAGGAGCTGCTCCGGGAGAGGAAGCGACTGGGAGTGTTTGGCATAACATCATATGACTACCACGCCGAGAGCGGTCTCTTCCTCTTCCAAGCCAGCAACAGTCTCTTCTACTGCCGCGATGGGGGAAATAATGGCTTCATTGTGAGTAACAGACAGGAAAACCGTCTCTGGCCCTTCCTGTCAAGGTTGTGGCACATTGTGTTGTCCTGGGCTCACTGTTGTTATGGTTAAAAGGGAGGAAACCCAAGCAAATCTCCTGGTTGGTTGCCAGTACCTAAATCTTCCTACTTGGGCGTAAAACGGTAAGGCTAAGCACACAGCTCATAGCCTGTTTTGTCTGGCCCCACCTAAGCTTTTTCATGACATTTGTGAAATGTATACATACACAAATTGCCTGTCAGTAATCTGAGTCATCTGAGATAGTATTGCAATTGACCTTTGTCTGACAACTGCACTGCAGTGCACTGCTATTTTTATTTGGACTTTTTTATGTAAAACAGTCATGCTTGCTTAGGTTCTCAGACCACAGTTTGGGGTCCTCATCCCTGAAAGTATGATTTTTAGCAGGCGTCCCCCATGAAGCCTGTAGAGATTAAGACACAATGCTCAGGCACGCGCATGGACCCCAAGATCTCCCCAGGGGACCCAAGCTTCATGGCTTTCATCAACAACAATGACCTGTGGGTGGGCAGCATTGAGACCGGAGAGGAAAAGAGACTCACATACTGCCACAAAGGTGGGTGTCGACTGGAACTAAAGGGCTCCATCAGATTTCTTTGCCAGCCTATTAACTCTCGCCGCCAGTTTTCAAATAGGACCTCCTGCTTTAAAAATCTGAATTAAGATGAAAACACTTAATGACCAATTCTTTTCCCCCTCAGTCATTTAACTGTGTTCATGTTGTGGTCCTTAAAGGGCTGAATAATGTGAAGGAGGACCCCAGGTCTGCGGGAGTAGCCACGTTTGTGATCCAGGAGGAGTTTGATCGCTTCACAGGCTACTGGTGGTCCCCGGCTGCTCCTGAAGGTGAGGGGGGGTAGGGGATTACGCAGGCTGACAATAGGCATCGTCAATACCCATGTGAATACACTCACCCCTCTGACCAGATGGAACGTGCGTTGGGAAGGTGTCATTGGTTAGGAGTATGTCCATGATATTAACAAAGTGGTTTGCTCTCTCTCTCTCTCCTCTCAGATTCAGATGGAGGGAAGACCCTTCAGTTATTGTATGAGGAGGTGGATGAGTCAGAAGTGGAGGTCATACATGTCCCATCCCCCGCTCTGGAGGAGCGCAAGACTGACGTGTACAGATACCCTCGCACAGGTTAGCTTCCTGCTGATGGCAGCCCTGTCACCTTGACCCTTTTGTCATGACTGTGCTCACGTGGCTGACCGACTTCACAAGTGGACATACAGCTGTGTCCAAACACCTGAGGCAATGGAATACTGACGTTTTCATGTTTTCAGGGAGCAAGAACCCTCAAATTACTCTCAAACTGGCAGAAATTCGAACAGACCACCTCGGCAGAGTGAGTATAGTTATTTTTGTCTTCTTTTATATACACTTTATTATGGTCTCCACATGGTAAATGGAACATTTGAACTCTGTTGGGCAATGCATACCTGCTTATGTATCTTCCTCTGGTTTACCGCTCAGATTGTGAGCTCACAAGACAAAGAGCTGGTTCTCCCATTCGCCACCTTGTTTCCCGGAGTAGAGTACATTGCCAGAGCTGGCTGGACAAAAGACGGCAAATAGTAAGTTGGTATTTCTATGGGGACATTCTGCCATGTAAGAAAATGCATTGCTATATAAGCACTCACTCGTAGCATTGCATTAAGCAAAACAGGTCTTGTCCAGAACCAAACCTACTTTCAGTCAGCTGGTGTTTTTGGTAGACGTATGAAATCCTAATGGAATCTAAACACTCATTACTTGAAGTTTCCTCTCACACTTACCCGCAATCTGGTCTGCTCTCACTATTGTGCTACCAGCTGTTAATAAATGGCCAACTACCAACTCCTAGGGTACAGCAGTTGTCCTGAAATCTCTGCCAAGTCAAATGTTTCTACAGCCAGACACCCATCACCAATCCAGCCATCTGGTTCCACGAGTCTTGCCTCAGACAGAACTTTGGAACCGCAGGAAAAAAACGATAATATTTACCCCAACTCAACTGGATCCAGTTTTGGGGTTGGAGCGACCTGAACTTGTGAAAGTCCCTCAAAACCACCGTCGACGTGTTTGTACTCAGCCCGCCCTTCTCCCGTGCTCCGTAGTGCATGGGCCGTGTTGCTGGACAGGACCCAGCAGCGCCTGCAGCTGGTCCTGCTCCCCCCGGCCCTCTTCATCCCCGTACCCGAGGACCCCGCCCAGCGAGAGGAGGCCGTGGAGGCCGTGCCCGAGGGGGTCCACCCCTTCATCATCTACGAGGAGACCACGGACATCTGGATCAACGTGAGTAGCCCAGGGCCGACTCGGCCCACTCGGATTATATCCCAGATTATACTTCTGCTGGAAAGAACACGTCGCTGCTACTTTGTTTATGGGTAGAGCTCATCGGTAGGGCATTTGACTGCAGGTCTAGAGGTCGCAGGTTCAATTCTGCCTTTGCACATCGCTTTGCATAATAGCGTCTGTCGCAGTGAATACCTCATTCACATGCGATCAAAAGTACCTGCTTCCACTTGTCCAGTGTATCGTTCCCACTTTCCACACTTGGCGTCTCAGGAAATGGTATCAATGATTGTGTTTACTTCTGATGGCTGTCTGTAAAGATTGAGCTTTTTTTCTTTCCTCTCCCATGGATTCTCAACGGCAGGTCGACCATTCTTTTGATGATGTTCTGTCTCACCCTCAGGTCCACGACATCTTCTACCCGTTCATCCAAACAAACGACGACGAGATCACCTTCCTGTGGGTGAACGAGTCCAAAACAGGCTTTTGCCACCTGTACAAGGTCACCTCCCTGTTACAGCAAGGCTGCTACCAGTGGGCCCGAGACTACACTTACTCCGAAGGTACGCCTTCGTCTTCCATCCCTGGACTGGCTTTCACAAGTCTTCATTTGTAATCCGAGAGAATTGAAATTTGAGCTTGTTTTCAAGGGCTTGTTGTTCCCTCCAGATGATTTTAAGTGCCCGATAAAGGAGGAGATGACTCTGAGCAGTGGGGAGTGGGAGGTGTTGGCCAGGCATGGCTCTAAGGTGAGAGTCCAGAGGGATCTCTAAATCCTCTGCTGGGTTCACGACGTTCACCCAACCTCTACTGTAGCGGCTCATTCACCAGCCTTTCTGGCAACGACAAACTGTTACTGTCCATGACTGTCCTGTACGGGAACAACAGATTGTCCTCCTGTAAAACAGTTTGTTCTGTAATCATGTCCTCATCCTGTCGCCGTCTCCCTCCCCCCTTCATTTAGATCTGGGTGAACGAGGCCACGAAGCTCGTGTACTTCCAAGGCACCAAGGACACACCCCTGGAGCACCACCTGTACGTCGTGAGCTACGCCTCTCCAGGAGACATCATCAGGCTGACCAAGCCTGGCTTCTCCCACAGCTGCTCCATCAGCCAGGTACTGGAGGACTAGGGCCCCTCGTGCTGACACGCAGGATCAGGGTTTCCCACACACTGAACACTTCAGATTTGGCCCGCAGCCTGTCCCTTATCGTCCAGCCAAAGCACAGTGCTGTTGTTTGGGTTCTTTTGAATGGAACATGACAAAGCTTTGCCAAGATTGCCTATAGTTACTGAGGGCCTTAGTGGGGAACCAAAAGACAAAATATCGGTTATAATTAGATTGAACTGTGTTTAGAAAGTCACCCCTAATGCATGATCATTCTATCTTGTTTAGGCATACAAACGGTGTGATTATAGACCGTTCAAAATGCTAAATACACAAATTGGTCTTATAAGGTTTTTGT
Organism: Mallotus villosus; assembly: GCA_903064625.1. Taxonomy (NCBI): domain Eukaryota; kingdom Metazoa; phylum Chordata; class Actinopteri; order Osmeriformes; family Salangidae; genus Mallotus; species Mallotus villosus. The sequence continues at coordinate 72,198 of CAEFZP010005460.1, read as the reverse complement.
ATACCTCGCTGATTGTCTTCTCTTCCACCTGTATGGGTAGAACTTTGACATGTTCGTCAGCCATTATAGCAACGTCAGCACGCCTCCCTGCGTCCACGTGTACAAGCTGACGGGCCCAGAGAGTGACCCCCTCCACAAAGAGCCTGAGTTCTGGGCTAGCATGATGGAGGCTACTGGTAAGGGTAGGTTTCAAGGGAAACATCTCTTGTTTTAAATCTGTATCTATATCCATGAACACATCTGTTAAACACCAAACGGTGACAGACATGACGCAGAGAATAATACAGTTGTACATTTTAATCAAAGATATGATCAACAGAGAGTCTAAAGATCCTTTTGATGATGTTGGCAATTTGTGTTGTTTTTCCAGGATGCCCCACGGACTACGTGCCTCCCGAAATCTTCAACTTCCCGGGGAAGTCAGGGTTCCAGCTCTACGGCATGTTGTACAAACCCCACAACCTAGCCCCTGGCAGGAAGCACCCCACAATCCTCTTTGTTTACGGTGGCCCTCAGGTGACAAACTTCCTCTCATCTGATGCTTTGCTGTATTTGCAGGCCATTCATTTTGTATTGTCGTTTGTCTGGATGGGACGGTATTTTCTTGTGTTGTCAAATAACTAGACATTGGATATTTGTTGTTATTTCAGGTGCAGCTGGTGAACAACTCCTATAAAGGGGTGAAGTACCTGCGCCTGAACACTCTAGCATCTCTGGGTTACGCTGTGGTTGTTATCGATGGAAGGGGCTCCTGTCAAAGAGGGCTGAAGTTTGAAGGGGCGCTCAAAAACAAAATGGTAAAAAACGGCAGTCGAGTGTCTAGTCTTGTCTAAAACAAGCCTTAACCTTTTATCATTGAACATAAAATAGGACCATAGTATCGTGAAAGGATTTTCGATCACTTACCGGTTCCTTTTCACATGGCTTCTGTCCAGGGCCAGGTGGAGATCGAGGACCAGGTGGAGGGGCTGCAGTATGTGGCTGACAAGTACAAGTTTGTGGACTTGAGTCGCGTGGCCATCCACGGCTGGTCCTACGGAGGATTCCTCTCCCTCATGGGTCTCATCCACCGGCCCAACATCTTCAAGGTACGTCGAGCCGCCAGACTCCTGCAGCACAGAAAGACTCCAGGAGCCAGACTCCTCTCAACAGAAAGCAGTCATCTCTCCAACTGTCTCCAACTTGTCACATGAGACATTTAAAATTAGATTTTTCGGGGGGTTAGCAGATGGGTTTTATCCTAACACGCAAACAAATAGTTAATAAAAATACAGCACTCAGCAATCCACACAACTGCCCACACATTTGTGGGTGACAGTTCAGAGCCAGACTGTAATCCAACCCAGCCGTGGGTGGTAATTATGTTTTCATCCGTCTCATCGGGGACAGTTTATTTGAGTCTTCTCGCCCCCTCCCTGTGTCCAGGTGGCCGTAGCGGGGGCCCCAGTGACCGTGTGGATGGCCTACGACACGGGCTACACCGAGCGCTACATGGACGTGCCCGAAAACAACCAGCAGGGCTACGAGGCCGGCTCGGTCGCCATGCATGTGGACAAGCTGCCCAACGAGTAAGACACCATGGGGGCTGATTCTGACACATTTAGTACTTAACACTAGGTCAGGAGAGGAGGACAGACGAAACATGGTATGAATAGAAGAAAGGATCTGTGTGAAAATAAAGCTTAATGCTTTTTCTCCCCCCACCCCCCCTCCATATAGACCCAACAGGTTACTCATACTTCATGGATTTCTGGATGAGAACGTGCACTTTTTCCACACCAACTTCCTGGTGTCTCAGCTCATCCGGGCAGGGAAACCATATCAGCTACAGGTAAGAAGCTTTCGTAATGTTGTTGCTCTCTCCGGATCAAATACCTCACTGTACCCAATAACTCAAGAACAACAGGGCATCCATCCCACATGGACTTTGTATGTTTCGATCTACGATTCCCACTTGCTGTAGTTGGGGAAAGACTTAGATTCCCGTGCTCCCTAACTTTTGGGACCCCCGATCTTTTACAGATTTACCCCAACGAGAGGCACAGCATCCGCTGCCCGGAGTCTGGAGAGCACTACGAGATCATGCTGCTACACTTCCTCCAGCAATACCTTTAATGAGGGCTGCAGTGTATTGGACAGAGCCTCCCCTTCCCCCCCCCCTGCACCCTGGCCTAACCTATGTACCTATCTATATCTACCAGTCACCCCTGTCTCCAACAACCCTGCCCATCCCCCCCTACCCACTACCATTTTCAAAAGAGATTTTATAAAAAAAACGCTGACCACACCAACTTGCATCATGCCATGAGCCAAGAGACGACACTCACCAGTTGGGGAAAAAAACGGAGGAAGTTCGGCGAAGGGAGGATGGAAAAAAACCTGAAGCACTGTGCGTCTTGAGCTTTTACCATCTAGGAAGTGGTTCATAGTTTATTTTATGTGCCACGCCCTGTAAGTGATTTTTTTTGTTATTGTTGTTCTGTAACACGTTGATGTTGATCTTTAACACTTTGTTGCCAAACGTGTCTTTCTTCTTGTTTTCTTTTTTTTCTGTCAGTGGCTTAAGACTGCACATGCTTAAAACTGCACATGGACGTAACACAAGTTTGCCCACACATATACACATACGCTCTTCCTCCCAACTTCTTTCTATTTGGTTTGTTGTTATTTTGGCTGTACTGTGTGACTTTCACAGTGGCATCTAACAAGAGAAGCCATGCATTGCAACTGGTATTTTAAGTGTGTATTAAATGAAAATATTTTTATGACTTCTTATTCTTTTATAATGAGTGTCGCAACTCATTGAAAGACTGCAGATCTCCCGAGATCCCCTGCTCCTAGGCGTCAAGACTACAGATCTCCTGAGATACCCTGATCCTAGGTGTCAAGACTGCAGATCTCCTGAGGTACCCTGATCCTAGGTGTCAAGACTGCAGATCTCCTGAGGTACCCTGATCCTAGGTGTCAAGACTACAGATCTCCTGAGGTACCCTGATCCTAGGTGTCAAGACTGCAGATCTCCTGAGGTACCCTGATCCTAGGTGTCAAGACTACAGATCTCCTGAGGTACCCTGATCCTAGGTGTCAAGACTACAGATCTCCTGAGGTACCCTGATCCTAGCAAGACTGCTTTGTGCCCGCTGCTGCAAAGGACCATGCTTTGAAACCTTTGCCTTGCAAAGAGTGTAAGTCCATTGTTACCCTATTTGAAGGGATCATGTAATATTATAACGGGTATAACTTGCACGAAGATATAACTATGACACCCTAAAAACCAATGCTTGGCAATCTCACGTGCCTTGTAAGGACATAAGCATAATCATGCGGAATCAATGGCAACCGTTCAAAATCAATCAGCGGAGTGATGTTTGACATGGACCGTGAAAGGTGGCAACATTTCGAAAGAATCTGCAAGATTGAAATGCTTGTAACTGTATGTGGGTAGGTCTATGCACTCAGTGTGTTGGAGAAATAAACAGAACATCTAATGAAAGTCCTTCAACTCCACATCAAAGTGATTCATTTTGTCAGAGCGTTTAATGGGGCCTTAGGATGCTGTTGCAGCTGCTCTGATGCAAGTGTCCCCTTTTGACATCTGCTCAGATTATTGTCCTCGAGCGCTTCACCCCCAGCAGGTGGGGGTAGAGTTCTAATTCACATGGAGTGGATTGTTCACGGGCCACACATCCAAAGAAGCCGTTCGTTTCAGTTTTTCTATTTACAATGAGTCATTTTGCAGACGCTCTTTTCTAGAGCGACTTACAGTAAGTACAGGGACATTTCCCCCGAGTCAAGTAGGGTGAAGTGCCTTGCCCAAGAATACAACGTCATTTTGCATAGCCGGGAATCAAACCAGCTGACTATGTAGCAGTGTAATTCTTTGGGTGGGAGGGGGGGGGGCAGATGTTGGGTGTACACTGGCATTCAAACTATGGCTGGCCACATAGTACATGTCCTCCGAACAGTATAAGAATTGAACACTTTTAGCTATTGATTCTCAGATTATCGGTTCATTTATGTTCATTCAATTGAATTATGATGACAAAGGTAAAATAGATCAATGCATGTATTTTGTAAGACTTTTATTAATTGAAACTAAAATGTTAATTCTCATGTCTACTGTTTGAACATCGGACAAGTTTAGTTTGCTGTACAATCACTACAAAATGAAATGTAACATTTGAATAGAAAAAATAAAATAGAACATAGGCTTAAAACAGGAAATTTAAGTACAAAGTGCTTTCTCTTACAAAGGGAATACTGTTATTTATAAAACAATCAATATGACTGACATGGATACCACTGAGACAGTAGATTATAATGATCCACTAATGGTGAGGCTAAATGGCAAATGTGCATATTACAAAGTGCTAAATGATTCAAACTTCAGTAAAAGAAACGAAAGAAATGATTCCAACTTCAGTAAAAGAAACGAAAGAAATCTTAGTCATTTTTCTACATTGAAAAGTTTTTTTCTTCTGGATGGGTTCTGTGTACCCTAGTTAGCTGTGTGTGCAAAAGTCAGTAGTCTTCAGTTGTTGAGTATGACGGAGTGAGAAACCGGTGTAAAAACATGGCTCACTGTTTTGAAAGTGAAACCAATGCATTTAGGATTTGATTGAGGCTGGGGCAATCTTCATGACGACGGTCTTCAAATGACGGTGGCCTGATGTCATTGTGTTCCAGAAGGCCAGCTGCCTCCTCGTTTGTTGTCTCGGAACGTTCTTCTTAGGAAACTTGCCGTTCAGGTTGGCATTGCCACAATCACTGAACCACCAACCACCTGTAATATTGTAAAAAAAAACATTTAAAAACAGCATCTTTGATCGTAGAATTTCACATCTTCACAACAGTTGTAGACTTGACGAGCTCAGGTGAAAGAAAAACCGTCTCACCTGAGAGGTGCTGGGCACAGTTGAGGTCGGCTCTCTGGTCGTTGTCTCGGTCAGAAGTGGAAAACGGCAGACCAGAAGCCCCTGTGTGCAGAGGGCTCTCCTGGTTCCCCCTGGAGTCCAGGTGCAGGGCGTAGTTATTCTCTTCTCCGTCCAGGTGAAACGGATACTGAACGGGTTGCACCTCTCCTCTCAAATCAGAGACCTCCACCACCAGTGTATTCTCGCCTTGGTTCGACAGAGAGTGAATGTGCTCCAGTCCCAGCCAGAATTCACCTGAAATATTGAAATGACAGATTAGTTACATTCGATCACATGAGCATACACGTGAATAAAGTTAGGATTTGGGGGTTTATTTGAGCTGAATATGGACATACCTGTCAAGCTGCCAAAGCCCTTCTGATAGGCCTCCCATAACTGGTTGAAGTTCTGTGACCCATCCAGTCGTTTCTGGATAACTGTCCATCCAGCTTCTGGAAGCAGGAGATAGAGAGAGCAGAGAGTGAGAAATCTTTCTAGAAGTTTTCAACCCTTAAGACTAGACTTTACAGCCTATTGTAAATTGAGTGTTGGTAAAGTTGTAAAATCGACGGTGCTGTTAAGAGTAATTGAGGAGACTAGGGTTTTTTCTCACCAGATGTCATTTCGCAGAGGACATCAAAGGGCAGTGAGTTGTGAGGCTGGATGGTGTACACACCACTGCTTGTCTGTCCTTGCAGAAACAGCTCATGGCAATCTTTGGCCAAACCTGAAGATACAAAAAAACAGAACAGCCGTTTTAATTAGCCACTCGATGAAATAGATGATCTGATGATTTATACAATGCTTTGACACCAAGTACAACATTACTGACACAACTGTTAAGGTGAATGTGTATCCTCAATGATAATCTTGTCATGTCAAACTCTTATCCATTTACTGTTCAAAAATTTGTTCTGATCTGTGTTAGACTTTGGACCGGATCTTATGCCAACAGGGAAATTGGTCTAAAGTACAGTTTTCTATATCTCCAGGAGCAAAGTGTGACTGTAGGTCTACATTGTGACATACTTGGAATGCTCGTAAACGAGTACATGTCTGTGCTTGCTTACGTCCAAAATGTCTTACATAACGAAAGTCTACATCTATACACCAGCTGGATAACCGTTAAAACGATTACATTTTGTAACAAAATGTGGTTGGCTAAAGATATTCTTTTCAGCCAGAGAGCTAGAAGTGTGGATGTTTTTGGTATTTGAGGTTGTTCTCCCACAGGAGCATATGTATCAGTTTACCACTCGGGGGAAGACATTGGGAGTCGTTTGCATGGCTTCTGAGAAACTAGGGCAAAGGTGATATGCTTTGAGAGGTGGTTGGTATGTGTGGGTGTGTATGGGGCATGTTTGTTGAAAGTGTCTTACCTGTTTGAGAATTTCTTTGTTCTGTGCTTTTGCGTGCCGTCTCTTCATCTCTGCGTCTAACAAGGGACTTGAATTTCTTGTGCATGACCTAAGGGAACATAATCAAACAAAACATGTCAAGAAGTGCATTCTTATTTATTGTCTTATTTGAACCCACAATCTCCCCCTTTTTTTTAAAAGACCAATGTCACTGTTGTCGAGTACATACCTTGCCTTGGAGTGCATGCAGATGGGTGTTCTGTTTCTCCAGCTTGTCTTGCTGTTGTCGTATTTTCTCCACAAGATCATCAATCCGTTTGTTCTGTCCTTCCAATATTCTCTAAAAATAACAGTGAAACAAGTTAGACATTTATCTAGAGTTGCATGATGTCAAACTCTGTCCTTCCACTGCCCAGATTACATGGAATATTACTATTATATTACTCTGGATAATCTGGATAATATATTACATTTAGTCTGCTGAATGACTAAATGTACTATTAGAGAAACTGATGTCTCACCTGGATGAAGCCGACATCACCGTGGTTACTGTTGTTTCTGTTCTTCAGGGCTCCCAGGGCTCCATCCACCTTCTCCTCCAGCTTCTCCATCCTGGCATTAACGTCCCTCCGCTCAGCCCTCAGCTCCTCCACCTTCACCCTCATTTCAGAGGAGATGTTCTCCGCCCGACTCTCCCTGTCCTCCATCTCCCGGGCTCCCTTCGCTAACGCCTCCCCCTGAGCCAGGCTGTTTCTCTCCAGCTCGGCCACGGTGGCGTTGAAGGCTTTGAGCTTGCTGCTGATGTCTTTCATCTGGCCTTTGGTCTTCACCACATGTTCTTTGAGCCCATGGCCCAGCTGCAGGAGACCGTGGGCCACCACGTTGACGTCGTCCCAGGAGGCGTACATGTCTCTGCTGCTGATCTCCGCTCTGTTCCTCTCCAAGGGCAAACTGATGGTCGCTTGAACCAGAATGCCAACGAGGAGCAGAAGTATCACTGGTGTCTGCATCTTTGGCTTTAAGTGATGTTCTCGGTCTTCGGAATGTTTTGAGCTCAACGCCGGTCTTTTTCTAGTGTCTCGATGGATCCGTGCTCAAGAATAGGAGTGTGAGGATTATATATCCTGCTGCCTGCAAAGAGCTTGCGGGGGTGGCTGTTCTCATTGGCTACTGGGCTGTGTGTGTGGGGGGGGTGTGGTATGCATAATGTGATGCACTCCATTGATACAGGGGAGAATTTGTTGAGGGGTTGGAAGTTAATGTAAATGAGCTGTACTGTAAGAAAAAACAGAAATCTGAGAATAGTTACCTTTCACCTTCTTTCTCCCCTTACAGTTCATTGTTCAGTGCACAAGAATGACTTTATTAAAGTATTCACAAGGTATATTTTGTCAGTCTAATTGGCATTCATCTTAAAAAAATAGCACGATTATGATAGAATTTGGGATGAAAGTGTAGCATTAAAAGCGTAGCCAGGCATTTTGGGGCTTGTTATTGCAGTGTATTTTAACAAAGATGATAGTGGGTTACAGCTACACTAATAAACAAAGATATTATCTCATACATAATAATGAGATGCTTAATTTAGATATACATTTGTAATTTACTTTTAAAGATTTCATAACTGTCTTTCCAGTGCTTAGTGTTTTAAAACAACACAAAAAAACATGTTTTTCCACCTAAAGGCATGTGGTGGATCTTGCGCGGGGAGAAATGCAGTAAAACAGAGTTTCAGACGAGGTCGTTGTGAGAAGTAGGGGAAAGTTCATGCTCAGAATTGAACCATTACAGCCATTCTCCAAAACACGTGCTCAGCGTGCGAGACACACCCCAGGCACACAGGATTCAGTTTTCAGGCAAGACCAAACATTCAAGGGGCCTGTCTACATGTGTAGAGGTATTTTGTGATCGTCTCTTTCAGAGAAACACAAGTAAGAATGCAACATGGGTTAACTGGCTGGCTGACAGTTAAAGTGATCCCTTTTCAACCGAACCGCATTTCACGGAACAATGGAGACACAGAATGACCCACAGTATGGGGCCCAGAACCGTTCCTGTAGAGAAGGGTTGAGCTTTAAGTACACGTAGCCTCAAGTCATGCTCCTGTCCTGCACGTCTCCCCAAACTGCTGGAACATTGTTAATGCCTATGATTTCTCTACCAGCACACAGTATCTGTCGGTGGGAAATGTTTTATTGCGTCGGTAGAACAGGAAGTTCTGTTTAGTAATCAGTGGCTCTTGGATAGACGAGAGGATTATTTTTGTTCTGGCCCAGGTATCATAGCATTTTCTTCCAGGAAGCTCAAATGATGTATTGTAGACTCCAAGGTAACACTTAAGTTTAAATGTTACTGAACATTGTGTATAAAGGTTATAATGTATTGTAATTTCACATTGCATTCATCATTCTAATTCTAAGCACATTCCTAAACAGCCCATGCATGTACACTATGACTGTAACTTCAAAAAAACATAGAGCTAGTTAGTTATTTGTATTTGTACTAAGTTTTTGCTAATCCAAAACAAATACACATAAAGAACATCTCAATCTTTACGAATAATTCTTTCTTTGTAGATTGTATGACTCGGTAGTCCTTAGTAACAGACTGAACAGACCCTTTGTTTTAACACAGTTTTCCCCTCAGTTGCGGGTTAGTGTGTGAAAGGTGAAGATGAGATCACGTGCCAGGTCTCTTGCATCAGCCTCTGAGAGGCATGGTCCTCCTCTAGGGCTGCTTCTGATCAGACACGCACAGCTGGGAACGAGACTCCTAGTTAGTTCCGAAGGGCAATCCAACCATAACACACTTTGATGTTTCATGGCTACGACAACAGACTTTTGTTTACTGAGATAATAGATTGATGAAACACAACAAGCACATATTTCAGATAGAGCAGTTTATACATATGTCGATTTGAATATTTCTATTGAATGTTGTATCATGAATGGACCTTTATACAGCTTAATATACCACATGGTGGATAATGATTCATTCATATTGGGCACAACAGATCAAGCAGCAGTACACATGCTGACTGTGTATTGTGACTTGTCGTGGACCCAGTGAAAAGATGTCATTCACAATGTTACCACAGAAATTCCATTCACCTCCATCACGTTGACCCTTTACCCAGATTCCAGACTCAAAGCGTTTGTAGTCTGGAACGTATGCTTTTAGGCTGTTCCCTTCCTGATGTGAACTGACTCACCGCAGCCCCAGTTGCCCTTTCACCTAAATAAAATATCCAGATTCAAACCCCTGTTTTTTTAACTAAAATAGTTATCAATGTCTATCATAATTGTTCTCCCCCAATGTAAACACGTGTATAATGTTCGGACATACAGAAACACACCCAGTTGAAAACTAACAAAAACATAATAAGGTAATTGTTAAGGACTGGAACTGATATCTCCTCTGATGGGTCCTACAATTATAGTTTTTCACAATGACGTAGTTGCATTTGGGGCCCTTTTTTGTCGTAATGGAATAGTACGAACGCCCAAGGGCATGGCAATACAATACAGCTCACGGAATATGACACAATTGTAAAAAGTAATGAAAGGAGAAGAACATGACCAACATTTCTGTGACGAGCCAGCCTTGGTATAACAAACGAGTACATGACCTATCGAGTATAAAGACGGAATAAAGGACGATTTCTCATGGGACAGTGTGGCCTATATGACGGCTTATATATGATGGCCTACTCCAGGTCAGTCTGGGGTTCGACCCTCACCCAGACCTTTGGTCTATCAAATAATGCAGTCCTCTGGTCATGCTGCAATGGTTGGCTGTCACGTAGAAAGAAATGCAAATAGTGTTGTAGACTCTGATCTATTTCTGTCTATTTAACCTGGTCACCCATCCTTGCCTTCCTGCTGATCAGTCCAGATGACTATTTACTCATGTGAGGTTCAATGATTTGTCGGTTCTTCACTCTCTCTTTCGCTGATTTCAAGTCTGGTACGTCATGTCATGCGTGCACAAAGTGGTTACTGACTTGCAGTTCACCTTTTACCTAAAAAAGAGATCGCCCCAGCTCTTTCTGGTTCCTTGAAATATGCGGGTTTAATCTTTGGGGAAGGCCAAATTTTCCTTTGGCAGGACAAACTCACCCAGTTGCACCCAATCTGCTTGAATTGAAATACTTTGTTTTAAAAAGGAGTTAAGCTTATAGTGTAAGACCTTGAATCCAATTGGCACACCTACAAAGGCTTCCTGTTTGTCTTACGCCGTGACGGCCTGTGATATCCTTCAAGCCAGTAACCCATGAAAACATGTTTTCTTGGACTTTGGTGTGTCCTCGTACAGCAGTCTTATCTTTCCTTCACTGAGATATGCACTTGTTGCTATTGGTGAGGTGTTCACGCCTTTGACATAGTTTAGCCAATAGTTGGAAATCTTTAAGATAGGGAGTGTAGGGTTCTCCTGTGTACAATCGATTAGACCTCGGGATAAGATAAGAATGATTATCAGTGATTGTCAGTTTGCAGATTTGTCTTTTTAGTGGAGTCGTTATCAATTCAACTTCCACACATGTTTATATAATAACTGAAGGTACATAAAGGCTGAACTAAACATGTTACAGGCCAAGATCATAAACAGTACTATCGGTGCCTGCATCACTGATGCCCTCGTTGATACATTTTTTACTGCCACAACAACAGTAAAATACTTTTTTGCTTGGTTGCTGTTTGTTTGTCTGATAATCTGATTGGTCCATGACTATTGCAGACTATGCAGACTATTCCACACAAGAAGAATTGCGCAACAGGACTCTTATGCAGTAATTGCTCACGTTGGGTTCATGAGAAGGAGTTAGGTGATTCTATGGCTGAACAGTACATGGCACACTCTTGGAAATGTTGAGTCACTCCATAGACAACGCCAAACCCCTCCCCCGAACCAATCAGCTCCTCTCCAGATATAGTGGATCGCTTATGTCAGACCAACAATGTGTTTTTTTCACAAGAGTGGTTTGAATAGTTAGGAAAAAAATAAATAAACTGTCTCCACTTGTTTCTTGTAATCAGCAGCTTTCAATTATTTCACGAGGTCCCTCACTGCTGAAGAACTCCCAGGCAAGAACAAACAACCCACCATGTGTATGTATGGTTCACTGCAGAGCCAACACTCTGAAGTGACCCTCTCACGATGTCTAACAAACAGTGTCTGACAGTAACCTCAGAGTCTGGTTCCTATATCCTGGTGTGACCATCTGGGCAGGAGGGTCAGCAACATGACCCCAGAGGGAAGCATTGAGCCCCTGGCCCTGCTCCCACCATTATCCTCACCGCAGCACGTGAGTGTAGTGAGAGAGAGGTGTGTGCCGTTGCGCACGCAAACCATTCTCAAACAGAAAGATATACTGCATATGTGTTTTACACAACAGCGCTGGCTGCTTTTGTGATAAATAAGAAGTGTGTAATCAAAAGCTATGGTAAATTGATCATAATCAACATTAAATTGCATGTAGGGCCATTAGATTTATGTACAACATAATTCTTATCAACATTTGTGTGCAACCAAATGTTTATACTGTTTATCAGAGAAGGGAAAACTATCAACTGCAATTTCGCAGCTGACCCAGAGAACTCTGAATGAGACTGAAGTAACATTCCCAAATGAGATGTGAACTTAAACTGAAATCCTCAACAGAGTTAAAGACATCTGGTAAAATAGTTGGCGGTTATCTTTACACACATCTCAAGGGGTCAAGAAGCAATGACCTAACACTTCCGAAGTCAGTCAACACAACAGGGCATCCCCAAACGGATTTGAATGCTCTTACTTGAATGCGCTTTCCACATTTTGGTTTTAACCTTACAGTAGTGTCTCTCCAGTCGACAAGCACACTATGTGCTTCTCTCATATCTACTCCAGGCTCTGTTTATATGTTGCAAATCAAGTTTGTCTCAGTAGGAGTGCTATCTTTCTGCATTTCCTGGTATCTCCTTTATTCCACTTTTAGCCTTTGCCTTTGCCTCGGTCTCGCATGTGCCAAAATTGACCCAGACATCTTTTGGCACCTTTGGTCTATTTCCTCTGCGAAATCTTTGTTTGAAAATAGTGTGTAGACTCTGATAGGAATATGCATGCTGATGACTCATAAACTTGTTGCTATTTAGAAGATCTGGGACATAGCACAGAGGCCACTAGAAAAGCATTGAGACAAGGATAGGACTCGTAACTGTTTTTATTTTATCTAAGCCTACTATTGGATGGAGACGGAAATGTAACTGTGATGTAATAGTGCCCTCTCCTGTCAGGTCTCTCAATTGCAACTCAGCTGAGAAAGTCGACACAGTGTGTTGATTTCAAGATTAGAATGTCATGAATGTTATTACAATATCATGACATAATGACTGAACATGAAAAGTGAACAAATACGACTGTAACACAAATACTGATTACTGTCTATCAAATCTCTCCCTGTTTGCAGTGTTTTGTAAGTGCGTTCCTTGCACAGTAAACAGCGGATAGCTGTCTGAAAAAAGAACATCGGGAGCTGTTTCTGTTTTTAATGTAAAGTACTGATCAGCAAGCTGCCGAGGGGAACTACAAACACATAAACAAGGGCTCCCATAAAAGTGCAAATTGCTGGGTTATGTCAGGAAGGCTACACACACACACACACACACACTCACACTCTACACACACCCAACCTACAAAACACAGCATGGAAAATAAAGATGTAATGCAAATAATTTGATTAGCGATGTTCCTATTTTGTTTTCTATTCTTAACAGATCAGATATGACATTTGTGCGCATGATTCCCTAAACTCCTAAACTGACTTATTATGAAATAGGATGAATCAAATTAAATGTTTGAAGACTTGAAAGTGGGTTTTGATGTTGAGTCACATGGATAACAAACATGCCCTACATTGTTACTGGTTATCAATTCAAGTTATTATTGCTTATATTTTATTATGAATGCCATGCCTATAGTTCCACAATTTCACTTAGAATTGTTTCAGAAAAATCTAGAGACGTTATTCCACTGCAAATTACATAACGGCATCAAGGTTGACTATCTTTATCACAATTGAGGCGTGTTGGTCACACACTTGCCGCCATCAGATTGACTTGAAACACAGTTCCCACCCACTCTGTTGTCCACATCATTTGGCCTCATAGCGCCTTTTCATTGGGACGCCTCTAATGTCTGTCATTGACAGTCAAGACCTTTGAAGAGTGAGCTGGGAACAGGGGGAAAGCGCGAGGGTGGCAAGGTTTTACTCATTCTCCAGCTTTATTACCTTATCCGAAGAATGTCGTGAGGAGTTCTTAAGAGCGCCTTTAAAGAGAGAAACTGAAAGGTAAGAGAAATTTGATAGCATACTGTACGCCGTCTCATTTTCTCTTGAACGATAATCTAGAACACATATGGTTGAATGTATAAATTAAAGTTAGCTACAGGTAAATGCACGCCACCAGGAGTGTGCGAATGGTATGCAACTGTTTTACAAAGGCAGTGTCCTTTATAGTGCTACATAAGTGTTTTGTTTCGTGTTGTAAACATTTGTAAACTTTTACATTTGATGTTGGGACAAAAAGGGTGTTCCCGAACCAACAATTCTACGCAGACCTTAAAACGTTGGTTTTATTGTAGCTGGCGCTTGTATTTTCTAACAAGTCTTTGGAATGTATAGATTATGAAAATATTATATTGGCTATGAGCAACGTTTTGTAGCGGAATGCATTTTTATTGATCATCACCTTAATGCATATATATATGTACTTTTCGACTGATTCCATAGCCTACTGTATAGCGTACTAGTTCATAAATTGTCACATGAAATAGACAAAATGTTATGCAGTTTTGACACACCAAATACTGCCTTTAAATTCATTACAGCAGTAAGGCAACACCATCTTATAAACAACTTATAAAGATGAGTGAAAGTGATGTATATCTATCTCATATTATTCTCCAGCTTTGCCTACAGCTATGGCTGTGCCACACATTTCATGTGATGCGATGTGCGAAGGATGGATAGTAAAAAGTATTCGTATTATCTAGCAATTTCTTTGAGCCATTATATAACAGTAGGACACAACATGGAAATCCCCAAATTGTCAGTGGAGTTCCAACCCATAACATCCTAACAACCTCATGTTGCCAATTTTGTTACCACTCTACTGAGTAACACCAAGTTGAGTCCCAGTCTCCCACAACAACATGCGATCACATGCACAACTGAACAGAACATGGGTTCATATTGTTATGGCTAATTTGGATTATTTCCTCCTATCTGGTCATGCAGTGTGTGGCCCCCCTGCCTAATCGTCCTGCCCAGACTCGTCGTCATCCACTTGATTGCTAACCATCTCCATGTTGTCTGTCATGTGATTCTGTTCGCTTTGCTGGCTCATTGCCAGTGTTTGATTCCCTGGTCCATCTTATCTAACTGGTCATCTAACTACACTGGGTTTTAATTCAAGTACCTCGATTCACTGACGTTTCTTATAGGTATCTCTCAGATCTGAATATTAAGACGGATTAAAATAACTTTTTCATTCAGTTTGCACATAAAGTACAATCACAGAAGTTCCTGACCCCTCAGTGTTGTTATTTTTACTTCAGGAAGGTCAAACCAGATATAAACATTGCAAGCTAATAAATTCTATGTTGTGTACAATGTCTGAATGTATCTTCTGTAGACATTCGAGAACTGATTTGGGAGTGTGGGAAAGAAATATTAAACTAAACTAGGATTTTATACAAACAAATATTTGAACAAATAGACAAAGCCGATTCACATGATTCATTAACAATGTGCTCTCGGACACAGAAGCTTCTGTTCCGAGGTCAGAGTGAGGTGAAACAAAGATTAAATCAAAAATATATCAAGAAAGAAATCACTTGTGGGATCTTTTCGCCTCCATGTCTCTGTCTGTAAACAGCAGCATCCTTGCTAATGACAAAGATTCACTTTCTGATTGTCTCAGCTATAAAGGTAACCTGCGAAACGGCATGATACGATTGCGACATATCATTCTCTGCATGGGTTTATCGGTTGAGGCTCATTCGCAAGCGCCTTGTCAACATCTGCCACACTTGACTGATGTGTTGTTATCCTAGATAAAGCTTGAGGCTCATTGGTGCAAATCAAAACAGTTTTGTCTGTTGGACGGTGATGTGTGAAGCTTTCAACAACATTGATGAGCTCACCCAAGTGATGTGTGATGGCGAGTTCCTGTAACGGCACACTTGGGTATGACTTACAGCGTGTGTCTCAAAAATAGAACCGCTGTAAATTTAGTGCGGGGAGTGTTATGTGGCTAGTGTAATAGTCTGATACATAGGACATGTCCCATGTCTGAGCGATGAGAATACATAATAAAGTCCGTATTAGGTTGTATTCTTTAATACAAATACCCTTGTCTGCACTTTCGGTCCCTTTTCTTTTAAAGGCACTTTGAAAGACCAATCTGTGTTGAGGGGTTTGTGGCCTGTGAGTGAGTTATCTGACTGGCTGACTTGTTCACAGCCAGTGAGAGCTGGGCTTTTCACTGGGTATTTTCAGTGCAAATATCTACTTTGAGATCAGTCCCAAAAAGTGCAGATCATCGCGCGGGCTGTAATATTCAAAGTCTATATTGGGGCTCGACATTCAGTCCAAAAAATACATTTCAGTTCTTTATTCATTTCATAACAGTAGCTTAGCCATGAAGCCTGATATATAAACAACCCCCCCCCCAAAGAGGCTTGCTTACAAAAAAAATAAGGAATTGTTGATTTGTTTTTCTTTTCTGGTTTATAAGACAAAACACAGAGAGAACTAAATGATTTCATGTTATGTGAGATGCTTTAGATCAGGTAATTGCCAAGCTCTGTAACCAATCTAGAAGAAACCACTGTTTGATGTAGCTCTATGCCCAGGCAGATGTTTGGCTTTATTTGAGCATGATTATAAACTTTGTTCATTTGAAAAGAACTACATTGCTACAGCACAGTTCAAAGGTGTATTTATATTCATGCCTAAATGACCATACTCTTAGTCTGAGTACCACTTACTCAGAGAATCTATGCATTTTCAGCCAGCAATTAGCCTAAGTGGTAAGTGCAACATAATGGTAGAATCCTCTCTTCTTAATTAGCAAGCCTTTATCTTTTGAAGATACAAATTGCCACTTACTAAATTGTACCAGATCTCTGTGGGGTTTCTTAATTACACAACACAATCAAAGTGAAGTTAGAGGGCTGTGAAGTTTTGTATGTTTTCCCATTGTTTTAATCGTCAGCACCGGAACCTTTGCTGAGATTCATAGTTAGTTCCCTTAAGGATGTGCTTGTCTCAATGTTTTGGAAAATGATTCTAACCACTGTATTAGGATGTAATGCCTGTTTAATGATGATTTGTTACCCACAAACACATTTTAAAGGACGCCAGTCCGATTCAAGTTCCCACACTACAGCATTTGAGAAATGGTGGATGAAAGATAACTGGCTAAAAATATCCGTGTTTGCTCACCACTCACTAACAAGGACTGGGAGCCTTCTAATCAAATCCAGAGTCTGAGATACCGTGGATTCACACTTAGGAGGTTATCAGAAGAGCTATTTTCACAGGAAGAACTCATTCACCAAGATCATTTGAACATTTTGTGCATGCCTTTATTGCTGTCACTTCAGAATTCTTGAACTTTTTTTGAGCTTTGGGAGACAGCTGGATTTAAAGACATGCCCTTGGTTAGGACACTATCTTGTGTTTACCTTCATTTTTTGGCTGCTGGGAAACCGTTTTGGCTGATGGGCACAGTTATAGTACATCTGCTTTTTCCTGGAAATGCAGAGGTCGAACTAAGCTCTGTTTTGAAAGTACAGTCAAGTAGTTTAACAACAGTTGTTCTAGAACAGTTCTATTTTGTGCTTCTTATTTCATAGTTACTTTCATAAGAGTAACTAACAGTTATCTCCCAGTGTTTCCTGTCTAACGCAGTGGTTTAGCTGTTTCATCTGCTGTCTTCTTTTTTCAAAGAGATGGTGTTGAGTGCAACAGTCAAAAACATAACAGGTATTTTAGTTGTTTCTGTGTAGACAGGCGCTAGAGGACATCTGGTCTTTTACTAGTGGTACGATAATCAAACATCTGGAAGCTTCAATTGCTACTGTTGGAGAGGGAGGCTTGTTTTCATTTTTTGGTCAAAATTGTGTGTGTTTATAATATCATAAACAGGGATAGATTGGAAAGAAATGTACCAGCACAAACTTATTTTGGTGCACTTTAGATGTTTCTGGTACCTTCGTCAAAACCCAGGCTAAATAAAGGTTTCAGGAATCAAATATCTGCTAATCCTTTGACACTCACTCGAGCTCTGCATTTGAAAGATAAAATAAACCTTTCATCTTCTCTTTAAAGAATCAATTCAATATTATACAGCGCCAGGCGATGATGTTCCTTCCATGGCACACCGCCTAAGACTGAAACAAGGAGATACCCTGTTTTAGCTAAACTCCTTTAGGATAATGCTGTGAGACTGTTCTTGATACCAGACCTGAAGCTGTTGGGAGCAGTGACCAGTGGAAACGGTGGATAATTGGTCAAAGTAGATTTCTATGAACGGCTTTGTTTCAGGGAGAGGGACTTTATCCATTGGGCATGGGTGTTCCTCAATGGGTTGTGACTAGGTCCTGCCTCTGGGAACTGCTCTATATGTGGAATGTCCTGTACTGTGTGTTCAACTACGAATGGGACTCTGAAAACGGCTAATTCTTTCCAAAGATGTCAACATTACGGTTTGAATTGAATTTAGTCATTAGTCATTACAAGTCCGGTCAAGTCCACCAGATGGGCGTAGTCCAAGATAATGGGTTGAAAACGTCTGTTGGAAGTCACATAGCAATGGCTTCCACCTGCAGTGTTTCGACGTTCCCTTGTGTAGCCAATCAGTGCCACCCTCACACCCTCATCTGCTTTACACAAGGACACCAAGTGCTGCTTAGTGACAGTTATAGAACACGGGTGGGTCGATGTACATAGAGTCCATTGTTTCTCAGCATTTGAATATAACCCCACAGCTCGACTTCCTCTTCTCTTTGCCCAGTCCAAAATGGCGCCATGGGTGGACTAGACTCTGAGACATACACTGTCTCTCAAATGCCAACCTAAGTCATGGACTTCTTCAATCCCGATTCAATTCACTTTGTGACATTTTGAACCTGTGGAGAGTGAGGGGGATTGGGGCGGAGGAAAACAAGGAGAGCTCACAAAACTCAGAGAAACAGCTTCACCATTGAAGTAGCATAATGCTTCATTGTTGGGCTTGAATGTGGTTGATTGTCTTTGGAGGGAAGGGGGGTTATGACATGCATGTGATTTTTAAAACCAAGTCGATGTTCTTAGATAAGGATTAAGATGTATTTTCTAAAGTTCAGTTGAATCTTTTTTTTAAAAGATTAATGTGATTGACGGAAAGTGTGATTCATACGACAAAGAATTTTGCAAGGATGTGGCCCCATGTTCCCAGGGATGAGGTCTGTATATGTTCAGGTGTCACTCTGTTATTTCTGTCAACTTCCTGTACTTGAGCGTTCGGGTCGACACACTGCGTAGAACCTAGTCTTAATTGCATGTTACCTAAGTCCTGCATGACGCGTCATGTGATGTTAGCGTGGGCCCTCGCTGACTACAGGACAGCAAAGTGTGTTTGCATGCCTGAGTGTGAGGGGCCTTTTGTTATTGTGTCGCACCGACGCCGTGTTTGTTCAGCTCTCAGTTTTGCTTGCCTTCACTGTGGCGTTTTTTCCTGTGGCTGTCAGGAAGCAGATTTCCTGAGCGCGGCCAATGGGCTTCCTGGCAGGAGAGAGACGGAGTTCTTACTGGGAGACAATAGGAGGTCTCCCTGGGGGTGTCGGAGGCTGAGGGGTAGTCTCAAACCTGCTTCCCTTCAGGAAACTGCAGATTTATCCCAGCAGCTGAGCCACTCACATCGAGGCTTCCAGTGAGGAAGTTGAGGCCCTACTTTGTGTGTGTGCGCGTGTGTGTGTTAGGAAGGGGGAGGAATGTGTGTGTATCTGTGCGTGCGTGCATACATCCGTGTGTGTGTGTGTGTGCACGCATCAGTGCTTGCATGTGTGCATGCATGCTAGTTAGTGTCTCTTTTTGAGAATGGGCCTTTTCTCATGTAAAGCAGTTTGGTAGTTAAAGTGAGCCAATGGATGGGGAGGGGGCCTAGTTGAATGAATAGGTTTGCCCTTGTCCATGAACACCAGAAACTGGGTTAATATGTGCGGGGCGCAGTCCTATCAGGTTCTGTGTAGCTAGAGGCCTCTCCTCCTCTTCTTCATTGTCAGTCAGCTTTTTCGACCCTCTGCTTCCTTTTCGAGGAAAAGGGTGGTGGTGGGATGAGGTCACTTTTCCAAAACATGGGCTGAGGCGATGAAACCAGCTCTGGACCAGGACATTTCCTGTTTCAAAACTGTAGACCCCAGTGTTGGATTTATGACCGCTGACGGGAAACTGCAGTCTCAGTAATGCGAATGATGGTGAAGAAACATTAGCTTACAGGAGGAGAGCTTCACATAAACCTTCAATCAGCATGGCAATATATGCAATAAAACTGCACTCGCCTAGCAAGGCCACGATTTGTAAAGCGATGTGGTATGTCCTTTTACAATGGGAAATCTAATGAGGGCTTTATAAAGTGAAACCCCTCTGCCTGTTATTAGGTTACATGAACTTACCCCCATTAAGACTTATTGTGTCCAGTCAGTTATGCTGTCATATGACATTTGCCCGTGTGAGACCAATGTGTTTTGTGGGAAGAAAACACCATAAGTTGATGTGTGAGTGAGAGAGAGAGAGAGAGAGAGGAGAGGAGAGGGAGAGGGAGAGAGGGAGAGGGAGAGAGAGATGCCTGTGGTGGCTCCCGGCTGGTGATGGAAGATGAGGGGTGTAGAGGAATGTGCCTTCTCCCCCTGTGCCCTGTAATTTGCTGCCTGTCATCAGGACCTGGAAAAAACATTTGAACTGGCCTGTTTTTTCTGCTGAGTGAGGCAGGCAGGCTGTGAGTGAGGAGGAGTGGGATAGGATGGGAGGCTAGGCGGCCGTGTCCAACCTGCACTCCTCCTTATCTGCAGCGTACTGACAAGAACAGCGAGGCCTCCGAGGATTCAACGGAGACCCGGATCTGAGGAATTCGTCTTTTTTAAAGCCTGATCTCTGAGACACACACACATCTGAAGTTGACGTTTTCAAAACAAAACATTGAACATTTACCAATGAGCACGTTCAGACAGGTCAAAGGGGGTGTAAGTCATTCTGCACTTTGACTGGAACTTGCATTACTTGGTAACAAAAAACACATTGCCCTTTAGAAAGTAGAACGGGACTGTTTATCAAAGCTAACATGCTCATTCATTGTACCTGGTTTGACCCACACCTCCTCCACTAATCCTCTTCTGAGGGAGGTGCTGACTAATCCTTCACTCATAAGGGTGGGGCATAGCCTAGATGTTTGGACAATTAGGTGATTTATAGATCTGCGCCAAGCACACCCATCTCTGACCCCACATGTTTTGCCCCTAGAGGAGGAGGTAACAGGCTTTCCCTCAGGTTATGAAGCAGTGACCTGTAGCTGACAGGCTGAAGCTAACCAGTCCCTTAGCCCAGTCTCCACTTGAAGCAAACAGGCTAACTTGACATTACAGGCTAACATGCCATTCCTCTGATACGCAGAGAGGAACCTTGGATGGATTAGCCTCAGTAAGGAACATTTGTGTTTTTATTTTTAATTAATCATCCAAATGGGGTATCTATTCATTCATGGGCAATGCAATGTATATTTTACCATGTTTGGGGATCTAAAGTAACTTTTGATTTGATCCGATAGAGATGGCTTGGTCACGAGAGATCCCAGACAAGGGTTTGTTCTTCTGTGTGTTGAGGGCTACCTTGTTCAGATACTTGATGAGTGCGACATGTTCTAGCCTGGTCTTGCCAGCAGGATGTTGGAGGGAAGTGTGTGGTGGAATGTGCCCGGGGGTGTGGGGAAACAGATCTGTGTTTGTGTGTATGTATGCGTAGTGTAGGTTAGGCTACTCTGACCCTCTCTCTCTCTCCCTCTCTCCCTCTCTCGTGCTCTTTCTCTCTCCCTCCCTCTCTTTCTTTCTCTCTCTCTTTCTCTCTCTCTCTCTCTCTCTCTCTCTCTCTCTCTCTCTCCCTCTCTCTTTCTCTCTCCCTCTCTTTCTCTCTGTGTCTCCCTCTCTCTCTCTCTTTTAGGGGAGCTGTGACCCACAGTTGGAGTGACAGCAGGTGGAAGGAACCCAAGGTGAACCCTGTTGCTCCATCAAGAAAGGGTTTATGATTCCTCCAGCGAGTGTATGACAAAAGGTAACTATGGGAGTCATCCTCCAAACTGACGTTAAAGAAGAAGAAACAAACATTCTGTGGTTAGATCGAATCGTAGGTGCTTAGAAAGAACTGACTTGTAAAGTATTCAACACTTCTTTTCTTTTAAGGTAAGCACTGAGAAAGAAACACTGATTTAAGTGAGTGTTCCTTCTTTCCCCAGATAGTGAGTTGACTGTCGGGGCTTCTGCTTAAAGATTCAGTCCGGGAAGATGACTCAGTCTGTGCAGGTTAACCCAAAACTGCCTGGTGAGTTATGGCATAAACATCAGATTTCGAATAATGGCACACAACGCAACACATTACTCTAAGCCCTAAGCAAGTGGGAAGCTAAGTTGTTAAGTATCAGTTGCCATGTTTGCTGGGACTTTTGTCATTGTTGTGGTGTTATTGCATACAGCTTAAAGGATTCAATTAGAGTTTCACTCAGTAGTGTTGACTGCTCATCGGTCAACAGTGTGTTGCTAAGATGCCATTTGTGGTCAGGGTCTCTAATCCCAGGTCATTTGTGGGTTTGAAAACCAACGTTTTCCCTCCCCCCTGAGTTGTTCCTTACGATGCGTCCCTGTGCCCGCAGACCTGGGTGCTCCATTCCTATACTCCAGCCAAGAAGAGGCAGATCAACAGGGATCCTACTCAGTCCAGACTCCGTATGGCTTCCAGCTGGACTTGGACTTCCTCAAGTACGTGGAGGAGATCGAGAGCGGTCACAACCTGCGCCGGGCACCCGTCAGCTCCCGCAGGTCGACGCGGCCCGTCAAAGTCTCGCAGCGGAGCACCAGCGTCGGGGGACGAGCCAGCGGATGGACCTCCACCGAGTCTCTCTCGTCCACCGCCAGCGAAGATGGCCGAGTTCCCCCTCCGCCGCCCCCGAGGAACCGCATCGGTTCGGCGCCCTGCGAAGCCCAACCTCTGTCCCCTCTCACCATCCTCAGCTCCCCGCCGCACTCCGCCGGCTCCAAAATGCCCCCTCCTCCCCCGCCTCTGCGCAACCCCAGGGTGGAGAGAACCCTCCTGGAAACCAGCAGGCGACTACAGCAAGAGCAGACCCACCAGCACCAAAATGGCGCCCGGCTCCAGCTCTCAGACCCTCCGAAGCAAGGCTTCAGAGAGGGCGCCAAGACAAATGTTCATCTTTTGACTTCCCAATGCCAACACAACCACTGTGGATGGTCTGCCTCAGCTACAGTCTTTGCTCTCCCCTACCCCACCCCAGGGTAGCTGGATCAAACTCAGTCCTCACACCTCCGGCAGGAGCACTCCTGCCTCAACCCCCGGAATGGCTTCCCTACCACCCACCCAGTTGCAGACCGTGAGAGAGCAAATGGCCACTGCCCTCCGGCAACTGAAGGAGATGGAGGAGCGGGTGAAGGGGGTCCCGGCATTGGAGAGAGAAGTGGCCAAGTTACGTGCGGAGAAAGACATGCTTCTGTCGGAGCTGCAGGAGAAGAAAGATTTCGCTGCTAAAGAGACGGTGGTCCAAGAACGACAGACGACCACGACAGTGACTGTTTCTACCACAGTGGACGCAGAGTCCCAAGTTCAGGAAACTCCTCCGACTTCGAGCCAAGCAGGAGACGTCAACGGGCTGAGCGAGAAAACGGAGGTGAACGCTGAGAGAAACTCTGAGAAAGTTCCAGAAATAATTCCAGCCGAGACTGTGGAGAAGATGTCGGTGGCAGTCGGAGATGACGTGTCACTGGACGAAGGGGTGTTCTACTACAGACAGGAAGTGAAAGACGCGTCCGAGGGAACAGAGGTGGCCGTCTGCGAGAGAAGCGTTGGGACTGAAGAGGCGTCTGCTTGCGACGAGGCAGTCCAGGTGAACGTGGAAACGCAGGAGGCCTCTGTGTGGGTGATGGAATCGCTGCTCGGCGTCACCAGCGAGGCACAGAGAGAGATGGACACCTTACAAGACACCATCAAATTCCAACAGGAGTCCATTGTTGCTCTGGAGGGGAGACTGAGCCAAGCTGACCAGGACCTGGGAGTGCTGAAAGCTCAAGAAGAAGAGAGGAAGTCCAGGGTCATGTTTGAGAAGGGTGTCCTTGCCAAACCTACCATGGCAAATGCTCAAGTAGCAACTGATTCGTCCACTTGCACTTTGCAACATGTGGCAGTGTCCTGTTGCCCTGAGGTGGTGGATGCATGTGTAGGGGGGGATTTACCAGCCAATGAGAATCACCAGAGTACACAGACTGACATTGTTGAGAGTCCAGCTGAACCAATCCCAGTAGCTCTGGTCAGCACTGGGAGCCAATGGGAGAATATTCTTGAGGAGGTGCAGGAGCAGAAACCTCTGGCCACCGCGCTGAAGAGAAGACAGATGACCATCGCAGAGTACAAGGTTACCCCTGATGAGGAAATGGTCAGTGTGGCGAACAGAGAGGAGGAGGAGGTGACCACTCCCAGGAACCAAACATCTGTTGGAGGTAGGTACCAGCTAGGGTTTGTTACTTATACAGTCCTAAACCAACATATTTACAGAGCATTATTCCACTTAATAATGTTCATAAACGATCAAGAATAAATACACATGACCTAACAATGCGGTGGGGTTATCTGTGCTGCATAAGGAACATTGCGTGCTATGCTGTTCTGTTTAAAGTCATCCAATAAAACAAACTGACATCCATAGCATCATTACTGGCTCCAGGTATGCTTAAATCCATCATGAAGAGGAAGGATGGGAGTGACCCGGGTCAAACTCGCAGCAGCGGCAAGAAGAGCTTGCAGTTTGTCGGCATCCTCAATGGAGGGTGAGTATCGGAAAGTGCAGCGAATGGGAATGCGTGTGACCCACGACATGCGGGTACATGCGGTCATCTTATCCCTGTCATCCTACGTGATCAGGTATGAGTCGACATCGAGCGAGGAGGACGAGGAGGAGGAGGGGCGAGGAGGAGGAGGAGGAAGAGGGGAGTTCGTCGGCGGGCAGTGGGGACGGCGGGTGCTCGGACAGCAGCGAGGAGGCGGCGGCGGCTCTGGAGGACACGTCGGACGAGGAGAGGAACGTGAACGCGGACGACAGCGACAGCGAGGACGAGGTCCTGGGAGGAGCCACCAACGCCTCTGACATTGTGAAAGAGAAGTATGCTGTGAAGAAGGGACCTAAATCATGATGCGTTCAAGAGATTCATCTCCTTACATTTTTGGGGGGGCAATTTCATTTAATCTCTGTTACAAACCGACCGTTGTTTGCTAAATGGCACACGGTAGCATTTAGAGAAATGAGGCGTTCTCTTCCTAGATATGACTGCCAGCTTTTGAATACTTGTCTTGTTTGTCATAGGTTTGAGCTGAGTTCAAAAATGCGCGAGGCTTGTCTCATTCTGAAGAACCACCTGAACGATGATGTCAAAACACTGAAGAGTAAAGAAGTGGTGGGTTCCAACATGCCTCTTCAGTTAAACCAGCGTTACCGTGTCTGTCCTTTTTGGTTTCTTCAGAGTGCACAGCATGCTATTGAATGAAAACCACCCTTGTCAAAGCTTTTTACAATCAAATAAACTTGTTGACGAGTTCATTTCACCAATGAACAAAAACATAAGCGTATCTTTCATCAGTGTTTTGTCCCTGATGCGTAAAAAAGTGTACTGTCTGTACTGTACGGCTGAGCTTTGTGTGTATATAGAGCCATGTCCAGAACCAAACTATGTATAATCAGCTGTGTCATGTGTTTATCACCAGTGGTTTTCCTATCTCTCCTATCCCCTTCTATCCCCCTCAGCTCTCCAGCACCCACACTGTGCAGCTGGAGTGGTTCCGTATCTCCAGCGCTAAGACGGCCCAGCCTCAGCGCGTCTCCGACTACCTGATGGCCTTCTCCGAGGTCTCCTCCGCCCTGCTCGTACGCGTGGTCAACATGACGGACGGGAACGGCAACACCGCCCTGCACTACAGCGTCTCCCACTCCAACTTCATCGTGGTGGGCCTGCTGCTGGACACGGGTCAGTGGGCATTTCCCCATCGAAACCCAAGGGGGGGGAATTAAGTCACATGCCTATTCCAATAGCTACCTGGTTTTATCGTGTTTTTGAAGTGTGTGTGTGTGTGTGTTGTCTCCTCCTCAGGTATGTGTTGTGTGGACAAGCAGAACAAGGCGGGTTACACGGCTATAATGCTGGCAGCCCTCTCTGCTGTGAAGGAGGAGGAGGACATGCAGGTGGTCAAGAAGCTCTTCAGCCAAGGCAACGTCAACGCCAAGGCCAGCCAGGCACGTCCCTCTGAATAAACCACATCTCACCTGCACATCGTTTATGATGAAATAAAGTATCGGACAGCTCTCTGTTAGACGTGTACAATAGATATGTATTGGGTGTCAAGCTGAATTTGTAAATGTTTTAATACTTTAATACTGCATGTAACTGTGGCATACAGCTGTTGTATGCCCCATTCAACTATGGATCTTGTGACTTGTATTACTGTCAATGTAGTTCAGTTTTGTTTGTGTCCCTGCCACGTCCCAGAACTGATGGGACTTGCTCCATTCTTCAGTCAGAATAACTTGCCATGAATCAAATGACTAAGTTACTACAGTCAATGTGGGAAGAATCAGAGGCCTGTTGCAATGTTTTCAGTTCTCAACTTCAGTCTTTCTGATGCCAAAACATCACAATGTTCCAACTCTCCTGCTTTCGCCCAGGCCGGCCAGACAGCACTGATGCTAGCAGTCAGCCACGGTCGGCAGGAGATGGTGAGGGCCCTGCTGGACTGCGGCGCCAATGTGAACGTGCAGGACGACGAGGGCTCCACGGCCCTCATGTGCGCCAGCGAACACGGCCGGGCCGAGATCGTGTCTCTGCTCCTGGACCAGCCGGGCTGTGACATCTCCATCGTGGACAACGTGAGTTTTATCGGCCGTCACTGGGCCTCCCTGCTGGGCCTCCCTGCACACCAGCCCAGTGACAAGAGGAAGTGACATGTTAAAAATCCACTGTAGTCCAAAATCCATCACGGTGCTACACTTTCTTCTAATACGGAGGAACAGTGCAAATCAAATGAGTAGGCATAATGGAAAATGGACACGAAAGAATAATCTACACTGTCTGGACTTTTCTTTTCATCCCTTTTTGTAGACCTCTACTTTGTGTCTGTCCAGACGTTCAGAGCCAGCCTCTGGCAGGCTACTGTCTTAATTGCCTTCATCTGTCTTCATGTCTTTGACTCTACGCTGTTACAGGAAAGAAAGTCACTAGACTGTTTAGATACCCTCGAGGGGCACATTAACAAGCCAGAATGGTGTTCTGTGTACTGTTATATCATGCTGGTAGTGAATAAATACGGGTAGTTTGCCTCTTGTGACTTGCATAGTTGCTCTTTGAACTGCTCAATGGGTCTCCATGGCCTTAAGTTTTCTTCTGTTCCAGAATCACATCATATGAACTGTAGTAAGACCGGTTCAAATGCTCAGACACACATTTCAGAGGACACATCTGGGTTTGAACGAGTTGGCCATAGAGCACATGGTTTTGAGTTTCAGATGGTCACAGCTGGACCGAGATGGGGTGGGAAAGTATTTGGGCGTTCTTTTTGCTCAACACTGTGACATACTGTACTGGAGGGATATGGGTGTCTAGGGAGACAGAAAGGCAAAGACTCGAGTTAACCCCGTGTTACTCTAGTGTTAGGCATTTTACAACTCCTAGTACAAAGTATAATGCCTATTAAACACGGTTGAAATAAGGAAGTAGGCCTAGATACCAAGTCCCCCTAATAGAACTATTTCGTTTTCTGTGTCTCCATGAATTGAAATGAGTTTTGTCATTCCGCAGGACGGCAGCAACGCTCTGTCCATCGCCCTGGAGGCCTCGCACAATGACACGGCTGTCCTGCTCTACGCCCACATGAACTACGCCAAAACCCAGGCAGCTGTGAGTCGGTTATCAGAGTAGAAAAAACATGTCTGTGTTGTTTCACAAACTAGGTGGTTTTGCCTCGAATGCAGTACAGGCCGCTCAGAACATATCCGTATCATGAGCAATGCCTCTTCTATTTGAAGCCGGTTAATATTAGCGCCTAGGCTGTGCTCTAATATTAAGTTTGGGTGTGGTATGCTAGCTGCTGGTCGCAAACTCTAGGTTTGACTTGCGCAACAGTGACGCCTAGAGTGTTTTCCATGAAGCACCATCGTGAGCAGTGAGTTATGGGTTTTATCTGTGTTTGTCAGCGGTTGGTAATAAAACAATGCTCTTATCTCTTTCAGGGAACTGCCAAGCCCCACAAGTCCCCATAAGACATGGTCAGCAAAGTGATTCAAGCGGTGTATATGACAGACCATTAAGACGGACAGAAACGTAACTGGACAAGAGCATTGAAAAATGTTCCACTGGAATTACCACTGTCTACTAAAGGATATGTATTTATATCTTGGCTTATGTCGTGCATTTATTTGTATTGTTAATATAAGGTTGATATTTTTCCATGAAAGCCTTGAGCAGTTACTGTTATCCATAACCAATATGCATTTGTAACATGTTTGACCAAGTAAAGGTCTGCAGCATCTATTTTTCTATAAAACAGAACATGAGACCTTAAATCCAATTTGCACTCATTTATTATGTTTAGTGTAGTCGTCACTCTACTTCAATTTAACAGCCCTCAATCGTCATGCTAATAGTTCTAAGTCTGCACTAACCGTCAATGCATTGTATATTCATGTATCTATTTTCAGGAAAAAAAATAAACATATATTTACATATTACGTTTACTTATTTTTGTTTTGGGGTTGGAAAATGTTTCATTGAGAAATAATTGCAGTTCACGATCCCTCAGTGACCACAGATCAATCACGTTTCTTTACTGTCCAAAGTTTGGGTTTTAGAAGAAGATGTGAAATATAATGTCAATCATTTGAATAGTGACTTTAAACAAATATTTCATGCTATTTAAATTAGTGGCATATTATAGTGTTCCTAGTGTTCTGTCTTGCTCATGGTCACGTATAGCCTGGGTGCCAGCCAAACTTATCCCACAAAATAATTTGGTCGGGAAGTTGGGTCTGGGGTAGCTCGGTTGGGGAAAAACTATCCGAACAAGAGCTGTTCGGATCAATCAAATTGTCAGGGCGGGCTTTATACGATGATGGACAGATGATCAACAGTAAAATCAACCACAGCACCAAAGAGCGCTTGGGTTGAATTTCTAGCCGATCTAGCCGATCTAGCCGATCTAGCCGATCTAGCCGATCTAGCCGAACTAGCCGATCTAGCTCTGACATTGAGTCTATGGGGAACCACATGCTCAACACTGACTGCATGTTTTTGATCTATAAGTGCTTCCCCAACTGGATGGGACCCAGTGTCAAGCCGATCAGTTTTGAAAGCACCCACAGATCTAAAACGAGCAGTCAGTTTTGAGACTCAATGTTAGAGCTAGACCTGCGAACGGTTTCTAACCTGGTTAGTGTAGCGTTAGATCTCATTGGTCTGGATAGGTGGTATTGGTCATGTGATCCGATTGCCAATCAACACAAACGATTGCCGGGTGTGTTTCACAAACGAGGGAGTGATGGTGAACAGCAACAACTCACAGTTAGTTTTAGCTCAGTGGTTCGAGCATTAGATGACAGATTAAGATTTCACAACTTTAAATCATCCTCCACTGTGTTTTACTTTGGTTGAAAGCAACTGCTAAATTAATCGGTATTAAAAGAATCATCTTCTCATAGTTATGAAATGTTAAAACCCATGGTAGTTCTAATTAACGTTCACATACAAGGTCTCCAACACCTCCCCCTTCATTTAGTCTGTGCCATAATAACTAGTGGCATAGGTTGTAGTGGTGAGTTTATCTGCTGTCTCCTGGGAGATATTGTAGTGGGAGAGTCATGTAAGTTGATGTATTGGGTCACTGGTAGCACACTTGTTAAGTGCGTGACTCCTATAAACTAGGGCCTTGGGTTCAAATCCCATGTATGGTTTTTCTGATGAAAGCAGAAACTTTCTGTTCAATAATATCACACTTCACCTTAAGGATCTGTTTTCAACGACTTCATGTTTGATTGTGTCCTTGATGGCTCAGTGGATAAGGATGTGTACTATGAGTGTTAAGGGTCTTGGGATTCAAACCCCATGGAAGGCTGCGTTGGTCTTTCCTTGCAGAAACTGTCTCTTTAATGACCTCACACTTCACATTAAGGATGTGTATTTTCAACAAGTTCATGTTTCCTTGTGTCCCTGATGGCTCAGTGGATAAGCATGTGTACCATGAGCGTTAAGTGTCTTGGGTTCAAATCCCATGGAAGGCTGCGTCGGTCTTTCCTTGCAGAAACTGTCTCTTTAATGACCTCACACTTCACATTAAGGATGTATTTTCAACGAGTTCATGTCTCCTCGTGTCCCTGATGGCTCAGTGGATAAGCATGTGTACCATGAGCGTTAAGGGTCTTGGGTTCAAATCCCATGGAAGGCTGGGTTGGTCTTTCCTTGCAGAAACTGTCTCTTTAATGACCTCACACTTCACATTAAGGATGTATTTTCAACGAGTTCATGTTTCCTTGTGTCTCTGATGGCTCAGTGGATAAGCATGTGTACCATGAGCGTTAAGGGTCTTGGGTTCAAACCCCATGGAAGGCTGCGTTGGTCTTTCCTTGCAGAAACTGTCTCTTTAATGACCTCACACTTCACATTAAGGATGGTATTTTCAACAAGTTCAAGTTTCCTTGTGTCCCTGATGGCTCAGTGGATAAGCATGTGTACCATGAGCGTTAAGGGTCTTGGGTTCAAACCCCATGGAAGGCTGCGTCGGTCTTTCCTTGCAGAAACTGTCTCTTTAATGACCTCACACTTCACATTAAGGATGTATTTTCAACAAGTTAATGTTTCCTTGTGTCCCTGATGGCTCAGTGGATAAGCATGTGTACCATGAGTGTAAAGGGTCTTGGGTTCAAACCCCATGGAAGGCTGCGTTGGTCTTTCCTTGCAGAAACTGTCTCTTTAATGACCTCACACTTCACATTAAGGATGTATTTTCAACGAGTTCATGTTTCCTTGTGTCCCTGATGGCTCAGTGGATAAGCATGTGTACCATGAGCGTTAAGGGTCTTGGGTTCAAACCCATGGAAGGCTGCGTTGGTCTTTCCTTGCAGAAACTGTCTCTTTAATGACCTCACACTTCACATTAAGGATGTATTTTCAACAGTTCATGTTTCCTTGTGTCCCTGATGGCTCAGTGGATAAGCATGTGTACCATGAGTGTAAAGGGTCTTGGGTTCAAATCCCATGGAAGGCTGCGTTGGTCTTTCCTTGCAGAAACTGTCTCTTTAATGACCTCACACTTCACATTAAGGATGTATTTTCAACAAGTTGATGTTTCCTTGTGTCCCTGATGGCTCAGTGGATAAGCATGTGTACCATGAGTGTAAAGGGTCTTGGGTTCAAATCCCATGGAAGGCTGCGTTGGTCTTTCCTTGCAGAAACTGTCTCTTTAATGACCTCACACTTCACATTAAGGATGTATTTTCAACAAGTTCATGTTTCCTTGTGTCCCTGATGGCTCAGTGGATAAGCATGTGTACCCATGAGTGTTAAGGGTCTTGGGTTCAAACCCCATGGAAGGCTGCAATGGTCTTTCCTTGCGTTACGAGCGTTACCGAGCGTTACCGAGCGTTTTTACAACTCAATTTTAGCGTTACCTTTAGCTGGACTTATAAATAAAACGGATAAAATCAATTTTTGCGTTACCGAGCGTTACCGAGCGTTACCGCGCGTTACCGAGCGTTACCGAGCGTTACCGAGCGTTACCTTAGCTGGACTTATAAATAAAACTGATAAAATCAATTTTCGCGTTACCGAGCGTTACCGAGCGTTACCGAGCGTTACCGAGCGTTACCGAGCGTTACCTTTAGCTGGACTTATAAATAAAACTGATAAAATCAATTTTCGCGTTACCGAGCGTTACCGCGCGTTACCGAGCGTTACCGAGCGTTACCTTAGCTGGACTTATAAATAAAACTGATAAAATCAATTTTCGCGTTACCGAGCGTTACCGCGCGTTACCGAGCGTTACCTTTAGCTGGACTTAAAATAAAAATGATAAAATCTGACTGGCGCCATTAAGCATAGGGGTACACTGTCTTTCAGACAGTTTCGAACCGGAGGGGTCAGGACTCTAGATCCCATGCATATCCACTCGGCCACCAGGGCCTATGCGAATTTCCCCTCGGAATCTTATTATGTCTTTATGAATTCCACTTGAAGACATAAATTCAATGTTCAATTGAAAGCTTTTAGTAACAGGTATGTAACGAACGCGATCTTGCAAGTTCCGTCAGAGGACCTGACGCTGTTCACTCCCATCACCGCGAGATCACTCCCACCGGGAGTCGAACTCGCCATCTCTGACTTCCCAAGCGCGAACGCTACCAACTACGCCAAAGAAAAGCTAGCTCCTCAGTGACGCGGGTGGCTCATTAAATACCTGCGGAGTGAGTTTCACCGATACACATCGGCTACACTTTCATCTAAAAGCACCTTGGGGGACGTGATCCCCTAACTCTTGATCTGTAGTCATACTCTCTAACCATTTAGCCAACCTTACAACCACAAAAGTTACATGTGGACAGTCACACCTTTGTCATAAGCACATCACTCATTTGTGAACCACACCTGGCAATCGTTTGTGTTGATTGGCATTCAGATCACATGACCAATACCACCAATCCAGATGAACGAGATCTAATGCACAATCCCCAGGATAGAAACAGTTAACAGATCTAGCTCTAACATTGAGCCTCAAAACTGACTGCTCGTTTTAGATCTGTGGGTGCTTTCAAAACTGATCGGCTTGACACTGGGTCCCATCCAGTTGGGAAAGCACTTATGCTGTATGTGTGTTTTGGATTGAATAACCAATGGGGGTGTTGGCAAAGGGCTACTATGCCCTGTTTTTGCACAGAAAATACCAATCGGGGAGTATGAATATTTTTGGGGGGAAAAACCCCCCAAAGGGGTTAGTATGACGTTTTGGGCTGAAATTTCCAAAGGCCTTAGTATGTGTGTTTTGGACGAAATAACCACTGGGGGTGTTGGCAAAGGGGCTACTATGCCCGTGTTTTGCCCAAAAAATACCAATCGGGGAGTATGACTGTTTTGGGGTTTGCCCCAAAAATACGAAAGGGGTTAGTATGACGTTTTGGGCTGAAATTTCCAAAGGGCTTATTATCTGTGTTTTGGATGAATTAACCACTGGGGGTGTTGGCAAAGGGGCTACTGTGCGTGTTTTTGCCAAAAACAGACCAGTCGGGGAGTATGAATTTTTGGGTTTGAAAAAAAGACGAAAGGGGTTAGTATGACGTTTTGGGCTGAAATTTCCAAAGGGCCTTAGTATGTGTGTTTTGGACGAAATAACCACTGGGGGTGTTGGCAAAGGGGCTACTGTGCGTGTTTCTGCCAAAAACAGACCAATCGGGGAGTATGAATTTTCGGGGTTTGAAAAGAAGACGAAAGGGGTTAGTAGGCTATGACGTTTTGGGCTGAAATTTCCAAAGGGGTTATTATGTGTGTTTTGGATTAAATAACCAATGTGGATGTTGGCAAAGGGGCTACTATGCCCGTTTTTGCCCAAAAAATACAAATCGGGGAGTATGACAGTTTTTTGGAAAAAACAAAAATTGATGTTAATGTTGTCTTGAACATAGTCATTTTCTAATACTTGTACTTAGTTCTTAATATTGTTCATATGGACTTCTTTTATATTATATATTATATATTGTTAATTGGCACTTAGTTTCTTGTAGCTTCATATTGTTAATATTTGCACTTAGGTTTTTTTGTAGCTTCATATTTGAACTTAGTATTTTTTTAATGCTTTTATCGTGTTCTTAGTCTCTTATCCTTTCCTGTTCTTTGATTCATTTAGGACATGGACCCAGCCAGCTTTAATGATCTTCTGACTGTGCCCAACTACCCCCTGAGCAATTGGGCCTAAAAACACGCTATCTCAAACTCCTTCTCCTGCATTTTTACAAAAACTAACTAGGACTTAGCTAAGTTATTGGTTGAATTGTTATTTCTTGTGTGTAATGATCTGAAATAAACATGTTCTAAGGCAAGTGTTCTGTAAACTTTACACAATACACAATACAACATGGTCTGATGGTAGGTCTGGTCTGGTATAGGAGGTGGTAGCTCATCCAGCAGTGTTGATGTCTTTGAGATACCATCTGGACGCAGTGAGGCACACTGCCTACAGTTGCACAGGAGCACTGGCACAGCCACTGTCCACATCCTGTAGAAGAGCCTGGAACAACAGAACACAACCATCAAGTTTGATTTGAGATCGCTACGTTCATGTCACACCTGTACTTTTCCCTTGGTGGCTCTGTCCAGCAGTAGACTGCTTCTCACCAGTACACACACGCCACCTTAAACACAGAATGATATAATGTGCTGACAGAAGGGCTAGAAAAGAAAATGGAATCTGACCAGACACCCTTGTGTGGGTGTGTCTAGCTGTGACCCCTGACCTTCTCCAGGATGGCGATCCGGCCCTGCTCCTCAGGACACATCACACACCATCAGTTACCTGGTAACAGCAGCTCCGTGTGTTTCAGGTGGCGCACCACCAATCCTGTTAGGACACAGATGGGCAACTAAAGATTGGGGGCTGTGCAGTTGCTCCTTGATAGCACATAGTCAGTACAACCTCCAGTTAAAGTACTGCCTGGTTTACAATCAACAAGGGACCTAGATTCGCTTCAGACGATGCGAAGCACTGTGTGCAGACAGATACAAGCCGCCCACCTGTCTATGAAGAGTGGCAGGATGCCGGCGTAGACCCTGCGCAGAGGCAGCTTGTGTTCCACCTCCATGTGGGACAGGACCAGATGCAGCACTGTGTCGTACCGGTTGGGCCTCCGGGGGCGACAGTGAGCAGGCATGGCAACACCACCTGAAACTGATTGGCATTTTAGTAGTCTACTGCATTAATCAAATACACGAAAGAAAAGCAACAGATGTCTACAATAGCAGTCTGAAGGCGGCATTGCTCAAGCAATATCCCACTACCCAGGGCCAGCCCTAGACAAATAGTGTAGGGGGCCTTTTGGGGCAGGTAGATGTGTACAGGTGGTTGAAGAGGGCGTGGTGGAGAACCTCAGCTCTTGTACAGGCGCAGTTCTGCAGCAGGCTGGTACCAGAGGAGGGAAACATGTGCACACACAAACATACCGTCAGTATATAAAGAACTGAAATGTGAAACTATGTGAAAATATAAAACTGAAAACTTAAAATGAATAACTTATTCAAAATAATTCCAGAATTTAATCGAAATTTTAGTCAACCTGAAAATAAATTGGTACACTTATTTTTCCTTTGAATACATGGTTTTATTTTTCAAGTTTTCGACCAAAATTTACAGTATGACAGTATGACAACGTGATGCTAGGTCACGTACCGTCATGTCGCCAAACCAGTAGATGGCAGTCGAGGTGCCACGATCAGCACCGTTGAGTACCAGAAGAAGCCGAAGTCGTCTGTCCTTCACAACACAGCGATGGCGAGTGCAACAAAAATAATCCAGAGGATTCGAAATCTCTTGTCCGGGGTAAGAAATTAGCTAGATAGACAGGATTAGTATAATGCAAGTTATTTGTAATGGATATAGAGTTACTGTCAAAGTGTTCAAATTTGATGTTCCCGTGTGCTTGCCACTCAAACTAAAAGGACACAACACGCTACTAGCTATAGCTAGACTAATGTTAAAACGTAGCGTCGAGCATTGTGATGAATAATCATGTTATTGTAATACAAATGTCCTATACTGTACTATAGGCTACAGTGTGCTAGAGCCATCAAGTTACTCATTTCACACTGATTTTTTACAGCACAATCTGCAAGCAAAGCTTCAATTGCGTTATGGAGAGATAGCAAAAAGGTAAATTGAAGATGAGCTTGTGAAGTGTAATGTTCCTGAACTGGGTTATACATCGCAGTGGACAGAATCATCATCAAAATGTTGCTGATAACTGGCATTATCAAACCAGCCTTTGATACAACAAGGGGCACCCTCATTATCACTTAAACGTTGACTTACCAGGTGTTGCTTATATATATAAAATGATGTCTCTTTCTCTTTGTGCAGGACTCTGGAACCACCTAAACTGCCAGTTGGCCCAAGCCACAAGTATGCCAGTAACTACTATCATCTCAGAGATGGACGGAGAGAATCAATTCCTGCCACTGTGATCATGTCTTCCCAGAAGGCCCTCGCTGCTGGCAGGTACGTTTCAGTTCAGAGTCAGATAGAGAAAACAAACTAACAATGTTTTATATGGCTATATGGATACTTTGAACATAATTTAATGGCCGTTAGGTTTGTAAATTGGGAGTAATCCTGTTTTTTTTTAATACAAATTATGTGCAATATATCTAAATCTGATATCTAAATCTCTTTCAGCCAAGCTCCTGATGTGCCAGCAAAGCGTGCTGTCACACCTGGTCCGGCTTTAAAGGAACTCACTCTCTCTACAGACCAGCCATACCTCTGAACATATACATTTAACTTATACTTCCTTCCCTATCTACTTGTAGGTCTGACGTTAAAGCACTGTGTTGCTTGTACTTGAATCAGGCTGTGGATCAATATTGTAAAAAAAACTAAAAAAACTGTTAATAAACGTATTAAATGTGATGTGTGTTTTTCAAATTGTGTATTTTGTTATTGGGAATAGAATTAATAATACATTTTATAGCGTGATTTCATATGAGTGTCTCTTTAGATCTGTATTATTATATAAACTCAGTTTAACTCTTGTCACAGCAATTACGTAACAACATTAAATTAAAATTACACTCAACTTAAATCATTAAGGGTGGGGAACATTTCTGTAAGTGCATACTGTTAAGTTATGCACAAATGTATAATTTCTCAGAATCAGAAAGGGATTTATTCGCCATTAAAGTTTGCACAGACAAGGAATTTGCTTTGGCAGGAAGGTGCATACAATAAACATATATAGGAACCTTACATTTAAATATGTGGACTATCTATACTAAGGGTACATCAACTAGCAATACTAAGTGGAATTAGAATTCAAATAAAATCTACAATAAAATACATCTAATTTGTATTTATAAATTCACATTGTTTTAGTGTTTTTCGGGTTTTCTCGATTGACGTGGAAGAATTGTACTCTTTAGAGGGGTCAAGGTCAGTCCGCTGACAAATGAGTACAATCATGAGGTCATAGACTAGGCCAACTCACTCGGGTATTTCCCCTATTGCTATTGAAAAGAGTATAATAACGATAACCCCATTTATTTAAGTAAGTGCATTTCCAAAGCATGTGTCGTAGTTCAACCGATAAAAGTAAATGCAACTCTTAAACAGGTTTTCAACCCCCTGTCAGTTTGAAATAGAGTGTGGTATTACGTCATCTGTACGCGCCGCAGACCTCTCCACTTACAACACCGAGCATGGGACACCTTGGTGGCATATTTATTATAATTCACTTGGTAATCTGCTGTCAAAGTTTGGGTGAGCTTTTAAGCCATATTGCTTGGTTTTTATTGTCTCTTTTTGTGCATATCATAAAATGAGCAGAATGGTAAACGAGATAGCTAACATGCTAACCCATGCAATGTAGGAATTATAAATGGTTCCAATAGCACCATCTACGCTTTGTTGAAGGGACCACCAATTCATCTTGTAACTCGAATTGGAAATGCATGTTCTTTTGCAATGGTCTTTTGCATTACGCGATATGACCGATATCCGTTTGATTCAAAACGAACTTCTGTTATGGTTTGCAGACACATCAGCTGCGGGCAGTCAGTCTGACTGCAAGCAGTCACAGTTCAGGTGCAGTAATGGGAGGTGTATTCCACGCCTCTGGGTCTGCAACGGGAACAGAGACTGTGAGGATGGCGCTGACGAACTCGGTTGCAGTGAGTAGGCAATTGCAGGGCAGGTCTTTGGGTTGCACAACATTCTTGCCTCCTACTAGCCCAATTCAACCTGATCAGGGAACTTGAGTCAAAGTCTAAAGTTTCATGGCGTGACTTTCAAATGAATCGGCCTGATATAATGTGTATCCCCTCTGTAACTCATATGGTAGACAGGTGAATTAAAACAGAAATCACGTAAGAGGGCAAGGAGGGATGGGTTAGCAAAGAATGGGAATCCTTGTCAGACCACACCCGCAGAGAACGGACAGATGGAGGTAGCCTAGATTTGAAGGAAAAAATATAGTTCAGAAACCTGCATGTGATGTCGAGTCACATAGACAGGCCTATCAGTCGGCCTATGTAGCTAAGGTGCATGGCAATATGGAACTTTGGAAAACACTGTTGATTAATCCACAATACTAAACAACACTTTAAACAGTACACACGTCGCCTTAATGTAACAGACAAATAAACGTATTTATGTAGATAAATGAGTCCCTTGTTACTATGCAAAACCCTGTCGAGTCTTCCACGTCGCTATCTGTCCCATTTTAAGAGGTGAATTCGAAGTGCAGCAGGTAAAGCTTCTCTGAGTGCACGCGCGCTCCCGCGGCCAGGAGATACAAATCTTGGCGGGGATAAATGCCTTGGCACGACACCTGTCTGTACTGACGGGTCCGATGAGTTAGAGGATAACTGCGGTAAACCGCTGTACGAACTGCAAAACCTTTAGTTTTCAATGAACACAGCACTGTTGAAGTGGGTAATGTGTATGGATGTTTTAAGTGTGCTTGTGTTCATTAGTATTCAGTTTTGAACGGAATCCTAAGCCTCTTGCAGATCATGAGCTCTTCAGA
Source organism: Mallotus villosus (assembly GCA_903064625.1). Classification (NCBI taxonomy): domain Eukaryota; kingdom Metazoa; phylum Chordata; class Actinopteri; order Osmeriformes; family Salangidae; genus Mallotus; species Mallotus villosus. The sequence goes on along the minus strand of CAEFZP010005460.1, from coordinate 33,819 downwards.
GAACAGAAACAAAGCTTTATTTCTGCAGTATAAATTCCAGTGAGATTACTGTACACAGTAGGGGTCACGATAAGATGAATGCAACTGTACAAGAAACTTTCCAGACCGACCGGGTCCAGGAAATCTGACACCAGATTTGCTAGGTGTAATAATTAGTCCTCACAAAACAGTAATCCTACAGTAATCTTTTGTTGTATGCATGGACAGGGTGTTAACAGCCGTTCTCCCTGTTGTCGTTTACCTCCCTCGCCCTCTTCAGGTGTGCTGAAGTGTAAGAGAGACGAGTTTCCCTGCCGTGACCGTGCCGGATGCGTCTCCCGCAGCTTCCTCTGCGACGGGGCGGACGACTGCGACGACAGCAGTGACGAGGCCTCCTGTCGGGACTGCGCCGGGGACTCCTTTCGGTGCGGCCGGACGGAGACCTGCGTGCCCAGAGCCAGGCTCTGTGACGGACAGGCCGACTGTCCCAACGGGGAGGACGAAGGCGGGGACCAGTGTCCGTCGGCCGCCCTCCCGACCCCTCCCCCGTGTGCTGACTCGGAGTTCCATTGTGGCGACGGTCAATGCGTGCCTCACTCCTGGAGGTGTGATCACTCGCCCGACTGTGGCGACGGGAGTGATGAGGACAACTGTGGTGAGACGACATTTGAAGATTTGCGGGCACTTCATTCTAATCACCAGAAGGGGGCGACAGTGTCCCTTTGTAGATTGACAAGTTTCTGAAACTACATTTGACTGTAACCGCAAGTCAATTCTGAGGTGTAGCTAAATTCGATTGAGATGTTTGAAAGAGGGAAAAAAAAAGACTAACTTGTATATGTATGAGTAACTTGTATATGTAAATGTCGTTTTCCAACCTAGCTACCACATACGCATTGCAAAACAATACACTGGGTTCAGATGGCTCGGTTAGGGAATCGGGCTATTAATCAGAAGGTTGCTGGTTCAATTATTGGCTGTGAAAAATGACGTTGTGTCCTTGGGCAAGGCACTTCGCCCTATTTGCCTCGGGGGAATGTCCCTGTACTTACTGTACGTCGCTCTGGACAAGAGCATCTGCTAAATGACTAAATGTAAATGATACCATTTACAAATAGACAGTGTTGGCTTTTGTTTGAAAAGGGTCATCTTGCTGTGGACCATACTCAAATAAATGCTTCACTTAACGTGTACAATGTGTTTATTTAAGTAAATGGATAACCTTTTAAAAGGATTAACATACCGGTACTCAATATTGACTGATCTAGGGACTGTTGATTTATTTAAATAGACTACCTGTTGCCATAACCCTAAGAACTGCATTCCACAGGGACTTCTTAGCTGTATAACTTTAGTCATTTAGCAGACTTATCTTATCCAGAGTGAATCATTACCCAAAGTACCCAAAGCCTTCTTACCTACTTTTTTTTAAACTCTGCACTGCCTTTAACATGACCGTTTGTACCCTTACAGAGCAGAATGAGTGCCGTGTGAACAACGGCGGCTGCTCTCACCTGTGTGTGGACATGCCCATGGGCTTCCTCTGTGACTGTCCCAGCGGTATGAGGCTGGTGAGAGACACTCACTGTGAGGGTGAGTGATAGAAATAACATGTATTATTATTATTATTAACGCACCTTTTCATCCGAAAACAGATCTCAAGGTGCTACAGTTAAGATTATAAAACAAGGTAGAACATCAATATGATATACAATTAGATAATTAAAACTCATAAGATCTCACATCCTAAATCAGGCGGAGCTGGTTCATGCAGGAGATTCCGAGACCTATCATGCAGTCGGGGCACACCTTCTAGCAGGGCAGGGTATTTAAACAGGATATCACGGCACTCTGCATTGCTTAGTGCAACACAAGAGAGGGAGTGAAAGGGCTTAAATGCGTTTTTTCTCACAGTCAATGCGTGAGGCTTGAGAACCCTGAGAAGAGTATTTCACAAAATCCAAGACCGAGAACAGACATTTAAACTGGAAAGGCAAGTTATTCAACTACACAATAGCACTCAGAACAACAGGCTGAATAGGTCTCCGGTATGTTAACGTAACACATTAACAGTTGTTCAGCTACACAATAGCAGAAAGAACATACAATACCAAGTCCAACAAGCAAGTTACTGTTAAGCTAGTTCATCAAGCTCCCGATCTCATTCCACATCACTGAATCAGTTGAACTCGTTGGTTCATGTCAGTCAGTATGAATTGACATTTAAAAACATGTTAAATTAGCCATATTTTTATATAAGTCGCACCTGACTAAGTCACAGGGCCAGCCAAAGTATGTTAAAAAGTGCAACTTATAGTTCGGAAATTACGGTAGTTAACTCGGTTACAACTAACCAACCAGTTACAACTAACCAACAAGTGCCACGAGTTCCACAGTAAGTGTCATTGTGTTCCTGGAGGAAATAAACTAACATCTGATCCAACAAATCTTTAAGTTCAGTGGGGAGACAAGTCAGTATCTCTGATGGAGGTGGGGGAGATGATTCCACCATTGGGGGGCCAGACAGGGGAAGAGCTTGGGTTGGAAGGGGGTGCTCTTTAGACGGTTGTCAGAAGAAGACCGTAGGTGGCGGGTGGGGGTTTAAGGCTGGAGGAGAGACGGGATTGTAGGCAGATTTAGAATGAAAAATGTCTCCCCTTTTTTTTGTTTGTTCAGAAATTGATATGTGCCTGGACATGGACGTGTGCGACCAACTGTGTGTTCGTAATAATGGAGTCTTCATCTGTGATTGCCATGAGGGTTACACAATACGTCCTGGAACAGGAGAGTGCATGGCAAAAGGTGTGTTCCAGTTCCAAAGCATTAGCATTTATTCCCCTCACTGATAATAATGTGATAAGAATATCTAGTTTTCTTCCTGCCTTGAATGGTGTGAACCAAATCCCAGAAGCAAGTTTGTTAACCCTTGACACTTAGGAAAACAAAGCTGATACCTCTATTGGGAAGAAAGCCTTGTGAAACTAACAGAATTGCTCAGCTTGTTAACATATGCAGGACAAAGGTGACAGTATGTAAACATGAATATGGCAGGTGTTCTTCTTTCAGCACATTTTGGCCTGTAAATTCAAATTTGAGATTATCGTATGCTCAGAAATTTTCCTTTTAAAAAACAGTCGACAGTATTATGACATGCGTCATTGTCCTTGAAGGAGATCTATGGTGTGACCTGAGTTAATGGTTCTTTAACTGCAAACAATAAATGCCTCACGAATGCCTTTACACAATCCTTCTACTTATGTAGGTGGGGATGTGTGTGTACAGGTCAACATGTTCTAAGTTTTAACAGTAAAACAAGACGGGGAATTGAATTCCTTGTCTTGCGGATTCTGATTGGTGCGTTGTTGCAGGAAGTGTCGCCCAGCTTGTGTTTAGCAGTTCTGAGGGGCTTCGTGTGGTCAGCACTGCTGGATCGGAGTACAGGGAGCTATCCTCAGGCTCTCTGGGGCCTGGAGCTATGGCTGTCCTCACAGCAAACCACACACTGTACTGGGCCGGGCTGGGACAAGGCTCTGTCTACAGGTATTACTCAGGTGTCATTATAACCAAGGAACCGTTGATGCGTGAATTTCCGTGTTTGGGTAAAGCTTATTCATTACATGGACTGTTTGAAATGGAATTCAGTGTGTGCATGTGACTCAAGCCTGTTTGTTCAACAGGATACCTATGGATGGAATCTCTAAGAAGCCTGTTCTGTTGTTAGAAGGCCACGGGGCTGTGCTGGGATTGGCTGTGGACTGGGTCCGTGAGCTGCTCTATCTGACCAATGCAAACAGTCACTCAGTGAATGTTGCTGCGTTGGACGGCTCTTCACAACGGCTTCTGATTGGAGGGTTGGACAGGCCAACCGGGGTGGCTGTGGAGCCATTACTAGGGTAAATAAATCCGATGCTCCAATGATCCGAAATACATGAAATAATGTCCTCTAAGTACAACTGTCCTCTCCCCAGTGTTGTCTTCTGGGCTGACAGTGGAGCCTCCCCCAGGATTGAGCGAGCAAGCCTGGACGGACATAACAGGACAGTGCTGGTGACCTCAGGCATCCGGAACCCGGTTGCCATTTCGCTGGGTTGGTTGGACTACATTCAACAGTTAAACTACAGTTGGACTACATTCAACAGTTAAACTACAGCTGTTTATATGTAGGTCTAAGGGAGATGGTGGCTTACACGGCAAGCAAAGGAGGCTCCTGTAGCTTTAATGGAAAACGTATCAATTAACTCATCTTATCAATGGAAAACGAGAGTAAGCAATATTGTATTAGGCGCCTCATTGAGACCCCCTACCACACACACACACACACACACATGTAAGAAACAGCTTTCTTACTTTTACTTTACTTTTTACTTTTAGTCATTTAGCAGACGCTCTTATCCAGAGCGACTTACAGTAAGTACAGGGACATTCCTTGCCCAAGGACGCATCATCATATCGCACGGTCGAGAATCGAACCAACAACCTTCTGATTAATAGCCCGACTCCCTAACCACTCAGCCATCTGACCCCTCTGTTTTCTATGCCACACAGATGGGCCACGGTTACTTCTGTTCTGGGCCGATGCTGGGATGCGCACCATTTCCAGAATTGACTTTGAAGGGCGTCATCGGAAAACAGTGGTCGAATCGAATGGATACCTGGACAAGCCCTTTGGCTTAGCGGTGTTTGAGGTAAAATTGACCGTAACTGTAGACGATTCCTCCATAGGAGTATCGGCCCATTAAAAGCCTTGAACCACAAAGTAACCATAACCCACTTTCATTCCTACTAATTAAATGAACTGATTGTCATTTCTGTATGACAGGGACGTGTTTATTGGAGTGAAGCAACAACACAGTCCATCTGTTCAGCTGAAAAACACAATGGCAGTCACTTTCACGTCCTTCTTCACAGTATAAAATCTCCAGGAGGATTAGTCCTTGTACATCCAGTACTACAATCCAAAGGTGGGGGTTTATAACTGCCATTTGTCTCAAAGACTCTCTCACTGTTGTACAAAATATCCTCCGTTTAAATATTAAAGGTGGTCATTCAAATATAGGCAATGCTGTTCAAGAGAATAAGTCCTCATTTACTCCATTTAATTTAGAGTGATTAAACAGAATGATTCATCAAGTGAAGACACCTCGACAAGGAAACACCTGAATTAACATGTAATTGATCAACTTTTACTCCCCTGCTCCCGTTTCAGAATCTGTCGTTTCTCATCCAGTTTCAAATCCCGCTCTGTCGGATCACACCTTTGCTGGACTTCTTGCAGTTATTGGTGGGTCTGATGTTTAATTGGAAAGTCTGGAAGAGAAAAAAAAATATATATATATTATCTGTCATCTAGGAATGCTGAGACAAGTTGACGCAAACTAAACAATGTGAAAACTCCATTGGATTGAATTTGTGATGTTGCCTTCCACCCAGCCCTGCTGAGTGTGCTACTGGTGGGACTGATCCTGTGGTGGTGGAGAGAAGAGGTTAGCCCCTCCAGGACCCTCATGCTTCAAGACTTCTCTCTGAAGGAGTCCCAGGACCCCCTCATCCACATGCCAGCCAGATGCCCTCAAACATGTCCTATCAAGGTACCGAATGTGCAGGTGTTCTCACAATGTAGACTCAGACGGTCTTTTCACTTATGATTCGATTTTCCTTTACAGTGGGCTGTAGTCGATATGTTGTCCTATTCCGTGTATCTGACTTCATCTTTGTAAGATTTGACTCGTAAGAAGGTACTTCTGTTGAATGTCAGATCAGCTACATCTCGTGACCTCTTCACAGCAGCCCTACGGTAAAAGTTTTAACTGGTGGCTGGGCGGGTGTCAGGTGGCTGAGCGGTTAGAGAATAGGGCTAGCAATCAGAAGGTTGCTGGTTCGATTCCTGGCCGTGCAAATTATGTTGTGTCCTTGGGCAAGGCACTTCACCCTACTTGCCTCAGGGCAATGTCCCTGTACTTACTGTAAGTCCCTCTGGATAAGAGGGTCTGCTAAATGACTAAATGTAAACTGGTGAGCAGGATCTTGTTCTATTTCCACCCTCAGGACACACTCCTTCAGCTGGACTTGGACCACGACCTGAGTCCTGGTGTTGTGTACCATCCTACACCCCCATGCCTCTGACGGACTTCCTGATGAGACAAAACAAGGAGAATTCCTGCACCTTTTCCAGTCATCCTACCAGACCTAATATCTTTTCCTCGGGTTAAAAAAGGTCCTGTAACACCTCTAGGACCAATTCCAACCGAATTATAAAGTTATTATGTTGTGGTTTGACAAAGAAACAAAAATGCTGTTTTATTGTGTTAAGACAACCAGGGGCAATAACTCACTTTAAGAACACTTAATATTGTCTGGTCTGTAGTTGACTTTGACCAGAATTTCTTGCAAATACAGTAAGCTGATAAGTTTAATTGAAAGTCAATCTTGCCGGGAATGGTTTTGTGTGATTGGTTTGTTTCTTAGTTGGTGTCCTGGACTTTGTTTATAATTTTTTTGTTCAAACTGTTCTAATCACTCCCTTGATAATTTAACCGGCACAAAAGCTGAAGTATTTATACAGGTAACGTAAGATGCATATCACTTGAATCTAGAACCTGCTGAACATTGTGTGTAATGTGTATGAGCTAATATTTATTTTTGAAGATTGTTTTTTTCTTTGTACGCAGTGTATGCCTGCAGTTGAATCTGTACTCGTTGAAAGAGTACACCCTGTAAACAAAGCAATAATATATTTGTCATTCAAAATAATAAAATATTGAATTTATTAAAATTATGATTTACGTCTGATTAAAACGTCCTCCGTTTATAACTAAAGAGAATATTCCTGTGATTAACAAGCGTTTGGCCGAGTAGAGAGACAATATTTAGGAAACTATGTGAAGGTGAATACCCACATCTCACATTAAAAGGTCAGGCGTCCCTTATTTTTCTGTATTGAAGGTGGCAACACTAGGGGTGGCACACGGTGCCCGCACTTAACAAAAACTAAATCTGAACGATCAGTCTCGGTCGCTCATTTGCAGGTCACGTAAATGATACCTTACCAGCGTGTGGGACAATTCACCTCGACGGAGTGGGCGCACTAGCATGTCTGAAAGAGCATGCACACTAACCCAGTGAGTTAACAAGTGAGCCCTGCTTTCTTCTTGTTGACTAATGACTAAATGTAAATGTGACTGCCATGTCACCAGAAGATAAGCTAATCAGCAATTCTGTTACACTAAATAGACTTTGTGTCCTGATCCTACCTTATTTATTTATTACTTATGACGAGGGCAGCAATGAGATGTTTAGAGAGAGAAGAATATCCACTTCTGGTTTGGTGATAAAAATAGACTTCTTTATAAAGAGGTGGAGGGTTTGGACTTTGTGTTTGAGGGGCCGCTAATGTACACAATCGTTCAACTGAGTGTATGTTGAAAGGAGAACAGGAAATCACGTGATGGAAATGTTTTTCAGAGGAGCGTTTCCTTTACATTGACTTCCTTTTGTCATACAGACCTTGTGAGTAACCAGAGTAAGTTTCAGGCATTTAACACTTTCCTAGTCAGAGTTAGCAGGGGGTGCATTGCATTTGCATCAAATGGAAAACAAGTCCTGCCATGAAATGCTCTCCCCCCGCATACGTTTTTTCCCTTCTACCCCAGCATCATGTACATTTAATAACATGCATTTAATACCAGTAGGCTACATGTGTATGTATAGGTTGGACAGGTCTGAAAACAGAATAGTCAATGGTGGGGGATTATTTTGTTTTATTTTTCATTGACTTAAACAATAAGAGTTATATTTCCAAAAAGAGTAATATTTCCTATCTTAAAAAAGGATTTGTTGGTGAGAACATTTATTTTGATGCTGATATATAGAGGTTTTATTAGTAGGCCTACTTGTCTTTTGTAGGCATGTGAACCTTTGGTCCGTTTTGGACCTGTCTGATTAGCCCACCCTACTCGCAGGCTAACTGCATTAAATTCGCCTGCCTTTAAACCTATACATTAGTATGAATAGCTAATTGCTCTAGAATTCTATAACAAAGAAAGTATAATGTGAGACATATGTCTCCCCTCCGTTTGGTTGCGATATCAAGACGAAATCCTTCACTTTTTGATTCCGAGTGGTTCGCGCGCGCTCCCGCGAGGGGGTGACTCTCAAGAAAGTCGTGCATCTGATGCAACAAACCGGAAAGGCGTAGGCAGCAGGATTGATTGTGAGCATCCTGTGTCGGACTAAGCAATGCAGAGCGCCGTGATATCCTGTTTAAAGCCTGCTAGGAAGGTGTGCCCCGACTGCGTGACATGAGGAGATGCTCATCATGACGCGCTCTTGGAATCTCCTGCATGAACAAGCTCCGACTGATTTAGAATGTGATGACCATATGACCATATGATCAGGGTATAGTTGTTATAGACATAAAGCTCTACTGGGACACAGGTCCCTATTCATATCCATTTTTTTCTTCCAAGCCTGCTGTGCACAATGCACTACTCCGCTATAGAAACTCCCCTTGCTTAACCCACTATAACAGTTCAGGGACGCAAGTTTGATATCAGCTTGCAGGGACATCAATAGTTAATGTGAGCGCGCACGTTTTTTCACATTCATTTGTGCGCAAATACAGTTTTTTGAGCTTCATGTAATATTGTTTTTATGTTTAAGTCAAAATAAGATGATCAGTAGGCCTATCATTTGGAAACTATCTTTAGTTTTGTAATGTTTTCTTAGCCTAACTCAATTCTGACTTGTGTGCCGAGTCCGACGCCTGGGAAGTAGGCCTAGGCTATTCCAGAAAGCTGGTTATCTGACATCTAAGTTAACGCCCCATCTGAAACCCAGCGATACATCGATGCTGGTGGGTTAACTCACCCGGTTGCATAACCTGCTTCCTTACCCCTGGACTTCTGTGTCCGTGCTGCAGTGGCTTTTGACAAGCACGGAAGAGCACGCTGACATGGAATTTTGCATGCATAGGTTTATGTTTTCGGTTAAACACTTTTACAAGCCTTGATTGGGATACTGTGTTCTTTTTTTCCAGGATTATCAATCTAAATTAACGCACTGACTATAGTCAAATCTAAAGTTTGAGTTTTAACAATTTACATCAAACTCAAACTTTTTTTTTAAAGGTCAGGCGTCCCTTATTTTTCTGTATTGAAGGTGGCAATGCTAGGGGTGGCACACGGTGCCCGCATTTAGCAAAAACAAAATCTGAATGGTGACAATCGCGCGATCAGTCTCGGTCGCTCATTTGCAGTTCATGTAGCTATATTGTCAGCTTGTGTGACAATTCACCTCGACGGAGTGGGCGCCCTGATTCCCTTGATTTTACTGCCTGGACTGGAAGGGTCTTCCCAGTCAGAAGCACGAGATGTGGAGGGGGGCGGTGGAAAGTTGAACTCCCTATTGGAAGCCCGAGGGGGGAATCTATCAAATAGCGCACATCTAATTTAAAGTAGTAGTAAAGTAGGCTATGCATGTAGCCTAGTAAAATTAGTCACACTACGAAATGCTACCAAATTAACCACAACTTATTAATAATACGAATTCAGTTTCGCAGATATGGGGTTGTCATTTTCGGCATATATGACAATATGAGTCTGACGTCAAGCTGATAACACAATCATGCAAAGCATGCAATCTGGTTTGGTTGCCAAACTGGGCGGCAATGTTTCCCTTTGTAAGACCCCTTGTTGTAAAATTACAACGTCACCTTTAGCTCTTTAATTGCTAAAAAACTTTGTTTTGAAAGACCAAATGTATCTAATAGCATTGCAAGGCAAGACAATAGGACCCATCGTTACGTAAATGTTGTCGTTCCAAAATGCAAATGTCTTTGTTGGAGAGCTAAAGGTGATGTTGAAATGTTAACTCGGGTCTTACAGAGTTAAGTAAATAGACAATCACTGAGTCGTGAGAGCCAGGATAATACAAACTATTTAGCCCATACCGTTGTCAGCAAAAGGTGCGCCCGGAAAAAAACTGGAGCTAACAGATGATAGGCTATGTCATTATTGCATGACTACATTTTGCGATGAAACACGTACATAGCGGTCATATTTTAGAGAGGTGAAAGTGACAGAAGAGCAGGCTACCCGTTTCCAGACTTGATAACACACGCCAGAAAGGATATCATTTTGAAGGTAGGAAGTTTCCTGTAATTTCTCAATTGTATATGCATCTGCTACTTCTAGTTGGTCCAGTGAAATAAAGTAGCCTAGTTATTACGTTGATTGAGCTACGCAAACGACGCGGTGTTAAACGTTTGATAAATCTGTAGTCTATGAACTCCTATAGAAAAGCCTTCATTTCATCCCCCAAAATGTTAGTTTTGAAAGGCAAACCTCAATGCCTTGAGATTAGAATATTCCGTTTATATGACCAAGAGTAGCCTACTTTTACGTTACGGTAAATTACAGGTTTTGTTTACATTTTAGACACCCTGTCATCCTGTATTTCCAACAATCCATTTACGGACAAGTTTCTATAAAATAGCTCACTCTAAACTAGCGTAGTTGCATTAGTTTGAAAAGTTGGCACAGTTACCTAAACCAAGCCTAAAACCATGGTGTAGTTTATTTATCTAATTTTGTCCAGACATGACACAATTTGAATGTTTGCCACCATTTAGCTTTCATTTCCATTAGCTTATTACTTTCCTCTATGATGCATCTTACCCAACTGCCAAATGTAGCCTATTCTTTCTCGTTTACTTTCTTGTTAGTTTGGGCTATTGTTTATTTGTATTAAAACACATTTTAATTAACCCTCAATTGTGTTGAAAAAGTGTTTACACCCTTGGTGTCCCCCCCCCACCCGGACCATTCGGACCATATTAGCGCATGGCTATTTTAAATTGTATTTATTTATATTGTGAGGGTTATTTTGCTTATTGTTATCACATTGTTATTTGAGGTTTCTTAGAGACTATGCAAACTATTGAAAATGACCGATGTTATTTAGTGCACTTACTAGCCTGCTATATTTCCCTATCTAGACAACAAGGAAGAGTAGGCCTACCCCGCATTTATTTATTCAGTGTTCAACGACTGTTTTCTAATGTCTGACATAGTTCTAATGCCTTTTAGTATCCGTTCACTGACATCGGATTTATGTGATTAAAGACCGTAGGCCTACTTTTACAATTATTTACCAAGACTCCGCTGTAGCCTATTATAGACACTCGATCGGGGAATATCGGCCATCAGAAGGGAAGTTTTCGCCGGAGGGGTGATGTGTAAAGCTCTAGTAGTTGCCGATTTCAGCATTATGCGCCATCATTTAGCCTAAGAGCTTATACACAATTCGTGCCACCATTTTTTTATTTTAGCTTTTCCATGCTTGTGCTAAAGCGACCAACTTTGAGTAGACGCCAATGCCTAATTACTATGTGTCCAGTATAGCCTATATATAAAAAAGTAGTTACAGTTGAAACTAAATATTACCAGTTGCTAAACATGTCTCGTTTTGGAATTTCAGAGAAGTCACAATGAGGAGGAGGACATCGTGTTACATTGAATTGGCAGCTTTGCTTTTGATTGGAACACTCTGCCTGGTGCTCATCTTTGGGAAAGAAGCCAACCCTGCAGATGAGCCATCAGATAACATGCAGATAAACACAAAACAATCAATGCGTAATCAAATAACTAAGAAACCAGTCAGGGTACTGCCAGACGCCATCACATGGCCACCTTGTCAGCGTAATGAATCTGCATCCAACGTGACAGGTTTTTCTTCACTTCCCGGCCACATTCAAGACTTCCTGTATTATCGTCACTGCCGCCACTTCCCCATGCTGCTTGACGTACCTGATAAATGTGGAGGTCCACAGAACTCTGCTGATGTCTTCCTTCTGCTGGTTATTAAGAGCTCGCCTTGGAACTATGACCGCAGGGAGGTTCTACGTAAAACCTGGGCAGAGGAGAGAATCCAAAATGGTGTGTGGGTGCGTCGACTCTTCATCTCAGGAACCACAAGCTCAGGATTTGAGAAGTCAAGGCTGAACAACTTACTGGAGCTGGAAAACAAAGAACATCATGACATCTTGCAATGGGACTTCAGTGACACTTTCTTCAATCTAACACTGAAGCAGATTCTGTTTCTCGAGTGGATGGAGAGGAACTGCCCAAATGCTCGCTTCCTGCTCAACGGTGATGATGACATCTTCGCCAACACAGATAACATGGTGGAATACACTCAAAGCTTCAAGGACAATGATGGAAGCAAGCATCTGTTTGCAGGTCATCTCATCCATTATGTTGGACCCATCAGAGACAGAGGGAACAAATACTATGTGCCAGTTCAGGTACAAGAGTCCGAAACATACCCCCCCTATTGTGGAGGAGGGGGCTTCCTCTTGTCAGGCTACACAGCTATGGTCATATACAAAATGTCTCAGTCAATATCCATATTGCCCATTGATGATGTTTACATGGGGATGTGCCTGCAAAAGGCTGGTCTTGGCCCGGAGTCCCATTTTGGTGTCAGGACTGCAGGACTGCACATCCCTTCTAAAAGCCTTGATGCCCATGACCCTTGTTTTTACAGGGAAATTATTTTAGTGCACAGATTTTTAGTACATCAGATTTACATTATGTGGCATGGAGTACGTGACCCTAACCTGAAATGTAATGTAAAAACTTCACAACTTTGACCTTTTCAGGAGTCTCTCATCTTCTTTCTTTTTTAAGTTTTATATTCAGATTTCTTACAGGGGAATGGTGATTTGTCTGTATGTATAACAATATTATGAAATATTTTGATGTAAAAAAAGAAAAAAGAGTAATTTATTTGAAGATTGAAAGGGGTTTGTTTTTTATCCTTGTTAACGTTTATAAGCAATAATAATGAAAACATTATTATGAGCAAGTGCACCCGTTTTTCATTTAAAATAAAGTTGGTGTTGCTTTAGTAAATAAAAGGTTTGGCTTCATTTTCCAATCACTCAGCCTTTGGTTTCAAAGGGTTAAGCGAACCTGTCAGGCTGAAATTATTTTTCAGTTTGGAGAGCTTAGTTTGTGAGGCCACAATGGTGAGCATGTCTGGGACTGATAGTGTCAATAAGAAACAGAATGCATCACTGACCATGTCTTTCACACCAACCTAAAAACACTGGCCCATTTGGCTGGACCCAGAACTTTTTAAAGTATTTGTAAAAGGCATTATGTGTTCTGAAATGTGTATATTGTGCTCTGTATAGTATGTTTATATCAGGACCATATAATAAACCATGGTAGGCAACAGGTTGTACGTTTGTGTTAAAACGGACACGTTTTCAGACACAGCACACAATACAGACCACACACATTGTCACTACTACAGCCGTGTCCAAAAGTATTGGGAGCAACATACATTTTGTGTTTGCAAAGCTTGCTGGGCCTTGGCATTAAATGATCGCTAACATAATTTCATTAAGTTATATCAACAGCACAGGGGAAAGTGTGAATTGGTTCTAGCCAGGTGAAATCACTATCATTCTGATTGGATTTTAAGAGCAGATTGACTGCTGTAAAAGAGGGGACTATTTGCTTATATTGAAAAGGTTTGCCCCAAAAAAGCTCAAAGAAATATGAAATGTGCCTTATTGTAGTCCAGTATTCTATAGAAAGGTGCAAAGAAATCCTCAAATACTGAACCAACTTTGCAAAACATTTGTCATTGCCAAAACTTATGGCCACGACTGTACACAGCAGATTGTGATCTGTTCATGTTGCATCCCCCCAGGTCTGTGCGTCCTGCCCCCACACACACTTGTTCCAACTGGCTCTGAAATGAGCTTGTTAGCCTTGTAGCTAAGGGAATGCTGCAAATGCTAATACCCAACATGCTAGGTGTCTGTGGAGCCTTCACAATAAAATCGTTTTTGTAAAGTAATTGTACAATTCTGATCTATATTGGTGACATACTTTCACTCATTCCAGGACATCATGTCCAACCGAATTAAGGTATGTTATTGTGGTGTGCTTATGGACACAGTAAGGGTGTCACCCATTTTGTTTTCCCCCCAAAAGCATAGGGACCTAAAAACCTAAATGAGTTCGGAGTTGGTGTGCGTTTTCTTTTTTGTATATAGAAATTAGAGCAGATATTTTTTGAAGTGCCCTCTACACGGTTATTACATTTTTATATATTATTTGTAAGATTTATCTCTGTAGTGTGAGAGAATGAGTGACCACTACGGGGTCTTATGGTAATGACTGTACACTTTCAAAATGTTTCAAGAAATATTCAATGTTATGTCGGATGATTCCTCGGGGTAACCAGGAATCCCTGACACATGTAGTCAAAGTAGGGATGATGTCTCCACATCAGTGTGTCAAATGTTCTTCTATTATCTGGTTTTAGAGATATTGGAGTAGTCAGGAAAATAAATCTTGTTATGTGCTCATAACTTTTTATTAAAAGCGCAACCAAATGGCTCTAACTAACAATGAATCAGATTCCATAACCAGAGTGCATTTAGAAGAACCGTCCAAAACTCACTTTCCATATTCCTGCATTAATGTCTGTTAGCTTGATTTGTTTCTAAAGCTTTGCAAAAATTACATTACATGTCAACCATCAAACAAGAAGAATATGTCTGGTATACATATAGAAGCTAGAAGGTTGTGGGATAGCTTGGGTGGGTCTTTTAGCTGTAGCCTATATATAGGGGTGTTTTGGCAGGCATCACTCTCTCTGTATTACTTCATGCATGTTTTTTGTTCATTTTACCTGCTTTACCTGCTTGGCCACCTCATTGCTACTTGCATCTATAATTTGGCTTTGCATTGGATTGTAACCTTCGCCTTGGTGCTCAACTTTGGGAATGAGGCCAACCCTTTACATGAGCTGTTAGACAACATGACAACCAACACATAGGAATCGACGTGTCACCAAATAACTAAGAAACCAGTCAGGTGAACATTTACAAGGACTAAGGTAGAACGCTGGTCATTGTATTGCACACGTTGTATATCAGCAGAGTGGTGTTTCCTCGTTACTTCGTTTTTCGTTCAAAGCAAGAATCTTTGATAGAAGGCTCTGGTCCTTAAAGTAAAACATACAAAGAAGGACAATCAGGTAAGATTGCGAATCATGTAAACATTGTGATGCTCAATGTCTAAGAACTTCTTTATCATAATTTTTTCATTTCAGCTTTATTTCAGGCACTTGGCCCATATCAAAGAAATATCATATTAAGTATTTAAGTATTTGTAAAAGGCATTATGTGTTCTGAAATGTGTATATTGTGCTCTGTATAGTATGTTTATATCAGGACCATATAATAAGCCACGGTAGGCAGCAGGTTGGACATTTGGGTAACACTTTATAATAAGTCAACGCTTTTTGGCATTTACAAGTGTTAACTAATAGTTAGTTAATCCTTTATAAAACATATTGAAACATTAACAATACATTATTAAATAGTTAATACGTTTATTTCTAAACACTATGTTAATCATTAATAAACACTGTTAAAAATGATATGTTTGATTGATAATACAATTCAAAAGGTTTTTGATAACTGCATTACCTTACTTTATAGACAGCTTGTTAATATAGTTGCAAACCAGTAGTTCATAAGCTGTTAATTGTACATGAGCTGGTAGAGAAAGCATTAGCAAATGATGAACAAACCATTTACATTACCTTTACAAAGCATGAGTAAATAACTAACAACATATTTCTTTAATTAATGTACGCCAAGTCGAATACATGATGTACACTAATACTTAGCAGACTAATACTTAACAACTATTTTATAAACACTCACAAATGATGCAACTTGTGATTAGTAATGCAATTTATAAAGCATTTACTAACTGTTGCTTGAAAATATTTCTAGAAGGGAAAAACTTAAGGGGACGGACCCACCTGCAACCGACGCAAGCAAGCACACTCTACAAATTCCCCCAAAATTGTACCCTTTCTTGTTTTACCTGCTTGGCCACCTCATTGCTGCCTGCAGCTATAAATGGGTGTGCTCACGCCTTCGGCGGTGTATAAAGTTTCGTCTTGGTAGCGATTGAGTTGCTTGTATTTTTATTTATGTTCCATTGCACGGTTTAGGCAGAACAAAAGTTTTTGTGGCAAAAAGTGCCTTGTGTCAAGAAGGGTACTCAGTGCCAACGTCAAACGTCAGCACACGTTAGCAACGACGCATGGATACAACGTGCATAGATTATCGTGCGGTGGTTTACTACTAGCAGCATCATACATGTACATTTAAGCAAATCAAGACTTGCATGTACAGTAAGTAATGTCAAATTACTTACTGTAAAACGGGGGGATGGACCCACCTGCAACCGATGCAAGCAAGCACACCCTACAATTTCCCCAGAAATGGTACCCTCTCTAGTTTGGCTTTGCTTTTGATTGGAACTTTCGCTTTGGTGCTCATCTTCGGGAATAAGGCCAACCCTACACATGAGCCATCAGATACCGGCTTTCAATTTACTTCGGGTATGCTGTATAGGTGTCTTCAGGCACATTTAACAGGAGTTGTTTTTGACCTCATCACGTCTCATGAGAGGGAATCTATGAAAAACACTATAAAAACGAACAGGCCTGGAGTTAAATTAACACTTTGAAATGTGCTGTGAAATATTGAGAGAAGAACTGATCCACTATTTCTGAAATAACACTGGCCATGTATGCAGAAGACTAAACCAACCAGCTGACGATACAAGTAATTCCGTCTTTTTTATATATTTTTTTATATATTGTAGGCTAATAGAATGCAACATCAAAAGTTGATTGATGTAAACTGTACACCCGGGAGAGTTTAAACTGTACACCCTAGATGTTTCAACTGATAACATTATTTGTTCTTATTTCAGAGAAACAACAATGATGAGAAGGTCATCTCTTAATCTTAAATTAACCCTAACTCAACTAAATATTACTTGTTGCTGAACATGTCTCGTTTTGTAATTTCAGAGAAGTCACAATGAGGAGGACATCGGGTTACATGGAATTGGGATCTTTGCTTTGGATTATACTGATACTGTGTCTGGTGCTCATCTTTGAGAAAAAGGCCAACCCTGCACATGAGCAATCAGATAACATGCAGATAAACACAAAGGAATCAATGCCTGACCAAATAACGAAGAAACCAGTCAGGGTGCAATCAGACGCCATCACATGGCCACCTTGTCAGCGTAATGAATCTGCATCCAACGTGACAGGTTTTTCTTCACTTCCCGGCCACATTCAAGACTTCCTGTATTATCGTCACTGCCGCCACTTCCCCATGCTGCTTGACGTACCTGATAAATGTGGAGGTCCACAGAACTCTGCTGATGTCTTCCTTCTGCTGGTTATTAAGAGCTCGCCTTCGAACTATGACCGCAGGGAGGTTCTACGTAAAACCTGGGCAGAGGAGAGAATCCAGAATGGTGTGTGGGTGCGTCGACTCTTCCTCTCAGGAACCACAAGCTCGGGATTTGAGAAGTCAAAGCTGAACAACTTACTGGAGCTGGAAAACAAAGAACATCATGACATCTTGCAATGGGACTTCAGTGACACTTTCTTCAATCTAACACTGAAGCAGATTCTGTTTCTCGAGTGGATGGAGAGGAACTGCCCAAATGCTCGCTTCCTGCTCAACGGTGATGATGACATCTTCGCCAACACAGATAACATGGTGGAATACTTTCAAAGCTTCAAGGACAATGATGGAAGCAAGCATCTGTTTGCAGGTCATCTCATCCATTGGGTTGGACCCATCAGAGACCGAGGGAGCAAGTACTTTGTGCCAGTTCAGGTACAAGAGTCAGAAGAATACCCCCCCTATTGTGGAGGAGGGGGCTTCCTCTTGTCAGGCTATACAGCTATGGTCATATACAAAATGTCTCAGTCAATATCCATATTGCCCATTGATGATGTTTACATGGGGATGTGCCTGCAAAAGGCTGGTCTTGGCCCGGAGTCCCATTTTGGTGTCAGGACTGCAGGACTGCACATTCCTTCAGTAAGGCTGGATCCACTTGACCCTTGTTTTTACAGGAAAATGATTTTAGTGCACAGATTTTTAGTACATCAGATTTACATCATGTGGAATGGAGTACGTGACCCTAACCTGAAATGTCATGTAAAAACTTCACAACTTTGACCTTTTCAGGATTCTCTCATCTTCTTTATTTTCTAAGTAATATATTCTGATTTCTCACTGGGGAATGGTGATTTTTCTTTATGTAAACGATATTCTGTAATATTTTTTCAAATTAAAGTAGCCGTTGCCATTGTTGCCGACACCAGCCAAGCAGCCACGACTTGACTTCAACAGCAAGTTACCAAAGCAGAGATAAACAGGCTTGTACATAGTAGAGGAAATGTTGCCATTTAAAGTTTTAAACATTATTTTATTTTGAGACATTTTGCTTACTGCCAGTACTGTTGCCTTGTGCCTGACAAGTTTTAGGTTGATGTTCACAACTTTTTTGTCCACTTTGTGGTATTAAAAAGCATTTAAAAGAGAGATATTGTGTATGTCCTCAGGTGCATCTCAGGTGATGTTACGGAGTAATCCAAAAGTAATGTAACTAGTAGTGTAACTAGTTACTTTCAGCAGTGAGTAATCTAGTAAAGCAACACATTACTAAAAAAAGTAACTAGTAACGTGTAATATAGTACTTTTTTTGAGTAACTACCCCAAAACTGATCATAAGAAACAGGATCACTAACCACATCTTTCACACCAACACACAGGTAATCCCTTGATGTATATGGACCTACTTCTTTTTTTTTACAATGTATTGAAACATGTAGGTGTTAGAGGTCAAGTGAAGGATTAAACCCGTTTAGGACCTGCATGCGGCTTCTAACCATGAAACGAGACTCCTCACTAGTTGAATTTATAGTGCAAGAGTCAACACAAAATACAAACACAAGATGTACAAGAGGTTCTGTCAGATGGCACATACCCTGGGTCTGGGAGGGTTATTGCTTTGTGGAGTGGCTGATGACTGACCTTTATAACAGTTGGTCTATAAATTGAACTGATAAACTGATTTAACTACTTGTACTTTAAATTATATTGTTGTTGCTTGCTTCCCTACAGGTACACTATTACACTTGAGGTTCATGTTGTTTAATTTGTAATTAGTTTGACTACATGCTCTTATATTTCTTCCCATTGGCACTTATTTGCTTTTCACAATGTATGCTTCATGTTTTGGCTACCCGAAATGTTTTTGAGTTGTTAATCTCGCTGTTTCATTGACCTATGTAAAGCACCTTTGTAAAGCTCTCTCTTGGAAGTCTGCTAAATAAATAAATGTAAATATGACAAAGTCGTCATTAATAAGTTGATAAACAACCAAAGAGAGGATGTGAAACATTCTCATTGGTATGCGACTGTGATATGATTACTTGAACAGACGGCACTGCTCTTTCAAGAAAAAGTACAGCCGAAAAATTAAGAATGGGAGTGCAAATTTCATACAGTATTTCAGTGGTTCATTGCATTTTACCAGGCAAAGTGCAAGAGTACTAAGCGACAGAGCAACAATGACACATAAACCACAATATTTCATGGTACGATGCAACAAGAACAGCATCATAGTGCAACATCATAAACAATTGAGTTTGTTTACATACACTTTTAAGTATGATTTCCTGCTACTAATTAGTAATCACATCAAGCAATTCTGGCATATTTTGGGGACATTTCAAAACGTCTGTCTCAGGGCTACTCAAGTGAACGGACGAAGCCTTCCCAACCAATAAATAGAAGGTGGGTGAAAGACAACAGGTGCTAGTTGGACGAAACAAAGATGTGAAGACAAATTTGGCTGGACACCGATGGAGCTACGTAATACATAGATCCTGTGTATTTAGTGTTTCCTAATCTGAAGGAGCATGTGCAAAGTATCTGTGAAGGCAACTTTAATGAAAGTTGATGTTACAATCTTTGCATAGTCAAATTGCAGTGCACATATCGAGTACAAAGCTGGCCCATTGATAAGGACTGTGATGTAGAACTCTGGTCATTGTATTGTACACGTTTCCTTCTTACTTGATATTAGTTTTTTGTAAAAAGCAAACATCTTTAATAGACGGCTCTGGTCCTTTTAAGTAAAACCTACAAGGACAGTCAGGTAAAATTGCGAATTATGTAATCATTATGATGCTCAGTGTCTCACAACTTTTTAAGCATTTGTAAAAGTCGTTATGTGTTCTGATATTTTTAGAATGTGCTCTGTAGACTGCAGACTATGTTTATATCAGGACCGTACAATAAGTCACGGTAGGCAATAGGTTGTATATTTGTGTGAAAACTGACACGTTTTCAGACACAGCACATAATACAAACCACACACATTGTCACTGTCATTGACATTTGTATTTTATTTTATATATTGTAGGCTAATGGACTGCACTGTATGAAAAGTTGATTGATGTTATGTAAACTGTACAGCGGGAGAAGATGAATCTAAAGGGAATAGTACATTTACATATTCAGTCCTCTATCTCAAAATATATATATTTGTATCCGTTCACTCTGGGAAGCATGAATACTGGCCACCGTTGAGCAGTCCTCCTTATTTCAACATTTAGCACCTGTTTATCAAATCTTTGAACATTTGACGGCAAATTTTGAGTAGATGCTATTTGAATATGTATACCACACCCCTAATACTTTGTGTCGAGAGGGAATTATTTTATAATCACGTCTCACAGCCTCACCTAGACGTTTCAACTAATAACAATCTTTTTTCTTATTTCAGAGAAACAACAATGATGAGAAGGCCATCTCTTAATCTCGAATGAATGGCTTTGCTTTTGATTGGAACTTTCGCCTTGGTGCTCATCTTTTGGAACGAGGCCAACCCTGCACATGAGCCATCATTTATGCCGATCAACACAAAGGAATGAATGATGAGTGGTGTTTCCTTTTTACTTGATATTCATTTTTCGTTCAAAGCAAGAATCTTTTATAGAAGGCTCTGGTCCTTAAAGTAAAACCTACAAAGAAGGACAATCAGGTAAGATTGCAAATCATGTAAACATTGTGATACGTAATGTATAATAACTTTTTAAAGTATTTGTAAAAGGCATTATGTGTTCTGAAATGTGTATATTGTGCTCTGTATAGTATATTTATATCAGGACCATATAATAAACCATGGTAGGCAGCAGGTTGTACATTTGTGTTAAAACTGACAAGTTTTCAGACACGGCACACAATACAGACCACACACATTTTCACTACTTCAGCTCAGCTCATGATCTGTTCATGTTGCATCCCCCCAGGTCTGTGCGTCCTGCCCCTGAGTTCTGAGTAATTTTTTTGTGCGTTTTCTTTTTTGTATGTAGAAATTAGAGCAGATATTTTGCCTCTACAAGACGAATACATTTTTATATATAATCTGTAAGGTAATGTTAGATCTGTTTCTGTAGTGTGAGTTTTTCAAACTGTTTCAAGAAATATTCAATTTTATGTCGGATAATTCCTCGGGGTAACCAGGAATCCCTGACACATGTAGTCAAAGTAGGGATGATGTCTCCACATCAGTGTGTCAAATGTTCTTCTATTGAATGATTTAAGATTTTAAGACTGCTAGGGTGGGTCTTTTAGCTGTAGCCTATATATAGGGGTGTTTTGGCAGGCATCAATCTCTCTGTATTACTTCATGCATGTTTTTCGTTCATTTTACCTGCTTTACCTGCTTGGTCACCTCATTGCTGCTTGCATTTATACGTTGGCTTTGCTTTTGATTGGAATTTCCGCCTTGGTGCTCATCTTTTGGAAAAATCAATATCCTGCACATGAGCCATCAGATAACATGCCGATCAACACAAAGGAATGCATGTGTCACCAAACCAGTCATAGTGAACATTTATAAGGACTGTAAGGTAGAACGCTGGTCATTGTATTGCGCACGTTGTATATCAGCAGAGTGGTGTTTCCTTCTTACTTGATATTCATTTTTCGTTCAAAGCAAGAATCTTTGATAGAAGGCTCTGGTCCTTAAATTAAAATCTACAAAGAAGGACAATCAGGTAAGATTGCAAATCATGTAAACATTGTAATGCGTAATGTATAATAACTTTTAAAAGTATTTGTAAAAGGCATTATGTGTTCTGAAATGTGTATATTGTGTTCTGTATAGTATATTTATATCAGGACCATATAATAAACTATGGTAGGCAGCAGGTTGTACATTTGTGTTAAAACTGTTTTAAGACACAGCACACAATACAGACCACACACATTTTCACTACTTCAGCTCAGCTCATGATCTGTTCATGTTGCATCCCCCCAGGTCTGTGCGTCCTGCCCGCCCCAGGTGCTGAATATGTTTCATTTATATAATTTTTTGTAATTTCAGAGAATTTCACAATGAGGAGGACATCGCGTTACATTGAATTGGCAGCTTTGCTTTTGATTGGAACTGTCGCCTTGGTACTCATCTTTTGGAAAAAGGCCAACCCTGCACATGAGCCATCAGATAACATGCAGATAAACACAAAGGAATCAATGCCTGACCAAATAACGAAGAAACCAGTCAGGGTACGGTCAGACGCCATCACATGGCCACCTTGTCAGCGTAATGAATCTGCATCCAACGTGACAGGTTTTTCTTCACTTCCCGGCCACATTCAAGACTTCCTGTATTATCGTCACTGCCGCCACTTCCCCATGCTGCTTGACGTACCTGATAAATGTGGAGGTCCACAGAACTCTGCTGATGTCTTCCTTCTGCTGGTTATTAAGAGCTCGCCTTCGAACTATGACCGCAGGGAGGTTCTACGTAAAACCTGGGCAGAGGAGAGAATCCAGAATGGTGTGTGGGTGCGTCGACTCTTCCTCTCAGGAACCACAAGCTCGGGATTTGAGAAGTCAAAGCTGAACAACTTACTGGAGCTGGAAAACAAAGAACATCATGACATCTTGCAATGGGACTTCAGTGACACTTTCTACAATCTAACACTGAAGCAGATTCTGTTTCTCGAGTGGATGGAGAGGAACTGCCCAAATGCCCGCTTCCTGCTCAACGGTGATGATGACATCTTCGCCAACACAGATAACATGGTGGAATACTTTCAAAGCCTCAAGGACAATAATGGAATCAAGCATCTGTTTGAGGGTTCTTTGGCAAACTTCGGTGGACCCAGCAGAGACCAAGGGAGCAAATACTATGTGCCAGTTCAGGTACAAGAGTCCGAAACATACCCCCCCTACTGTGGAGGAGGGGGAATTCTCCTGTCAGGCTACACAGCTATGGTCATATACAAAATGTCTCAGTCAATAACCATATTGCCTATTGATGATGCTTACCTGGGGATGTGCCTGCAAAAGGCCGGACTTGGCGTCAAGTCCCACATCGGTGTTCACTGTTCAGGACTGCACATTCCTTCTAAAAGCCTTGATGCCCATGACCCTTGTTTTTACAAGGAAATTATTTTAGTACACAGATTTTTAGTACATCAGATTTACATCATGTGGCATGCAGTACGTGACCCTCACCTGAAATGTGTCGGAAAGACTTTGACACTTTAGACGTGTTGATTTCACAGGTGTCTCTCTTAGTGATGAATGATAAATCTTACCATATGTTTTGTCAGCAATGTAATTTGCAGATAGTGGTCAACTGACACCTGGCAAACTTCTTCATCTGTGCCAGGACAGGGCTTCCATACATGAGGATCTATAATAGGTAAATCCTTCACATTTGGCCAAAAGAGATACTTTTGTGAAGTAAAGAGAGTTTTTGTAAAGTAATTGTACAATTATGATCTATATTGGTGATATTTAAATGTAGTAAACGTGTGTGGTGTGAGAATTCTAAACAACCGTGCTTTCATAACTACTTTCACTCATTCCAGAACATCATGTCCAACTGAATTAAGGTGTGTTCTTGTGGTGTGCTTATGGACACAGTAAGGGTGTCACCCATTTCAAAAAAAACCTAAATTAGTTCAGAGTTGTTTTTTTGTTTGTTTTCTTTTTTGTATGTAGAAATTAGAGCAGATATTTTGCCTCTACAAGACCAATACATTTTATATATAATCTGTAAGATAATGTAAGATCTGTTTCTGTAGTGTAAGAGAATGATTCATGTACTGATG
This sequence comes from Mallotus villosus, assembly GCA_903064625.1. Taxonomy (NCBI): domain Eukaryota; kingdom Metazoa; phylum Chordata; class Actinopteri; order Osmeriformes; family Salangidae; genus Mallotus; species Mallotus villosus. Next base: position 9,786 of record CAEFZP010005460.1, on the reverse strand, counting down.
TAATGATTGTACACTTTCAAACTGTTTCAAGAAATATTCAATGTTATGTCGGATGATTCCTCTGGGTAACCAGGAATCCCTGACACATGTAGTCAAAGTAAGGGATGATGTCTCCACATCAGTGTGTCAAATGTTTTTCTATTATCTGATTTTAGAGATATTGGAGTAGTCAGGAAAATAAAACTTGCTTATGTGCTCATAACGTTTTATTCAAAGCACAACCAAATGGCTGCAACTAACAATGAATCAGATTCCATAACCAGAGTGCATTTAGAAGAACCGTCCAAAACTCACTTTCCATATTCCTGCATTAATGGCTGTTAGCTTGATTTGTTTCTAAAGCTTTGCAAAAATTAAATGACATGTCAACCATCAAACAAGGGGTTGTGGGATAGCTTGGGTGGGTCTTTTAGCTGTAGCCTATATATAAGGGTGTTTTGGCAGGCATCACTCTCTCTGTATTACTTCATGCATGTTTTTCGTTCATTTTACCTGCTTTACCTGCTTTACCTGCTTGGCCACCTCATTGCTACTTGCCTCTATAATTTGGCTTTGCTTTTGACTGTAATTTTCGCCTTGGTGCTCATCTTTTGGAAAAAGGCCAACCCTGCCATCAGATAACATGCAGATAAACACAAAGGAATGCATGTGTCACCAAACCAGCTATGGTGAACATTTATAAGGACTGTAAGGTAGAACTCTGGTCATTGTATTACACTAGTTCAATTTATAGTGTAAGAGTCAACACAAAATACAAACACAAGATGTACAAGAGGTTCTGTCAGATGGCACATACCCTGGGTCTGGGAGGGTTATTGCTTCGTGGAGTGACTGATGACTGACTTTTATAACAGTTGGTCTATAAATTGATGCTCTTATATTTCTTCCCATTGGCACTTATTTGCTTTTCACAATGTATGCTTCATGTTTTGGCTACTCGAAATGTTTTTGAGGCTATCCCGTTGTTTCATTGACCTATGTAAAGCACCTTTGTAAAGCTCTCTTTTGGAAGTCTGCTAAATAAATAAATGCAAATGTAAATATGACAAAGTCGGCATTAATAAGTTGATAAACAACCAAAGAGAGGATGTGGAACACTCATTGGTATGCGACTGTGATATGATTACTTGAACAGACGGCACTGCTCTTTAAAGCAAAAGTACAGCCGAAAAATTAAGGATGGGAAGTGCAAAGTTCAAACATTATTTCAGTGGTTCATTGCATTTTACCAGGCAAAGTGCAAGAGTACTAAGCGACAGAGCAACAATGACATATAAACCACAATATTTCATGGTACGATGCAACAATAACAGCATCATAGTGCAACATCATAAACAATTGAGTTTTTTTACATACACTTTTGAGTATGATTTCCTGCTACTGATTAGTAATCACATTATTTGGGGCAAGTTGCAATATGCCCCTGCCCTGTGCACAGCCAATCAAGCAATTCTGGTATATTTTGGGGACATTTCAAAACGTCTGTCTGAGGGCTATACTCAAGTGAACGGACGAAGCCTTCCCAACCAATAAATAGAAGGTGGGTAAAAGACAACAGGTGCTAGTTGGACGAAACAAAGATGTGAAGACAAATTTGTCTGGACACGGATGGAGCTACGTAATAAATAGATCCTGTGTATTTAGTGTATCCTAATCTGAAGGAGCATCTGCAAAGTAGCTGTGAAGGCAACTTTAATGAAAGATTATGTTACAATCTTTGCTCAGTCAAATTGCAGTGCACATATTGAGTAAAAAGCTGGCCATTGATAAGGACTGTGATGTAGAACTCGGGTCATTGTATTGTACACGTTTCCTTCTTACTTGATATTCCTTTTTCTTTCAGAGCAAACATCTTTAATAGACGGCTCTGGTCCTTTTAAGTAAAACCTACAAGAAAGACAGTCAGGTAAAATTGCGAATTATGTTATCATTATGATGCTCAGTGTCTCACAACTTTTTAAAGCATTTGTAAAAGTCGTTATGTGTTCTGATATTTTTAGAATGTGCTCTGTAGACTGCAGACTATGTTTATATCAGGACCGTACAATAAGTCACGGTAGGCAATAGGTTGTATATTTGTGTGAAAACTGACACGTTTTCAGACACAGCACATAATACAAACCACACACATTGTCACTGTCATTGACATTTGTATTTTATTTTATATATTGTAGGCTAATGGACTGCACTGTATGAAAAGTTGATTGATGTTATGTAAACTGTACAGCGGGAGAGGATGAATCTAAAGGGAATAGTGTACATTTACATATTCAGTCCTCTATCTCAAAATATATATATTTGTATCCGTTCACTCTGGGAAGCATGAGTACTGGTCACCGTTGAGCAGTCCTCCTTATTTCAACATTTAGCACCTGTTTATCAAATCTTTGAACATTTGACGGCAAATTTTGAGTAGATGCTATTTGAATATGTATACCACACCCCTAATACTTTGTGTCCAGAGGGAATTATTTTATAATCACGTCTCACAGCCTCACCTAGACGTTTCAACTAATAACAATCTTTTTTCTTATTTCAGAGAACCAACAATGATGAGAAGGCCATCTCTTAATCACGAATGAATGGCCTTGCTTTTGATTGGAACTTTCGCCTTGGTGCTCATCTTTTGAAACGAGGCTAACCCTGCACATGAGCCATCATTTATGCCGATCAACACAAAGGAATGAATGTGTCACCAAATAACGAATAAATCAGTCACGGTGAACATTTATAAGGACTGTAAGGTAGAACTCTGGTCATTGTATTGCACACGTTGTATATCAGCAGAGTGGTGTTTCCTTTTTACTTGATATTCATTTTTCGTTCAAAGCAAGAATCTTTTATAGAAGGCTCTGGTCCTTAAAGTAAAACCTACAAAGAAGGACAATCAGGTAAGATTGCAAATCATGTAAACATTGTGATGCTCAATGTCTAATAACTTTTAAAAGTATTTGTAAAAGGCATTATGTGTTCTGAAATGTGTATATTGTGCTCTGTATAGTATGTTTATATCAGGACCATATAATAAACCATGGTAGGCAGCAGGTTGTACATTTGTGTTAAAACTGACAAGTTTTCAGACACGGCACACAATACAGACCACACACATTTTCACTACTTCAGCTCAGCTCATGATCTGTTCATGTTGCATCCCCCCAGGTCTGTGCGTCCTGCCCCCCCCCCTGAGTTCTGAGTAATTTTTTTGTGCGTTTTCATTTTGTATGTAGAAATTAGAGCAGATATTTTGCCTCTACAAGACGAATACATTTTTATATATAATCTGTAAGATAATGTTAGATCTGTTTCTGTAGTGTGAGTTTTTCAAACTGTTTCAAGAAATATTCAATGTTATGTCAGATGATTCCTCAGGGTAACCAGGAATCCCTGACATCTAGTCAAAGTAGGGATGATGTCTCCACATCAGTGTCAAATGTTCTTCTATTGACTGATTTAAGACTTTAAGACTGCTAGGGTGGGTCTTTTAGTTGTAGCTTATCTATCTATATGGGTGTTTTGGCAGGCATCAATCTCTCTGTATTACTTCATGCATGTTTTTCGTTAATTTTACCTGCTTTACCTGCTTGGTCACCTCATTGCTACTTGCATCTATAATTTGGCTTTGCTTTTGACTGTAATTTTCGCCTTGGTGCTCATCTTTTGGAAAAAGGCCAACCCTGCCATCAGATAACATGCAGATAAACACAAAGGAATGCATGTGTCACCAAACCAGCTATGGTGAACATTTATAAGGACTGTAAGGTAGAACTCTGGTCATTGTATTACACTAGTTCAATTTATAGTGCAAGAGTCAACACAAAATACAAACACAAGATGTACAAGAGGTTCTGTCAGATGGCACATACCCTGGGTCTGGGAGGGTTATTGCTTCGTGGAGTGACTGATGACTGACTTTTATAACAGTTGGTCTATAAATTGAACTGATAAACTGATTTAACTACTTGTACTCGCCGTAAATTATATTATTGTTGCTTGCTTCCCTACAGGTACACTATTACACTTGAGGTTCATGTTGTTTAATTTGTAATTAGTTTGACTACATGCTCTTATATTTCTTCCCATTGGCACTTATTTGCTTTTCACAATGTATGCTTCATGTTTTGGCTACTCGAAATGTTTTTGAGGCTATCCCGTTGTTTCATTGACCTATGTAAAGCACCTTTGTAAAGCTCTCTTTTGGAAGTCTGCTAAATAAATAAATGCAAATGTAAATATGACAAAGTCGGCATTAATAAGTTGATAAACAACCAAAGAGAGGATGTGGAACACTCATTGGTATGCGACTGTGATATGATTACTTGAACAGACGGCACTGCTCTTTAAAGCAAAAGTACAGCCGAAAAATTAAGGATGGGAAGTGCAAAGTTCAAACATTATTTCAGTGGTTCATTGCATTTTACCAGGCAAAGTGCAAGAGTACTAAGCGACAGAGCAACAATGACATATAAACCACAATATTTCATGGTACGATGCAACAATAACAGCATCATAGTGCAACATCATAAACAATTGAGTTTTTTTACATACACTTTTGAGTATGATTTCCTGCTACTGATTAGTAATCACATTATTTGGGGCAAGTTGCAATATGCCCCTGCCCTGTGCACAGCCAATCAAGCAATTCTGGTATATTTTGGGGACATTTCAAAACGTCTGTCTGAGGGCTATACTCAAGTGAACGGACGAAGCCTTCCCAACCAATAAATAGAAGGTGGGTAAAAGACAACAGGTGCTAGTTGGACGAAACAAAGATGTGAAGACAAATTTGTCTGGACACGGATGGAGCTACGTAATAAATAGATCCTGTGTATTTAGTGTATCCTAATCTGAAGGAGCATCTGCAAAGTAGCTGTGAAGGCAACTTTAATGAAAGATTATGTCACAATCTTTGCTCAGTCAAATTGCAGTGCACATATTGAGTAAAAAGCTGGCCATTGATAAGGACTGTGATGTAGAACTCGGGTCATTGTATTGTACACGTTTCCTTCTTACTTGATATTCCTTTTTCTTTCAGAGCAAACATCTTTAATAGACGGCTCTGGTCCTTTTAAGTAAAACCTACAAGAAAGACAGTCAGGTAAAATTGCGAATTATGTTATCATTATGATGCTCAGTGTCTCACAACTTTTTAAAGCATTTGTAAAAGTCGTTATGTGTTCTGATATTTTTAGAATGTGCTCTGTAGACTGCAGACTATGTTTATATCAGGACCGTACAATAAGTCACGGTAGGCAATAGGTTGTATATTTGTGTGAAAACTGACACGTTTTCAGACACAGCACATAATACAAACCACACACATTGTCACTGTCATTGACATTTGTATTTTATTTTATATATTGTAGGCTAATGGACTGCACTGTATGAAAAGTTGATTGATGTTATGTAAACTGTACAGCGGGAGAGGATGAATCTAAAGGGAATAGTGTACATTTACATATTCAGTCCTCTATCTCAAAATATATATATTTGTATCCGTTCACTCTGGGAAGCATGAGTACTGGTCACCGTTGAGCAGTCCTCCTTATTTCAACATTTAGCACCTGTTTATCAAATCTTTGAACATTTGACGGCAAATTTTGAGTAGATGCTATTTGAATATGTATACCACACCCCTAATACTTTGTGTCCAGAGGGAATTATTTTATAATCACGTCTCACAGCCTCACCTAGACGTTTCAACTAATAACAATCTTTTTTCTTATTTCAGAGAACCAACAATGATGAGAAGGCCATCTCTTAATCACGAATGAATGGCCTTGCTTTTGATTGGAACTTTCGCCTTGGTGCTCATCTTTTGAAACGAGGCTAACCCTGCACATGAGCCATCATTTATGCCGATCAACACAAAGGAATGAATGTGTCACCAAATAACGAATAAATCAGTCACGGTGAACATTTATAAGGACTGTAAGGTAGAACGCTGCTCATTGTATTGCACACGTTGTATATCAGCAGAGTGGTGTTTCCTTTTTACTTGATATTCATTTTTCGTTCAAAGCAAGAATCTTTTATAGAAGGCTCTGGTCCTTAAAGTAAAACCTACAAAGAAGGACAATCAGGTAAGATTGCAAATCATGTAAACATTGTGATACGTAATGTATAATAACTTTTTAAAGTATTTGTAAAAGGCATTATGTGTTCTGAAATGTGTATATTGTGCTCTGTATAGTATGTTTATATCAGGACCATATAATAAACCATGGTAGGCAGCAGGTTGTACATTTGTGTTAAAACTGACAAGTTTTCAGACACGGCACACAATACAGACCACACACATTTTCACTACTTCAGCTCAGCTCATGATCTGTTCATGTTGCATCCCCCCAGGTCTGTGCGTCCTGCCCCCCCCCCTGAGTTCTGAGTAATTTTTTTGTGCGTTTTCATTTTGTATGTAGAAATTAGAGCAGATATTTTGCCTCTACAAGACGAATACATTTTTATATATAATCTGTAAGATAATGTTAGATCTGTTTCTGTAGTGTGAGTTTTTCAAACTGTTTCAAGAAATATTCAATGTTATGTCAGATGATTCCTCAGGGTAACCAGGAATCCCTGACATGTAGTCAAAGTAGGGATGATGTCTCCACATCAGTGTGTCAAATGTTCTTCTATTGACTGATTTAAGACTTTAAGACTGCTAGGGTGGGTCTTTTAGTTGTAGCTTATCTATCTATAGGGGTGTTTTGGCAGGCATCAATCTCTCTGTATTACTTCATGCATGTTTTTCGTTAATTTTACCTGCTTTACCTGCTTGGTCACCTCATTGCTGCTTGCATCTATACGTTGGCTTTGCTTTTGATTGGAAATTCCGCTTTGGTGCTCATCTTTTGGAAAAATTCATTTCCTGCACATGAGCCATTAGATAACATGCCGATCAACACAAAGGAATGCATGTGTCACCAAACCAGTCATGGTAAACATTTATAAGGACTGTAAGGTAGAACGCTGCTCATTGTATTGCGCACGTTGTATATCAGCAGAGTGGTGTTTCCTTTTTACTTGATATTCATTTTTTGTTCAAAGCAAGAATCTTTTATAGAAGGCTCTGGTCCTTAAAGTAAAACCTACAAAGAAGGACAATCAGGTAAGATTGCAAATCATGTAAACATTGTGATGCTCAATGTCTAAGAACTTTTTAAAGTATTTGTAAAAGGCATTATGTGTTCTGAAATGTGTATATTGTGTTCTGTATAGTATGTTTATATCAGGACCATATAATAAACCATGGTAGGCAGCAGGTTGTACAGACCACACACATTTTCACTACTTCAGCTCAGCTCATGATCTGTTCATGTTGCGTCCTGCCCGCCCCAGGTGCTGAATATGTTTCATTTATATAGTTTTTTGTAATTTCAGAGAAGTCACAATGAGGAGGATATCGGGTTACATTAAATTGGCAGCTTTGCTTTTCATTGGAACTGTCGCCTTGGTACACATCTTTGAGAAAAAGGCCAACCCTGCACATGAGCAATCAGATAACATGCAGATAAACACAAAGGAATCAATGCCTGACCAAATAACGAAGAAACCAGTCAGGGTACGGTCAGACGCCATCACATGGCCACCTTGTCAGCGTAATGAATCTGCATCCAACGTGACAGGTTTTTCTTCACTTCCCGGCCACATTCAAGACTTCCTGTATTATCGTCACTGCCGCCACTTCCCCATGCTGCTTGACGTACCTGATAAATGTGGAGGTCCACAGAACTCTGCTGATGTCTTCCTTCTGCTGGTTATTAAGAGCTCGCCTTCGAACTATGACCGCAGGGAGGTTCTACGTAAAACCTGGGCAGAGGAGAGAATCCAAAATGGTGTGTGGGTGCATCGACTCTTCATCTCAGGAACCACAAGCTCGGGATTTGAGAAGTCAAAGCTGAACAACTTACTGGAGCTGGAAAACAAAGAACATCATGACATCTTGCAATGGGACTTCAGTGACACTTTCTTCAATCTAACACTGAAGCAGGTTCTGTTTCTCGAGTGGATGGAGAGGAACTGCCCAAATGCCCGCTTCCTGCTCAACGGTGATGATGACATCTTCGCCAACACAGATAACATGGTGGAATACTTTCAAAGCCTCAAGGACAATGATGGAAGCAAGCATCTGTTTGAGGGTTCTTTGGCATACGCTGGTGGACCCATCAGAGACCGAGGGAGCAAGTACTATGTGCCAGTTCAGGTACAAGAGTCCGAAACATACCCCCCCTACTGTGGAGGAGGGGGAATTCTCCTGTCAGGCTACACAGCTATGGTCATATACAAAATGTCTCAGTCAATAACCATATTGCCTATTGATGATGCTTACCTGGGGATGTGCCTGCAAAAGGCCGGACTTGGCGTCAAGTCCCACATCGGTGTTCACTGTCAAGGACTGCACATTCCTTCTAAAAGCCTTGATGCCCATGACCCTTGTTTTTACAAGGAAATTATTTTAGTACACAGATTTTTAGTACATCAGATTTACATCATGTGGCATGCAGTACGTGACCCTCACCTGAAATGTGTCGGAAAGACTTTGACACTTTAGACAAGTTGATTTCCTAGGCGTCGCTCTTAGTAATGAATGATAAATCTTACCATATGTTTTGTCAGCAATATAATTTGCAGATAGTGGTCAACTGACATCTGGTAAACTTCTTCATCTGTGCCAGGACAGGGCTTCCATACATGAGGATCTATAATAGGTAAATCCTTCACATTTGGCCTAAAAATATATTTTTATGAAGTAAATAGAGTTTTTGTAAGTAATTGTACAATTCTGATCTATATTGGTGATATTCAAATGTAGTAAACGTGTGTGTGGTGTGATAATTCTAAACAACCGTGCTTTCATAACTACTTTCACTCATTCCAGAACATTATGTCCAACTGAATTAAGGTGTGTTCTTGTGGTGTGCTTATGGACACAGTGAGGGTGTCATCAATTTAGATTTTCCCCCAAAAGCATAGGGACCTAAAAGCCTAAATGAGTTCTGAGTAATTTTTTTGTATGTAGAAATTAGAGCAGATATTTTCCCTCTACAAGACGAATACATTTTTATATATAATCTGCAAGATAATGTTAGATCTGTTTCTGTAGTGTGAGTTTTTCAAACTGTTTCAAGAAATATTCAATGTTATGTCAGATAATTCCTCGGGGTAACCAGGAATCCCTGACACATGTAGTCAAAGTAGGGATGATGTCTCCACATCAGTGTGTCAAATGTTCTTCTATTGACTGATTTAAGACTTTAAGACTGCTAGGGTGGGTCTTTTAGCTGTAGCCTATCTATAGGGGTGTTTTGGCAGGCATCACTCTCTCTGTATTACTTCATGCATGTTTTTTCGTTCATTTTACCTGCTTTACCTGCTTGGTCACCTCATTGCTGCTTGCATTTATACGTTGGCTTTGCTTTTGATTGGAAATTCCGCCTTGTTTCTCATCTTTGGGGAAAATTAATATCCTGCACATGAGCCATCAGATAACATGCCGATCAACACAAAGGAATGCTGTGGGTCAACCAACCAGTCATGGTGACACCTTTAATAAGGATGTTAAGTTAAAGAACGCTGGCATTGTATTGCGCACTCTCAACCTTATCCTACCCCAGTAGAAAACATCACATCCAAGGTGTGGTGGGGTGTTAACATTTTCCCTTCTTACAGTGATTGTTCTTGTTCGTGGTCCCGCCTCCGCAAGATCTTTTTATAGAAGCTCTGGGTCCTGTAATGATTTAAAAGGCCGTACAAAAGGTGTACAATCAGGTAAGAATTGCAGACAAATCA